>CANSGD010000466.1:0-600000 GCA_947645195.1 Patellifolia procumbens
TCATTTAACCTGTTGGGAACAAGTGCTAACAGGTAACTTGGCCTGTTTATGGTTATATTTTGGTGGTGATAGTTTGGACTCTTCATGGATTATCAATAGTTTGGACTGTTTATAAAAGATACTAATAGTTTAGACTGTTCTTGTAAATTTTTCCTAAAATCATTGATAACATATATCATGGGGAGGATATAAAGGAATCACATTGTAATCCTTCCTTTTTTCCTTTTTTTGATATCATTAAGCTAAGATGATACGTGCACAATGTATTACATGCCATGATGGTAA
Source organism: Patellifolia procumbens (assembly GCA_947645195.1). NCBI lineage: Eukaryota > Viridiplantae > Streptophyta > Magnoliopsida > Caryophyllales > Amaranthaceae > Patellifolia > Patellifolia procumbens. Next base: position 286 of record CANSGD010000466.1, read on the forward strand.
CCTATTTTAAAACTTAAGTATTACTTATTTATTAGACATTATATATTTATCATATATTAAGATAATATTCAAATGATAGTTCGATCGATTAGTTAGCATACGATTGTAATACCCCGAATTTTGATAAATTAATAAATTATTTTATTTAAATTAAAAACTTATCAATATGAATTTTATTGAATTTTCTTTGATTTATTTCGATTTATTTTAAATTATTTGAAAATATTTATTATTTTTATGATATAATATCATTTCTATTATTAATGTTATTATTTCATATTGAAATTATTTTAAAGAAATATTTTGAAATTTAATCTATTAGAATGTTATTTTATGAACATTTTATGTACTTAGCTAATTTGATGTACAACTTTTTAGGCTTGATTTAAACATTACTACTCACACCACTTATCATCCATTATCCATCACTTACCACTTATCACTTATCACCTATCACCCAACTCAAAGCTCTTATCACCCTCCATCATCACCTTCCTCCTTCACCCAACAACCATTAATGGCTTCTCCAAAACCTCGAGCAAACCATAACTTCCCACTTTCAAAATCAGATTTTCCCAACTTGCAAAATCAGATTTTCCACTCCAAAATCTGACCAAGACCAACTCCCCTAGTCAAACAAGCAATCTCTCTTCAACCTCCATACTACCCTCATCAATGGTGCTTGACCATTCAAACTAAAAATCAGATTTTTCCTTCTATAAATACCCAACTCAACCCACTCAAATAATCAAGCAAACATCACACAAGTTTTGCTTCACTCTCTTCTTTCTCCCCCTCTAAATTTTTGATTTTAGTTTTGAAAAATAAAATAATAAAAACCCTCCATTAACACCACCTCAAGCTCCACCACTTACACCAACACAACCCAAAACCCGAACCACCGCCACCACCGCGCGCAGCAGCAGCGACCACAATCTTTGCCAAGCAGCGGCAGCCACTGCCGCCACCACACGCAGCGGCAGCAGCCACAACCCCTTTCTTTTACTCTGCTGCTGCCACGTAGCTAGCCACCAAAACGCTCGCCTTGCGGCCGTCACACGCCAGACCACCAGTGTAACGCCCGAACCTGGTGCCTTAATTAAACATCATTAACCATAATTAATCACAATTATCACTAATTAATCTCATGCTTTGCGGAAGCGTTTCAAACCTGTGGGTTATGGCCCACTAATAATACAATATTCTTACAGAAGTCTCACCATTTCATAACTACAACTAATACCTTAAATACTTGCTTAATCTCACTTCTCGAAAGCCATTCCTAAGCACTTCCTTTCACGGACCCATTCCGATCCTCTTTCATCACCTGGGCTTCGTTCAGAAGAAAAATATAGAGAAATAAGAAAAGACAGAAAACATTCCAAAGTGAGTGGAAAAATCGTAACTTTACTCCAGCCCGTAAAAACGGTTTTGTTTCGAAAACACTTTTGTACACACAGGCATATATCACATCCTTAAATTTAATCATACTTCACATAAACTTTGGCACTGGGTCGAAATACGAATCGTAAGACATTAACTTTAACTTTAACTTGAACGGACGGTTGGGAAGGATTATTAACACGAGCTTAGACCAGGTTTAAGTGCTAATGCTTTGGACCTTACATTACTTACATCATACATTCATCATACTTGGCCAACTTGGCCCATTAAACATCAAATAACTTGTTTCCACCTATAACTTGCCCATTTACCAATTCAGTTTCATAAATCCAAGCCAACAGACTCATTCTCTTTTCACTTTTCATTATCGTATCTTAATTCATTAAACTCGTAGACTTGTATTCCGAGCAATACCCGTAACATACTTAAGAGCACCAGTAATGGGGCTTTTTATTGGGTCTAAATTGTGAAATGGAGCCAAATACCCTCCAATTCCATTGTAAGAATGTTCCAAATATAATTGGAGGCTATTTAAACCTAAGCCTCAAATTAACCATCATTTGACATGTGTCCATGCAACTTGAAATAAATAATAAATTTTTGGTGCATTTGGAGAGAGAAAATAAGGTGGGGTACACATGAATTATGTAATTGGAGCCTAGCATTGCAGGAAGGTGTCTCAAATATGTGGAGGTAAAATGAAAAAGTTAGTGGAATCTGATGTGGCAAAAGGAGAGAAGGAAGAGAGAAGATTTTAAAGGGATTTGGCCCCTAATGCATTGCTGATGCTCTAATAATACCATAAGCATTAACGTAATCATAACATAATCGTAAACTCATAACAAAATAAATCAAGGATCACGTTTCACACTTTACCATTCTCATATGAAATCATAAATATACTTGTAAGCTCTTATAAACAGGATTCATGCATCATGGATCATATTTCGTCATTATTCACATACTTTCATGAAACAAAGCATAATTAGACTTAACACGTAAACATACTTTCTAAGTAAACTTACGTTCATACGATACATACGAATACGTTAACGAGCATTGTCATGATTCATAAGAAACTCTTATAACATGGAAGCTAAACCACATAAGCATATAACATCATATAACTCGTAATCATACTTCATTCTTAATAAATCACAACGTGTCATGCGTAGGACCAATAACATGGAACAACATTCATAAATCCATATAGATCATCAATGTACTTTAAGATTTAATACTTTCGTGAGCGTTCACATATCAACCAAAACATCACGTGTTTTCATTCATCATTCTTAATAACCTGAAACCACACAGGTTTCCATTAATACTCTTGAAACATCGAGGGTCCTCTATCTTTATTGTCCCAAATTCATTCGAACTCACTTCATTAACAAAACAGGGATAGAGGAAACATCTCAACATTAACAGAACCCAGTAACAATCATTAATACAATCCATCATTCCTTTTATCAATTTTTACACTGGTCGTTGCCAATCAGTCAGCTCTGGAATGCCTCCCAGCCTTGTATGCACCATTGTGCAAGGGCCATGTGCCCCGGGCTTGGCCCTACAATATAACGGGCCATGTGCCCTAGTAGAAGTAACAGTAATAGTAACGGGCTATTGCCCCAACTCGGTATGTGCACGACGGGCCAATCATTTTAACTCAGCTCAACAAACCAGTTCTTTCACTTTAACTTATCATGTTTTATATCTGTTAACATTCATGAGTGACAATCCGCATACTTTAGCCATTCAGCTCTCAGCTCTACCTTTGTATAAGTAGTAAACTCATATCGTAAACATCGTTCATCATTCATAAGCTTTCACAGAGCGTTTATTAAACCTTTTGAAATAAATCATTCATAATGACCATGGTAAAAGCATTTTCTCTAACAGTCATTCATAAAACGTTTATAATAACGTCATCCCGCAACTTATAACACAACATACTTAATCCAGTCACGTAATCATACGACACTTAATAAGGTGCGTAGACCACACTATTTCGCTTTATCATGTTTCATAACCTTAATTTAACGTGTTCTTAGACACTTAACTTGCTTCACAGATTCTTAATCATTTCTATTGTAACCGTTATTGCACAACAACACTGCATGCATCACATTGGACATGGACTCAGACTTAGACTTAAGATCACTTTTAATAAGTCACAGAGGTAGAAATCATAGGCCATGGAAACATCAATCATACGTATTCATAAATCATACTTCACTGAATTCACCATGGCCATGAGTCTCATACTAAAAGCGTTAATCATATATAGTCATGAAATCATAGAAACATGTGTCACGAACTCAGTAGTCGACATAAATAATCATGAGAACATTAATTAGATTACATAATATACGTTAACATTGAGTTTCATGTAAACAGGATAAAGCTGTAAAATCATACTTCATACATAATATCATACTTTCAGAAATAATTCATGATTCATAATTCATATCACATTTGAGAATCAATTATACTTTTCACATAAGCATGGATCGATCATAACTATACCCTTAACATAAACATAGTTTTACTCGAATAAATATATAACATGATCATATTTCATAAATTACTATTAATTGCTTAAACATATAATAATCATTTAACTTGCATAATTGACATTTGTCATAATAAAATAAATCCATACTTCGAACTTTCGTGTGTCACAATATATGTAGATAATTTCAGTAAACTTGACATATTATCATGCATATAATTTAAATAACGTAAAATAACTTAAATTCCACAATCATAATACGAAGTCCATATAGTCATATATTCACATACGGGATAAAGATCACTGTCATTTTCATACTTTCAGACTAATTCCTCCAATCAATAATTATTATTCATAAATAATTCATACTTCATAAACATACACATACGGGCACGTATAGTAACGCTGGACATAAACGAGACGGTTACTTTTATAATTCATGACTAGTTCTTCCCATTGATAATCATCACCCATAATTAGTCATACTTTTATAAATATACACATACGGGCATACATACTATGCTGGACATGGAAGTTACCTTAACCACTTAATCCATAATACCGTCATAACTCCAAGAACGTGATCTATAGACCTTTCAAATTCCCACATTCCATTTATCATTCCCAAAACACATCAATAAGATAGTCAATTAGAATCCACTCAATGATCACGATATATCCTTAATGACCCGTTTTCGAAAATCTTTATTTAAAAACAATATTCTTAAAACTCATTATAAAATGCCATTAGTTAAATAATTAATAATAATTTTAGAAATGATTAATAACACTAATTGGGCTTTAAATAATCAAAGAGTAAATGGGTTTTATACCTTATGAAAAGGCAAATAATTGACTTGGGCTTTATTATAATTTTCCCGTTAACTGGTTCTTTAAAGAACCAGTTTCATGGTTCATTTAGCAAAGCCAACGAAAGAGGAGAAACAGAGGAGGAACAAGGGAGGAGAGGAGGAGCGAGGGGCAGCCGCGGCCATGCCTGGGTGGCCGGAATCTTCCGGTGAGGCTGGGTGCGTGGTGGCGCTGCGGTGCAGAAGCCAGCAGCGAAGCAAGGGGACGGGGGAAAAACAGGGGGACGGCGAGAAGAGGAGGGGAAGCAGGGTGTTTCTGTTTGTGTGGCTGCAACGTGGGAGGGAAGGTGGTCGGTGATTAATGGGCCACGTGAGCAGCCACGGCGGTGCTGTGATACAGCAACCGACAGCAGTAACGAAGAGGGAAAAGGAGGGCATCAACGAATGAAAGGAAGAGAAGGGGGTGGGTGTGCAGTGGTGCTGCGTGGCTGTAATGCGAAGGGGTGGTGGTTGGTGGTTCTGTGGTGGTGCGAAGAAGGTGGCGAGGTGGTGGAACGAGGTGGTGGTGGTTTCACGTGCTGGCAGTGATGGAATAAATGGAGGGAAGAGTGAAGCTATTTTAATGGAGGAAAACAGAGAAAGAGAATGGGAAAGAAGAAGACTGATTTGTTGGTGAGGAGAGTGATGAAACTGATGTTGTATTTATAAGAAGGTTGAGGGGACAAGATCAGATTAGGTGTCAATGGTGATTGGGTGTTGAGGTGCTTGGAGGCCAAGGTGTTGGGGAGTAGGGAGCAAGGCTGAAAGTCAGTCAAAGGGGGAGGGAAGGGAATGACGTGGGAGAGGAAGAGAGATGGGTTGAGTTTTATTTTGGGTAAAAATACTAGATGGGTGAAATGGGTACTAGTAATTGGGTTTTGGATTGATGGTTTAGCAAAACGAAATTAACCCAATTAATTAACAATAGAAAATATAAATCGAAAATAATAATAATAACATTAAACTCTTTTAAAATCATTTATAAACGTTTAACAATAAAATCGAAAATAATTATGATTAAATCGTAAAGATTCAAATTAGTACTCATTTAAACTAATAATATAATTAATTAAGTTATAGAAAGTCGGGGTGTTACAACCAGCCACCCTCCGGCCGCCCAAAGTCGCTGGAAACCGGCACCAAAATCCGGCAGCCCTTTCCCCTCTGTTTTTCCTTCCTTCCTCTTCTACTGTTTCTTTCTTTTATTTCCTTCCCATATTTTTGTTTTCACTTAAACTAACCCAAAGCCTACTCCTTTTATTTTAAATAGACCCAAGCCCAAACTTACTACCTCCCAAATCAGATTTTTAATTCTAAAGTTAGTCCAACACTTTAAAATGACCCATCATTCTTTGTTAGTTGTTTTGTTTAATTAAAATAAAACTTTCATTTTAATTTTATTATTACTATTAATGATTTTATTAACTTTTCATAACTTAAAAATATTTCTAAGTTTCTAAAATAAAATAATGAATATATTAAAGTTGATTTCCTATGTTTATTTAAATTATTTATAAACGTTTAAGTTAAATAAATATTAAAGTTGAAATAACGTTTAAGTACTTAAAATGATTTTTATAAATAAATTCGAGAAACTTAAACTTCGATTTATAAAATTCTTTAAACAATGAGTTTCTTCAAGTTATTTAAATTATTTAAGTTATTTATTTATGAAATCATAAGGGGTTATTTAGGAAACTAATTTTAGATTTCGCTTAATTGTAGACTCCGATTGCGTAGACGAGGATTTCCAAGAGTGTTGATTCGTTCGTGATTTAGTTTCAAGCACGCTTCAAGAGGTAATTTTCAATGTCCATCTAAACATAGGTCCCATTAGAAATAAAAAGATTTAATTACTTGACTATGTGATTTGAATTATTATTAGAAATGTGGATTATAATTATGAAAATTATTATGAATTGACACTATTGACTTAAATGCGGATTACGAATACAATTATTAAGATGACTAATGACTATGGATTATGGATATGGATCATGATCATGGACTATGGACGATATGATAATTATGCTAATGTTACCAACGATCTTGATAAGTAATCTTATATTTTATTCTCGACATTTGTTTAAATTAAAGATTAATTGTTAATGATGTTATTATTATTATTATTATTGTTATATTATTATTATTATTATTATTATTATATTATTATTATATTATTATTATTATATTATTATTAAATAATAATAATTATTATTGTTATCATTATTATTATTATTATTATTATTATTATTATTATTATTATTATTATTATTATTATTATTATTATTATCGTTATTATTTAACATGGTTATTATAATTGTTATTATTAATATGGAAGCTATAAACAGAAGTTAACGTTGTGAACGTATGGAAATGATTATGAGTTAATGTAACCAAGTGATGGTTGAGAATATGGATATGCTATCGGAATTAGCTATGTATGAAATGAGCTATGGAATTGATGAAGTAATGGTTTTAACACTCGATTAAATGAACGATGTATATGTGAATATGTGATATGTGATAACTTGAAGTAAAAACTATAAATCACGTAAAGTGAAATATCGGAGGGAAATGATGAACAGGTTTCCCTGTATGGGAGGTTCAGCGGCCACCTACAGGTTTCTTTTGTTACTATGCTGATTTTTCTGTTATTTGTCTTCCTTCTATCTTGATGTGTTTCCAAGTTAGAAGGGGTGTGCATACTATGGACTCTGTTTTGGCCATTATAATATTTGTAGGTAGTTACTGGGGATTGACCCCGACCTACACCCTTGAAGTAAGTAGTTACTGGGGATTGACCCCGGCTTACTGGCGTTCTCTTTCCTCTACTTAAATAATCGGATAATACTGAATTATTGAATTAATTGAAATTATGTGAATATTAACCTTATACATATATATGTATGCATTTATGTGATTATTAATTGTATACGTATATGTGCTATGCTTTCGACTCTATTAAACTACTATTTTCACAAAGTATTTTCAACTTAAGTATTTTACGGGATGGAGTTGGAATTACTCAGTTTATTTGATTTTTGGGACCTTGTCTCTCTTGTCTTTTTCCATGATTATTTGCAGGTGGGTGATCGAGGGGAATTATGAGAGATCAACTAGAAGTTGTCATCCACCTAGTTTAATATTTTGCTTCCACTGGAACTCTGAAACTCGTAGTATTTAGTATCTAATGAACTAGTTTAATTTGGTTGTAAGGATCTCTAATTTAATTTGGAATGAATATGTTTTAGTTACTTAGCCTTGCACTTAATTCCAAGGAGTTGAATGCGGTGGTAACGCTCCATCCGAATCGAACCATCGTTGATTTCCCCTCAAACAAGTTTTATTAATATAAAAAGGGTTCGGTTTGGGCGGGGTGTTACAACGATATTGTTAGATATATGATTATGATTCATGATCTAATATGGTTGTGATCATAGAGCTCTAAACATCACTATGTTACTATAGATAGTATTCAAATGATAGTTAGATCAAATAGTTATTGATAGGTGTGTGATTATAATATAATATGGTTATGATCATGGAGTCCTATGCATTATTACATTAATATAGATAATGTTTAAGTGATACTTAAATCGAATAGTTAACGTACAACACTGCTAGATATATGGTTATGATCTAATATGGTTATAATCGTAAAGCCTTATGCATTACTACTTTACGATATATAATGTTCAAATGATAGCTAGATCGAATAGTTAGCATACGATATTGTTAGATATGTGATTATGATTCATGATCTAGTATGGTTGTGATCATAAATCTCTATACATTACTACATTACTATATATATATAGTATGCAAATGATAGTTAGATCAAATAGTTATTGATCGGTGTGTGATTATATTATAATATGGTTATGATCATAAAGTCATATACATTATTACTTTACGATATATAATGTTTAAGTGATACTTAAATCGAATAGTTAACGTACGACACTGCTAGATATATGGTTATGATCGTAAAGCCCTATGCATTACTTCTTTACGATAAGCATACACTATTGTTAGATTTGTGATTATACTTCATGATCTAATATGGTTGTGATCATAAAGCCCTATACATTAATACATTACTATATATATAGTATTCAAATGATAGTTAGATCAAGTAGTCATTGATGGGTGTGTGATTATAATATAATATGGTTATGATCATTGTTAAAAACTGACTGTTTGCAATGGCGGATAAAAGAACGATTTCAAGGCTGTGCCGCGGTTGAAGACCACTGACTTGAAAGAAATTATGGCCCGACTATGGTGGTAAACGCAACTGGCCGGAAAGCTCCCCAAGGTTAACACAACAGCCTTTTTAAGTCACCACTAACAGAGAAAAGCTTTGGAGTTTGTATAGCACGTACCCGGGAGAAGACATAAGAGAAGAGAAGAAGAGAAGGAGTTTTTTTGTGTGTTTGAAACAACAGCAGAAGATCTGTTTATATAGAAAAATCAGACCACAAAAACGGAAGGTAATCAAGGGACGTAATCAATGGCCTAAAACACTGTAACGTAAAAAACGTTTCAGTGTAGTTACCGTTACACACACCCAAGCCCGGGTCCAAAAAGATAAGCTCTAGCTCAGCTCTTCCGAGTACCTAGAACCCAGGCCCAACCCGGTCCTGGCAGGCAGCGCACGCACGCGCGCGTGTGTATGGTAACAAGCCCAAGCCCAAGCATGACCTTCAACCATAAAAGCCAACCATGTAACCAACTCAATAGACAAGCAGAGGAAGGGAGTTAATAAACAAAGGAAAGCTCCCTCCATATTCGATGTGGGATCTTTGGGGAAAACCCAAAGAAGGCTTTACAAGCCTTAAGTCCAACAATCCCCCACAAAGGCTCTGGAAAGCAAAAGAAATTCCTGGGTAAAGAAAGGGTAGTACTTAAGCATCAATATCTTTCGATTTGAATTGATACATAGTGAAGTGAGGCAACAACTTACTTTCTAGTGAGTGAATTTTTCTTGAACTCGCCAGAGTTCCGTTAAGACCCCCACAACACATACTTACCTCAAGAACGTGCAGTCTCCGCGATACAACACAAGCGCTTTATAGCCATGCGTACACCTTGGGTCTCATAAGTGCTCTAGAAAGAAAGCCCAGTCTTTCATGGAAGGCGGCTTAACCTCTACACTTACGTAGGTAGTCCATCAAGTGTTCCTCAATAACACCACCCCGAAGGGATATGGAACTATTAAGAGCAAAATCTCAACCACACAATATAAATCCATCAAGTGCGTCTCAATAACACCACCAAATAGGCTATGGATTTAGAAAACACTACCAACACGCCATAGGGATGGGAAATGTAGTGCAAGTTAAGATTCTATGGCTTCGTTTGATCAACAAACGGGTATCCACCATAAACTCTCAACTAATGGGCCTTAGCTCCATCCCTCTCGACGACTCTAGGATAACTCTCCTTGATAATCCCTTAGTAAAGGGATCAGCATGATTTCTTTCAGACCTCACATAGTCAAAAGAAATCACCCCATTTTTCAGGAGTTGTTTCACGACTCCATGTCTGATCCGTATGTGTCTTTTCTTACCATTGTAGACACTGTTTTTAGCAACGCTAATGACTTCTTGAGAATCACAATGAAGGGAGACAGGAGCACCCTGCCCTCCCTATAACGGAACATCAGACAAAAGAACCAATCAGCATCTTGTCCTGCCAACTCGAGGGCAATAAACTCAGACTCCATGGTGAAGCGTGCTATACAAGTCTGCTTTGAAGACTTCCACGAAATAGCACCGCCACCAAGAGTAAACACGTAACCACTAGTTGAACTAATCTCATCATTACTTGAAACCCAGTTTGCATCACAAAATCCTTCAAGAACAGTAGGAAATTTAGAATAGTGCAGACATAGATCAGCAGTTCCTTTCAGGTATCTAAGAAGACTATGAAGAGCATTCCAATGTTCATTACTAGGGTTATGAGTATACCGACTCAGTCTACTCACTGCATAAGCTATGTCAGGTCGAGTACAGTACAATTCATGAGGTACATCAAACTACCTATGACTTTTGCATATTCACTTTGAGAAACACTTCTCTTAAATTCTTAGTCAAATGAATAATAGGGTCATAAGGTGTACTCACTGGAGCAACATCAAAGGAGTTAAACTTTTTAAGCACCTTTTCCACATAATGAGACTGACTAAGGGAAATGCGACGGAGGTTTTCTTAAGTCTTACTCCTAAAATCACATCAGCTTCTCCCAAATCCTTCATCTCAAATTTCGATGCCGAGAAAAGTTTAGTATCATTAACCACCTTTAAATTGTTACTAAAGATCAACATGTCATCCACAAAAAGACATATGATTACACAATCTGATCCTATCAGTTTTGAATAAATGCAAGAGCTAGAGTTGTTGACAATGAAGCCATTTTGACACAACATTACTGTCAAATTTTTCATAGCACTGTTTTGGTGCTTGTTTGAGACCATATAAAGACTTCCTTAACTTACACACTTTATCTTCTTGACCTTGTACCACAAAACCCTCAGATTGAGACATATAAATCTCCTCCTCTAAGTCACCATTCAGGAAAGCAATCTTCTCATTCATCTGATGTATGACTAAGTCAAGAATAGCAGCAAGAGCTAACATGGTCCTAATGGTGGCTATCTTAGTCACAGAAGAATAAGTGTCAAACTAATCTAGTCCTTTCCTTTGAATAAAGCCCCTAATCACAAGTCTGGCTTTAAACCTCTCAATAGTCCCATCAAGTCTCACCTTCTTTTTAAAGATCCATTTGCTATCAATGGTCTTTGATCCCTTAGGTAAGTCAGTTAACTCCCATGTGGAGTTAGACACTATGGAATCTAACTCGCTCTAAATGGCCTCTTTCCAAAAGCTAGCATCCCCATATCTCATTGCCTCCTCAAAAGTCTTAAGGTCCTCTTCTATCATAAAAGCATAGACTAGTTCATCACTCAACAGGTCAATGCAAGAACTCTTAGACAAAAAAGCAGTAACAAAATCAGAACCAAAGTCTTTTGCTACTCTAAGTCTTTTACTTCTCCTATGTTCATCTACAGCACAAGAACTACTAGCATGCAATTCAACTGAAGTACTACTTAAAGTTAAATCAGCAAGAATATCACTAGTAGGTAAATCAACATCATGCGTAGAACAAGTAGGTAAAACAACAGCAGGAGAAGAACATGAAGGCATGGAAGCAGCATCGCCCTTTTTCAAGGGAAAAACATGTTCAAAGAACTCAGCGTCTCAGTATTCACAAATAGACTTATCACTCAAAGTCATGAATCTATAGGCAACATGAGCGTAACCAATAAATACTGCATCAAAGGTCTTGGGTCCAATGTTTGACATTTTATAGTCAGGTAACCCAACCTTAGCTAGACACCCCCACACACTCAAGAAGCTCAAGTTTGGAGGATAACCCTTCCACAATTCATAAGGAACCTTTTGTGAGGTACACGGTTGAGAACATGGCAGGCTGAAAGGGCTGCTTCCCCCACATTTCATCAGGCAACCCAGAACTTACAAGCATATCATTCATCATATTCTTCAAAGATCTATTTTTCCGTTCAGCTATACCATACTGTTGGGGTACATAGGGGTGCACTAAGTTCATGAATGATTCCCAATTTCTCACAATGGTCATTCAAAGAGTTATTCTCATACTCTCTACCTCTATCAGATCTAACCCTCTTGATTTTCCTATCAAGTTGGTTTTCTACTTCAGCCTTACATTTAATAAACGCTTCTACTGCCTCACTTTTGGCCTTGAGAAGGTAAATCTTATTGTACCTCGAAAAATCATCAACAAAGGAAATGTACCAAACTTTTCCTCCTCTACTTCTAGTTTTCTGGAAATCAGCTAAGTCCGTATGAATCAACTCTAGAAGTGTTGTGGTCCTTTGAGTAACAGTTTTGCAAGGTTTCTTAGTGAATTTTGCTTTAACACAAACTAGACACTTTGAAAACTCAGTAGTGGACAAATTAGGAATTAATGCTAAGGTCCTTAGTCTCTTAATAGAAGCAACATTCACATGCCCTAATCTACCATGCCACAAATTTAAAGACTCAGCAATATAAGCAGAGCCAGAAACAGTTTTATTAAAATCAGCAGAAACAGAAGAAGCAACATTCAGAATAAATAAACCCCCACTTAAATACCCCTTCCCAACAAATTCCCCACCACGAGTCATTACAACTTTGTCAGCCTCAAAAACAATTTTCAAACCAGCTTTATTTAACAAGGCACCAGACACTAAGTTGCGACGTATAGTAGGAACATACAACACATTTGAAAGGGAGAGAGTTTTTCCAAAGGTAAGTTTAAGAGTGACCTTTCCTCGCCCAGGTACTCCAGCAGTTGCTGCATTGCCCATGTAGACACACTAGCCTTCAGTAGCATCTTGGAAATTATGGAGCAGCTCCTTGTTTGAACAGAAATGCCTCGAAGCCCTAGTGTCCAAAATCCAATCAGTACTGTTCTCGATTTGATTTGCTTCAACAACCACAACAGCTACAATGTCATTAGATTCAGCAAGGTTGGCCTGAGGTCCTTGTTTTTGGACAGAATGGCGTTGAGGGCATTGGTAAGCCTTATGATCAGGCTTGCCACAGACATAACAAAGGACAGAGTTCTTCTGAATCTTGCTATCAGGTTTGTTGAATTTGCCTTGCTTCTTTCCCTTCTTATTACCCTTTTTCCCTTTACCCTTAAACTTATCAGAGCCTGATGGAGCAACAGATTCCACCAGGTTAGCTTTAGTAATATTAACAGTAACTGAGTCTTGATTGTCTTTGAGGCGATTTGCCTCTTCAATTCTCATATGACTAATCAGTTCTTGAAGTGAAAGGAACTCTTTCCTGTGTTCAGATTATTGCGAAACTCTCTCCAGGAAGGACGAAAATTTTCTAGCAGAACATTTTCTTGAAAAACTTCACAGATTTTCATATCCTTGACACGGTCGTTGCACGTGCCAAATTAATAACCTAACTTAGCCTAATATAGGGTAAGAAAGGGTCGAATCCACGAGGAAGCAATGATTAATCAAGGTTTGAATGAGATTTAGCGAGCTAAGTCTATTTTTGGGGTTTTTTTGAGATTAATAATCAACTAAGAAATTAGGAACTAAGTAACTAGAAAATAGACTAAGTGATTCGAATTAAACTATATAAAGAGGACACTAGGGGTAGGGGAGTCACGAGCTAACATTTAATTAACCAAATCGCCAAGCCAAGGGGATTCATTAGGGTCGATTAGGGGACTAAGTCACTCAAATGTTTCCTAATTACTCGCTCGAGCTAATCAGGAGGACCTAATCAATCAATTTTACCTATTCTCATGGTAACCAATTTTACCTATTCTCATGGTAAAATTAATCAACCAAGTATTTCCACAACTCATAGTGATTCGATTGAGGTCCTCGGAAGTCAACACCTATTCTCATGGTGAAGTCAACCTATTGACTAGTTTAAGGTCAATCTAGGCTTCATTTCTCAATCCTTCACCTAAGACACCCACATCTAGTTTAAAAGGTGATCAATCAATCAAACATAGCAATTAATTTAAACTAGACAACCTAATTTTACCTAGGTCTAACCCCCCTAGTTTTACTTTCAAGGTCAACTCATGATTAGCAAGATCATCCCCTTCCCCTAGCTAGTAAAGTACTCACTAGCCTTGAAAAACATGAAATAAAAAGGTTGAATCAACAATGGTGATCCAACAATGGTGGAAATCATATTAAATAAGCTAATCATTAACTAATTACTACTTATCAATACTAAATCAAGGTAGAACAAGTATAAAAGCAAATGAAGAGAAGAGATAGAAGAAATACTCAAAGATGGATGGAAATCAAATGCAAAATTCCACTAAAGTAGCTTCAATCTTCAACTTTAAACTTTTAGATCTAGTTTCTCTCTCATAACATTCAGCTTTTCTCTCTACTCTCTCTCTAATTAAAGCTAATTAAATTCTGGAATTAAAACTTAGTTCATTCATTATTACAAAATGGGTTTTTATACCCCAAGTAGTAAGGGCAAATAAGTAAAAACGACAAATACGAAGAAGCACGATGGCAAAGTGGAGCGACATGCTCCGGAACACATGGAGCGGGTGCTCTACATGTGGAGCCGGCGCTCCATGCTTGCTCCATCCCGGCTCCAAGCCGTTGCTTCCCTGCTTCAACTTCTGGGCTACGGAGCGGTCACTCCTTAGCAAATGGAGCTCCCCTGTTCTTGACCATTTCATCATGCCTAAGCAAGCAACACTTGAAACAAGGTTAGATAAGGGGAGGGGGATGCAAATGCTCTAAAAACTAATGCAAAATAAGAAATTATGAAAAAGGACGCAAAAGGGAAAGAAAAGGGAGTTACATGGCCTAAAATGCAACTAAATGACCTCAAACTAATCCTAATTAATGAGTCTAAAACCCACTTATCAGTTCTCAATAAGAACATCACCACAAAGATTTTCGTTCTCATGAACTTGGTCCATGAGTAGCTTGTCATCAACCATATGGAAAGCCAACCACTTCCCAAGAACATACTTCTATTTTCCAGCATCATCAGCCCCACATTTTTTCTCAAGGGCCTCCCAAATCATTTTTGATCTGTTATGAACCATAAATAAATCATACAGATTATTGATCATCAGATTAAGGAGGTGAAAACGGGCAATCTTATTATCTTTTACATATTTTGCAATTTCGTCCTCATTCTTCTTAATTTTAGAGAAGGAGAAGAGGATGAATCACCTGTAGCAGTCAGCGCAGCAAGACAGTCCTTGAAAAGGACGTAGTCAATGTCCAATTGCTCAAAAAAATCAGCAGTTTGAAAGACCAACGTTTGTAGTTGTTTCCCTCAAGGGACTCGAGCTTGGACAGATGAGACATGGATTTGTTTGAACCGTCAGCCATTGGAAATAAAATAATTACTTTCAAATTTTTAGAAACTGACTGTTTGAAATGGCGTATAAAAGAACGATTTCAAGGATGTGCTGCGGTTGAAGACCACAGACTTGAAAGCAATTACGGCCCGACTATGGTGGTAATCACAACTGGCCGGAAAGCTCCCCAAGGTTAACACGTACCCAGGAGAAGACAAAAGAGAAGGAGTATTTTTGTGTGTTTGAAGCAACAATAGAAGATATGTTTATATAGAAAAATCAGGCCACAAAAACGGAAGGTAATCATGGGACGTAATCAATGGCCTTAAACACTGTAACGTAAAAAACGTTTCAGTGTAGTTACTGTTACACACACCCAAGCCCGGGTCCAAAAAGATAAGCTCCAGCTCTTCCCAGAACCCAGGCCCAAGCCCGGCCCGGTCTTGGCGGGCGGCGCGCGCGCTTGTGGGTGGTAGCAAGCTCAAGCGTGACCTCCAACCATAAAAGCCAACAATGTAACCAACTTAATAGACAAGTAGCGGAAGGGAGTTAATAAACAAAGGAAAACTCCCTTCCATAGGCGATATGGGATCTTTGGGAAAAAACCCAAAGAAGGCTAAGCCTTAACTCCAACAATCATAAAGTCCTATGCATTATTACTTTAATATAGATAATGTTTAAGTGATACTTAAATCGAATAGTTAAAGTATGACACTGCGAGATATATGGTTATGATCTAATATGGTTATGATCGTAAAGCCCTATGCATTACTACTTTACGATATATAATGTTCAAATTAAATGATAGCTAGATTGAATAGTTAGCATACGATATTGTTAGATATATGATTATGATTCATGATATAATATGGTTGTGATCATAAAGCCCTATACATTAATACATTACTATATATATAGTATTCAAATGATAGTTAGATTAGATCAACTAGTATCATATGTTACATCCGTTTGTTTTTTATTGTTACACTTTCCTTTTTTTGTTACACTTTTACTTTTACTACTTTTGGTAATTTTTCACATCTTTATATTCCAATTTCTCATACATTTAGGACCTACATGATTATACTTCCTCCGTTTTATTTTAGATGTTACACTTTTCATTTAAGGAAGTTTTTAATTAGATATTACACTTTCCTTTTTTGAAAAAAGTTTCTCTCTGTCTCTCTCTAATCACATGATCCCCACTTACTTTTCTCTCTACTTTTCTCCTACCCAAAAACTGCTTAAAAATACGTGAAAAAAAGTATAACATCTAAACTAAAACGGAAGTAGTAATATATATGTATGAAATTTTGTAGATATCTCATGCTTCATGTTGTTTATATGTTTTATAATGTAATTATATGATACTTTAGAATTGGTCAATTTTATTAAAAAAAATACAATATTTGTTATGAAAATTATATGAAAAAATAATATAGTTAAATCCTATAGGGAATTTTATATATTATCTTATGCTTCGTTTTTGTAATCTATTAAAGATCTCGTTATGTGATAGTATTTAACTCTTTATCCTTTTTTTTACTCCTAAATAAAATATTTAATATAATATTTACTCCTATATCAAAAATAATATAGTTAAAACCTATAGACAATTTTATAGATACCATGATTCGTTTTGTTAATTTGTTGAAAATCTCATTATATCTTTTGTAAGGTAATTATGTTAGTACTTATGAAAAAAATTACTTAAAAGTACGATATTTGATATAATATTTTTAGATATCCTATGCCTCATTTTGTTTATTTATTTAATATCTTATTATATGTTTTATATGGTAATTATATATATACACACATTAATTTTTATATTACAAAAAATAATATAATTAAAAACACTTTTTTCATAAGTTGCTAGTTAAAATTTTAGAACCCCCCTCCCTCTGCCCACCTGGCTACTTAGATAAATTTTAATTAGATGTTACACTTTCTTTTTTTGCAAAAAGTTTCCCTCTATCTCTCTTCAATCCATGGTCCCCACTTACTTTCTCTATTTCTCTCCTACCCACAAACTGTCTAGGAGTCCGTGAAGATGAAGTGTAACATCTAAACTAAAATGGAGGTAGTATAAATAAACTATGCACGTGTAAAATATGTCATATGTCAATGTATGTTAATACGTATAGTTATTGAGATGAATCTTATTGTGAAAAATGATAATATCTGTTTTGTTTAGCACATTTATCCTAAAATAAGTTTTTTTTATCCATGTATAATTTATTTAACTTTGTGAAAATTTATTTTTAATATGTGGATTCTCATTTTATTTTTTCCTTATATATTTGATCTTAATTTATCTATTGTCAAATTTATTTAGACTATAAAAAGTTACTTTAAAGTAAAAGATATCAGATGATATATATTATGTTAAGTTGGTTAATAATAAATAATTTCAATTATAAATAATAGGTGAAAATTCTTCTACATACAATGAACATGGACAGCTTGAAGCCTTTGTTGGCTTGTCGAGTTGTTGTTACCCAAAAACAAAAGATTTTATGCATAGCTACAATTATTGAGTAATAGTATATATTGATGTAATTAAAAATATATAAAAAGTTGTAGTACAACAAACTTATCTAAATTAGCACAAAAAAGAGTAAGTATGATAAAAAAATAAAATAAATACAGACTATAATGACAATAAATATAAATATAAATTTATACTAAATAAAAAATTACAACTTACATATTTCGCAAAAAAAATTACTACAACTTAAAAACATGAGTACTAGCACTGCTTAAGTCAACTTTCCAGTTTAGTGAACTAGGCTGAAAAGCCCAACAACTCCTTCCCCTACGAAAATAAATAATAACACACTTCATCTTCTTCATTTGATTTTTCTCATGGCATCCTCACTTGAGCCCGCAGTAAAGAAGCAGCTCTCGCCGGAGAAGATGGCCAGAGTATGGAAATTGCCTGAAAAGTGTATGAATCTGTTTGGCGTGTCAAACTAAAGAGAAGCCCTAATGTCTTTTGTGAAATTAAGGTAAATCAAAACTCCAATTTTTAGATCTAGGGTTCGAAAGAGCCGAGTCCGTCTTCTCCCTCCCAGGTCCGACTCGTATACCATGTCGGCACACGTGTCGTGTCGTGTCGACACTGGTACGACTAGGTCAACCGCCGAGTCCGAGCATCACAGATAACAACAATAATATAACAATAATAATGATAATGATGGAGAAGTATAAGCATGTGCTATTACAAACAACAACAAAACAAAATATACCTTAAGCTATAAGTACCGTATATTCCCTTATTTACAATCCGTGGTTAATTTATTTTTGGATTAATATGTAGATCATTAAAGCTACAAACAGGAAGAACAATGCCATTATTATCAAGAGGGCTTCATTAATTTTTCTTAGATTTTCCTCAATTGAGGAATGGTTGGATGAAGAAGAAGAGGGGGAGGTGGTGTCGGTCGCCATTGTTGGTTGAAGAAGAGTTAAAAAAATTTTATTTAGGGGATAAGGGATTAGTGGTGGTGGATTGTGGCCGGGTAAGTGGCCCCTTTTATAGAGGGTGATAAATACTGTTCTCGTAAAATATCCATTAATCGTAAAGATTATTACCGGAAAAGGAAAAAATGTAGCCCTTTATTTTAAATTTTTTTTTCATTATACTCATTGTTTCGGTTTCGGATCGAACCCCTGACCTCTTATATGATTCGGTTTATTTCGGACCATTGCGGCTTACATTCCGTAGTGATAAAATTTAATATTGTTTGCCTAATACGTATAAATAATTGTTTACTTAGAGTAAAGTAACCCCTTAATATTATTATTATTATTATTATCATTATTGTTATACATATTTAAAGCTACTTTGAAATTTTTTGAAAAAAACACATCAATATACTATATGCTAAACAAAATTTGGATATTAACTTAGTAAATTAGAGGAACAAGAAAAATTAGGAGCATAGGAGTTGGATGTATGGGAATTTGGGAAATTTACATGCATTAGTATGCAATCAATTTTAATAAAAGCATTTAATATAAAACCCTAAAAACTAAGTGCAACGCGTCAATACTTAATATATAAGCATAACAACTTAGTCCAATGCAACAATTAAATTTATCGAGTAGTTGATTATGGAATCAAAAACTTAATTGCACGGCTCATATCACCATTGATTATTTTTTTCTTTTGATATTCTCCTTTTCCAAAAGCTCTCCTTGGAAATACAAATGTTGTCTTGTAGTCATTGTATGTCATGTAAAAACCCCCACCTTTACTTATATATATTTTCTCCTTTTTTGTAGTTAATAACGGTATAGTCATTTTATGCATGCAATTGTATTATCAATGCATGTGTCTCTTCACCATATACACACATAAGTAACTATATTCGTCCTCCTTCAACATCAGTTAGCACTCTACCCTTCCTCTTCTCCTCTATTATTCCTCTCCCCCTTTTTATAAAATACATAAAAATAACTCAAAAATAGTGAAATTCATAATATTCTCAAAAACAAAAATTAGTACTTCATGCTACAAAAAAAAAAAAATCAAAATAAAGTTTTGAAGAAAATTTGAGTTTATGATACAGAAGATCCGGATGTCCGGCGATTGTAGAGCATACTCCTCAAATATTTCTAGTAAGTTTAGTTCTTTTCCTATTTGGATGACATATTTGAGAGGCTTCAGTCATATCACCCGCTTTTCTCGTTGTTTGGCGGTCTAAACCGCTTGGTCTTGCTCCGTCATCCCTACTTCTTTTATTTGGTGGAAGGCAATTTTCATTTGTTTGTTATAGGGGAATATCATATAAGTTTAGGGATGGGCGTTGCGTATTATTGCCACCACGGGTATCAGCATCGACATAGGGGTTATCACGTTGGGGCTGAGTTACAGGCCCTTGTGCCAGATTGGTAGTAAATGGTACATTATTATTAGGAATGGCAATGGATCGGACTCGGATCGGACTTACCAAACTCCAAGTCCGCTCCATTTCAATCGGACTATGAAATTTACACTCCTATTAGGATTCGGACTATATATTCTCGGATTCGGACTCGTACTTTTTCCTTCGGATTGTTTCGGACTCGAATCGGATTCGGATAAAATTACCATATTAAATACCCAAAACACATCTTTAATATAAAAATTTTAATGTTTTACTTGATTTCTTATAATGTAAATCTATTATTTCTATTAAAATGTTTGATCTATTAGTTGACGAAGTAACAAGTAATAATCGGACTTTAATCGGATTCGGATCGGAACTTACCTAAGGTCCAACTCCTATCGGATTTCATTCGGACTTTTATGTTTTCGGATTCGGATCGGACTTTTTCCTTCGGATCGAGTCGGACTCGGATCGGAGGCGGACTGAATTGCCATCCCTAATTATTATGCTCCAATATAAAATATATACTTGAAAAATATGAATTATTGACAACGATGTTTATACCATTACTTTGTTGATCCATTTGAATAGAAGGAAATGAGAGTTTGAGGGGATGAATATGAGTATTGAGAGAGAATAGAGGAAAATACTATCTCATAGGAAAAACTTTGAAAAAGGGAGCAATTGGTGCTGATAACGTGTTAAGACTAGGGAAGAAAATAAGAAAGATGAAGAGTATAAAAGAAGATAGAATGCTTCTCATTGCCCTTCATTGCTCATCACAACTCTGTATTTATAGCACTACATTACTGTTTTCTAACAGTGATTTTACTGTTGTAATAGTTCTTGGTGAGTTATTCACCATTCATCCAAGATATGCAAAGATATTACAACATTTATATTATTTTTTTGATAACAAGACAAACATACAAATTTACAAGAGGGTCCGTATCTAACTATCGACGCTAGAATAAGAATGGGTCGCTGACATGATTGGGACAAACATAACTGCTGAAACTTACACATGTCTTGCTAATGAACTTCTTTCTGGAATGATAGGAGATATCCGATGAAGGAGGTGCACCATTTTTCCGTTTCATACCTACATGGCGCCAAATTCCTTTGAAATGCCTTTTTCCTCTCGTGGGGTTGTGTCGAGTACCTAAACCTGCAATTCAACGTTGGGAACCTTGAAGAAATAAATCTTGCTCTTATGCCATGCTCTGTAGCACTCCTTCTTCTGCTACTAGTGAATTAGCTTTGCCACAAACTTGACTACACCTCCCTGTGACTATTGTTTTGTGCACTTTAGTGTTTAGTATCATTACTATATACTGTTCCACTTCAATTGGAACCGTTGTTTCATTCAAGAAAACAAGGTTTAAGACCGTTGTAACCCTCGAGTTAGCAACATTCGGGGGACCTCCTGCAAGATGAAAGTTTTTGGGGCCAAGCTGCGAACCTTCACCACTGATAGAAGATGGGGTTGACAACTGCAGTTCCTTCCCTTGATAACCTCTCTACATCTGCCAGGGAATGCCTTAGGCTCATTGCTGGTTGTTGTTTGTTGACAAAGGAACCCTTGGTTCCAGGACTTATAGTTCCAGCAGGGCGCGTCCTATGCAACTCCTGCATATTTTCCATTGGCATGTGATTACTATCCTCAATAGCTTGCTCGTGAACATGAGAAATATTGTTTGAATCTATATCACAATTGACCTTGTCGCGACCACCCATAACAGTAGAGCTTGATTGTTTCCTTCCATTGGTCTTTCTTTTTGAGCCCCTGAAGACTCGAGCACAAGTGCCTTGCACTGTTCACCGTTGGTCCTTGATATAATTAACCAATTTTCAAGCTTTCATGCTCCTTAACTATCTCATGATTATTTGGTTCCAACTCCATTGCCCTTTTCAAGTCCTCATATGCCTCATTCCAGTACATATACTTCCCAAAAGCAACACTTCTTCGAAATGACCCTTAACATTCAT
Source organism: Patellifolia procumbens (assembly GCA_947645195.1). Classification (NCBI taxonomy): domain Eukaryota; kingdom Viridiplantae; phylum Streptophyta; class Magnoliopsida; order Caryophyllales; family Amaranthaceae; genus Patellifolia; species Patellifolia procumbens. The sequence continues at coordinate 22,824 of CANSGD010000466.1, forward strand.
TTTATCAACCTGATACCAACGAACAAAAGACAAGTGGCTTTTTTGAATTTATTTATTTTAATGCAGAAGCGACAAGATTCAAATAAAGAGAAATAACTAACTCCCAGGCAGAGGATTACCATCACAATCTGGAATGGCAAAACACAGACTTTTGACAACTTAACCATACTTGGCAAATGCATTATGAAAGTCTTTTTGGTTATACCACACATGGGATAATCTTATCAGGACCATCAAACTTCTGAAATAACTCCTTGATATCTCCATCATTTTCATCTAAATTATTCAAATGGTGAAATATTATGATAGCAAGACTACTAGTCTCCCTCCTCCATATTTTAGACATAACTGGAAGAACAACAAACTAATACCAATGGCATACAACTGCAAACGAATCCACAACTAAAAATTAAGCAATCATCTCAAACCCGACAAGAACTTGATAAGATCTTAACAACACAAACAATTACCAACTTGGATTGGAGAATCACATCAAGCTAGGGACTCGTTTCCGCGTTGTGCACCGCCAAAACGTTCCAATTCACAACATAACAATTACCGACTTGAATATTATTTGTGTTGATAGCATATTTATAATTCCTCTTTTGTTTCACATTTTCAAATTTACTTTTATCAATGACTTACACAAAACTCAGTAAGGATAAACGTGATATCGATGTTCTATATGGATTTACTCAATCCTCATTTACGCTAGTAGTCTTGTTCAAGGGACTGTACTTAATGAAATTAAAGTGATTATGATATGCATATGCTTCTATGCTTTAGCTTCCAAGAGTTTATGTATGTTCTTATGAATTACAATACTCGTTAACATGATTTACATGTATGGTATGAACATGATTTTATACGGGGAAGTAGGATTGAATGGTAAAGTCTGGTCCTTGATCCATGATACTTGTTTATATGAGTTTGCGAGTATGCTTATGGTTTTGTTCATGCTTATGATGTTAAAATATGTTGTGGGGATTGCCAAGTATGTGTATCATGACTGAGTGCAAATATGTTTTTGAAACAAAACTGTTTTTACGGGATGGAGTAAAGTTACGGGTTCTCCACTCGTTTTGGAATGTTTTTCTGTCTATCCTTATTTCTCTTTTTCTTTTATGTACAGAATAAAGGTAAAGAAAGAGAGCTCAGGATCAACCCATGGAAAGGAAGTCTTTGAGATGGATTTCGTGAAGCACCGTTTAACTCTAGTAGGAGCTTCTATGTAACGTCATTGTGATATTGTATTAATAGTGGCCATCACCCACAGACTTAAGAAAACGCTTCTGATGATTGAAATTATTTATGCTTAATGATGTTAATTGAAGAACCCAAGTTCGGGGCATTACAGTGCCAAATTCAAGACCAAACTTGTCAAGTTTTCCATTAGGCATTTTTTTACATTTCTCCATATCTATAAACTTCCTTTTTTTTATTCGAAAGAAGGGTCTAACTCTAAAAACTCAACACAAAGTCACCAAAATGTTGAACATACTATTCCAGAAAGCTATGCCAAATCTACATCACTACAACCAACCCACCATGCTTGTCCAAACTCATGTTCCCGCTAGTATGGGTGTTTATTTGGGATTATCCGATCTGAAAGTTTGAATCGGGAGACATGCAATCCAAAAAAATTGAATGCCCATATTCTTTAGATATCCAAAAGTTGGATAACCGGAGATCTAATTTTTTGAGAAAATAAACTATATCAAGTTTTTTGAAGTTTGCACGTTTCGAATATTTGGCCGAAAAGTCTACATCATGATGTGAATCCGCTCCGAAATATCCAAAACTCTAAATTTTGGATCGGATAGCTATTTTCTCAGATCTCAGAACGGATATTGATGAACACGCTAACACGCCTACCCACCAGGCCACTTACGCAGATGAACAACTCCTTTTAAAAGGTAGGTGAGGCATGTACACCAGAATCTACCCATAGCAGTAAAGTAGAAGAATGAAACAAAGATAGTTTACAAGAACAGATCTACCATTGCATTGACATCAACTAAGAAATATAATTGTTTGAGAACTCATCGGTGCTCAGGCAAATGTAAATATTCCTATGTTATGCACATTTATGGAGCATATATACGAGCACGGAGTTCACTTGGTTGCCACTGTATGATGTAGAAAGTATTTGGATCTGGTTGGAGGAAATTTAGGTGGATCTAGCATCAGCCGAAGCTCAGACATTCTTCTCTTCAGCATCATAGAGTGCTTTGATGTCTTCAACATCGTCATAGCTGCCGAGGAATACTGGTGAACGCTCATGTATCTTCTCTGGGACCAAGTCAAGTGCCTGCCAAAGAAATTACAGTAGATTATCAACCAGAAAACTCAAATTTTATTATAATGAGCAGAGTACAACACATTCTTTTTTCCTGGTTATACTAGCTTATTTTAAGGGGATAAGAAGAGCACAATTTAACTATGTTAGTATTGTGTGATTATTGTATGTACTAATATTATTTAGTGTGGGCTGTTAGTAGGAGCATTGTACATTAAGCTATCAGCCAATCACTAATTGGGCTTAATATACAGGACTCCTACTGACAGCCCACGCGAAATAATGTTAGTACATACAATAATAACATAATCCCAACAAACTGGGCTTTTTGATAAGCATATCGTCAAGTTTTATCAGACTGAAAGAGAGTTTGAATGTAAAACTTGCTGAATACTTGAACACTAATGTGTTGCATAATGTGCCTAAAAGGAACAAGATAAATCCAGTCAGTACCCGTTGTTTGCCAGTAAAAGCTTGTCCACCAGCTTGTTCCATTAAGAATGACATGGGAAAGACCTCGTAGAGAACTCTGGCAAATATATAAAGCAATAAGATGTAAACGGTGCTTGGAGTAAAACAAGCATTGCTTATGTATGTATATATATGACCCTGAATATAGCACATACCGTAATTTTCCGCTAGGGCTCTTCTTATCACCAGGGTACATAAAGATGCCACCATAAAGTAAAGTGCGATGGACATCAGCTACCATGCTGCACAAAAGAGGGTGAAACTTAATGGACAATTCCTATTATAGTCAAATTACATACATGCATACATACATGCAGATATAGAGAAAGACCCATATGCAGTAATAGAATCCTATAGCTCAACCTCTTGCAGACAATAGCCACCACTATACATATTAGAGCATGGAAATGATAAGAAACAGATCATAAGAGACATCCAGAATGTCATCATCCCTGACACCGCAGCATATTCTAGGAGTTTCATCAAAATGCCTATAAAGGGGTAACATAGCAGCTGCAAAGAGCTTATTTTGCAAGCAATACTAGATGCATATATAACATGAGCACTGGCGAAAATCTCAAGCCTCTCGAGCTCTCCCGTCCAAAAGGAGGTATGCATTTAAGCAAGCATTTCATATTGATAATATCAGTTTGATTAATATAGGCAGCAAGTCCCTCATTTTCTCTTTTCCACATCTCCCATATAATTACGGATGACATCGTTATCTGTCCTTTCGACGACCTGCTACAGTCAACCTTTCTTTTTAAGGAAATGCTAGTTTAACATTTCATCAACTGAATTACAACAAATAATAAAGTTCAAATGATTTGTATAACTCATATATGTGACTGGAAGTATTTGACCAATTGAATTACTCGCATCCAGCAAGCAAACTGACGCACGGGGGTGCAACACCACTTATTTATTCAAACATATGAAAATTATTTCTTTTTATGATTAAGGCTTCAGTTACCTTCCAATGTATCTGAGAGACTTCGGTGATGAACCATCCTTAGGAAACTTACAGCTCTCCACATACCTGAATTCAATGAATATTCAATGTAGCAACACCAAAAAGAAAGACATGCGTGCTTTGAGAAAAGACGTACATACTTTGTAGTTGGGCCATCCCAATTCTTTGCATTGCCTTCATTCACAGAATAGATCTTACCCTTCTTTGGGATCTGCTCAAGAAATGGGCACCAGGTAATCACAATATACATATTATTTGAAGAAAAAACCTACAATCTTAATGCATCCCTTCATACAGCCTAAGAGACAATTTCATGCTTTCTAAGCAAAAGTATCAATTGCAGTTTTAGAGGCCCTACAGAAAACATGATGGTATTTGTTAGACAATATGAACTTTCTTTTGAAATCGAAAGAGACAATTGACATAAGTCACAATTATAGTCTGATTAATACCCTAGTTCTCAGCGTTAAGTTGGCTTCAATATGCTCATCTCCTGCAATTCTCTTCTCTCTTAATTATGCAAGGTTTATGCATGCACTTCCTAACACCAATCTTCCTAAAAAAGGTTTATGCAAGCAACTCGGCAGGTCATGTCCATGAGTCATTTTTCTCTCTTGCTACATGTTTCAGGCTCAACCTACACAAGTAAAAAGTGAAACTGGCTAATTTGGGAAGAGACGTACTACGTAGTATGATATCGTGGGGAAGTGGATTGCTGAAATGTTTTCTGATCCGATAAAAGTACAAATTATTAAATCTTTATGCAAAGCAGCATCCAAGGAAGAGGTTTATGTGATTATATGAATGCTTTGCCCTTAGAAGGCAGAAACTCAAATTATCTTAGTGCAACACATTATCTTATTTAACCTTTTTGTTCCCATTTTTCTTTCTACTTTCTCAGCCAGCAAAAATCAACCTGATTGATACACAGAAGAGCTAGTTTCAGCAATGAAAGCACAGTAAGCATCTAATAGTAGCAGGTCATGCATGCACTTCCAGTACAGCTCCCGTGAGCATGGAAAGCAAGAACTGCATAAGTGCATCTAACGAACTATAGCCCCAAAACAAAACACTTGAAACAACAACTGAGCATCATGGTTAACAATTGAAAAAAAAAACTTCTCACCATCAAGATTCAAGGGTTAGTATCTTATCCATATAGTCTTACATAAACCAAGTTTTATAGCATATTACTCCTATTCGGTAAAGTCACATAGTGTTTCAGAACGTGTACCTTGATGTCAGGATGAGTTAGAATAAACTCTCCAAGGGATGGGTCGTGAGTGAAACCGTTGACACCGCTTCCTGTGCTCAAGACAAGCTGTAAAGCAAATAAAAAGTGCCAAATGAAACTACCACAACACTGTAAATACAGAAAAAAAATTGTGCAAGAATCAGATCAGTGACGGTAAGTTAGAAAATGAGAACAAGCTGCCATTTGTTTGATTTCCGACTCTCCAGCTCTATAATCAGGAAGGTATCACAGTGTCGACAGAAAGGTGAAACAGTACACAGAATTATAGAAATTAGAGTAATAACAAGTACCGTGCATGAGCTCCCATACATGCAATAACCAGCAGCAACCATATTCTTTCCAGGTTGCAGGACATCACCAAGAGTTGTATTATTAATATCTTTCACCATGTAAATCCCAAAGATCTAAGTGAAGGGAAATATGCCAGCTTGTTATTACAACAAGGCCCACCATAAGAGTTATCAAGAATTCAAAAGATAGCTCCAAAGATTAACAATATGAGAGAATGGGATGCCATACAGTGCCAATTGAAACACCACAGTCAATGTTGGAAGATCCATCCAGAGGGTCGAAAACAACACAATACCTGAAAAACAGTGGTAAATTTTAATCTAAAAAAATAATCAGTAAAAATGCAATAATCTAACAGAAAATGTCATATTGAAACAACCTTTGACATACAAACTATCTATTTATTTCCTCGGTCCGAAATTAATATTCACCAACTATTTTGAATGTTCAGATAATTGTCACGTTCTTAAAATATAATTAGATAATGATTAATCCAAACACACCCCACTTAAATGGAGGGGAGAACAGAGAATAGACAAGAGATTACTATTCAAAAGGATATTTTAGTGAAATCACGACAACCCCTAATTACGAGGGGTAGGAACAACATACAACTAATTTGAGACGGAGAGAGTAGTTTACGAAAAACAAGATTGAAATCGACAATGAGGAACATATAGGAGAGTGGCTATACACACTTTCCACGTAGAGATGGCTCAACAAATGTTGCCTCTTCATCCTCCTCAGACACAAGGATGCACTGAAAACATAATTCACACTTTCAGCAGATATTTCACACTTCCAAACTTAAGTGAATAAATCATGTTAGTGACTTACAGTTCGGCCACTACTTATTAAGGCCTTGATGAAAACTTCATTTGAAAGAACATCTAGCTTCTTTTGCTCTTCACCCTGAAGTAGGTTATCATCAAAGAACATAAAAGTAAATATAATATTCACAATGTGCTATGTCACTCGGACACTTCTAATTTCCTTACGTACCTATATCGGACTAATGTCTTGTTGGACACAACTAGACACTTAAATACTTCATTTTAAAACAAAAACTTGAGATTTTCTATGAAATGTCCGAGTTTGACACCTAGACATCCATATCCGAGTGGACGCTTGTAAGAGTTTGAGTAGAGACAATATGTCTCACAAGTATTGTTTTTAGAATGTAAATACCTGAATGTTGGTCTCCCCCGCAAGTCCAATGAGCTTGGCAAGACCAGCCTGTTAATTAACAATAAGATTGAGTACTTCGTTATAGATAATATAATAAACAATTCAATTACAGATAAAGGAATGATTTGTAGTTGAGTCACAATCGTCTTCTTCAGCTATATCCATCCAGATCCAAGAAAGTCAATGAAGTACAGATTAATCTATTGTTTATTGAAACAATTGCTTGTTGATATTGTTTAACACATCCGTCAAATTTCAAAAACTATATTTTAGAAATTCCTCCTTTCTCCAATAAATGTAATACATTCACATGGTTCACTTTGATCATTGATTCCAATTAAAAACATAGGGTTGAGGGATTCTATTAAATTTGTCTCAAATTACAATTCCTAACAATTTTGTTTATCGATAATTAGATATATTAAAACTTAATTAATTACATTAGCAACAAACATGGAAAGTCAATGCATATTAATTTTTTGCCTGATAGTGATATGATATCCCAGGTTTAACGGGACCATGGATCCATTAACTCAAACATTTTGATTAAACAAAGAAAAGAAAAAAATCCAGTGATATATTGTGACCCCACCAAAAGCTGTCCCAAAATTAACACGCAAAATGCAATTGACCCACATAAATTTGTATGAAATTTCTACTGCGGACTTGCAGAGTAATTAAAAGCAAAATGCCAAAAAAGGAAGAAATAACTTGAATAGTACAGTTGAGCTGACCACCATTGCCATCATCGAAACGCAAAATTGGCCACAACTCCACCAAGTATAGCTTGTAAGTTGGGTGCATAGTTTATTATAAATGATAATATAATTTATGCTAAACTATGCACCCATCTTACAAGTTCAGGTTGCTCTACGTATCCAAATAAGTTTTGGTTATTGCTTGCACCTAAACCATACTTAGTGTAGTTGCGACCAATTTTGACAAAAAAAAGAAAGAAAGAAAGAAAGAAAGAAAGAAAGAAGAAGAAAAGAGACCTTGTTGACAGCAGAGCAAACGAATTTGCAGCCAAGAACAATGTGACTCATAAGAATAGTGAAGTCACCACGAGACTCTGGACGTTTAGACTGCTCATTCAATACGAATCGAGTTATTGTCATCAAGTCCGTCCTTGTTGCATCCGCTGCATGATCCATCTTTTTTTCTTCTTCTTCTTCTTTTTTCACAGTTTAATTTGTAGGTGATTGATAATGGAGTAACACTGATTAAAATATAAGAGGTAGAATGAGAGAAAGAGAGTGATTGTTGTGTGGGGTCTATTCAGTGTTTGCCTGCCTCAGCCTATCGATCACTCTGCAGATAACGGATTTCGTCGCTATTCTCAATACACTTCTTTGGGTTTTTGTTTGGTTGTTTGTGCAGTGCTTCAAAATTAAGCTTTTTGATTGGATTTTGCTTTTTAGCATTCCAAGGATAATTATGTTTTGTTTTGGGTGGTCTTATATGCGTCTCAATTGTCTATATATATATGGATTTATTCATCCTTATATGTCTCATTTGTGGTTGGTAATTTGCTAATTGATTCATTTTTTGATGAGGGTGGTGATGGCTCTGACATGTCATCTTGTTGGAAATGAGGATTGTCCATGTCATTAGATATATCATACAAATCTATTATAACGGAAATTATGGGAGATATGACAACCAATTTTCGGTACTTTTTAATTTTTATAAGTTTTTTCTTGTTTGCATGAGCTAAAGGATATATCAAAAGTTATTAAAGAGACTGTCTAACTTTATATTAAATTTAGATTAAATTTATCACCTTTTTTCAAAAGTCCATCACTTTATCTAAAAAAGTGCTTTATTTTCTTGTTTTTACTTTCTCCGTTTCAAAAAAAAATAGCTACACTTCTTTTTTTGCGGACTCCTAGACACTTTTTGTTTGTGAGAGATTGTGGGGTAAGATATGTGGTAGGAGAGAGATAGAGAGAAAAAGTTACCAAAAAAAGAAAAAAGGAGAAGTGTAGTCATTAATTTAAAACTTCTTTAAATGGAAAGTGTAGCTATTTTTTTGAAACGGATGAAGTATTAGACTTGGACTGTTGATTATCAAAATTAGTCGGTCTTTTATAAGACCAACTCATTTATATTTCTTCCATGTTTTTAAGTACAATATTTCTTTTCACGCATATCAGGGAGTATGAGAGAGAATGTGTTCAGACCACACTTTAATCCGTTTGATTAAATTTAAACAAGAACTATAAGAGAGAAACCTTTGTAGTTCCTCATCATTAAAATTGGTGTCAGTTGTGGAAAAAAGGGAAGGAAATTTGATTTTACTCCAATTTTATTTAACATTTCGAAATTTTGTCAATTTTTTGAAGACATTGTCTCCAAAAATTTTAAACATAAATAACCATACACCTAAGCCCTAGCTTGTAAAAAGACCAACAAAGGTCATTTACACCGCAACAAAGGTGAAATGGATGAAAGCCCTACTCTTTCTCTCTGCAATGAAATTAAATTAAGTTAAATTTAGTTTTACTTATTATTATTATATTGTATTAGTAATACAAGAACCCAAGCCCAGGCTGGTCTGAGCAGGAGGCACGCACGCATGTATGGTAGCAATCCCAAGCCCAAACATGATATCCAACTTTTTTTTTTTGAGAGATGATATCCAACTTAATAAACATAATAGAGGAGGAAATAAATAAATAAGGGAGTATTCCCTCCCATTAGAGATACGGGACCTTTGGCAAAAACTAAAGGGAGACTGATTAAGCTTGATTACAACTATAAATGCTTAAATCTCAACCGTTTAATTTGGTAGATTTACCTAGTCCATTGATTTTGTTGACATAAAAACATTTAAAATTTTGACTCTATAACAAAAAAAAAGATTGGTTGTTATAAGCATGAAAATTAGAAATTTCAAAGAAATGCAAATTCCCACAAGACATAGTAAATAACTCACCAAGCCCCTCCTGGTGAATTGAATTTCCTAGGAAATGCAATTTCTTACAGTATCAACCAAACAATTTAGCCCAATTCCTAGGAAATTGAGAAGGGAAGTAATCCTGATTAGGGATAAGCAGTTTTGCAAGAGGTCCCTATGAGACAGGTCTGGATCAGAGTCGCTCAGAATTAGTTTTGCTGGCCTTAAAATCTAACTTTCAGTCCATGAAATATGAATTTCTATGGGAAATTATTTCCCATGTGAACCAAACAAGCTCTAAGATGAAGGAGAACTCGAGAACGGTGAGGAAAAGTAGTATGAATTTCCGATCTTTGCAGAACAAGATGCAAATAAAAGGGAGGAAGAAGAAATTCTTACGAAAGAATTATTTTGAAAAAAATCTTCAACTTTCTTTAATTGAAAAGCCATCATTTTAGACATCAATTAATTTATCAGAAAAGATGAATATATTCAAATGGAGGGTGGAGATTTAAGGTAGCCATTGAAAAACCGTCCTTAGTTTAGTAGAAGAAAAGCAAATTTATTTTACTTAACTCTCAAGTTCTACCATTTTCAGGAGGAAAGGTCTTCTTCTACCAAATCCCAATTTTCTCCTATTAATTCCTCTCATATCTTATGAGTTCCCGTATAATTTTTAAAACCAGACATGATTCATTTCCCTTCTTTTCTTTCATCAATCAAATGCCTCTACCAAACAAACTCACATTGGGGCAGAAAGAGAAATTAGTAAAGGGACAATTAAACCTAGGCTATTGTCCAGCAATAGTCGGAGTTATTACTGGAAAAGCAGCAGGAAGAGCAATTATTAGCTAGCATGCCATTGCTGCTGGCTATAATGATTTCATATTGGGTATCAAGAACCAAGCCTAAGCTGTGAATCTCCCGGAATGTGAGCGAAATAAATCAAAGCAGTCTTTAGCAATTCAGAACACACAAGCTAGAAATTAAACCTAAAACTATCCTCTTCAACTTAGGAAAAAAAGAATCTTTCCTACTATAACGAAGGCATCCAGATCTGCACAATCTATTAACAAATTTGGGAACTAGTTCTTCCCAAAATACTCAAACAAATCGAATTTAATGTCACGTCTGACAGTTACAACAGGGCATGAAATTTTGGTGCCTATCTGTATCAAAAGCCAACACCACCAATGAAAGTACTGTTTGCTCAACCAAAGCTGTGCTCTGAGAATAACAGTCCCAAGTTCCCAACTCCCTCTGAGAAGAATAGTCCCAATTCCTCAACGCTCTTTGAGTCATTTAATCTAGATTTTGGACTGCCCACATACTGCCGAATTTTCAAAGAGATCAGATGAATGGTACCAACATATCAAATAGGAGTCAGACGATGCTTGGCGGATCACCAGTCCAATTGCAATTAGCACGAGCCCACCGCGTTCTAATGCAGTCTACAAGTGGAGCATGTTGCGCAGGCTCGGGAAGAAGAGCTTTAGCAGCATCTTTCCCACTAGCTTCATTGCCGCTAGAACTTGACGGGGCTGCTGCTTCTGCCATATACTCCTCAGGTGTCCACCTAGGTGGTACCGACACTCTCAGCTTTGTAAGCCGCGGTCTTTGCAAGGGAATCTCCCCTTGGTTTCCGTTGGAAACTGACTTTGCTATTCCATTAAAATGATAGAGATCAAACACCTTTCTGCCCATTAATCCCGAAGAGTCCTTGAACCCTCCCATGTTCTTGTCTAACTCCAAAAGAGCCTGCCAGAACTCACTCCAGACTATAAAGCCTGCACTGCAAAGGCGGTCAAGCTTATCAGAGGGAATGTTTATGCTGGTTTCCTTGAGGACTTGCTGCAAACCCTCAACACTAATAAAGCCTCCACCTCCACTCTGGTCTTGTGCATCAAATGCTCTTCTGATTCTAGATTCTCTCTCCTCCATTTCATTCTCATCCTGAACGGAAGGATGAAAAGCAAACAGATTAGTGTAATGCGACTCACTCCCAACAACCCATATCGGCCATTTTGGACATTTTAGATGTTGCCCAACTTTACAGAAGTTGAGGGACTCCAGCAGGGTAAGAAACCCAACTTCTACGTCAGAGGATACACCCTTCAAAAACATGCCACCACCTAAGTCCATTCTCTCATCAAACACATTTGCAACAGCCTGTCCACAAAGTAATAGGTTTACAATTTCCTGCCATGTTATTCACAAAATTAGCAACTTCACTCAAACTGCACACAGTCAGATGATATTTTTAAGAAACTTATCTTAGTAAAGACCAAGAGTTACCTGTGAGGCATGGCCAAATGGAGCAGTTACTAGTGGTAGGCTTGGATCATCCCTATCAGCTTGAATGGATTCCTGTAATTTTTTAATGCCAAATTATAGGAGGGGAAAGCAGCAAAATGTAGAAGCAAAATAGCATTCTTATAAAATTACAGCATAAATGCAACAAGTAGGTAAAACCATTGTCTACATTGTTTCACGAACCGACTTGACAAAATTGAGACATCCCCTCTAGCTCCACAAAAGAAAAAACGGGGAGGGCAAAAAGGTACAATGTCCATAGAGAATCATTTGTTCTTCCGCCGCGAATTGGCCAGGTTAATCAAGTAGTATGTTAGAGATTTAGAGGGTGTAGTCAGTGGGTCTGCCATCCATCTTGAGGCTTTTTGTGCACTGCCTACATCGATGTTGGAAGGACTAGAAAAAGTGTCTCTTAAAATTCCAACCATTGTGTTCAGGGGCCGGATGACATGATCGATTTCTGAAATCAGTTATCTAGCAATTAGCAAAGAATAATTTCTTCTTGGAGTCACCTTTGAAATAAAGATAACGGTGACCACAAATGTCATTATAGATAGTTTAGCTATCTTCAAAATATTGATAACTATCTTCAGTGTTTATAATTTTTCAATTTATTAATCACAATCATCATCTTCTTCTCTTAATTCCTCCTACCCGGCTTTTACTCATTTTAGCACATTACAAGTGGTGTTAGAGAAGCACCGTCTAAGAAGAGAATGGTAACCACGTATGAGTCGCAGTGAGTGTTAGAAAATAAACAATGGAACAAGAGGAAACCGGATAATCACCACTCCAAGGCACGGAAACTACGCTTTCCTATTAGTTTTATTTCGCCCCTCTAGGATCACCGGGTTACACGAAACAACTAATGAGATACAATGGAGTAACAATTCACTTCTATGATCTTAGAAGAGAATCCTTAAGAACTGGTGTTTGATGTGTTTAGGAAGAACACTTAAGAAAGTTAATCAGAAATTCTTAAGCAAGCAATGAAGGTTCTCTCAAGGATGGAGATCACCTCCTCCTTTTATAGTCACACATGCAAGGGCTCTCATTAAGGACCTTTAATAGGCTCCTTAATAAGGCCCTTAAATCAGAGAATAAATCAGCCATTTAACCATGCAATAAACCATGAAAAACTGACCAAAACGCTTCAACGGACATAAACGGATACATCGCAAACTGAAGCGTCACGGGGCAGTGCCCAGTCGCGACTCGCGACCATGGGTCGCGGGCCAGCTGCCCCCTTATTCTCTTTGATTTCCGGAATTAATTCTACAACTTCTATTAATTCCCCCATATGTGATTAATCCAAACTCATTACCCTTACAAATGTTCCAACAATCCTCCTCCCATTTGTAGGGTAATGTTGAACGGTTTACCTCATGCAAATCATAAACAAACATGCTCATGCATCATAGAAATATCTAACGATTGAATTTCCACTAGTATAAGTAAACTTAAGAACAATTAAGATTGAGATGATAGACTAAGCTTTGAATCATTCAACCACTACAAATTATTGAAGTTACAAATACACATAAGCACAAAAACTAATGTTCTTTAAAACCTCTAACACCTTAGTAGCCATGGTGTCCATATCCATTCATGAGCGTTCCAAGTCAAGCCTAGACTTGTTGAAGCGGCCAAACCCCTAACTCATATAGGTAAATCTTTTCGCACATGCTCCTGCAATTGAGCACTTTAACAAAGATTCATTAAGAAATTACATTCAACCTCCTTTACATTGCAGTATCAAGCACTAACCTTGGGATGTATATCACACAAGTGCTTCCAACCTTTAAAGAAAAGTACTATCCTCATTGAATTTGAGATCTAACGTTGTATTAGGCATCAAATTGAGTTTTCCTTAGTTAAAGGTTGATCAATAGGCTTAAGACCCATCCCTTTGTTCATTTTGTTCACTAGTTCCCTTGACAATGGTTTTGTAAACGTATCCGCCAAGTTTACACTAGACCGAACAAAATCAATGGTTATACAACCATTCCTTATCATTTCACGTACATAGCTATGTCTAACCCCAATGTGCCTTGACTTGCCATTGTAGACTTCACTATACGCTTTGGCTATTGTGGATGCACTATCACAATGGATAGCTAGAGGAGACATTGGTTTGACCCATAAGTCAACCTCACTCAACACATTCCTTAGCCATTCCGCTTCTTGACAACAAGAAGCTAATGCGATGAATTCCGATGCCATAGTGGAATCGATAATACATGTTTGCTTCTTAGATGCCCATGAGATGGCACCTCCTCCAAGAAGAAACACCCATCCACTTGTGGAAGAATAATCTTCCTTATTGGATATCCAACTAGCATCCGAGTACCCTTCAATGATTGAAGGTTCTCCCGTATAAGTTAAACCATAATCTTTGGTTTTGTTCAAATACCTTAGTACTCTTCTCAAAGCTTGTCAATGTATCATACTAGGTTTACTAGTATATCGGCTAAGCTTGTCAATAGCAAATGCTATATCCGGCCGAGTGCTAGTCATAGCATACATCAAGCTTCCAACCAAGCTTGCATACTCCAATTGAGCAATAGAAGTACCACTACCCGGAACCAAGTGAATACTAGGATCCATAGGAGTAGCAAAATGAGACGAATTTGACTCATTGTACCTCTTTACCACTTTCTCAATGTAATGAGCTTGTGATAAAGAAATAGTACATTTACCTCTCATTATTCTAATACCAAGAATAACATCCGCTTGACCCAAGTCTTTCATTGAGAAGCTACTTGAGAGAAAAGCTTTATTTCACTTGTTCTAAATCAGTCCCAAAGATGAGCATATCATCTACATATAAGCAAATTATAACTCCTTTACCGTTATTATCAAATTAGCTATATACACATTTATCGGACTGATTTATTTTAAATCCATTAGCCAAGACTACATCATCAAATTTTTGATATCATTGCTTTGGTGCTTGCTTAAGTCCATACAAAGATCTAATCAACTTGCAAACCTTAGACTCTTGACCTTTGACCACAAATCCTTCGGGTTGATTCATGTATACTTCCTCCTCCAATTCACCATTAAGGAATGCCGTTTTAACATCCATTTGGTGAATTACAAGACCATAAATCGCCGATAAAGCTATCAATAGTCTAATGCTAGCAATTCTTGCTACCAGATCATAAGTGTCAAAGTAATCGATACCATATTTTTGCCTAAAACCTTGGACCACTAACCGAGCCTTGTGTTTTAATATGGTTCCATCGATTTTCCGTTTTCTTACGAAAATCCATTTACAACCTAAGGGTTTGCAACCGGGAGGTAAATTAGCTAAAACCCATGTATTATTCCCCATTATTGAATCCATTTCATCATTCACGGCCTCTTTCAAAAGGCGGAATCATGAGACTTTATAGCCTCATCAAAGGTCCTAGGATCCTCCTCCATATTGTAACAATATGAGAATTGAGTCACAATTGACTCCCTTGACCCTTCAACTAAATAAAGTTGAAAATCCGGTCCAAAAGATTTCTCTTTTCTAATTCTTTTACTTTTCCTAATTTCCGGTGTTGTGGTTTCATGATCATCATTGATGTCACCCACAACCTTGGAACTAGTACTAGGTACCATGTCCTTTAGTCTAGGAATCGAAGAGAAACGAGTCTCATCAAATATTGCATCTCTTGACTCTATCACGGTGTGAATAGAGACAAAATCATTATGTTCAATGACATAAAACCTATAGGCTTTGCTATTTTCCGCATAGCCTATAAAAATGCAATCAATTCCTCTTTCACCTAACGTTTTACGTTTAGGTTCCGTCAATTTGACAACCGCCCTACATCCCCATACCTTAAGGTAATTGAGATTAGGTTTTTCTTTGACCAAAGTTCATATGGGATAGTCTTGTTCCTTTTATTAGGAACTCTATTTAAAATATAGCATGCCGTTAAAATAACATCACCCCAAAAACCGTCACTAAGACCCGAATTAGAAAGCATGGTATTAACCATTTCTTTTAAAGCCCTATTTTTCCTTTCCGCCACACCATTACTTTGAGGTGAGTATGGTGCGGTAGTTTCATGGATTATTCCAATGGAATTAAAATAACTAGGATTATAGTATTCACCACCCCTATCCGTTCGAAGCCTTTTAACTTTTTCACTAAGTTGAAGTTCCACTTCGGTCTTATAGATCTTAAACTTTTCAAGTGCTTCATCTTTTGAGAATAATAAATAAATGTAACAATACCTTGAAAAATCATCAATAAAAGTTACAACATATTTTTTATTTCCCAAAGATGGTGAACTATGAAAGTCACTATGCACCAATTCTAGCAATACCGATTGTCTTGTCACACTAGGAAAAGTATTCTTTGTAATTTTGTTTAACATACATGTCTTGCACTTCTCTAAATTTAAATCAAAGGAAGGTATTAAACCTAACTTACACATGTCATATAATTTACGATAGTTCACGACATAACCGATTGTGCCATAGAGAAGAAACATCAAGCATGTAAATAGAACTAGCAATTTTATTATCAATGCTAAACTTAAACATTCCATTACAAAAATAACCTTGACCAACATAAATACCACTCTTAGACACTATAAATTTATCGGATTCAAAAACAACCTTAAAACCAAACTTATTCAAAAGTCCTCCCGACGCAAGATTTTTCCTAACTTCCGGAACATAAACAACATCCCGAAGAGTTAGAGTCTTTCCCGAGGTTAACAACAATTCTACTTGGCCAATTCCCTTAGCCTTTACCGTAGAATCATTCCCCATGTACAAAATTGGACCATCATCCAATTCCTTCAAAGACTTGAAATGGTGCCTATTATTGCACACATGTCGAGAAGCTCCCGAATCAATCTACCAAGAATCATCAACCTGCACAACATTAATTTCAGAAATCATTGCAATAAAATTCAGTTCTTCAACTATGTTTTCATGTGCAACCATACCTTGGTTTTGACCAACACTAGGTTGATCTTTCTTTGTCGTCTTCTTTTTCTTCCAAGACGGACAATCCCTCTTCAAATGAGGACCATTGCATACCCAACAAGTAAGAGTTTTCCTCTTCTTGTTTGCAACATTGGTTTTAGATTGAGCATTGGATTTCTTGGTCCCATTAGACCCACCAACCTCTACCATATTAACGGTAGACTTAGGAGCACTAGAAATTGTGTCCTTAACCCCATGTTGAGCCCGAATCCCTTCTTCAATACGAAGATGAGTTCCTAATTGCTCCATGGAAAGATCATCTTTCTTATGTTTCAAAGTATGTATAGTGTCTTTCCAAGAAGATGGTAGTTTATCAATAATGGATGCAACGGCAATTGCTTCATCCATTACCATACCATGTGACCTTATTTGATTTAAAATGTGATGAACTTCGTGAAATTGCTCCATTATAGGCCTTTCATTAGTCATTTTAAACATATTAAAATTACTAACAAGAAACTTCTTACTTGAAGCATCTTCCGAGATGTACTTGGCCTCTAGAGAATCCCAAAGCTCCTTTGCACTCTCCACATTTTGGTAAAGATCAAACAAGGCATCCGAAAGTGCATTGAGAATATGACCACGACAAATGTAGTCATCATTCTCCCACTTTGTACGCCTCCTCGTAGTCTCCAAAGGTTCCTCAACCCCTTCTTCCGGATAAGCCGGAATTGGTGTAGTAAGCACATACACCACATTGAGAGTCGTTAAGAGGAAATGAATCTTCTTTTGCCAACGACGAAAACCCACACCTTCGAACTTGTCCAACTTTTGGAAGTTCAAAGTAAGGTCCTTGAGTGATGAAGCCATATCCGTAAACGAAATAAAACTAATAGATTGTTAGAAAATAAACAATGGAACAAGAGGAAACCGGATAATCACCACTCCAAGGCACGGAAACTACGCTTTCCTATTAGTTTTATTTCGCCCCTCTAGGATCACCGGGTTACACGAAACAACTAATGAGATACAATGGAGTAACAATTCACTTCTATGATCTTAGAAGAGAATCCTTAAGAACTGGTGTTTGATGTGTTTAGGAAGAACACTTAAGAAAGTTAATCAGAAATTCTTAAGCAAGCAATGAAGGTTCTCTCAAGAATGGAGATCACCTCCTCCTTTTATAGTCACACATGCAAGGGCCCTCATTAAGGACCTTTAATAGGCTCCTTAATAAGGCCCTTAAATCAGAGAATAAATCAGCCATTTAACCATGCAATAAACCATGAAAAACTGACCAAAACGCTTCAACGGACATAAATGAATACATCGCAAACTGAAGCGTCACGGGGCAGTGCCCAGTCGCGACTCGCGACCATGGGTCGCGGGCCGGCTGCCCCCCTTATTCTCTTTGATTTCCGGAATTAATTCTACAACTTCTATTAATTCCCCCATATGTGATTAATCCAAACCCATTACCCTTACAAATGTTCCAACAGTGAGTTTGTTGAAGCAGATAAGGGAAGCACAGTTTTGCTCATCAACGAACAATAACTGAAGAAGATTGAGGAAGCATTTACTTTACTAGCCCATAGGCTCGAGGTTAAGATGGTAGCGACTGCGGAGAAGGCCATGCTATTTTGTGACAAGAACAAGACCACCAAATCCTTTGGTGGAAAAAGCATTAACAATCACCGGAGGGTGAGGCTGAGCGAGTTGGCTGAGCCCAGATCATGGTCCAAATCAAGGGAAGTGGCCAAAAGTGATTTTGGTGGGTACTTTGATGGCTCGGGTGTTATGGTGAGAGTAGAATTCAACAACCCACAACTGGAACAGTAAGAGAAAAGGGGTGATGATGGCAGCTGCATGGAGGATCTGAATGTGGTTCAGGCTTTTCCGTGGGTAGTTACACCATGTGATGGTCAAGGTGACTTTGTTGACAGAGGTTCTGATGATGGTACACGCAGACGCAGCAATCGAGGTGGATTCGCATGTGATAGATCATAGATGTGGTGATGGATCTGGTATTACCTATGAGGAACGTAATGGAGCAGCATTGTAAGAGGTGCGATAGGTGGAGGGGCTGAGCAACGGTTCGAATATAGAGGAGACCTCAGCAAAGGTGTTCAGCAATAGATCTCTCATCATCTCACGGAACACCAGATCAACGCAGAAGATATATCTTATAAATAATGGAAAAAAAGTAGCAAAATAAGAGAAGGGTCTTGGGTCTTGATGTATTGCTTCAATCAACGGAATTAATAATAAAGCCACCCACTTTGGCTGTCTCAAACTATGTTACTATCATTCTGAATGCGTTACTCTCTAACTTTTATTTATACTATTTCCTATAACTTTCACTTTGTCTCTTAACAGACTGAGATTACAACCCCTCTATCATTTTCTTGACAGTTGTAACAGACTTTATATGTGCTCCCTTTTCCCCCCTCCTTACACATGTGATAAGTGGATGTATCTTGGGTTTTAGATGTCAACGATGAACTCAACTAGTCAACTCTTATAGCTACCTACAGCTCCCAATTCCCCAATGAGCCACCATGTTGGAAAGAGGGACTAGTTTTATGGTGCATGGGTCCCAGCTCGGATACGCAACCTAGATCGAACATTCCAAAATGCATCCCTTCATGCGGCGCGGCAAACTAGTTCGTGCATCAAAGCAACCCTTTTATTTTTGGGTTGGACTATGGAGCTTTCAACTGGTTCTAATTAATCCCCATAATAGCCTCCAATTGGGGAATCAAGGTATGCTTGTAGGAGTTTGTGTACTAGTGACCAACGAGGTTTGCCCTATGAATAATCCTCGGTTAGCCGAAGATTAGAAGAGTCTCCTCGATCTGAACGCCTCAAGTAGAAATCAAGGCTTCCAATTCCAGTATTGGTTCTCCTTGTCTGAAGTCTGAACAAGGCATCACATAATGTGAGTTTGTAGCTAATATCAAAGGGGAACCCTGAACCCCTTACTATTTCAATCTCCTGGTCCATCTAACGCCTAAGACTGTTGGACAGCCTTGATGATAGACTTCTTACCAAAGATGTAATGCCTCCATTTTAACAGAGCCAGCATAATAGCCATCTAACTCCTCATATATGAATTTTAGCCTTGCCCTAGGTCCCAAAAATGTGACTGTAATAAACAAAGGGAGACCCTCTTGCAATAAACACTTCCCCTGTCTCCGATGAAAGGTCTCGCTCAAGTAGGGTATAGCCAAAGAAGGCACTGTAGTGTGGTTGTCTTAGTACTTCAAAGGCTGTGGAGGCTTCTCAGGATCAAAGTTGTCTTTCTTGAGCGGCTCTATCAATGAAGCTGGTAAATGGAGCTCCAATTTCGGCATACCAACCACAAGTCTCTTATAGTACAAGTCATCTCAATGAATTTCCTTAACTCAATCAACTTCCTTGGAGGAGGCCACTAAACCACGGCCTTAATCTTGTTTTGGCCTACCCGTACACTTTTGTTGATATTACATAACACAAATAAGCAATCCTGCATTTCATCTTGCCGAACTCATTTTTCTGGGGGAGTTGGCAAATAGATTATGAGCAACTAATTGTAGGAGGACCAGATCTAAATGAGGACAATGTTTTATGATTAACTCTAGATTAGGATATACTAGCAAAAATTTGCGAAGGAAAGGTTTGAAAGCATTGGTCAAGCCAGAGGCATGATGATGAATCATATAGTGGTGAATCATAGAGTGGTCTTGTGTATCCTGATTCCTGAAAGCACTTTTGTGCTCATAACCTACTCTACATTCATCCTAATCTAGTGATACCCTAAAATTCAACAGATCTCAATGAATATAATCGGATTTATGGCTACGCAAACCGTTGAGGGTAGTTCTAGATCTCGTCCAAAACCTACTAGTCTACTACCGTAGGGGCTTTTGGATCCACCTTGGAAAACATAACAGCCCCCTTCAATTCAAGGGCTAGAGAAAGGATTGTTGGTCACCCTAATGATGCTAACCTGCATCATACAATTCATCATACATAATGAGGGTTTCAAACTCGTATATTTAGAAGTGTGAGTACCTAAAAGCTAAGTAGCATAAAGTGGAGGTACAGATATATAAATGTGTACGGGGACATAAAACGACAAATCAGAAAATTCTAAAAACAGTTACAGGGAAAGAACATTTAAATTAATTTATAAACCAGAAAAATTATATTAATAAAATATTTCAAATAAAAAGGAACATATGATGACTAAAAAAGAAACCATAATTCCATAAATGAATTAAGTAGCAGGCCGAAAGAAGGAAAAGAAAAGGAAGAGAAAGACCGAAGGCAAAAAGTAGCACTTGAAGGCATAAAGGAAAAAGATAAAAATCACAAACAATGAAAAGAAGATCATACGCACCAGAAAAAGAACAGAGTTTAGAGAGGCTAGGGAGCAAAGTAAGAGTTGCCCTAGGTGCAAGTCATCCACTAATTATGTTTTTTTTACCTAACTACTCCCTCAAAGATCCGAACACTTGTTGGAACAGGTGGTTTAAGGTGATAAGTCGTAATGTGGTTATCTAATGTTATTTTATTAGTGATATAGTTAAAAGTAGATGTGGTGGGAGTTGGCGGAGTAGTTTTTATTGGAGGAGAGAGAAAGTTGGCTAACTTTTTAGTGATAAAGGTAAAGTGTGGGGCTCAAGGAGTGTAAAAAGAAATACTTCCACCAAACAGAATTATTGCAACAAGTGGGTATTATTTGTGAGGTATAAAATATTCAATTGTTGCAATAATTCTGTTATGGAGGAAGTAATATAGTAATGATAGAACCATGCCAAAAGTGTTCAAACTAATTTGGGACAAACATAAAGGAAAGTGTTCAGCTCCTCCTAGGGGTCCCTCTTCTAAGTGATTGTTTCTCAACCTAATTGAAAGTTAATGGCACCAATTGTCGAAGTTTGTGGTCATGGTCCCATTATCTCTCCATGGTTCATAGCCTATAGGTCTCACACTAGCCTGACCAAACCCTTGCATGTTCATGTCCTCTTAAGGATCTCGTCTTTGGAGTGATTGTTTCTCCACCAAATTGAACGTTAATGGTACCAATTTCTCATAAAAACGTGCCAAAATTACCAAGTTCCAAAAGTGAATAAGAGTATATGCCTTGTAAATGAAAAAAATGGATTTGCTCCCAAAATGCTACTTCTCCTTGCCCAAAGGGAGCCCAAATCCTTTGATTGGCATGATGTGAAGGCGAAAGGCCCACACTTTTTGAATTTTTTTTAATGGTAGAGTAGGACATAAAGTTGTGGGTTGGCCCTTAAGTCCACCATCAGGACCACTGCTCGTTGTACCATTATTTTCATGGTGGAGGAGCAATACCCATTACCGTCCTTCATCTTCTCCGGTAAATACCCATTATGGTCACCTTTGTTGTCTTCCTAGAGAAGAGCATAAAAAATCCAAAAGTCCATTCTTTTAGAGCGCAACAATTGACATCGGCTACGAGCATTGGGTTGCATGATGAAGGTGTAGTTGAGCTAAGTTGAAAGGTTACCGAAGGCTACAAGTACGATTCATGTTGGGTTGCATGATGAAGGGTGTAGTTAGAGCTAAGCTGAAAAGTTTTGGATGGGTTATTAATTTATAGGTTGGACGAGCCCAAATCTCTTCATTTGGCCCAACCCGTGTTTATCCTTCACCTTTACGGGCAAGAGTAAGTCCATGGCAGGTCTAGGGTTCCCGCACTTAATAGTATGAGTTTGACTCTCCTTTAAACCTAAAATTTTCCTGTAGCTATAAAAGTGTTCTTTATGGTGAGCTCACCACCACTCATGGAGGCTTTATATAATAGTAGACCAAAAATGGGGCAGCAGCTAACACTCCTTATTTCCTTCCACACGTGTCACTCCGGTTCAAATTGAAACAGGCCCGCTTCTGGCTGTTTTCTCCGCTAATTCGATATTTTTCCTTAGTATCCTACCATCGAGATTCTCGACATGGACTACTAGTTTAGTGTTTAATCTCTATGGCTTGCGACTTTGTAATAGACCTCCTACCAAGGAAGAAATGCCTCCTACTTTAGCCTAGCCCTAGGCCCCAAATATGTGTATGTGATAAGCAGAAAGATGTCCCCCTAGTAACCATAGTCTAAGCATTTGCTCCAACGTCAAGGCCTAGCTAGTGAGGTATATACCCAAAGAAGGCAAAACCTCCCATTATACAGACTTAGCTCTCCCAAGGTTGCGGTCTCAGGACCAAACTTTATCCCTCTTGAGTTGCTCAATCAATGAAGCGAGTAAATGCAAACCTCCCATTATACAAGTCCAAAAAAGCATCCTAAAATTCCTAATACCACATCGGAAGCAATTGTTCTTGGAGATTGTCAAAAAAAGTAAGGTTCATTTATGTAACTTCATGTAGTGGTTTGTGTTTGGCACCTTTTTTCGTAAAATGATCCGAATGGTTTTGCAGAAGGAAATTGTCAGGGCCACAAAATCTAAATGTCTGAGGAAAGTGTTGTCCTACCTTTTCAGTTTCCGAAATGTTCTTGTAATGTTGAAAGGCACTAATCAACCAATTTCCATGCTTCATCAGTTCCAAAGCTAGTTAAGGCATTCATGTAAGGAGCTACTTAGGAGAAACTCAAGACTTCTAACAATCTCAAGACTGGAGGCTTTACAAAGAATTGTCTCCTCAAGTGTGAGTTCTTAAAGGCGAGCAGAAATTTAATGGTGGCTCTCTCTTTATTTGGTGGTTTCTGAGCTATTTGGCTAAAAAGGAAGACAGGATCTTCAAAACTGGATCTCCAGTTACGTATCCACGATTGTTTACTTTTAAATTCTCTTTGGCCTCACGCTTATGTCAATACCCATGGTTTGAACCTTTTTGATATAAGTCATATTTGAAGTTTTCCCACTTTGTTATAAGTGGACATCCTCCTCAATTTATTTTCTTTTGTATTCTGTCACAAATTTATTCCTTATCTAGAAAAAACAAACAATAACGATATATAGTAGTTATGTACTTAAGTTTTCAACTAGTGGGCCCTGTGCTTATGTTTAAGCTAGTTGCTGGTGACTCTAATTCTTTACCCATCACCTATTATTCCTACTCTCTTCCGGATGATATAAGACTACCAGATAATCACCAACTCGCATTGGTAACAAAAATTATTACCAAACACAGGATGCTATATACTGTATACATAGGTCTCAAATAAAAAATTCCCAGCATTGTGACATCAAGCTCTCGAAGTATGCAGGATTGCAGGTGACAAACATGGACAGGGACGTAAAAACACAAATCAAAGCATTAAAGAGGCATAAAAAGGTGACATAGACAGCTTCGAGGGTTCAGGCACTACATAAGTTTAGACAGAAATCACACAACTATAAAGCAAAATGCATACCAGTCCTCGAGAAAGCAATGCTGAGATAAGGAACAGCATTGCTCCCATACGACTTTCAAACACAGGAAGCATCATCTCAAGCCTCTGAATCGCATTGGCAGATGACGTATATGAAGTTACCCTTAGGGTTTTCTGCAAATCTAAAGCACACTCAATTGAAAAGCCTTCTAGGGCTTGTAGGATGATCTGTGAAATAGAATAAGATTTTGTGCATAAGATCAGTAGAACAGAGAGAGGTAGCTCTTTTCCCCTTGCACCGACAATACACATAACAATATAAGAACACACCTCATCCAGTGGTCCATCAATATTTCCTTCACCTTTATGGCTCAGTACATCAAGAGTTGCAACCACTGCCCTTTTATTACTTCCACAACGAAATAATATCTCCGCCATACTTCTGACAAGCGCCCTGTAATTTTTAAAAAGGTTGAGTGTGAATATTCTCTACAGATAGTGGATACTAACACTCCAAACTGATCACATACAGAAAGCATCAACATATCTCAGTCACACGATTCTGACGTATATTCTTAGAATATACCCTCTCCACTAAACAAAAGTCAAAATAACAAAACCACAAAATAATCCAAAGAACAAGAATAGTCAAGTATGTTCCTCTCAGATGGTGCATTATCCTAATTTTTATACATTATTACTTATCCTAAAAAAAACAACTGCAAATAACACTATTTATTTATCATGAAAATTTTTGAGTCTAAGAGCCTCTAACTGTCACCTTTTTCTAGTATCTTCTGAGAGTGAAGCAAAATTTTCTGGCGTAACAGATTCACGTTTCCAACGCTGTGGGGTTCTTGAAGCATCATTACTTGACTCTTCTGGAACAAACAGAAGATATTTAAGGACGAACCCCTGCAAAATGCCCATGGGAAGAAAATCATAAAGCCAAGACAGCCTTAACAGGAGCTCATATTTTCAAGATACAACACAACTTCTGTCCATGAAATGCTGCACACAGCTAAGATACTCAGCCATCAGAACAGAAGTCACTACTCAGATAGCAATCAAGGAATATCCCTTGTAGAAACAAGACGTAGGACATATACTACATAGTGACGTATTTGGAAGCTAAATAGAACATTTGAGAATCCTTAGGCTAAAGATTTAGTGCATGTACAATAGTTTCTCCCTATATGCATCTTGTACCCACCAGCCTAACCATAATCAGAACTCTATATTTTATAAGCTTTTTAAAAAGGAAAACATCAGATATATATGTTAAAAGAATGTGTAGTAAAGACAGCACATCCATTCAAGTCTTAGGTAATGCAAACAAGATATCAATCAATCAGAAACCAACATCAAACTATAATTATGTCATCCCTAAAGGACAAGAATGAAAACACGGTCGTTTGCGAGTACAAGAAAAGAGTTATACCTTATGAGCAACTATCTCATGACTAGAATCTAGATGATGCTAGCTTAGTCACTGGTATGAAATGAAGTTGAAAGATTAGCTCTTAAAAATCAAAATTCAAGATAAAATCAGTTTAGTACAGGAATCGCTCACAAAACTATACTAAGGGAGACTATTTGTTTAAGAGATTAGCTCTCAAAGACTCATAATCAGTTTGATTAACTTGTCCTAGTTAAAGTCCCAAGTTTAGTCAAAAACTAAACCACACAGTTTTTGCTTAGTGAAACAAAAGCTTCAGTTTTTAATCAATTCAAGTACAAAAATGAAAGCTTCTGAGTACAACTGCTTATATACATTGGCATATGTCATGTCTACGTCACCGTGGTAAACATACAGCCCTAAATACAAAGGGAATACAAGGGAAAATACGAAAATATAAAAGCCAGTACAAAAACAGTTTCAGCACAATTGCTCGGTTTACTGCCTTTCTTGCTATTGAACGTCCTCCTTTGATGCAGGAACCAATGGGGATTGAATATAGACATAACAAGGATTCCTAAACAGGCAGGAAAACTCCCATTGGCTTACAGAAGACGGCTTCCCAGAATTGAGCAACCTGCAGCCCTGCACACCACCAATTCCAGCGGACAGCTGTCCACTTGTGTAAGTTATAACATTTCCCCCTCACGGAAGAGACCTTTATATGGGCTGACTTTTGGCGGGTGAGTACTTTAAAATGTCCTCTCAACTGAAGGGTTGAAAGGGCAAAACTATCTTCATTTTGACTTAAATTAAGCACACAAGCCGGACTGTTTTCAGTACAAAAACTAGATAAATCAGTTTTCCTCCTAAGCATGTTCAAAGCTTTATTTAAGGACTCCCTCCATTTTCCAAGTTCTACCCACTTTCCGTTTATATCCGTTTTTTTTAAGTTCTACCCACTTTTACTTCATTTATTTAACAACTTTTTCCCTCATTTATCCTCCAATACCCCCACAATATGGGACCCATTTCTTCTTTTTGTCTTCAAAAGTAACTAAAAAACACATGGGGTGGCTCCCTTTTCCTATTCTCCTTGGTTTGTGGAGCTATAGTAAATGGCTAGGACTTAAGAAAGCAGAGGGAATTATATGAATGCTAATTAGGTATGATTATCACTAAATAATACTAAATAAATCTCCATAGCGAATTCATCCCTTCTACTTGGAGGATTAATCCAAGTCATCAGTTGGAAGAGACGTTCCATTTTTGATGCAAAACTGAAAGCTCCAACTAATCCAAGGACCATGTAAACTTCTCTTATATTGGTTCGAATTTGTAGTCAAGAGAATATCTTGATTTTGATCTAGTTTTGCATCAGGTACTGTTCATTCGCATTCTGATATGTTTCCAGCACCACATGAAAGAATCCTTAAGTAATTGCCTGACGTATAAATAATGCTCTCTGTACTGCCACTCTTGAGGAAATTATGACGCATAATGGCGACTCGCTTGACCTTATAAAAAAAACATCTTGTTGACAACGACATTAAGTAGTAGTCTCACTACAAAGAAGCATGACCAACTTTGGGATTTCTTTACCGTCACAGGCCAGCTGATGCCATTAGCAAGATGACGCTGTTAGGCAAATACCTCTCATACACTAAACTTCACAAAAAAACCATAGTACTCAACAGAATTTTGAAGGTCATGGCTTCAGAAACAGCTTATTGATTTCGAAGAGAAAGTAAAGCACTTCAGCAGAATGAGAAACTTTAGCAATGGTCAATGTGATCAAAGCACAGATCTTCACTTGGGGCATATTGTGAAGATCTTCAATCAGCATCATCGCATTTACTCTTTGTTAGAGGATGAACCAATTCACCATCTTAGTAAAAGAAATTAGATAGCCACAGTTCTGATTGAAGTCCAGAAAAAATAAAAATTTGAATGTAGCATCCAATAGATCTACCATGCAGTGCCAGAAATTCTTACGCATTTTCTTGCAATATCCCCTCCTCGACAACCCTCTAACAATTTACTTACTAATAGATCCACCAATGTTTTAAAGGATAAAAAGAATCTCAAGCGCAACAGTTAGTTGGCAAATAAACGATCTCTAAAACTAAAATTCATTCCCCATAAAAAGTAGTATAGTAATTTTTTGATATGTAAATTGTAATACACATGTCAGCCCAAAGAATCTAGCTCTTGACCAGGACACAAAATAAAGCTAC
This sequence comes from Patellifolia procumbens, assembly GCA_947645195.1. NCBI lineage: Eukaryota > Viridiplantae > Streptophyta > Magnoliopsida > Caryophyllales > Amaranthaceae > Patellifolia > Patellifolia procumbens. The sequence continues at coordinate 50,417 of CANSGD010000466.1, forward strand.
ACATATCATATCATAAGACACGTGTGGCTGTCGATATCATGCATAACATCAAAAGGACACCACAATAACATTTCCCTTGCAGTTTGATCTAAAGTCACTCTAACGGAAGATATGATTGTACTCCCCTTGTCTCAATGTAGCGTTGCCTGAAGATTTATGTTTACTTTCTAACGGCCAACTTATGGTTACTATTTAGTCAAAGTAGCCACACACACAGCATCCTACCAAGAACTAACTCGGTTCATGTGAGATAAGTGTCTCAGCTTGAGCTCTGAACTTGATAACATTAGTAACTAAGCCAAACTAGTCGTAATTGATGTAAAGCTCAATGAACTAACAAAATCATCCTATACATGAATCATGTTTAAACAGAAGACAGAAAAGTTATCTTAAAATTTGTCCACTAATTATTTAATATCGAGTTATTGACTCAGTTCAAGCCAGAATAGAAACTAAGCTGGAGCTCTTAACTAATCTGACAACTAAACGAGCTAAACCCGACTAGTTAAAATTGATGAAGCTCAATGAATTGCCAAAATTATTTATACATGAATAAGAACACGTGCAATAAGATCGAGATACAAAGGGCTACTCTTGCCTATACATCATTCCAAAAACAAATTATATGTCGTCTTTCCAAGTTTCTACAACTTAAACTACGACAGCACAGAATTGTCCAAAAGGTTTATATCATATCATAGATTTTGTCAACCATTTTTTCTTGTCGCAGAAATATTAAACACTAAGCTGGCGTTCAATATGAACCTATGGGGTCTTCAAGAAAGAGAAAGGCAGTCAAGTATTCTCTTTCACTTACATGATTTTTAATTGCTGTTTCATTGATCATTCCCCTTTCTCCATTTCTCTGTTCGTGTTTACCCCATAGCCCTCCATCATAACACACCCCCCTCCCCCACCCCACCCCACCCCCCACCCCCCAAAAAAAACGGTTTAAGAATTTCCCCAAACTCATCTATAAGTCGACCATCCTTGACTAGCACCATATATAACCACCACCACCATAACCATTAATAGCTATCACCCCTGACCACCGATAGGCACCACACCAGCGGGTCCAGCCCCCAGGCCCCCCACGGCCCCACCACGTCCCAACCTTACCCATTGTCCCTTCTCATGCCGACTTCAGTCACCAGCCACCAACCTCCAGCAGTCCCTGCCACCCATACCACCCACAAGAACCACTAACCTCCAGCAATACCTCAGACGACCACCCACTTAGAGCCAATCAGGCAACCACTGCTGATGCGCCCACCACCTGCCACATATAGACCGCCTATAAACCAGGAGTGTCAAGCCTGCCGCCGTCCTAACACCAGAGTAAATTAACACCAAGCAACCAACAGCCGCTAGAGTCACCATGCACCTACCACCATAACCTAAAGTCTCGTAGTAAGAGAGGTAGAGTCGTGGAGCAAACCTGCAGTGGTCGTCTCACATTGCGCTGGTTGGTGTGACGGTGTGACAAGTGGGGTGCGCCAGTGGAGTGGCTGATGCGGTGATTGGGGAAGAGAGATAGGAGGAGTAAAAACCCATGAATGGTAGTTTTGGTGATTGAGGGAGATAGAAGGGCATACAACCCTTTCTCTTCCCAACCAGACAAATTTTGGGAATTAGGGGGGATTTTATTCCTTTCTTTTCTCTTTTTTCATTCATTTTCTTTCCTATGCCATAAACCAATCACCCCCTAATGGTCCATCATTTCGTCTAAGCATGGATACCTTACAACAGTAATTACATATGGTCTTATGCAGAAATCTCTTCTCAAAAGATCCATAATGAAGTAGATTAGTAATGATGGTTCATAGATTGAAGCTTCCTGTGCTGTCTAATTTCAAAAGCGCATCCTTTTAGAGTAATTCATTCAAGATATAGTGAAACAAGACAAGGGTTACATGTGACAATAAATCAATAATATTAAAGCTACTTGATTTTGAGTTTCATTTTCCAATTGACGCTACTGTGATCCTTATATCGATTGAAAACTTTAAGAAAAAATTTGGTTTTATAAGTTTCAGAATTTACAGTATCTGGATATAATATTTGTTTAGTCTAATTATGCAGAATTGCAGACATAAAAGCATTTATAACAGATCACATAGAACCATAAAAGAAGCAAGAAACTAAGTGTCAAGACTCAAGACACTTAGAGCCTATTATAGCAATGAGCAAGAAATCAACTCATACTTGTAGGGTTGCTAGTACACCACATGGACCTCCTTCATGCTGCACCAGGCCCATTGAAGTTTCTGGATCAGGGCTAAACCTACAATAAGAATTCCTATAAATACAGCTGACATAAGGAGCATCAACAACAAATCTTTTATACTATCATCCTTTCCAGAATATGGTAACCAAAGATAAACAAACCCAGAAGACGGTAGCAGCAAAAGTATAAAGTACAGCATTACTAGAAACCACAACAAAAGGTTACTGTATTAAGCAAGATTTAGTTTTAAAGAACCAGGCAAGAACAATAATACTTTAACCAATGGTGCGATAATGGGAGGTAAAACGTAACAAAAAATACTTCAGTAACTAAAATACATCGTCTCTTATAGTACTAGTTGAATACCGCACAAATGTGGAAGGTAAAATGTAAGCAACCTCAATCGTCAGACCATAATTTATATAAAAGGATTATCCTAAATCCTAATCTTCTATGTTACTTAGGACTCAGGACTCTTCAAAGGGTGTCGGATACGATTAGAGATCTATAGATCCAAAACTTGAGTTTTGAAATTGTGTGACACGAAATACGGTTAAACGAGTGACTTGACCTGTTTTTTAGACGTTGATACTATACGTCTTAGGTGTCTAGAAAGAATGTTTTCGAATGAGTATAAACCACATTCAAGAGAGGAAGCACATGTGTATGGTATTTTAGTAAATGGTTAACGACACCTAACGCGTGCAACAGCCAACAGCAATACAAAAATATAAATAAAATGTTCAGCAACATATCATACTATTTTTATGAATTCCCACTCTTCAATTCGCACTCCAATCCCATCTTCCCATACTCAAACTCCTGCTCCCACATACCAAATGCCCCACTAGACCGAGTTGTTATTTTCTACCTCAAACTGGCATACTAATTCACTGAAAAGGACAATTTACGGAGGCATTGATTATAGTAACTATAAAGTAGTCCACAAGCAGAAATTTGAGCAGAAACCATGCTCTGCATTCTTCAACATGCCTTAACACCACCCAAAAAAGACAATTACTTTGCCTCCCATGTCAAAAGGCAATTTCTCACATGCAAAGCTCGAATACTACATAATTCAAATCAACAAAAGACAGATCAATTACTTTACCATGAGTTGCGACATCAAGATTATACTAAACTACGATCTTCTGTCATATAAAATCTCCTAAATTTCTTTCGGCGAGATAGCTAGGTTGCAAGACATATCAAATTACTTCAAATGAGTAGCTATATGTCACAAACATTTTCATGAATTGAAAACTTCACAAAAGCATAATTGCATTTCACAGCTCAACAACACAAGCTCGAAAACTCGTAAATTCTAAGCAAGAGAGAGTAGCAATTAACAGAGAAATACCTAATACCCTGATTAGTCCACTGAGCAAGAACTTCCTTAGTAACAATTTCACCAAAAACCATAGAAAACAGCTCATTCGCCTCCTCCACTGACAACTCCTCTCCTAAATTCTCTCTCTTCTTCACCTCACTCTCACCACCGTCCCTGCTCGCACTCGCGATAGGCGATCGGTTTACGGACACGGTCGTCGACATCATTCGCTTCTCGGCAGCGGCAGCCATAAGCTCACGTTGAAGGCGACGAGTTTTCAGCTCCGGCGACTCCTCCTCCTCAGACGAAGCTCCTTCAATGGCGATTGTAGTATTAGAATCTCTAGGTTTACTTCTTTTAGGCTCTGGTGGAGAGGTGGTTGGTTGCATACTCATCCTCAATGCCATCTGCAACTCCTCCTCATCTTGATCCCCCATTATTATTCTTCTTCCTTTTGATAAAGTATCAGATCCAGATCAAATTGATTGATTGATTGATTTTTTTGGAGGAGTTGTAAATGTAGATTCCAATTCAAATGTTTGGAATTGAATTGAGTGATTCGGAATCTGGTAGAAAAGGAATGAAATTTACTCTTCCTTAATTAATCAATTGAGGAAATTCCTGAAATGGAAACGTATAATATGAATCTCAATTTTTAGAAATAAATTACGAGTTTTTTTTGTTGGTTGCGAAAATGATACAAAGTTTGTTGTGAGAAGGAGAGAGTGTGGGAGGGGGATTTGTGTATTTCGACCACCCGATCGCCGGCAGAAGGTGGGGGTTTAGCGCTTATCACAAACGGCCTCGTATTGTACGACACTGCCAAAGGTTTTTCTTTTTCTTTTTGGTTGATTGATTGATTAATAGTTTGTCCATACTCTATGAGACATTGAGATATGACATGAGCCGGAAGTTTAAAATGACGATTTTGTAGCTGAATCACTGTTCGCTTCGTTATCTTCTTTTGCATTTTATTTCAAAACGAAAAACACGAAGTGTGAATATTAGAAAAAGTGGTCTCCAATTTTTTCTATCAGTCTTTAAAGTAAATATGATTATAAGATACTAATTTCTGATTCGGATAATGTCCGAGTTGGGTTTTATTTGATTATAATTTTCATTATATTTAAGCCCTTGTTTGGTATTGAAGGTGGAAATGGAATGGAATGGAAACCTTTAAAAAGTGAAAAGGGAAATGATAAGTGTTATTGTTATTGATTGTTTGGTATTGAGAAGGAAATATAAACATAAATTGAAATAACTTACTTCAACTTTTGAGATCCCCACCCATTTTCTCTCTCCTCCTTCTCTTTATTTCCCCTGCCGTAGAACCTACTCAAAACCTCACTTCAATTTTCCACACATCCATCTTCTTCTTCTTAATTAATCAAACTTTAAATCTCCCCTTTTCTTGAAAAAAGCCAAAAGAATTTCTTGTAAATATACAAATATCAAATAAGGAGGAAAATGGAGCAGAATTTGAGAGATAATTTCAAGCTATCTATCCATGGATGAGGTATGTTAAGAATAATTTCTACAAACTTATTGAATTTTCTACTAAAAACGAATGGAGGAAGAAAAGTAGAAATCTATCAAGTGAGGAAAATAAAATAACGAAAATGGAGGAAAATAAAATCTTGTTTTCTTAAGAATTAAAAAAATCAGTTTTATGCAATTGATTGACAAGAAAATTTGCAAATGAACTCAAAATTTCAAATTTGAGATGCTAAAGTTTAATTAAATTAGAAAAATTGAAAGTGAGTGGCAGTTTATACTTTATAGAATTCACAGAAGAATATTTCACAGAAGTTTGAAAAGAAAAAAATTTCTAAAGAAAAACTGAATCAAATTTCAAGTAGAATTTTTTTTAAATACACCATGGATCTTGCTATCTGTAGCTATCTTACTTGTTGAACACATGCATTGAAGGGCTGCCTAGTACATATCAGATAGGTGGGAGCTAGGCACATATCAAACTATTTTTTAAAAAATGTAGTACACTTATATATTTATGTAGTATTTTTTTCACGTAATGTAGTATACTTATATATAGTTTGGAGTAGTATAGTTTCTGAAAATTATAGTACAAGAAAAAATTGTAGTATATTTTTTTTAAAATGTAGTACAGACTTATCTGATAGATGTTACTATTCACATCTATCAGATAGGTCTTTGGCTTTTCCCCATGCATTGAAGGAGAATGAAGGCTGTAGTTGAGAAGAATTGCAAAGCTTCGGTAACGTAACTGTTACCGCTGGTACTTGAGCAGTAACAAAACAGGGGTATGGGTTTCCATTAAGAAACAGATTTTGTTAACCCATCACTGCTACCAAACGCAAAGTAACGGATTGGGTTACTTATTACCATTACCAGCCCTCAAGAAACGCATACCAAACAAGGGCTAAATTTCAGTATTAGACACTTTAATATTAACAAAATATTATGAAATAATTAATAAATTAATAAATATTATATTTCGGTAGTTATTTACATATAATTCTCATCCGACTAACGTAAAAATTATTTAATTTTTAAAGGATTCTTAATTTCTTATATTAAGAGATAATAATAATTTTCTTTATCTCTAACTAAAATTACTTTCTTTTATAGTTATAGTAGTGTCCTTCTAAAAATAATCATTATATGCTTGGTGGTTTGAAAAATAAAATAACTTGAAGTTAAAGTTGTCTAATGTACAAATGTTAATTTGGTAAAGTTAACTCTCAAAATAAAATGAAAAAAACAACAAACATATTTCCTCTAGACTTTTATTGATATTGGCGACATTATCGAGTCACATAATTACTCTTTTTCACTTTCATTTCTTCTATAAATTTATCCATTCACTTGAAGAACTTGTGTTACAATAATTATACTATGATTGATTATTCTCATCAGATCAACATGGGTTGAGACGTTCAAATGAGAAATGAGCAAAAATATAGCTTTGGGTGTACCATGCTCATAATACACACAGGCGTATAATAAAACTTGTCTGAAATGAGGTGTGTCTGAATGATTTCGAACAGATTTATGAAGAAAAATCATGATTCATCTAGGTAAAAAATTGCTTCTCATCAATGGAGATTATTTAGTTTGAGATCATAATGCATGGTTTTCCTTTTGGATCTGATTTGCATACCAATTTCGAGATGTATAAATCTATATTCCCAACGTAAATTGCATGTTTAAATATATTTACATTATTTTTTGTGGATTTGTATTTGACAATAATCTGCATTGGTTTGATATTACATGTATCATCAAGATTCATTACGTTGCACACGTTTACTTGAAATTCTCTTATTGGGGACTATTTTTGAGTAGTACGTACTTGTGTCTCCTAGTTGATAGTTGACCAAATAGGAATATATTTTTTGAAAAAAGATGTAAGGTGTACTCCCTCCGTTTCTTTTTGTTTGTCCCATTTACTATAGTTCCAAATGCCAAGGAGAGTGATGTCATAGGCATGTGGGTGGGGATAACAATTAAAAAGTTCCCTTATTGTATAATAAATTGGTGATTAAAGTAGGTGAGAGAAGATTATAAGGTACATGTGGTACCAAAAAGTGATAAAGTAGGGGGTAAATGGGTAATCTAATTTTTTCATATAAAGAAAGATGAAAAAGTAGGACAAACAAAAAGAAACGGACAAAAACGGAAAGTATGACAAACAAAAAAAACGGATGGAGTATATCGAAATACATTTTTGAGAAACCAACTTAACTCTTCTAAAACTTATTTTATTAATTAATGAGTGACTATTTTTGGGAAATTCGATATGGTGAACCTGTAGTATTGTGTATTTCTACATGGTGGAAACAAAATATTTTGACTTTCTAAAATGTCCCTATGATTTTGTATATGTAATTATAGTGCCCCTATTGGTGAATTGTTTTTTCCATATGATAAAAAAACAAAATATCTAGATTTTATGAAATGACCTTATAATTTTGTATATTTTGTGTTAGGGTGCACCAACTATAATTTAACAACTGAAACAATATTTTAACTGACCCAACCCTAATTGATGCACCCAAATAAATATCACCTTTTACCCCCATGTATTTCGTAGGATATGCAGGTTCTTCAATTCTAAAACATCATTTGACATTTCCTTCCTAGCAGAAAATGCCCTTATGCCGCCTTTGTGCATGATTACCATCATAACCATTAATATGAGTGGTATTAATTATTGCGCAATTTGTATCAAAGACATACAAATTTAAACATTTTTTTTCTTATCTTTGAGATAATATTTATCTTTTATGACTACGTGTTTAATTTTTGAAAAACTTATTTTACTAATTAATGACTGGTCCAGTTGACACCTTTAACAAAATATAAGTTTTTTTTTTGCAATTCTAGAAAACATATCATAAGTGGATCTTGATCAAAGTATTTTTCGAGACGGATCTAATGGTGCAAAAATTAAAATTTTCTGAGATTTGAAAAGAAATATATGGCTTATTTTATAATTTTATATCAATTTTTAGATAAGGATTAGTTGTAGCTTTAGATAAGGAATGTAACATTTATTTACAATATAATTATTTTTTAAATTATTGTCTATTGCAAATTAAATTAATTAAGTAATTATGTATATAAAACATATCATAAGTGGATCTTGATTCAAAGTATTTTTCGAGACGAATCTAACGGTGGAAAAATTAAAATTTTTTGAGATTTAAAATGAAAGTTATGGCTTATTTAATACTTTTAAATCAGTTGTAGTTTTAGATAAGGATTAGTAGTAGCTTTAGATAAGGATTGTAATTTTTATTACGATATAATCATTTTTTAAATTGTTGTCTATTGAAAATTAAATTGATTAATTAATTATGTATCATGAAGTGGAGCGATGTGGTAGCTCCTTTCGGGACAACTTTACAATATAATCATTTTTTAATTATTGTCTATTGAAAATTAAATTAATTAAGTAATTATATATAATAAAACATAACATAAGTGGATCTTGATTCAAAGTATTTTTTTGAGACAAATCTAACGGTGCAAAACTTAAAATTTTCTGAGATTTGAAATGAAAGTTATGGCTTATTTTATAATTTTATATCAGTTGTAGTATTAGATAAGGAGTAGTAGTAGTTTTAGATAAGGAATGTAATTTTTATTTACGATATAATCATTTTTGAAAATGATTGTCTATAGAAAATTAAATTAATTAATAATTATGTATGATGACGTGGAGCGACGTGGTAGCTCCTTTTGGGATGGCTTTATTATCTAGTATAGATACTTTCTCCATTTTAAAATAAGTGACACACTTTTTTTTTCATGTTTATCAATAAAGCGATTTAAGGGTGTAAATGATTAAATTTTTCGATGAAAATTTCAACACAAGTAATATAGAGTCTTATTCTTGCTTGTATTAAAATTCCATCGATAAATTTACTCATTTACACCCTTAAATTGCTTCCTTGATAAGCGTGAAAAACAAAGTTTATCACTTATTTCAAAATGGAGGAAGTATGACTAATTCTATTTTTTTACAATATATCACATGTGATTCTAAAATCATAAATACTAAAAGTATGATATTGACATTGATACATAATGGGTTAACACAAATTATCCAAAGAGGCTGCCTAATTTTAATGTTAAAATTAGGCAGCCTAGACCTAATTAAATAGACAAGGCGCAAAGCATTAAATTAGTCCAAAGCTCGTCTAACCCAGTAGCTCCTGTGCCACGTCCTATTTCTTCCTTCCTCAAATTCAGTTTTCGAGTTTAGCCTAGCAGCTCTCCTCTGCCACGTCCTCTTTCTTCCTAAAAATTTTCAATTGCAGCGCAATAACGACGCTCCTCCAAGGTTTCCTCTGCCACACATCTTGCTTCCTCAAGTTCATCAATTTCGGCGCGCGATAACGGTTTTCTCTGGCTCGTCATCAACCTCAATACTAGTAAGCATTTATTTTCAATTGTGTTTTTCTTCAACCCAGGATTTTGAATAACTTCATATATACGTTATATGTGTCTGACTCTATAAGCTTAAATACTCTTTTTGTATGTAATTTGCTATCAATTTCAGTTTTATACTTTTATGCTTGAACTTTATTCAATTCTTCCTGCATCCATTTTTTTCCTTTTTATGAATGTATTTTGTTCTTTCTTTTTGTAGATGGATTCAATGTATGAAGGTTTTGAACAATTTTTATTAGAGGATGCACAAAAGTCTAGTGAATTAGGTTCTTCTATGGGTGTGGAATCAACATTGGTTTCAAGGTTTGAAGAATTTTTGTTGGAGGCTGCACAAGATGAAGAATGAAATCCAGTAGAAAATTCATATCTTTTCGTTGTTTCCGAGTCCAATGAATCAAGGTTCTTAGTTGTATTTGGTATGTTGTCTTTTTAAAGGCTTTTTACAGTGTTCCCTTTTTGGCTTATACTAGTCTCTTTATGAAATAATTGGTCACTTAATAAATTGTCATGATGTGGTAGGAGATGATGTTGGTGATGAAATTGATGGTAGTGGTGGTCTTATTTGCGTGGAAAAGAAATCAATTGAGGAGATGCATGAGTTGTATCGGCTGCATTCCGGAGCGTTGGGATTTAGTATTAGGAAGTACACATCTAGGGTTGGTATTGGTAAATCGCGTGTTAATATGATTAAGGAACAATACTTTGTATCTTCATGCCATGGAAAACCAGATGGGAAAGGTTATTTGGTTTCTGTTCATGATATTTCTGTTGGTGATGATGGGATTGAGAGGAAGCGTAAGCAGCATAGGGTTACTGTTACGAAGACCAATTATAATGCTATGATGAGGGTGAAGTTGAATGATAAGGGAATGTATGAAGTGATAGCTCATGTTCTTACTCACAATCATGAGCTTACAAGGCCTGAGTGGCAACATTTCCATTGTTCGGAGAGGTCCATCGGGAAAGGGAAATCAAAAGAGATCATGGTGATGACAGAGGCTTCAATGAAACCTGTTGTCTAATACCGTTATGAATGTCATCAGTATGGTAGTCCGGAGGCCCTTGGGCACACTTCTCGTGACCACTTCAATTTTGTGAATAGGCTAAAGATGAAAGCGATTGAGGGAGGTGACGCACAGGTTGTTATAGATAGACTTAGTCAAAGGGCTGCTGAAGAGCCTGAATTTTTTTATAAGGTGAAGCTCGATAACGCAGGCAGATTATGTAACTTGTTTTGGCGTGATTCCATAATGAGGCTGGATTATGAGTTGTACAGGGATGTTAGTGTGTTTGACACCACCTACCAGACTAATATGTATAATGTAATTTGTGGTTCTTTTGTAGGAATAAGCAATCATTGGAAGAATGTGTTGTTTGGGTATTGTTTTGTGTCCGATGAGACAACCAAGTCTTTTACTTAGCTTTTTGAGGTTTTTAAGAAATCGTTGGGAGGTGCTTCTCCAGTAACTATGTTTACATATCAAGATAAAAAATGAACAACGCACTTGCACAGGTAACTTTTTTGTATATTTACTTTCTTTTTGTTATTTTGGTATCAACATGGGTTTTGTTAGTCTCTATTAGTCTTATCCTGGTCTCGTTTGGTTTATAGGCTGTTGAATATATGTTGCCACTGTCTGGTTAACACATGTCTGATTAGAGTGGTGTCTTATATGTTTAAACTAGTCTCTATATGGGTTTTGTTAGTCTCTATTAGTCTTATCCTAGTCTCTTTTTGAGGTTTATAGGTTGTTGAGGAATATATGTTGCTACTGTCTAGTTAACACATGTCTGATTAGAGTGGTGCCTTATTTGTTTAAACTAGTCTCTATATGGGTTTTGTTTGTCCCTATTAGTTTATCTGGTCTTTTTTGGTTATAGGTTGTTGAATATATATTGCCACTGTCTGGTTAGCACATGTCTGTTGAATCTATTTATGTTGGTCCCTTAAAAGATTAAAATGGTGTCTTATATCTTTAAACTAGTCTCTAATCAAACTGTTGTAACTGAAATACCTTTTTCAGGTTGTTCCTTATACAAGGCACAAACTATGTCAGTGGCATATCCAACAAAATGCATTGAGTCATTTTGGAATTCTGAAGATTGATTCCACATTTATTGATGCTTTTAACAAGTTTCTTAGAGGTTGTTATGATAGTGATGAGTTTGAGAGTTGTTGGGAAGATATGATTGTAAAATATAGGTTGCAAGCGGATACATAGTTTCAACGTTTATATGGCTTAAAGGATAAATGGTGCACGACATTGAGCAAGGATTTCTTCTCGGCTGGAATTTTGTCCTCACAACGTAGTGAAAGTACCAAAAATGCAATGGGATTTCAGTCTTCCAAAACAACAAGTTTGTTTGATTTATATATGATGTTCAACAACACTGTTCTACGTTCGAGGAGCATTGAAACCAATGATGAGTTTAAGGATTCTAAATCAGACCCTAAATCTTATTTACCTATGGTTGGCATTCTTAAACATGCAAGTCAACTTTATACATCGACGCTATTTAGGTATTTTGAGTAAGAGTTTGGATTTTCTATGGGTACTATTTCTATGTTGATGAGTATGGAAGGTACACTACGTTAGCGAATAAAGTTTGGCCCCAAAAGTATCCCCAACGACCACACCAAGTAGTGTTTGATTGTTTGAACAATCTTATCTCTTGTTCTTGTAGAGATTTTGAAGAGGTTGGGTTGTTGTGTTATCATTGCATTAGGGTGTTTCACATGCATTCAGTTGTGGAGATATCGTCCACATATATTTTCAAGCGTTGGACAAAGTTCTCCAAAATAGAAGTTTGAGACCGATTGAAGCAAGAACGTATTGATATGTCATTGTTGAAGAAAGATCGCATCCCTTGGCGTTATCAAATGTGTAGGGTCTACAATAATCTTATCATGAGACGTGATGATAATGAAGAGGCAAGGAAGATTGTGGAGAAGGGTTATATGCGTGATCTTAGTGTCGTGGAGGCTTTGTTTTCTTACCTCAATGTGGCTGATACAGAATTTGATTCTGTAGATCCTTCTATAACAAGTTCTTCTGCTGTTACAATGTTTGATCCTCTTTAGTGCAAAACGAGGGGAAGAAATGTGAGTCCAAAATCAGGGATTGAGAAAAGTAAAAATCGAGGCGGCAAATATGCTAATGTTTCTAATAGCCAAGGAGTTTGGTTCTTACACTCCTCCTACTAAATTGTTGTAGTTTCTCATTTAGTTATAAACTTATAATGGTCACTTATTGTATTATAGTGGTTACAAAATGGTTTTATTGGTCACTTATTAATCTTTTAACCTGTGACCTACACTTGTAATTTGAGTGACATGTTGTTAGTCATAATGGTAATTAAAACATTTTGGTTCTTTCCGGCTATTTTTATAAGTTTTGCCATTTCATTACTCATATAGTTATCAATCATATTAAAGTAGGCGTCAAATGGATTAAAGTAGTCACTTATTGAAATATATTGTATTGAATAAACTTTACCATTTTCCATTATTTTGTAATGTTCTTTGCAACATTAATTTGGTGTTCAATATATTGGTTGTTCAAGCTATTATGTTTACTATAATGTTAATTTGTTCAACAATATGTTTTTCCTATTACGTTGAATTTAATATGATGTAAATTTAAATTAAACTCTAAATGGATTAACTTAGTGATTTAATGGGTTAAATAGCCTCTTATTAATAATTTAGTCTTTTCTATGTTTTAGTGGAGACAAAGTTGAAGTTCTAAATGGGTAGAATTAACACAGAATAGATTAAACTAGTGCTTAAATAAAAAGTAATAGTAATTTACTAATTAAAGTAGACAAACTTAAGCCTTAGTAGTCACTTATTGACATTTGGCATATAATGGTCACTAATTGGAATATAATGGTCACTAATTGATATTTGATAGTCACAACTCAACTTTACTTCAAAATAAAACCAAAAGTTGAGTACTAATTACATTAACATTGTTTTGCAAAATAACAAACCAGTGGCAATTGTTTTGCTTCTCAAAATTAGTATTCTACTTTTACTAATTACAGCCACCTCTATCCTGTCAAATCTAAGATTCTTAGCAAGCACTTCCACTGGCGAATGTTTGTTACATAGTCTCACTTTGTTTTTGTGGGAGAAGCTTTCTTTGCAACACATGATTTCTTGGGAGGAGAGTTTTTCTTTGTTGTAGATGGTTTCTACAACCTCGTGAGAACTTCAGTGGATGTGTTTTGTGCTTGGTTTCTTGTTGGTCTTCTGCAAAAAATTTGAGTAGGTGCTTGTTTAGTGGTTTTTCAGGTTGTGCTGCTGGGGGTTCTACTTGGGAGAGTCCAGATATACCCAAGTCAAACAGGGGCATGTCCGCAACAACGTTTTTGGTTGATTGTAGTAGCTTTTCAATATCATCAAACTGTTTCAAAACTTCAGGGTTTTCTAACAGTTAAGTCAATGTTGGTGATCCATCTTGTGAACTTTCAGACTTGCTTAAAGTACTTTGTTTGAGCTCCTCTAACCGTCTTATGTGCATGTTGTAGAAAATTTCTTAGTCACGGCCCAACTTCAAGCGAGCTTGATCAATAGGCTGTGCATATAAGTTAGTCAAAATAAGAAACAAATTAGTAAAATCAGATTATATAGCTGATTCAATTTGAAGTGCTAAACAAGGAATCAAAAAAATAATCCTATTTCACACTCTGTCAAATTAATAAGGTAGTCTCTAAATGGACTAAACTAATCCCTAAATATACTAAAGTAGTCCCTAAATGGTATAAAGTAGTCCCTAAATGGACTAAGCAGACCATAAATATTATCTGAAACTGATTACACATTACAAATTATGTCAAAATGGCAGAGAATGATTACTTTTTACAACACTTTAAAATGTCTAAATATAAAACAATGATAATCCTATTTCAAACAAAATTAGGAATTTGTAATCTAGAATGGTTACTTTTTTTTCATGTATCTAAAAAACAAAATGGCCACAAAAGAAATTAAACTGGTGCCAAAACAAATTAAACTGGTGTCAAAATAAATTAAACTAGTACCAAAAGAAATCAAATTGTTGCCAAAAGAACATCAACCAATATCCATAATCTTGGACATATTTTCACATATTAATAATCCTATTTCACACTCAGTCAAATTAATAAGGTAGTCTCTAAATGGACTAAACTAATCCCTAAATGTACTAAAGTAGTCCCTAAATGGAATAAGCAGACCATAAATATTAACTTGAACTTATTACACATTACAAACAATGTCAACATAGCAGTAGCTTGAAAAGAAAATTCTGACCATTTAATAGTAAAACCATTGATCAAATTCAGACCAGTTGATAAAAAGCATGTCACTATAATTTTATACACTTTTATCTCGTGTAGTTGTTTCGATTTCTTGATTAGTCATCGTGCCTTTTGAAAGTGATAAGCACTATATTGTGCTTAATTGTAGGTCATTTTTAGTGTCCTTGCATGTAGTTTAGAGCATTTAAGCCTAGCATTGCATGGTTTTTGTCACCTTTGAGTTATATTTTCGCTTCATTATCTGTTTAGTTGTTTTTGGATGATTTTCAGGCTAACTAGCAGGTTTTTTAAGTCATATGATCATTGGAAGACTAGTTGTGGACTGTGGAACTTCAAATAGACATAATGTTTTATCTATAATCGGATTAAGGTGATTCTAGCGGGAGGTGTTAGCTCGTTTCGATAGCTTTCCAACAACTGGTCATGAGCCCGATTCCGATAAGGGACGAGAGAGATATGATCGTTCGAAGTTGAGCTGTCCGCTGACCTGTAGGTCACCACGGTCGTGGGGACCTGTAGCAAGCAAGACAAATTGTTGAAGATTTGGAACTGATCCTATGAAAGTCAGGGGCCACGGTCGTGGCAAAATCACCACGGCCGTGGTGACCTGACTTCGTCGAATCAGTCCGTTTGGAGATTACCTGCTGGCTAGACAATTTTAAGGCGCCACGACCGTGGCGACCTGACTTCGGGTTTTGACCCCGTTTTTCCGTCTTAGTTTAATGAACCTTATATTTAGTTTAGGGCATTTTTAGTCGACATTATCTCATACTTAAGACTCTACTTACTTAGTGAACTCCTCGGAACTCTCTCTCAAACTCTTAGTTTTCTCAATTGTCCAACTTTGAAGATCGAATCCTTAAATAAATTCAAGTAATTTTCTTTCAATCTCTTTTCTTTATTTCTATTGCTTTGTTTATCATATTTAATTTATTTAATCTCTATTAGAGTCCATAATTAGTGAGTAGTTCATTATCTAGGGTTTAGGCGAAATTATGAATTAAGGGCTTAATGTAGATTGTTAATGCTTTTTATGATTCAATTGAATGACTATGCATTGAATGTGGTATTTTGACACCCTAGGATAGATCTTGATCACGTTTATGTTAGGGCACTTAGGGTTTCTATTGTTCTTGATCGAACTTTAATCCCTTTTGTCATTCCCATGTTTCGACTTGATTTCTAGACCAAGGGATTGGGTAGGAATTAAAGGGATCCTTTAATTAGGGGTTTTCCGATCTCATTGAATTTATTAATCAATCGACCCAAGACCATTCGAAAGAGGATTTGGTTGGTTGATTAATCGATTACTCTTGAGGACCATTCGAGAGAGGACTCAAGTAAATTAGAGGGAAACTTAACCTTGTATTGTCATCGTTGTGAATCACTTTAGTGTTGTTTATCGTTGTCTAGCCCAAGTTCATACGAGTAGCCCGAACTCTAGTGTTTTCCTTATTATATTAATTCTCTTATTTGATTATTAGTTGGTATTCGATAGCTAGTTGTTAGTTGGTAACTAATTCAATCTCACACCCCAAAAACCCTTCACTTTGGTAGTTTTGGACTTAGTAGACCTTAGTCAGTCCCAATTTCCTTGTGGTTCGACCCTTGACTTGCCATTACTACGTTCATAGTAGTTGCTCGTTAGGTTTATAAGTTTTGTTTGCTAAGCGGTTCTTGGTGCCTTAACAACACACTAAAAACCTCTTATCAAAATGGTGCCGTTGCCGGGGAAATTGTGCTATTGATTGAAGTTTACTTGAGTTTAGTATAGCTTAAGTGATTTTTTTTTCTTTTATTATTATTATTTTTGTATGTTGTTATTCGCTAATCCTCTGCTTAGCTTTGTTGTGGTACATGAGAAGGAGAGCTCACGGCTCACCCATTTTGCCATTAGACCCGGAAATCAATCACACTTTGCGAAAGCTTCGGGGAGGTTTGGAACGGTTGACCTTGGGTTCTGCGTCAGCTTCACCAATCTCAAGTTCAACAAGTGAAAGTGAATCAGACATGGGTGAGGATAATGCACAACTTTTCATGGATTTCGGAAATCCAGGGTCCTATGTTTTACAGGGTGGAATTCGACTCCCCACAACCACTTCAAATTTCAGCATTCACCCTCAGCTTACACAGATGGTGAAAGCAGAGCAATTTTGTGGAGGGTCGGATGAGGATCCACTTGATCATCTTGATCGGTTTCTGGAGATTTGTGCTATGATAACGACGAATGATGTCTCTCCAGACTACATCAAGATGCATCTCTTCCGGTCTTCTCTTTCCAGAAAGGAAAAATCTTGGCTCAAGAGCTTGCCTGCTAACTCCCTCACTACATGGGAGCAAGTTACATTGGCTTTTTTTGAAGAAGTATTTCCCAGAGTCAAAAATGGCAGATATTAGGAGGAAGATCTCCTCCTTTGAGCAAGAATGTGATGAGACGCTTGCGGAGGCTTGGGAACGGTTTAGGGAGTTGGTTCGTTCGTGCCCTCACCATGAGTTCAATCAAAATCTACTCATGAGGTTCTTCTATGATGGTCTTGATCCTATGTCACGTGCTAACCTTGATGCTGGAGCGGGAGGTCAACTTTCTAAGATCCCGCAAGACCAATTGGAGTCCACTAGGGGTGTTAATGAGCCGAGCCGAGCCCGAATACTGACAAGCTCGGCTCGAGCTCGTGAGGCTCTACTCGCGGCTCGAGCTCGTGGCTCATCGAGCCTCGATATTTGAGCTCGGCTCGAGCTTGTGAGGCTCTACTCGCGGCTCGGCTCGAGCTCGTGGCTCATCGAGCCTCGATATTTGATTTTATAACTTGGTTTCCCTCTTAGTGTTGCTAAGATTTCGATGTGGGACTCCATAGTTTGATGAAGAAAAACAAACTCATCTAACTCATGTTATAACTTGGTTTCCCTCTTAGCATTGTTAAGATTTCGATGTGAGACTCCATAGTTTGATGAAGACAAACTCATCAAACCCATTTTATAACTTGATTTCCCTCTTAGCATTGCTAAGATTTTGATTTCGGACTCCATGTTTCTTTTAACTTATGTGACGTATGCTTTTATAACTTGGTTTCCCTTTTAGCATTGCTAAAATTTCGATGTGGGACTCAATGTTTTATTAAAAATAAAAGAATCACTCGACATATGTTATGTGGGACTTCATGTATTATATAATACTTCCAGCCTTGTAACAATACAACTCTAAGTGCATTTAAATAATTAATTATTAAATAATCAAATACTTTAAAATATACTTTATTCCTCTTCCTTTTGTGAAGGAAATTAAGTATAAATTTTGTATACCATCCAAGTAGGTACAAAATCAAGCTCTAAGTTGAGGAAATAAAGGAGTAGTAGCTATTTATAAAGAAAATAAGGTTGGTGTTTCTTTTCTTAGCCAATGTGGGACTTTAGTTCTAAGAGAATAGTGAACACTTTGGTAAATATATGGTATAAGAATAATTCGAGCTGCTCACGAGCTTTTCGAGCCGAGCTTAGTCTGGCTCATGTATCGTTTCATTAAAACTCGAGCCGAGCCCGAGCTCAAGTTGAGCCCCATCGAGCCGAGCTTTGACCGAGCTTTAACCGAGCCGAATTTGAATAGTTCGCGAGCCGACTCGGCTTATTAACACCCCTAGAGTTCACCATAGAAGAAGTGATCAAGAACTACTCATGGGGTGGAAGAAGGAAAGGTTCTCAACCTAAGAAGGGTGAAAAGTTTGAGTTGGACCCAATGGATCAAATTCAAACAAAGAAGGATCAACTTGACAAGAAGATCTCTAAGATCACCCTTGCATCATTGAGTCCCTCACAAGTGAATGCTTTTTCTTGTGATATATGTGGTGGTACAAACCATGATACCTCATATTATGGAGGATCTCAGTTAGAGCATGTGGCAGACATGAATTCTAGAGGAGAAGGTTATCAAGGTAACCAAGGGTATTGAAGCAATCAACAAGGAAGTTAGAGACAACCTCAACAAGGATACAATCAAGGCTTTAACCAACCTCAACAAGGTTGGAATCCACCTCAACAAGGCTTTAATCAACCTCAACAAGGGTTTACTCAAAGCTACAATCAAGGTGGATCCTCCTCTCAAGGTTCTAATGCTTACCAAGCCCCTCATCAAAGATCCAACTTTCAAAAAGCCCCTCTAAACCCTCCATTTCCCAAACCAAATCCCGAACCTACTCCATCCTCCGACCCTACCTCCCAAATTCTACAACAACTTCAAACCATCACCCAAGCCCTTACTCTTCAAAGCCAAGCTCTTCAAAGTCATGACCAAAGGTTTCAAGAGTTACAAGCCCACACCAAAATGCTTGAAACCCAATTGGCTCAAGTGGCCGAGAAAAACCCCTATAACCCCACAAATCAGCTTCAAAGCCAACCCATTCCTAACCCCAACCTACATCAAGTCAAAGCTATCTATTTGAGGTCAGGAAAGAACTATGAGGGCCCCAAGATGCCCAATGAGAGTGAAGGAAGTGAGATTGAGGTGGTTGAGAATGACAATCAAGTTAAGGAAGATGAAAGGGAGGTTGACGTTGAGAAAGGAAGAGAAGATAAGGAAACTCATGAGTAAGTTGGTGACAAAGCCCCATTGCCAACACCTCCTCCACCTAAGCCCTATGTGCCACCGGTCCCACAGGTTGGCGGAGAGGAAGTTGAGTGACAAATTCATTAAGTTCCTCCAAGTTATGAAAGGCCTTCAAATACACATTCCATTCCTTGAGGCCATGTCTCAAATGCCAGCCTATGCCAAGTTCATGAAGGAGATCCTCTCCAACAAACGGAAGGTTGAAGACGATGTTACCAAATTGCCATACCAAGTAAGTGCTCTAGTGCAACGAGATATGCCTAAGAAGCAAAGAGACCCCGGAAGCTTCACTTTTCCGGTGAAAATAGGTAACCTCGAGCCTAAGGGTGCATTGGCCGATTTGGGTGCGAGTGTGAGTTTGATGCCTCCATCCATTTCTAAGCGCCTAAACTTCCCTCTTCTTCCTACGAGGAAGACTATTCAATTGGCGGATCGATCTTTGAGAGCCCCGCATGGCGAGTTGGAGGATGTCCCAATACAAGTTGGGACATGTCTTGGTGCCGTGTGATTTTGTGGTGATGGATATGGAGGAAGATCCGGAGACTCCTCTCATTCTTGGAAGAGAAGGTCTTAAGACATTGGGAGCCGTAATAAATTGCAGAAATGATACAATCACGTTGAGGTGGCCAATGAGAAGGTTGTATTTGAGTCCTCTAAAACATTGAAGAGACCCATGATAGAGAGAGTTAGTCGGGTTGGTCATGTGGAGAGTGAAATGGAAGGTTTTGAGAGAGAAGCTCACACTGATGATGAGCCATGTGCTTCTACCCTTGAAGCACTAAGTTTGAACATGATGAGGTGAAGAAAATCTCTATGCTTGTCGATAAAACTATCGTCGAGGAGACACATGAGGCGGAGTTGAAAGTCCTTGCCGCTTCCATTGTTAAAGAGGAGAGTTCTAAGCCTCCTCCTAAGGTGAAGTTAAAACCCCATTCCCCCCTCTCTTAAGTATGTTTTCCTTGATGATGCATGTACTTATCCTGTTATTGTTAACTCGGCTCTTGATGACATCTCTATACCAGAATTGATTAAGATATTGCAAAAATATAAAGATGTCATTGGGAACTCGATTAATGACCTTAAGGGGATAAGCTCGACTCATGTGGTTCCCGACCCCCCTCCCGACCAGTGAGTCGGGATTCTTTCCCCCCTTGCTTTTGTTATCATTAGACTTTTCACAGTGAGGACACTGTGTGGTTTAGTTTGGGGGAGGATGGGTATATTAGTTGCATATAGTTTGCATTAGTTCCATATTAGTGTCATGTTTAGGTTGCATTTTAGCAATTAGTATCATGTTCAGGGTGCATGTAGATTCCTTTAGCCTTGCATGTGCATATAGATTGCATTTAGGTCTGAACTCCGCCCTTGATACACATGTGTCTTTTCTTGATGACCTGAAAACCAAAAAAACTGAAAAAGGAAATGCTTTGATAGTCTCTAGTAGGCCAAGGAATTGTTGGGTTGTGGTACGATTGGTCTACCTCTTGTACGGCTCGAACGATGTTGGTAGCTATACCCTTTATGAGAGCATGTTGTCATAGCCTTATAGACTGACATTCTTTTCAATCTTATCTGCTTATTGTGTGATGCTCTTCCTTGACGAATGTTCTCTAGAACTTGCATTGATTCTCCTTGAAATTGCATTGACTGGTTTGATTCTTGAATATGATTGAGGCGTTCATTATATATATGAACTACATTGCCAAATGCCACCCACATTATCTTATCTCCTTTGTCACCCTCGTGAGCCTGAGCCTGTTTTCTTGTTTAACGGCATCTTTAGCCTATTATCGATTTCCTAACCTAGGAGATTGTGAAGCTAGATTGGTGAGTGGTATATCTTGTGATTCCGTGCCCTTATAGTGATTTGAAATGGTTGTATGATGTGTGTTTTGGTTGAATTCACGTTCTGTGTTGAGTTCACCTCCTCCCTACTTCTTGTTGATCTCCTATCTCTCTCCCTTATTAGTAAAAGAAAAAAAAGAAAATAAATAAAGAAAAAGAATGGGAACATCAAACATCTCAACAAAAAAAATTGTGGTTTTTGTTCTTAGTGCTTAATAAAGAGAGATTAGGAGATGCTATTAGAGGAGGTATTTTTGGTTGGTTGACTGGTTGTAACGAAGTTTTATGGTTTTGTGTTAGCGTTTGTCTAGTTGGTGTTGATTTAGAAAGCTTCACTTTCCCCTATTTAGCACCAAATTCTCAAATGTATCCACACCCTTACCTTTAGCTTTCATTACAACCTCGATAAAGTACTCATGAATCTTGAAAAGAACTTATGTCTCACGCGATCGAGAGTGAGAAGATATGCAAGCCTATGGTGGGATTTTGAGAACGGAATTGAGCCTTGAGCGATTATTGCGACCTTACAAACACATGAGAGACCTTGAGCATGACTAAAGTGAGAGCTACTATCCATATGACTGAGCCAAGATTGGAGGAGAACTTGTGGTAAGATTGGATGCTTTTCCTTGTGCTATAAACTTTGAGGCTTGATAGTGTTTTGCATTTATTGATGAAAGGGTCTGAAAGGTGTTTATCCTCTATCTTGGCATGCGTATTATTGTGAGGAGTCATTGAACTCTTACCCTTGAATTTGATTTGCATTACTTGAGGACAAGCAATTGGACTAGCTTGGGGGAGTTTGATAAGCACTTTATTATGCTTAATTGTAGGTCATTTTTAGTGTCCTTGCATGTAGTTTAGAGCATTTAAGCCTAGCATTGCATGGTTTTTGTCACCTTTGAGTTATATTGTCGCTTCATTATCTGTTTAGTTGTTTTTGGATGATTTCCAGGCTAACTAGCAGGTTTTTGAAGTCATATGATCATTGGAAGACTAGTTGTGGACTGTTGAACTTCAAATAAACATAACGTTTGATTTATAAATCGGATTAAGGTGATTTTAGCGGAAGGTGTTAGCTCGTTTCAATAGCTTTCCAACAACTGGTCATGAGACCGATTCCGATAAGAGACGAGATAGATATGATCGTTCGAAGTTGAACTGTCCGCTGACCAGTAGGTGATACGTGTCGTTTGCGTATACAAATTATTAATTTACAATACCTATCTTAACCTCAAAAATATAAACATAGTAAAGGATAAGTAGGGTCGATCCCACGGAGAGACTAACTAATTCACTAAAAATCAAAGTTCGACTAATTGGACGACTAGTAACATAGAAAGATTAAAGATAACTAGATACATATTCACATTGATTTGGGGGGGTTTGTTCGGAAAATAACTATCTGAACTAAGCTAAATACTAATAACTAATAACTAATATATACAAGTGAAGACAAGCTACCCATTAAGCACATAATCTTAGAAATACTCAACCCTCTAATAACGAATTTGGATCACATATTAGTTACAAACACAATATGACAGGTTAATGTTAGGAAATTTGATAGCAAAATTTCCCCTTTATCCCTCTTCTCAAATCTAGCCAAGTAGAATTGTCGCTGTCCACTTTGACTAAATTATGAGTGGTAATAGCTAACTTTAAACTAGGCCAAAGTTAACTCTTACTAATCCTACAATCGCCAATAATTCGCAACTAGCAAAATTCAGATTAGTAGCATTAAGAACGATTAACCCAAGCAATCAAAACACATAGATGTATTAATTAACTTGATCAAATTATACTCTAATTTAAACCGGAACTCGCAAACCCCAATTCAAACTAGTTGCTACTCGGATTACATAATTAGTATTAGAACGAACCATGTAATTAGCACAAGAACACAACTAATACTCAAAAGATAGCAATTAAGCATAAAGTTGTAATCTTTAATAACAAAAACAAATATAACTTGAATATAATACCAAAATTCGAAACTAACAATGTAAATATTAATATTCAAAGACCCAAAAACTATAATTGCAAGATTAAGTAAACTAAGTATAAGATCATAATTTGTGAATTTAGATATCTAGATAAAATTTTAGATTGAAGGTGACAAAAGAACTTATAATTATGCCCGGAAAATCGCCGTTCGAACTCAGTTTCGACACCTCCAACGAACTCGACTCTCGCTCTTCCTTGCCTTACAGTAGCTGTACTTTCAAGGAGTGCTCTTCCTCCACTTCACTTCTAAATTTTTACCCAAATACTCCACTCTCAAACTCCCTTTTTATTCTTGTAAAATCTTCCCAAGCTTGCTTGCCTTTCCGGACTGAATTAGATGGGGTTTTATACTCAAACAAATTGTGGATCTTCATGATATAATTTCACCTTAAAATCACTGAAGGATAAAATTCTATCTCAGGGTAAACTTTATCTTCTGCTTATCTGTTGGCATTAGATGGGAATATAAGATGAACTTTATCTTAATAGAATTTGTTGGGCAGTAGAATTCAGATTGAAGATCTTTGAAGAAGATAATTAAAGCCCTTTTCTTCGCTTTGCCTACCTCTGTATCTCCTCCTCCTTATTTCCTTTTTATTTATTTTGCTTTCTTTTGCTTTATTTTGCTTATTTCGTTGACTTTATCAAGTTTAGGAGTAGTCTTTTGTTCCTTCACTTTGGTCCACAAGTGATGCTCGTCATTAATCAAGTCCAAGTCCTCGAATTTAGGCATCCAAATACCTATCATAGAATACTAGGTAATTTAGCCCATTTTAACAACAATTATAATATTGCATAAATAGAGCTCATAATCTATAAAACTATTAAATATCCCACAACACACCATGAAAAGACCGTCAAAAGAGTAAGATTATGGAATAAAAGTATCGACAATCAGACACTTATCAAATTCCCCCACACTTAGTCTTTGGTCGCCCTCGATCAAAGTACTAGTAATAGTAAAACTATATGCAAACTATAAATTAAATGCAAGAACTGATATATCACCTCAAAACTCTTTATTGGAAATAACTAGATTAGATAAGAAACTAAAACATTTTAAAGTTAGTCGCAGAAAACGTTTGAGAAAAAATGTTAGTGGGAATGCTATACTCTTAGTGGTGAAACAAACAAACTATCAAAACTCATAATATTTCATGGAGAAACGATTTTCTTTGCAACTCAAAAATAGCTAGCATGAGTCCACACTTGTGTACACATTGAGTTAATAGATAGACCCTCACAGGTACAAAATTATACACTCAACGCTCATATGTTTAAATGTGTTTAGAGATAAATAATATTCGCTCAACCTATAGTCATGTCGACTCAAATGAAGCATATTTCTTTAAACTTGACAATCGTCTCGATTCTCCACTTTGAGAGTAAGAAGATGCGTAAAGATCAGAAGGACTTTTAAAGGTTGTAACGTGGCTAAGGTTTAAAGGGTAGGGATAAAAGTTTGGGAAAATGTGGTGGAAAAAGCCAACTAGTGGGGGAAATAACACTTTAGCATCCACGACCGTTAGACGCAAAAGTCACAAAAAAAATCCAACTAGAACTTCTCACATCACGTAATACCAACAATAATTAAAATAACCCTCTTTATCAACTCCAATAATTTTCATTTGCCACTCAAAAGTTTCAACCTTTTTTTTTTTACTTTTTTTTCTTTGTAATAGGATTGTATTTCAATATTTTCAATCTTATTTCAACATTCCTGATCTCTCTCTCTTTTTTTTTCTTGTTCATGATAAACCTCCTTTCACTTTCACCCTTTTACTACCAATAATACAATATAAGCTCAAATAACAATAGCAGTATTGTTCCTCCATAAAGCTAGGCTTGGGTAATAAGGGCATAAGCTTGTAATGTGGGTAGTAATGAAAATAAGGAAATTAAAGCTCAAAAGGGCTAAAAGAAGGAAAAATTATATGAAACGAATCTCAGAGGCTCAAATATATGAAAAGAATGCCTAAATCATTTCTCACGCATCTGTCACAAAAAAGTCTCAAAGAGTACCAAGTCAAGTTCAAGAGCCATACTTCATTGAGGAACTATCACACAAGAAAGAAAAATGAGACTGATGCGGATGTGTCAGTCTAATAGGCTCAGAAACTCACAGGGTTTTGGTCTATCTATCTAGCAAACTTAATTAAGAGAAGCAAGAGTATTTTTCCAATTATATTATGAATCTCTCATGTACAATCATTCTTTTCCAATTATACAGTCATTCCCAAAATCTTTTATTTCGAAAACAAGTTAGTTAAAAAAAACAGTTTGATTAGAGTTTCTTATCAAACCTTCTAATAGTCATTCCTTAGGAAATTAAGAGGTGAAATCCTAATATGAAAATAACTCCTAAAACTAATGCAGACAAAAACAATTTTTTTTCTTTTATTATCAATGCATGAAATAATATGACTAACACTAAACTACTATATATGAGATGCAGATGGACTTGATACTTTAGGGTGATTCCAATAGCTCAAACACGATGGCAGTATACTCCCCCCACTTAAAATTGAACATTGTCCTCAATGGAAAGAAATGACCAAAAGGAGTAAAGGGAGAGAGATAGGCAGTGAAACTTCCCTGAAACTTTGGGGGGTAATATTGTCGACCAGGATACAAATAGCCAAGATGATATGGTGACAACCGAGATGATTGCGTGGTAGGAGGCAGCCAATTCCTTGATCAAAATCTAAATTCAAATCCATATAGCTAAGGACTTGGTGAGATCCTGTATTCCTCGCATAATATGTAACAGCAAAAGGGTTACTGCATTATTAGCAAGCATGTGAAGGCCTAGGTGGCTCACAGGGTTTAATTTCAATTGAACTTGCTGCAGTCATTAATATTGTTGCGCACAATCAAAAAACTAAAGAAATTTGAGCATAAGGTAAATAGTAAGCTCGTGAACACAAAGAATAAGAATATTGCAAGTCAGCATCTAACACTTAGTGATCTAAATCAGTTAACAGAAAACTGGTAACTTTGTGTCAAAGAGACCAGAACGTTAAACAGATTGCACCCTGTCATCAATACTCGTACACAACAGTATTAAATCACTAGAATAATGCTCGAGCAGTTCAGAGTATCATAATGAGTAGTCAATGTAGTGCCCACAACGTTTTTAGACCTGCATCCAGAAAAGAGTCTCTGTCTATAATACGTTCTAGTAAAGCATGACAGTTTTGTATGTCCTATATAGCTTCAATCATCTTTAGTTGGTCGAGTTGTTAGTAGATTAAGCTACACTTGCAGTCAGCAAAATCAGATTAGAGAAGTGTCAAGAAAATGGGACAAATGTATGACTAACTCTAAACTTGCAGCACATCTAAAACATTCACAACTATAATATTGAACCAAGCTAAACATTCCTCTTCCCCCACACTTAATCTGTACCACATTCCTAATGAGGCAGCCACAAAGCAGAACAAAGATTAAAAAAAAAACATTTAAAAATTAGGAAGCTTAAAATTAAAGTAACTAATCCTAACTCACTGTCGTAGGAATCACGATTGCATTTAGCGTATGCAACAAGCCCTTTAAACCCCTAGGCTACCCTAAGGGACGAGTAAGGTCTCGTGAGGATTTTCAGATGGCGTACCCACAAAGCCTTATTAACAAATATTCATAACACATAAAATAAAATGAAAACTAAAAATGGATAGAAGATACTTAGCTGCTCCATCAATCTTCATCATACTCCAGCCATAATCTGTAACTTCAATGTTACTTAAGCCAATCCTATTATAAGTACATGCCCCCTGCTCAAACAAAATTGGGTGCTTTGTACTCCTACTCTCTCTCCTTTCTTAGCTTAAGGCTTAACAAGTGTGGTCCCTATGTAAAATGTTTATAGTGATATACAGACCAATTCATCAGCTGACTGAATTTCACACAACCAGCAATGTAGTCCTAAGTAGCCCAGCTTCATATTTAAGACATATTTCCTATTTGTTCCTGACATGATCATATACTAGAAAATATTTTTAACTTTGAAAACCCACTAGAGCACATATCATGCAAAAATATGTAGAGAAACATGACATATACTCATCTATCTTATGTATGTTCACTGGTCAGATCGAGTATAAACGAGATCAAAGCTTGTAAAAAAAACTTGGCCAAAAAACAAGCAATGCAATATTATAACTGATCCAACGTATAAACGAGCAGATAAGACAAGAACTTCTCCTAAACTTGATTCAAGCATGAAACAAATTATCTAATACAACATTGTGTAGGACTCTTTAGCCACCTACTAATAGAACAATTCTAAGTATCAAGCCAAATTAGTAGATCAGGCAGCTTAGGCAATCAGTTGGTATAATGCAAACTAGTGCTATAATGTATGAATCCTAGAGTAACGAGACAAAAGGAAAGAAAAAGCTATTAAACTCCACATTGGGGACAATACACATTATATGAGTGTACCACTGTGCTATAGTAAACATGTTTTGATCATTCTTAACCTCCACAAAAATTGATGATATGTAATGCATTAAAGATTTTTATTTGATGCAGAGGAACACATGCTGACAGTTTTGCAGATATGCGAAATTACTCTTCGGTTAGCACACTAAGATTGCAAACTCATGTTGGTTAAGCAACTCTTGTAATAATGGAACTATGGCAACAAATTGGATCCAGGAATATACTAGGAGATAAGCAAGTTTAAATCCAAATAATCCATCAGAAAACAGGTACTACTACTGCATCTAAAGAAGAAAGGAAAAAAGAAAAAAAGCAATATCAACCATGGCCATCTCAGATCATTCTAAACAAAATTTAACAAAAAGAAGCTACCAAACATATAGTACGCAAAAACAATGTTAGAGAACATACTGTATACAGAGAAGTTTCTACCTAGCCAAATTTAGTTAGACAATCCAAGACCACAAGGGATTTTTCATTTTATTTTCCTAAACCAGCAATGACATATAACAAATGAAAAGTTAGTAAATCAATCAAATTTTGAGCATGGAAATAGTTTTATAAATCTCCCCGGCAACGGCGCCAAAATTTGATACGTGTCGTTTGCGTATACAAATTATTAATTTATAATACCTATCTTAATCTCAAAAATATAAACATAGTAAAGGATAAGTAGGGTCGATCCCACGGAGAGACTAACTAATTCACTAAAAACCAAAGTTCGACTAATTGGACGACTAGTAACATAGAAAGATTAAAGATAACTAGATACATATTCACATTGATTTGGGGGGGTTTGTTCGGAAAATAACTATCTGAACTAAGCTAAATACTAATAACTAATAACTAATATATACAAGTGAAGACAAGCTACCCATTAAGCACATAATCTTAGAAATACTCAACCCTCTAATAACGAATTTGGATCACATATTAGTTACAAACACAATATGACAGGTTAATGTTAGGAATTTTGATAGCAAAATTTCCCCTTTATCCCTCTTCTCAAATCTAGCCAAGTAGAATTGTCGCTGTCCACTTTGACTAAATTATGAGTGGTAATAGCTAAATTTAAACTAGGTCAAAGTTAACTCTTACTAATCCTACAATCGCCAATAATTCGCAACTAGCAAAATTCATATTAGTAGCATTAAGAACGATTAACCCAAGCAATCAAAACACATAGATGTATTAATTAACTTGATCAAATTATACTCTAATTTAAACCGGAACTCGCAAACCCCAATTCAAACTAGTTGCTACTTGGATTACATAATTAGTATTAGAACGAACCATGTAATTAGCACAAGAACACAACTAATACTCAAAAGATAGCAATTAAGCATAAAGTTGTAATCTTTAATAACAAAAACAAATATAACTTGAATATCATACCTAAATTCGAAACTAACAATGTAAATACTAATATTCAAAGACCCAAAAAAACATAATTGAAAGATTAAATAAACTAAGTATAAGATCATAATTTGTGAATTTAGATATCTAGATAAAATTTTAGATTGAAGGTGAGAAAAGAACTTATAATTATGCCCGGAAAATCGCCGTTCGAACTCGGTTTCGACACCTCCAACGAACTCGACTCTCGCTCTTCCTTGTCGTACAGTAGCTGTACTTTCAAGGAGTGCTCTTCCTCCACTTCACTTCTCAATTTTTACCCAAAAACTTCACTCTCAAACTCCCTTGTTATTCTTGTAAAATCTGCCCAAGCTTACTTGCCTTTCCGGACTGAATTAGATGGGGTTTTATACCCAAACAAATTGTGGATCTTCGTGATATAATTTCACCCTAAAATCACTGAAGGATAAAATTCTATCTCAGGGTAAACTTTATCTTCTGCTTATCTTTTGGAATTAGATGGGAATAGAAGATGAACTTTATCTTGATTGAATTTGTTGGGCAGTAGAAATCAGATTGAAGATCTTTGAAGACGATAATTAAAGCCCTTTTCTTCGCTTTGCCTACCTCTGTATCTCCTCCTCCTTATTTCCTTTTTATTTATTTTTCTTTCTTTTGCTTTATTTTGCTTATTTCATTGACTTTATCAAGTTTACGAGTAGTCTTTTGTTCCTTCACTTTGGTCCACAAGGGATGCTCGTCATTTATCAAGTCCAACTCCTCGAATTTAGGCATCCAAATACCTATCATAGAATACTAGGTAATTTAGTCCATTTTAACAACAATTATAATATTGCATAAATAAAGCTCATAATCTATAAAACTATTAAATATGCCACAAAACACCATGAAAAAACTGTCAAAAGAGTAAGATTATGGAATAAAAGTATCGACAATCAGACACTTATCAGTAGGTCACCACGGTCGTGGGGACCTGTAGCAAGCAAGACAGATTGTTGAAGATTTGGATCTGATCCTATGAAAGTCAGGGGCCACGGCCGTGGTCAAGTCAGTCCGTTTGGATATTAGCTGCTGCCTAAACAATTTTAAGGCGGCACGACCGTGGCGACCTGACTTCGGGTTTTGACCCCATTTTTCCGTCTTAGTTTAATGAACCTTATATTTAGATTAGGGCGTTCTTAGTCGACATTATCTCATAATTTAGACTCTATTTACTTAGTGAACTCCTCGAAACTCTCTCTCAAACTCTTAGTTTTCTCAATTGTCCAACTTTGAAGATCGAATCCTTAAATAAATTCAAGTAATTTTCTTTCAAGATCTTTTCTTTATTTCTATTGCTTTGTTTATCATTTTTAATTTATTTAATCTCTATTGCTTAGAATCCATGATTAGTGAGTAGTTCATTATCTAGGGTTTGGGCGAAAGTATGAATTAAGGGCTTAATGTAGATTGTTAATGCTTTTTATGATTCAATTGAATGACTATGCATTGAATGTGGTATTTTGACACCCTAGCATAGATCTATCACGTTTATGTTAGGGAACTTATGGTTTCTATTGTTCTTAATCGAACTTTAATCCCTTTTGTCATTCCCATGTTTAGACTTGATTTCTAGACCAAGGGATTGGGTAGGAATTAAGGGGATCCTTTAATTAGGGGTTTTCCGATCTCATTGAATTTATTAATCAATCAACCCAAGACCATTCGAAAGAAGATTTGGTTGGTTGATTAATCGATTACTCTTGAGGACCATTCGAGAGAGGACTCAGGTAAAATAGAGGGAAACTTAACCTTGTATTGTCATCGTTGTGAATCACTTTAGTGTTGATTATCGTTGTCTGACTCAAGTTCATACGAGTAGCCAGAACTCTAGTGTTTTCCTTATTATATTAATTCTCTTATTTGATTATTAGTTGGTATTTGATAGCTAGTTGTTAGTCGGTAACTAATTCAATCTCATACCCCAAAAACCCTTCACTTGGGTAGTTTTGGACTTAGTAGACCTTAGTCAGTCCCAACTTCCTTATGGTTCAACCCTTGACTTGCCATTACTACGTTCATAGTAGTTGCTCGTTAGGTTTATAAGTTTTGTTTGCTAAGCGGTTCTTAGTGCCTTAACGACACACTAAAAACCTCTTATCAGGAAGTTTTATAATTATCACCCTTTTTGCAGAATTTGTAATTATCATCGCTTGGTTCTGATCAATGGTTCTTGTCAACTATGCTTCTTGATTTTCCAGTTGATAAACATGTTGATTAATGTCTGGTGGACGCGGTCGCAAGCGTTTACCAAAGATAATATTTATAAAACCAACTTTCCAATACAAATTAATGTAGGAGGCAAGTAGGGTCGAACCACAGAGACTTAGGTACTAAAGTATGTTCATAAGAGATCGAAAGGGGGGTTTTCAGATTAAAAGGATTAATTAACAGACTAAGAAAACAATAATAAAATATAGCAAATATCAATGGAGAAAGGTCTTGAGTTCGGTCAATCGTCACTTCGATTCGGGTTATTGATCATCAGTTTTTGAATATGAACAACTATTCTTAATCACACATAGATTGAGAAGTTAATCCCGCTTCCCATTAAAGATATGTTAAACTACCCGAATATGCAGATAGAAAAACTGAACTATAGAACAACCTAATTGAATTAGCAATTTAGGTTCAATTCTAAAGAACGTCAAAGCCCTAGGAAACTATGTGCCAAACAACAATTACTAGCGCAATTATTCAATTTGGAAATAGAGAATTCACAAGGAAATAACAATAACAATTGGATTCAAATTTAAACCCTAGTTTGCTACTCATAAACAAAGAACAATCGATCGGCCATCGAACTATGTAATAGAAATTGATTAATTGAAAAGAAAACCAAATCAATAATAATACAATGAAAATAGAATTCAATATTATAACTAAGGAATTGTTCATAAAAGAAACCTCACAATAAACTAACCGAAGATTAGGTCATCGTTCTCAAGAATCGAATTACGCTACGATCAGCATAGAGTAATTCTATGAATCTTCAATAATAAACCAAACCATAGAAAGATTAGAGAGGAGGAAGAAAGTGTTTCTCTCTATAATTAGGGTTCTAATAAAGTCTAAGTATGAAAGATAAGAGTTAATGAAAAAGATAGAAATTATAAACTAAGTTATTAAACAAGAAGATCGTCAAAAATCGCCAACCGTGTCGCAAGGCTCCACTCGCGTGAGTCGCGCATCAAGGGCGCGCTGGTCTCGCGCAATTACTGTTGCTGTGCTCTCTGAGCTGTTGTTGGAGCGTCAGGCGCGCGAGGTGCGCACTACCTTGCGCAAGTCGCGCAACTTTCCTGATTGCGGGGCTGCTGCGTACGCTGTGCATGAGGCGTGCATGGTGGTGCTTTGCTCGCGCACGAGATCTGCTGGAGCTTGTATCAATGCGTGAAAGCGGCTTGGCTTACGAATGCTTGCGGACTTAATAGAGCTTCATGAGCACAACACACCAACACATATATACTCTCGAACATGTAAACCATCGAAACTCACGAACGAGAATCGGGATGTAATGATCACGAACTTGAAGACTTTCTTTACCGTACGACCCATGAACAAGGGACGAAATCCACCTGTAAATGATTAAAATAATTTCAAGTCTCTAAATGACCTTAAATCTCCTTTAAAGCACCGAAACCAACCCAATTCTCCATAAATATGAAACTCCGCTTCTTAAGGCCTAAACCCCTACTAAACAGACTCCGAAATGCTCTAAATACACGACTAATATGGTCTCATCAATGTCTCTTCCAGGTCCGTCTTCGATAGTGAGCTGATCTTTGCTGATTACGGGGTATGTCATTACATCTTACTCACCCATACCAAATCTTCCTCCTGGTTTTTTCTTTGCTACCACCACTTCGAGCACACGTTCCTGCATTGTATCATATCTCCAGTGCTTGATTAGAGGAAGCTCAGATGGTAGTTTACTTCCTTTCCAACGCAAACGGTGGAAGTATATCAGCTACAGTATCAACAAACATCCACCTATACACTTGATTTTTTTCTTGTCCCAAGTTGTCACAGCTTTCCCCAATTTTTCCAAGACATATTTGCACCAATTCATGTGAGGGATTTTTGTTGCATCCAACAGTGCTTTTGATATATCCATATTAATATTGTTGTGCACAGTTGGAGTGAGCAGTGATGATAATGCATACATAGCATAAAATCTCTGAAATTTTCCTCCTCCTTCAGACAACTTTTCAATCTCTTCAGCAAGCTTCGGCACTTTAATTTCTGTATTCTCCGTACGCCCTAGTTCTTCACGCCATTTTTGTTGTGCCCAATCATCACAATTATCTCTCTTGGCAAGGGAGTTTTGCACAACAACATCTCCTTCTTTTGGCAAAAGAAAGATGTCATGGATATCATCTGCTGTTACATTACAACCTCTAGTATCATTAACTGAAACCAATTTCTTTTGCCATTGTATTGTTGCACGAGCCAATCCACCATTCCCCGATAATAGGCAGTCATTTTAATGTGAAGCATCCCCCTAATTCCCATGTCTATCGCATCCTTCATTTGGTCAGATTTCAGCCTTTATTCAACTTAAACAAACCACTTGGAGAGCAATGTGTTGCAATGAGAACCTGCTTAGCCCTATTAAAGAATTACCATAGTAATTACTAATTAACATTAAACTTGTCAATAACCTAATGAAGAATTGCCTTACAGTGGTTCCCAACAGACATAAACTGGAACAAATGAGAATTGATTTAAAATTGATACCAATACACTTAAACTAGCTAATTCAGTTGATTCCTTCCCTTTAAAATACTTTAAAATGTCTAAACATAAAACAATATATACTTAAAAAACAAAATTAGGAATTTGGAATCTAGAATGGTTACTTGATTTAAAGTAGTCCCTTGATGGACAAAAGGTTGAATGGGGCTCGTTTCGAGCTTGCCTACGTATCGTCTGGTGAAGCACCTGAATCCACGGGGGCAATGTGCGATAAATCTAGACGTGACAGTCTGTTTAGACGCGCAGAGTTAAGTAGTTTCTAAATGAACTAAAGCAGTTCCTAAAATGATATATATATGTAATTCACACAAGGCAGAGGTTCAAAATGATATATGTAATCAAACTTGTCGATCAAAAAGATACAAAGAAAATAAAACTCAAGCATCTATTAAGAAAAAAAAATAAGAATATAGTTGCATTTCTTACCTAGGTTTTACGACATTTCTCCGTTTTTTTTCGTTTTGTTGTGTTTGAGCTTTTTTCCCTTTTGCAGTGTTTGTTTGTTTTCTGGTTCAGTTTCTATTTCTTTCCTTTTGCATATCTTGACTGGAGGCTGACGAACGCGCTTTCTCCTTTTTGTCATTTTTGGGTTGTTTTCTTCCTGTTCTTTTTCAAATTCTTCATCCCCAGATTGTTGTGGAGATCGTTGAGGAGGTCTTTGAGGAGATGCTTGAGGAGATTCATGTAGAGATTCTTGTGGAGTTGTCTATTCAATTTGCTGTCAAGTTCGTTTTGGAATTAGCGCAATTTTTTCCTTTGTGTATTTGTTTGCTCCCTCTGTGCCTTTGGTTTAATAATTTTGCCGCTCTTCTTTCCATCGTAGCTTTGCATTTCAATGTTTTTGCGCAATTGTTTTGTATGCTCCAAGTTTTTGTATTTGTTGGTCTTCTTCTCCTATCACAGATGGGAGGTTAGTTAGAATAAAGATAATAAAAAATACAATATCCAGCAAAAAATAATATTTATTGTTATAAATTGGCTTATACTGTAATCTATTTGAATTATACTTGTTACAAAATGAGAAAAATAGGTCTCTAGTATATGTAAAAATATTTATTTAAGTGACTATTTTTGCTACTTTCAAAAATTGGCTTATACTGATATCTGATTGAATTATAGTGGTTACAAAATGAGAAAAATAGGTCCCTAGTACAGGTAAAAATATGTACTTTAGTGGCTATTAATCACTAGTTTTGCTACTGTTAAAAATTGGCTTATACTAGTATCTGATTGAATTATTGTGGTTACAAAATGAGAAAAACATGTCACTAATTTGAGAACTATGGCTCATGAGTTACACGAGCAACTAGGGGTGGCTAGCAAATTAGTGCTATAAAGTGTACCTGTACCTGTATGTTCTTGTTCGGAATCATCGTCCTTCCTTTTAGTTAACATCTTTGTTCTTGCCATTGAAAATCTAGACTATAACTTGCTAATTAACCTATACATTCACATTAAAAATCATATCAACACTAATCTCCTTGATTATCAACCAATTAAAAGCTTAAATGTGCAACCAACCAAAGCATATATGTGCAAACTAACCTATAAATTCACATTAAACATCACATTTACAGGATACTTATCTCATATTTCCAAAAGCAATAACAGAACAAACAAACAAACTAATTTTCTTTTTGAATTACCAATTTCATGAATCTACAACATTACATTTAAACATTAAATTAGTTACTAATGAAGCTAAATAGCAAATTTCTCACAACTAAACTAGTCTATAATTGTCAACAATAACAATATCTTTTCTATATCACAATAGCTCATTCAAAACTAAAATTAGTCATTCTAGTATACCAAAATCAGATACAATAGCTGAAATGTGTAATTTTCTAACAATTTTAAGTAATTTTCTAACAATCAATTACAATAGCTTAAACTAAGCTTGAATTTAATATCTCCAAAACCCTAACTTAGAGCAAATTTAACACATGCAGGTAAGTTGATGAAGGAATGAGCTAAGAACTCAAATTTTCACGAAAAATCAGCTCAAAAAAGCATAAAACATCCTTTGAACTCAAAATTAACTTACCTTTACAGTTTTTGAGAGTGAAAATTTTCAAATATTAACTGAAATTGAGCTTCGTCTGGCTTTTTGCGTGTTGTTGGTTGAGTTTTGAGTGCCTGGCAATTTCACAGCAGAGAGAAGAGTGAAGAGAGGAAAGAGAAACAGGTTCGAATGTGGCGCTTTTAATGAGAGTGAAGAGAGAAAGGAGAGAGAAACGCCAAATGTTCAATCTAGCGCGTGGAATATTGTTGCGTTTTTGTATTTAGTTACATGGGATGATTAGTTATTGGGTTTATTAGGCCTGCCTAATTATAAGTTATAATTAGGCGGTCTCTCGCAAGATGAGCTGACAGGTTAAACTATTTCCTCCTCTTCTTTTGTTCTTCTTATTCAGAACCATGGAAAAAGGCAATGCAAATTATCATCGGTATGAATCTTGTTTTACATATTTTCTCACCATATTACTTTGAATCTTGCTAACGAACGCCCGTAGGATGTTAATTAACATTCAATATATTTCTCAAAATGGTACTAAATTTGGAATATATACCAATATTATAGATCGGTCGCTATTGTTTATGTTAATTTAAAATTTTCACTGTTAACTACCTTATCCAACCCCCCGGATGCATTCTTAGTTTTTGCTACTTTTGAAAAGTGAGAGAAAAAATGAGGAGTGAGTAGTTAGGAAATTAAAGGTTCTAACATATAGTCATGTAGAACAAAAGTGAAAAGTATGGTAAATATTTTATTCTTGGAGGGTAACATAGAAATAAGAAAATAAAGGTTTCCAATGTAGAAAACATTTAAAGTAGGAAGAATTTTGTGATAGACTTTAAAAGGAAAAGCGAAAAGAATTAAAATAAAAGAAGGGAGTATATTGCTTGTTTTAAAATGTGTAAGCTTTAATAAAAACAATTATAAGCTATTTTTATAAACTTACATTCTTATACATCTAAACTTAGGGAGATTTTCCTAGACTTTTTTTAACTAAACTTATCTAAATTTATAAATTTATCTGAACTTATTTGAACTTTGAACTTGCCTAAACTTATTGCAATTTATTGATTGTTATCTATAAGGTGTTAGACTTATCTGAACTTGTTGGAACTTATACCAACTTTTCTGAACTACTAATAAACTTTTTCTAAGTTGAACAAGATGCACTCGTATTTTGAAATTTTATTGCAAGCTCATGTAATATATAATTCACCATATTTTAATTTGGAAAAGATACAAGGATAAGCTTAGAAGACCCCCTATCTCAGGAATGGACCTATAACTCATATCTAAAGTACAAGAAGTTTAAAAATTAAAATAAAAATAAAAACAAACACAAAAAGAAATTTAGTAGCTTTTGAACGAAGTCATATAGAGCTTCTCGAAGAAGCTGGCTATGCACAGTGGTGGCGATGAGGTTTAGCGGCAGGTCACCTTCTTGGATGGGGAGGCACGCCGGTGTGGCTTCAAAACTCTCAGATTTTGGTGTTCTTCGCAACGGCCTACACAAATCCCCAACCATTCAGATTCTCATGGCTACTAAAACAACAACCACCCTATGGTGGAAGTCTTCGTCTCAAAGGCAGTGCATTGGGCCATGTGTTATGTTGTAATTAAATGTATTAAATATAGATGGGCTCAAGGCCTAAATACTCTTAGCTTAGCTTGTATAGAGATCTTGACAGTGGAATGAAACGACTAAGGAAAACATTACCCTAAATTTTGACATGATATTAGAGTCGTTTTCCTCCTAATTTTTTTCCTTACCTTTGATGTGGTTAGGGTTTGTCTTCTTGGATGGTACTATCACAGTATCACCAAACCCACTGAAAAGAAGAAGGCTCTTGATTGAGTAATCGTTCACCCGTGTTGGTTTCTTGGATTCTACGTAGTATGGATCCTAAGCTAGCGGCATCCACCCTATTCATGACGACCCAAATCATCTTTGGGATTATTTGGAGAAATAGTCTTGTGTGGCAAATGGTCCGCGTCTTCAACAATTAAGAGCATCCATTATTCAATGCAAACGCAGTCTGGCATAACTATTGAGGAATATTTTAATAAATTGATGGGATTGTGTGACGAATTGAATCAACTTAAACCTCTTCATCGTTGTGAGTGCTCTCATTGCACATGTGGTACCGCAGGTAAATTTGCCGCGGATCGGGAGGAAGAGAAGATACATCAGTTTTTCATTGGCTTAGATGATGACCTTTATGGCACAGTGCAATCTAATTTACTCTCCTAAAATCCTCCTTTTGACTTCGATTGCATCTATCAAACTCTTGTGCTGGAAGAACGTTCGTGGGACATTGCTCATGGAAAAGTTGTTAAGGAGGATGTTCATGCCTTTGCCGTTCAAGCATAATGTGGTAAACCCTGTATGGATCGAGTTGACAGAGCCAAGATGCACTCTCACTGCAAATGGCGGGGTCATGAAGCTGCTACTGGTTCAAAGCTTCGTGGAAAGCCCCCATGGTGGGAGGAGAAGTTTGGAAAGGACGCTCACTCTTCGCCAGTAGAATCGCCTGTTCTTGGCCGTGGTGGGGGTGTCACTGCAAAGCGGTGCTTCCTGCCTTGACATCTCCTACTACTCCACTTGTGGATTTGATACCAGCACATGTTCAAGCTTTAATGCAGTTAATTAATAATGAAACCACCAAAGGTGATCGCATGACAAGTACCTATCTTTCTAGCCACTGGATCATTGACACTGGTGCTTCACATCACGTCACTAGTGATTCTCTTGTCTTGCTCATGTTACTTCGATTCATGCTTGCCCGATTGGTTTGTCGGATGAAAATAATGCTCTTGCTACTATGGAAAGGCGTGTGACCCTTACTCATCGACTTACTCTTCATCATGTTTTATAAGTGCCTCAACTTTTCGGTGTCGGAAATTATTGATGAATCTTATTGTTACGTAACATTCACTAATTCTTTGTGTGCTATACCGGACCGACCTTCGGGGACCCTGATTGGAGCCGGTGAGCGTCGGGGTGGACTATATTTTTTCCGCAACATTCCTATGGTACCAGCGGTGACAGTTCATATTCTTTCAGAATTTGAGTTGTGGCATTGTCGTCTGGGCCATCCTTCATATCACGCTGGCAATTTAGTTCCTGGTGTAAGTAGTAGTTCTGGTACTAAGAAATCGAATAAGCTTATGTTGTGTGTCAACAAGCTAAGCAAACTCGTGATTGTTTTCCCATTAGTATTAATAAAGCT
The DNA here is from genome assembly GCA_947645195.1 of Patellifolia procumbens. Classification (NCBI taxonomy): domain Eukaryota; kingdom Viridiplantae; phylum Streptophyta; class Magnoliopsida; order Caryophyllales; family Amaranthaceae; genus Patellifolia; species Patellifolia procumbens. The sequence goes on from CANSGD010000466.1 coordinate 89,531, forward strand.
ACTTGGATTTTGAGCTTGTTCATTTTGATTTATGGTGGGGCCTAAAGACACCCTCTTCATGTGATGCTGTTTATTTTTTGACATTGGATAATTATTCTAAAGCAGTTTGGATGTATTATATTAGGCAATAAGAAAGAAGTTAAGGGTGCTTTTATGTATTTCTTTGCCATGCTTCATCGTCCATTTGACACAGATGTGAAAATCTTTCGTACTAATAATGGAACTGAATTTAATTGCTTGTCCGATAACTTAAACACTCAGGGTAATCTTTTTCAAATTAAACATCGTGTGTGGGTACTCCACAGAAGAATGGTCGTGTTCAATGGAAACATCAGCATATCTTAAATGTTGGCTGAACATTGTTGTTCCAGGCTCATCTTAATTCCTGTTACCATCTGGGGTGAATGTGTGCTTGCTGCTGTTTATTTGATTAATCGTACTCCCTCGAGTGTTTTATATGTCAAGACACCGTATGAGGTCCTTATGGGGCGCCCTCTTGTTTTTGATAACTAATGTGTTTTTCGATGTCTTTGCTTTGCACACAACCAACGAGCAAAGGGTGATAAGTTTGCCTCTAGTAGTCGTTGTTATGTGTTTGTGGGTTATCCTAATGTTAAAAAGGGTTGGAAATTGTATGATCTTGAATATGCGGAATACTTTGTGTCACGTGAAGCGAACTTTCATGAAAATGAATTTTCATTCGACTTGGGACATGCTTCTATGGATGAAAATGATTTTTTAGATGTTGGTAATGATGTATTATTTGACGAGGATGCCTTGCTTGTTGATTGTGTTGCGGCAGCCGGTTTGGGGGAGGTTGTTGCTCCCGAAACTTCTCACCCAAGAGAAAACCCCGTGCCCGTAGCTCTAGCCCCATGTGCCTCCGCTAAATCTGCCTGCCCACAGGTTAACCCCGCGCTCGCAGCCATCCCCGTCTGTCTAGCTTCCCAGACGCGCCCAGATTCCGCCCCCGCAGCGATGCCAATCGCTGATGATATTGAATCTGCCTACTCGCAGGTAGACCCCGCGCTCACTGGTATTGTCGCCCCCACCTATCACTACAACCCAGCCCCCCACCTCCTCCAATTTTGATGCTAATGTTGATAATCATGCTCTGTGATGTGGGCTACGTGAAAAACGAACTTCAGTATTACTTCGCGACTTTTTCACTGCTACAACACGGAAAAATAGTCCATCCACGGCTTCATCATCTTCTTTAGATTCCTCAGGTACTCCTTATCCTTTAGCACACTTTGTGAATTGCGATAAATTTTCTTTGCGACATTGGCCTTTTCTTGTAGCAGTTAATTTTAGCGTTGAACCACGATCCTTTGCCGAAGCTTAGAAGGATCCGGGTTGGCGTGAATGTATGGAGGATAATGAGACTAATTGGGAAATGAATGTTTTTCCATCTGATCACAAGGCCCTCGGATGTAAGTGGGTGATAAGTGGGCTCTAGGCTCACTAATTTGGAGTAGTTTTAGGTATTTTAGATGCATATTTGGCCGTGTAGCTTCCTTTTCTTTTCCTTTTGCATCCTTTTTCATGATTTCATGTTTTGCATTAGTTTTTAGTGCATTTGCATCTAAGTAGGTTGCATTTAGTTCATTGCATAAGCATTTGCATTCCCCCTCCCCTTATCTAACCTCTCTTGAGTGTTGCTTACTTAGGCGTGATGAAAAGGGACAAGAACAGGACAACGGTCGCTCCATTTACTGAGGAGCAACCGCTCTATAGCCTAAATTTTTAAGCAGAGAACCAACAAGAATGGAGCAAGCTTAGATCGGGCTCGGAGCGCCCACTCCGTTGTTTTTGGAGCGGGTCGCTCCACTGCATTTTCGCACAACTCTGTATCGTCTTTTACGGCTTTGCCCTTAATACTTTTGGTTAAGCTCGTTTTTGTAATAATCCAACACTTAGTATTAATTTCAGAATATTATTATCTTAATTAGAGAGATTCTAGAGTGAGGAGTTACATTTTTATAGAGAGAAAATAGATCTAGTTTGTGAATGTTGATGATTTGAAGCTCTATCAATGAAGGTTTTTGGTTGATTTTCATCTATATTTGAGTATTGCTCCTTACCTTTCTCTTTATTGCTTTAATACTTAGTTTTATTTTGGTCAAGACTTGATTAATTGTGATTAGTTTTTTTTGTTGGTTAAAAGTAAGCTTATATTTGATCACCAAGAAAACCCAAACATGGAGTACAAATAGGCTGCAACACTCATAACAAGCTCAAGAAGAGCAAGCACCCAGCTACAAAACTCAGCTACAAACCTCATCTACAAACTCATAGTCTAGAAACAAAACTTAACAAGTTAATTACATAAGCTCATGAAACAAGATCTATCATTAACAGATCACTTGACAGAACCTTTCATGAGGCTTTTCACTCTGAGTAGAACATCAGTTTTAACATTCTTAACCAGCAGTTGAGGTCTGACCACTTGCAACTTCCACACAGCTAAATTCCTGGCTTTCCAGATGTGATATACAAGAGCAGTAAGTGTTGTTAAACACACACTCTTCTTCATTTTGCTTGGAAATCTCATGTACCATTTCTTTCAAGAGCAATGGATCTCCTTAGAAACAGAGGTTCTGATCTTCAACCAGGACATAATGTCTTTTGAACACATCACACTAAAACTGCAGCTAAAGAAAACATGGCTACATTCTCCACAACAGCACCACAGAGAGGACACAGATTATCAAAGCAACAACCATAACTAAAGAGCTTATCTTTAGTTTTCAGTTTATTAAGAGCAACTAACCAGGCAATGTATTCCATACCCAAAATCTCCAATCAACTTTCTCAGAGTTAGGTCTAACACAAGCACTCTTTATAGTATAAGAAGGAGCACATCTCCAATCAGAGTTCACAAAACCTCCAGCTACTTTCTCCTTAGCAAAAAAATTATTCTCCCAACCCCAACAATCAGAGCTTTTAGGCTGATAAATCCACCAATTTTGTTCTTTAATATAGACAGAGTGAACCCATATAACCCAGAGGATATTACCAACAGCAGCAAGGTTCCATAACTCAATATCCATAATACCTAAGCCACCGTTACTCTTAGGTTGACACATCCAAGACCAAGAGACAGGAGGATTTTTTGATAGAGTAATGGAACCAGACCAAAGGAAAGCTCTACACAATTGAATAGTCCTACTCAAAACTTTTTTGGGAATGAGAAAGATTTGAGACCAATATATGTGTAAGCTCAATAACATAGAATTAATTAGAACAATCCTAGCAGCGTATGAGAGATTCCTTGAAGACCATAAAATAATTCTTTGCATTAATTTTTCACACAAAGCATCATAGTCAGACAGAGAGATCCTTTTAGAAGTGAGAGGGACACCTAAATACTTAAAAGGGAAGGAGCCCTTTTGAAAGGAAGAAAGTTCCAGAATTGAATACTGAATATTCATAGGAACATTGCCAAAATAAAGGGCAGATTTACCATTATTAGCAGCAAGACCAGTGGATAATTCAAAGGATTTTACAGAAGACAACAGAATAGCAACAGATTGCTTGGTACCTCTAGCAAATAACATCAAATCATCAGCAAAAATAATATGTGATAATCTCAAGCTTTTACATCTATGATGAAATTGAAAAGGGAGGGAGTTGGTAGACCAATCAAGGATTCTAGACAGATACTCCATAGACTACATAAACAAAATAGGAGAGATGGGATCCCCTTGCCTCAAGCCTTTCTTGCCTGGAAAAAAGCCAAACAATCCTCCACCAATACACAAAGAGAAAGAAGGAGAAGTAATACATTTCATGGTCCAGGCAATGAATTGAGGAGGGAAATGTAACTTAACCAGAAGAGACTCAATAAAGCTCCAGCTGATTGAATCATAAGCCTTTTTTAAATAAATTTTAATATTGCATCTAGGACGATAAGATTTGGTATTTTCACTTTATTTAACTAATCACAATTTTAATCAGTCTCTAGATCTTTCAATATGATGAGTTTGTACTTTGTACTATAAAATTTTGTTTTCGTTTAATATTATTTAATAAGTTTATGTGTAGATTTAAATTGATGTAGTTGTGACTCGGCGAGATGAGTTTGTCTGTTTTTCCAACTAGTCACTCTTAGGGCTTGTTTGGTATGGTATTTTGGGCCCTTGGTAACAGATTCACTAAACCGAATCCCTTACATGTTGTTTGGTATGGCAAGTCTATAACCCAATCCGTGTCCAAACTCTAACCTATTCCCCCATATTGTTACAACTCAAATTCGAGAGGTAACAAATTCGTTTCCTCTTTCCAGTGCTTTCTTATTTGCTCTCTGTGAAAGCTTTCATGGAATTTCCACAAATTGGTTGCTGGCGATTTAATTCCACCACCACTCTCTCCCTACCAAATTCCTAATTTCTTCAATTTTCTCCTCAAAAAAGCTCTAATTTCTTTCTATTCATCTCCCAACAATGGTTATTTTGGTTGATTTCACTTTGATTGAAATCCCCTGCTGTCATGCTATATCCATAATGGTGGATCTTCATCTTCATCACCCTTTCTCTCTTCCATTATTAGCAAGTTCAAGTAGGTTTTAATATTTTTTATTGATTGGATCCTCAATGAAAGCTTCTGATATGTACAAATCTTCAACTTCGTTATTAAACATTTTGATTTTATTGCATTAATTTTTTATTTTATAAGAATCCTATATTGTATTTCTTGTCACAAGTTTTTTTGGGTAACTGAAATGAAGTTGCAGATTGTGAAGTGAATGATTCCCTTACCAAGATTATACCAAACATCTAGTGGAAGTAACGGTTATTGATTCCATTCCACTCCTTTATCTGTTTCCATTCCGTTGCCAATGTGTGATGAATACCAAATAGGCCCTAAGTGTATAAGAGTTCCTAGAGGCAACGCTTTGTAACCTAGGAAGTGACGCTAACGATTTGTGCTATCATCATGACGAAATATATTTGTCTCTCATTCAGTGATCACCATATCACAACACAACAATAATTATCGTTCTTTGAACATGTACAATGATAGCCTAAATATGTTCTTACATGAGTGGGCAAGTGCAACAAAAACACCTACAATGGCCAAAGTAAGAGCAAGTGTGCCCATATAAAAACTTGTTCTCGGTTGAGAAAAGGTGGGACTAATTGATTTTCCATTTTTTCGGACAATTACCAACCATTTTGTGCATCCCCTAGAAGAGGCATATTACATTGATCTTGTAATTGGATCAAATTACATAGCAAGGGCGATTTTTAGGGTGTGCAGTAGGTGTGACGGCACAGGGCCTCCGAAAATATGGGGGCCCAAAATACATGTTTTATAAGAAATTTTCCTAGTAGTGCATTAACAACAGCGTAATATGGGTGTAGTGGTAAAGCTACAGGTGAAAAACCAGTTGATCAAATCTTCCTATTCTTCTTTTTAAGCGTTTTTTTCCCATTTTCCCACACAATGTAACTATTGTTTTTAATTAAGCTAAATATGTCAAGTGTAGTTTCACGAGAAAAACCAGCTCTTGGCAATGTAAATTCCAAAGCTCCAATCATTTATGACAACTTTTTCCTTTTTTTGCTACTAACTTCATCAACTTCAAGCTATAGAATGTAACGCCATACTTGGCCTTTTTACAGATTTTTTTTACGTTTTTTGTTCCTTCAAAAATATAATGGTATAGAAGTAAATTTATTAAAAAAAATTGATTTTGAGTAAATAGACAGGGCCAATTTATACAAATTGCACAGGGCCCCAATTACCTTTGCCCCGCCCCTGTTACATAGTACTCCGTGTAAAACAAGTGTCAATTTGGTAAACATTTGAACTTAAGGTATGGAACGAACAAATTGTCGAAGGGTAGACCAGTAGAACACTAACGGGTTGTTTGCAACTCTAGCAAGTGCAAAAACAACTGGTGGTTTAAGCTATAAAACTACTACGTAGTGTACATTAAAATTAGAAGAGAACTATATATGTCGATGAAAAATGGGGCGAAGGACTGAAGGGTCATCAACTTAAAGAATAGATGGTGAACAATGAAATCCATACCGCTAAAACTCCACAGGTATGGAAGCAAGCCGGTGTTAGTGACCTCCATGTATATGAATAAACCAGTAACTCAAGAATTTAAGGGATAAAAACATGTACTAACTACAATAGATAGACGTAGCATCAGCAATGGGTGATTAGAATGAATAATGTGGCTTTCGTGTCATTGACCTTGTTTGGAGAATAATTTATTCAAGAGCTTATAACTTATTGAGACATGTTAGAAGTTTGACCAAAATTAATACTCCGTAATTTATTAGTTTGTTTGGTGAACCGTCATTGTGGTAGCTTTTCTAGATCAAACAGTTAAAAGCAAATAAGCTACTTTCACCAACTTGGTTCTTATTTTCTATAGCTTATTGGTATGTAGGCTGAAGTTAAAAATATAAAATTTTTCCCATCATTACTAAGAATTATACATTAGATTGTATCATTCTCCTCCTCTTCAAAAGAATTTGTCCTCAAATTTGCATCATCATAGTAAGGACTAAGATCACCAACATTAAAGGTGACACTCACACCTCCATGATCACTTGGAAGCTCGATCTTAAAAAGCTTTCAATTGTATATTGTAAGTTGTTCTCCAAAACAGGCCAATAGTGTCTACGCTATTATTTTATCACATTCACCTTTACTCAATCCTCATATATTCACGCTTGTTTTTGTATCAATTAGTAAAAATGAAACTATATTGCCAATTCCATATAACCCTATACGCCCACACAATTTGAAAAAATTAAAATAAGGTTGAGACTACTGACATTATTAAGAGTTCATGCTAATTTTTTTATTTTTTTTACCTCAACGTAAAAAATTTAGCGGGTTTGTTGGCGAACTTTACTAGAGCGTTAATTGAATCATCCAAAAATAATATTTTCCTTCTAAGTTTTACCTATGTAAGTCGCACCCACTGACCCACATTTTCTATACTTTCTCTCTCCTCATTCCCCACATTGGTGACCCCATTGCCTCCATGGACAAAACAAATGGTTAAAATAAAAAATTAAAATAATTATTTCAAGTGGAAGAGAGGGAAATTGATAAGAAAAAGCATGTAAGAGATTTTCAAATGAAACCATTACAAATGGTTGTCTTAATAACAAACATACAAAGATTTTACACTTATTTTTCTACAAAAACTCTACAATTCCGAATTAATAATTTTCTCCTTTCTTAGTAAATATCTCCACAAACACTCCACAATTCCGAATTCGTAGCTTATTACCTAAGAAACATTGGGCGTATAATGTGAGTTGACCATATAAGACCCACTAAGACCCTCACATTTCACTTCACCAGGTGACAGTACACTCCGAAATTGCGTCTCCGCCAGGTGAGAGAACACTCCTAGATTTCACGGACTGTATCTGATTAATTATTTATGATAAGAAACAATGATATATATGATTATTTTATAAGCTCTTGTAATTTGTTGCAGGTGCAGCTGTCTTGAAATGATGTATCGAACACTCCGAAATTACAACTCTGGCAGGTGAGAGGTGAAACATTCCCAGATTTCAGCGACTATATCTGATAAATTATTTATGGATGGGATGATATGGCTGAAATTGTTTTTGATACACGCTGTGTGTGGAGTAAATTAGACACTGGTAATGTGTTGCAGCTGTCTTCGAATAATGTGTCGAACATAGTTGTAGGAGTGATCGATTCAAGGATTTGGCACGAACTGTCATGTTTTTCTGGTGATGGGGTTGACGGTCCAGTGAGGAGTAAACGTTGGAACGGTGGGAGAAATGTAAATGATTTTATTTGTAGCAACAAAATCGTAGGCGCCATGGTGTTCGCCTATGATAAGGAACGTAGATATGATGAAATTCGTGACTACAGTGGTCATATGGGACTGGTTGTGCTTTTATATTGGCAGGAAATGAGGGTTCTGATGAGTTTTGGGCAGTGGCGGATCTTGCATATTTTTGTTTAGAAGCCGAATTATTTAGATTATATGATTTAGACAATTAAAAGAATATATGTAGACTTGACAAAATTGATTTGGTCTGTTACATTGAATGACACAATTTAAAATTCAAAACTTGATCCAAAGTCGATAAACTAACTTTAACATGAAATCCAAAATAAACCAAATTCAACCCAAAACTAATCCAAAACCCGTTATCTAAAATAACCTGAATGAAATTAACTCAAATCGATTCTTACCCAAAACCTAAATTAAGCCAAATCGAAATTAAACCCTAATTTAATCGACATAGATTCAATTTGAATGACCAAATCCATAACAATGAAGTCACAAGGGATGAAAACCCTTCCAACTTAAACCAGTACATTTTCCAACTCTCCTATCGGAACCTTAACTGATCTATCGGCTAACTGTATGACTCTTCTTTTAGGCTAGAGTTCAAAGTTGAGTTACTTGGCTATGGACAAGGGCATTAAACTCACACTTGCCCCCAAATCCGCCAAAGCCGTATTATGATCCAAGTCCCCAATTTTAAAAGGAATAGAAAATAAGCCCGGGTCTTCAAACTTCTTGGGAAGCTTGTTTTGAAGTACTAAATTAACTTCAGAGGTCAAAGAAATCGTAGCACTTTCCTCAAGTTTGATTTTGTTGGAGAGAAGTTCCTTAAGAAACCTGGCATAGATGGGCATTTGAGACATTGCTTGGAGGAATATATGCACTCGAATCCCTTTTATGACTTTAAGAACTTCATGAATTTATTGTTGAGTTGCTTTTTGGCTATCCTTTGAGGAAAGGGTACCGATGGCCTAAAGCCCTTTGGTGCCGCTTGACGAGCTTCCTTGTGCTTTTCATGAACTTGTTGCTCTTTCCTTGGTGCATCATTACGCTGAGCATCAAGAGCCCAAAGGAATTGGGTAGAAATGTTGATATGAAGATGTCATCAAGAGTCGAATTGACAATAACAGGATTAACATAAGCATCATCAAGGAAAACAAATTTAAGGGAGGGGGGACGGAAGCGGCAAGGACTTCAAACTCCGTCTCATCTCCTCGAAGGTAGCGTTATCGAGAAGCATAGAGAACTCTCTCACTTCATCCATGTCTAAGCTCGGTGCTTTAGTGTTAGAAGCATAGAGCTCATCGTTAGTGTGAACTTCTCTCTCAAAAATTCCATCTCAATCTCCACATGACAAACCCGACAAACCCTCTCAATCATGGGTTTCCTTAATGTTTAGGAGAACTCAAATGCACCCTTTTTTCATTGGCTACCTCAACAGTGATAGTATCATTCCTGCAGTTTATCACGACACCTAATGTCTTAAGAGCCTCCCGTCCAAGTATGAGAGGAGTCTCAGGATATTCCTCCATGTCCATCACCAAATGGTCACAAGGCACAAAGACATGCCCAACTTGTATTGGAACATATTCCAACACGCTATACAGGACCCTCACAGTTCGGTACACACTACTACAAAAAGGGGCAAACATAAGACATGTGACATAACACCTAAACACAAGAGGTGTTTTGTTATATTTTATACAACCCTTATTTAAGATGGGTGTTATGTTTGGTTGGAAGCTAGGAAATAAAAAATATCTTAGATAACACTCCGAGGATTCCAATGTTATCTGTTAAATTTAGAAATTTCAAATACTATTTACTTAATTCTAATTCTAAGAACAAGTATATATTTTCTCCAATTTTCCTTTTACTTTTTTCCTTTTTTACATCTCCAAACTAGTTATGCAGTTATGTTGCTGTATTCAAGAAACCGCCTAAGAAACTATTGGTATTCAAATTCAGCGAGAAACTTCAGATCTAAACTTCATTTTTCAGTCTCCAATCTATACGTTACTGACCAAACTTACTCTCTTCACAAACATATAATTTCCCAACCTTATAGTGTTATCATAGGTTATATATTATCGTTTATACTGCAGATTTGATATCACGTATTTATATAGAGTTTTCTCCCTTATTCATGAGCTAAATTGTGCGTCATTTGAGCTCTTTGGAGCTGTTTTATGCTAAATATCGTATATAGTTGTGGTTTTGTGTTTTAGTGTTGAATTGCAGGTTTTAGGGAGTTTTCTCCTTATTTCCGAGCTACTTGGAAGCAACCACGGCTTTACGAGATGTTAAGAGTCTCGTAGGATGGCTCACGAGCTTTATGGATAGTTTAGGAGGTCCCAAGACCTCTAAACGTGAAGAATTGAGAGTCAAAGAGTCAAAAGGAGCTTCCCATACACTGATCGGGCAGTAAATGGCTCGATCGGGCGACGATTTATTGATCGGGCGGTAACGTTTTGCACCCGATCGGGCGGACATCGCCCGACCCCCTCGGGCGAGAAAACAAAGAAAATTTGGTTGGTGAAATTAGGCCCAACCCGATCGGGCAGGCCCAAAAATCTGCCAAAGGTTGTAGTTGTGTGCTGCGTTGAAAAGGCCTGAAATTTAGGCCATGATACCCCAGACCCGATCGGGCACAGTTGCCCCAAAGCCCATCGGGTGAGGCCCCAAAGTCTCGCCATTTCAAGCTGTTGCTGGACGCGTGAATTGATGAGGAGAAGGGTAGCTAGGCTTCCTTTGCTGGACGAGTGAGTTGATGAGGAGAAGGGAAGCTAGGCTTCCTTTGCTGGATGCGTGAGTTGATGAGGAGAAGGGAAGCTGGGCTTGCTTGCCAAGCCTGCTGCCCGTGTGAGTTGAATTGCACAAGGGAAGTGCTGGGCCTATGCGTGTGTCAGCCTGATCGGGTGGTGATGGCCCGATCGGGTGGGCTTTATCTTTTAAAATGCTGCTGCTTTGTTTTAAAGCCTGGGCCAAATTATGAAGATTTAATATTTTTTGTGTGGACCTGATGGCATAGGGCAACCATTGCGCGATCGGGTCCTGCACTCGATTTTGCGGAAATTCTATCTTTATTTCCGTTTTTAATTAGAATTTTGGAAATGTTATAAATACCTTTTCCTCATTATTTTACAGACATCTTTATTCTGTTTTTATTTCCAATAGTTCTTAGCTTTGTTTTAGAGAGTTTTATTTTAGATTAAACACTTTAGATTAGTTTAGAGGTGATTGAACCTCAGATTTGATTTCAATAAAAGTTATTGCTTTCCGTCAATTGGTATTCTTCTCTAGTCCTAGCCTCTTTAATTACTTTGATTGCTTAGTTTAATTATTCAATTGATTCATGATGTTGAAATTAGGGTTTCTTATTAGAATTGTTATTATTGATTTAATTATGTCTAAGTAGTTTAATTTCTAGGGATTTGGTGAGGGAAGCCATGTTTATACCTTGATTATTTGAATTGCTATTAGTTTCTAGGGCTTGATGAGATCGATTATGGTGTGATTTGTTCTTATTGAGTAATAACGTTTTTGCGCAGTTTCTTTGATTACTTGAGGTTAATAATTGTTTGCACCAACCCGTCTTACTTTTAGACGCCTAGTACACATCAGTAATTCTGATTATGTTTGGGAACATGCTGCATATGTTGAATTATGGGCGTTGAGATTTAGCCATAGCTTGACACTGCTCTAATCTATCGATTCTTGACCTAGGTTCTAATAGTTGTTTTATCCTTTGATTGCTATAAGCATGGTGGACCGAACTAACTCCCTAGACCTTTATTTGATAGAGTAAAATCCATTTTATATTGCTTTCTAGTGCTTAATTAGTAGTTCAGTTGATTTCTATCTGATCTTGTTTGAAGTAGCTTTTTGGCTGAATATTAACTTAGAACTCTGTCTCTCTGTAGATTCGACCCTACTTCCCTTGACTATCATTGTTAGAGGACTTAGGATTTATCTTTGACTAGGTGATACGACTTTAGCCTGTCAAATTTTGGCGCCGTTGCCGGGGAGACGACTAGTTTTCTAAGTTTTTGTTTGGTTATTTGGTCTACTTCTCTGTGCCTCATTGGAACTTCATTGCTCCAATTGAGGTACGTTTTACTGCTTCTTTTTGTTTCTTTTGTATGCCCAGGTCTCAAAGAAACGGTTCCCCCATCCCAGCGAATCCCGATCTTACAAGGACAATCAGGCATATTCGAAAGAAAATTCAGAGAGAAAAGCAGTCTGTTCGGGGTACCCAACCAGATGGTCTTTTTACTGGACCACCAATGCCCACCATCGCCGCTAACAATTTTGAAATTAAGCCTAAACTCATCAGCATGGTTCAGCAAAATCAGTTTGGTGCGCATCCTACTGATGATCCGGCCAGTCATTTGCAGAGATTTCAACAACTCTGCCGAATTGTCAAACATCAAGAAGTCACACCTGAGCAATTGAAGATCATGTTATTCGAGTTTTCACTCCGAGACAGAGCTCAGAAGTGGTTCAACAATATCAAAGTGTCTGAATGGTTGGAGATTTCTGTTGCGTTCCTGAGAGAGTATTATCCACCAACGAAGACAGCAGAAATCAGAAATAAACTAGCCACGTTTTCCCAAGAGCCTGATGAAACACTTCGGGAAGCATGGGCTAGGTTCAGAGATTTGCAGAGAGAGTGTCCACATCACAACATGGACAAATGGTTCTTGACGCAGACATTCTACAATGGTCTGCAGCCTCAGACGAAGAGTATTGTCGACTCGTCTGCGGGAGGAGTTTTTCTGGATAAGGAAGTGGATGTAGGCTATGATTTTTTTCCAAACCTTGCAGCCAATGATCATTCCACTTCCCGAAGCCTCACAAGGAAGGTATTAGAGGTAGACGCCCTAGCATTGTTGACTTCGCAGATGGCGAAGCTGAGCCAGCAGATTGACACATTGAAATCCTCTTCCTCGACAACACCTTCCTTGAGTATTAATACTATGCCTGCCATGGCACCCATTACCTCATCTTAATGCGAGGTATGTGGTGTGCAAGGTCATTTTGGGCATGACTGTCGGTTCAGTCAACATCAGATGGAGCAAGCAAATGATTTTCAACAAAGACCACAGAATTTCCCCCCTTCATACAACTACCAAAATCAGCAAAACTATCAACCTCAACCTCCACAAAATCATCCTAAACCCTCGTACTACCAAAATCCCTCCGGTTTTCAAAGACCACCACCACAAAACTTCCACCACCCTAACAACTTCCAATCCCCACAAAATTTCCAAACTCCACCTCCACAAATACCCCCCAAGAGCCTACCACATCTGAATTGATGAAGTTGATTTTGAGCATGCAAAAGACTAATGAGGAGGCGCAAAGAGCTCAAGAGAAGCACATCAGACTTCTCGAGAGTCCGATTGCCCAATTGGCTAGCAATAATGCTCAGAGGCGGCAGGGGGAATTGCCATGGCAACCCATTCAGAGGGAGCACGTGAATGCCATTACTCTTCGTAGTGGCGCTGCTTATGATGCTCCTCCATTGCCCATTGATGATGTTGCCCCAACTGTGGGGAAGAAGAAGGTGGTAGAGGAAGGAAAAGGGAAGAGTTCGACGTCTGAAGTCGACTTATCTGAGGAAGCTGAACAGACAGGGAAGAAAAATGAGAAGGTTTCTGAAGCGCCTTTTACACCAAGGCTACCTTTTCCTCACAGGATGCAGCTATCAAAGGTTGATCAGCAGTTTGGTAAGTTCTTGGCTATGGTCAAGAACCATGAGGTAACGATTCCATTCACAGATTTTATTACCCAAGTCCCTGTATATGCCAAATTTCTAAAAGACATGATCACTAAGAAAAGAGACTTTGGTGGGGCAGAACGTGTCGCTCTTACTGAAGAGTGTAGTGCTTTTATTCAGAATAAAACCCCACCAAAGTTGAAAGATCCTGGTAGTTTTTCTATTCTTTGCCATCTTGAACCTATTTTTATTGATAAAGCTTTGTGTGATTTAGATGCTTCTGTTTCTGTTATGCCATTATCTGTTTATAAGAAACTGAATATGGGACCCCTTAAATGCACACAAATCACTTTACAGATGGCTGAGCGTTCTATAAAATACCCTCTAGGTGTTTTAGAGGACGTTCCTGTTCGGGTCGGGAAATTCTATATTCCTGTTGATTTTGTGGTGTTGGATATGGATGAGGAAACTCAGATTCCTATTATTTTGGGTAGACCATTTTTGTGTACTGCTGGTGTTGTCATTGATGTTAAGTCTGGGTCTTTAACTCCGAGTGTTGGTGATGATAAAGTAATTTTTAAACTAACCAATGCTTTTAAGGCACCTATGCTTGAACAATCTTGTTGCAGGGCTGAGGTTTTGGATGAGGTAGGGGTAGAGAAGGTTCAAATCCCACCTAAGGTTGTCTCACCGTCTGGAGGTATTATCAAGAACATTTGGAGAAGGAAGGTGTTTGATGAGGGTGGCTCTCACTGTTTAGCCCCTTCTATTTGAGAGATGGAGGTATTATGATCGTGCGGGACCTTTATAAATCAGCGCTCTGCGAGAGGCAACTCGTAATTTCCCTCTTATTTTTCTTTATTTATTTATTTTTATTTTTTTAGTGAGTAAGAGTGAGGGTACTAACATTGTTTTTCCTCTTAGCGTCGTCGTTTGTTACCTTTTGGCATTGAGGACACTGCCAAGTTCAGCTTGGGGGAGGAATTTTGTTTGTATTCTCTATCTCTTTTACTGTTTTCTAGGATAGATACTGCTTTCAAAAAATTATAAAAAAAATCAAAAAAAATATGGTTCCCATGACTGGTTTAGTTGCCTCCCTGTGCCCCTTGTTGTGCTCTTATTGAAAATGATTTGACTTTGTTATCTGGATAGCTGGGCATTTGTGATCTTGAGGCTATGATTTGATGTTTGATTGCTATGATTTCGAGCGAGTTTCGATTATCTTACACCACATTGTGCTGCATGCCTGAATTGGTTAGACTGTGAGGTCTCTTTGTAGCCTATTGGATTCATGTGATTATCTAGTCTGTTTTTGTGTGTTAGTTCCTCTTTAGTGGATTGATCTTGACTTTGACTTCGTACTTGTCTGATCTTCGATGACTTGTAGCATTTGTTGTGATCGAGGCCTTCTTTTGTCTGATTCTTGAGCCTTAGAGTGAATTTTTGATATACTTTTATCCCCCTTAGCCCCGCTGAGCCTAATGACTTATTTCGTGTTAGTAAACCCTTATTATGAGCCCATGGCCCTTATTTCGATATTATTTCCAAGCCTAGCTTGGTGGAGCTTGTGTATGGGTTGATTTTGAGATTGGTTTCATGGTTCGGTTTTGTTATTCGGGAATTAAAGTGTATTTGTTGTGGTTTGAGTGTGAGAAAAAGAAAAGAAAAAGCAAAGTTAGAGTTGCGTGAATGAAGTTCAAAAAAATGAAATAAAAGTTCAAAAGAATCCAAAGTCCTTCATTCACGTACGTTCATAAAGAAAATTTCGCTTCATTGCTTGAAAATTGGGTTTGTTGTGAGTTTTCATTGATTTATGAGAGTTGGGTTATTTTTCGTGGTTGTATGGTGTTGTTGGGAGTTGTTTAGGCCATCTTAGGCCTTGTTTGAGTGATTCATGCTCCCCCTTTATCGGTTTTTTTCCACCACATTACCTAAAAATATCCCCTACTTCTTACCTAAGCCCCATTACAACCCTATAAAGTACTCTTAAGCTCGTGTTTGCATTATTTATTGGGTTGATTTCGAGTCAGTTTGTCAATGTTAAAGAGTATGTCTGCTAATTGAGTCGACTTTGCTAGGATGAGCGTCATTTAACCCTCTTAAACGCATGAGAGTGTGAGCAAGAAGGGCATTTATGGTCGGGTTGGTGAGTGTTCGGGCATATTCTTTGCCTGCCACAAAATTAAGAGGAATGACACCCTTGTGAGAGCCTTTTCAGGATTTGTATGCCTTGTGGATGCTTGAATTTGATGAATTTCTTGGATGATTGGTGGTTGGATGAATTTGATTAGCCGAACTTGAATTTTGCCTACTTGAACGATTCTTAGGCTTGAAAACGTTTTTGAGCTTTGATTGTTTTTTATCTATGGGTGAGGCAATCTATTCCATGTTCATAATCTGTTTGCTTGAGGACAAGCAAAGGTTTAGCTTGGGAGAGTTTAATATCACGTATTTATATAAAGTTTTCTCCCTTATTACGAGCTAAATTGTGCGTCATTTGAGCTCTTCGGAGCTGTTTCATGCTACTATCGTATATAGTTATTGTTTTGTGTTTTAGTGTTGAATTGCAGGTTTTAGGGAGTTTTCTCCATATTTCTGAGCTACTTGGAAGCAACCACGACTTTACGAGATGTTACGAGGCTCGTAGGGATGGCTCATAAGCTTTATGGATAGTTTAGGAGGTCCCAAGACCTCTAAACGCGAAGAATTGAGAGTCAAAGAGTCAAAAGGAGCTTCCCATACACTGATCGGGCAGTAAATGGCCCGATCGGGCGGTAAAGTTTCGCACCCGATCGGGCGAGAAAACAAAGAAAATTCGGTTGGTGAAATTAGGCCCAACCCGATCGGGCAAAGGCCACCCGATCGGGCAGCCCCAAAAATCTGCCAAAGGTTGCTCTTGTATGCTGCGTTGAACAAGGCTCGAAATTTGGGCCATGATACCCCAGACCCGATCGGGCACAGTTGCCCCGAAGCCCATCGGGTGAGGCCCCAAAGTCTTGCCATTTCAAGCTGTTGCTGGACGCGTGAGTTGATGAGGAGAAGGGAAGCTAGGCTTCCTTTGCTGGACGCGTGAGTTGATGAGGAGAAGGAAAGCTGGGCTTGCTTGCCAAGCCTGCTGCCCGTGTGAGTTGAATTGCACAAGGGAAGTGCTGGGCCTATGCGTATGTCAGCCCGATCGGGTGGTGATGGCCCGATCGGGTGGGCTTTATCTTTTAAAATGCTGCTGCTTTGTTTTAAAGCCTGGGACAAATTATGAAGATTTGATATTTTTTGTGTGGACCCGATGGCATAGGGCAACCATTGCCCGATCGGGTCCCGCACTCGATTTTGCGGAAATTCTATCTTTATTTCCGTTTTTAATTAGATTTTTGGGAATGTTATAAATACCTTTTCCTCATTATTTTAGAGACATCTTTATTCTGTTTTTATTTCCAATAGTTCTTAGCTTAGTTTTAGAGAGTTTTAGTTTAGATTAAACACTTTAGATTAGTTTAAAGGTGATTGAACCTCAAATTTGATTTCAATAAAAGTTATTGCTTTCCGTCAATTGGTATTCTTCTCTACTCCTAACCTCTTTAATTACTTTAATTGCTTAGCTTAATTATTCAATTGATTCATGGTGTTAAAATTAGGGTTTCTTATTAGAATTGTTGTTATTGATTTAATTATGTCTGAGTAGTTTAATTTTTAGGGATTTGGTGAGGGAAGCCATGTTTATACCTTGATTATTTGAATTGCTATTAGTTTCTAGGGCTTGATGAGATCGATTATGGTGTGATTTGTTCTTAGTGAGTAATTAACATTATTGCGCAGTTTCTTTGATTACTTGAGGTTAATAATTGTTTGCACAAACCCGTCTTACTTTTAGAGGCATAGTACACATCAGTAATTCTAATTATGTTTGTGAACATGCTGCATATGTTTAATTATGGGCGTTGAGACTTAGGCATAGCTTGACACTTCTCTAATCTATCGATTCTTGACCTAGAATCTGATAGTTGTTTGATCCTTTGATTGGTATAAGCATGGTGGACCGAACTAACTCCCTCGACCTTTATTTGATAGAGTAAAATCCATTTTATATTGCTTTCTAGTGCTTAATTAGTAGTTCAGTTGAATCCTATCTGATTTTGTTTGAAGTAGCTTTGTGGCTGAATATTAATTTAGAACTCCGTCTCTCTTTGGATCGACCCTACTTTCCTTTACTATCATTGTTAGAGGGCTTAGGATATATCTTTGACTAGTGAGCTTTATATTGGGGTTCTTTAATCGGATCAAGGCGTCATTGTTTTCGATCTTCATAGGGTTTATCTCTCTTTAATTAGCTTCTATAACTATGGCGGATGCTACCGTCCCTGTCTTTGAGGTTATTTCTATTCCTTATCGTTCTACTTTCTCTTTTTTCGATTTTGAAATTTGATTTTTCCAGCCTTGCTCTCCTTTCTGAACTATTTGTTTGATTTTGGGGTTGAAAATCTCAGTTTGGTTCGTACTTTATTACTCAATATTATAAGGTGCTTAGCGAATTCGTTTGTTGTGGAGGATTTTGGGGTGAATTTTGAAGAGAAGCCGAAAATGAAGGAGTTTATTGCGGCTATGATGAGATGGGGTGGTTTCGCCGTCGAAAAAATCGATGTTTTTGATAACGGAGTTGGAGGAGAATATTGAGAAATCTGGGAGGAATATTAAGAGTTTGAAGATGTTGACTCCTAGGTGTTTGAATTTGTATGATGTTTTGGGTGCTGAGAAGTTGGTTTTTACTTCGGGTGATGTGGATTATTTGAATCAGAGGTATGTGGTTGAGTCTGTAGATGATGAAGACGACGAGACGGACGAGGACGAGGACGAGGATGAGGAAGGAGATGATGATGGTGATGGTGAAGAAGGTAATAATTGATTACCTTGTGTATTTCATCTATTTAAGTTCATTGCTATACACAATGTGATTTAGGGCTGTTCTAACAAATGAATTGAAGAGAAGCTCCAACCTTCCACTTAGATACCACCCTATATCAATTCTGGTGGAAAAGTTTTGATTTTTCTTGATGGATGGCCTGACTACAATATCAGAGTACTGTTTTTCCTGTGCATTCCTAATCGGCATTCTTTTTTTTCTCTTTAGATTTGCCATAGATGTAATTTGATGCGTGATGATGTGCGAGTAGTTACTAATTTTGATACATATAATAAATAATAGTAATGTTATGCTCGTTGTGTGGTTTGGATTCCCTTCATGTTCATATAATGAAGTTTTTTGCAAATAAAGTTCCTTTCTTTTTCTAGCTCTAGATGGATCATGATATATGCCTTTCATATTAAAATTTATACGTATTTATTGTTGATCGAATGTATATTTTCTAGTTTTTATAATGACTTATTTTTAAAAAAATTTGCAGTATTATTCTGAAGCTCCTACCTATTATCAAGACAAAATTGATAAACTTTAGGACTTATGAATTTCATATGTCGAGGAACAGCATGACGAAGAAGAGATGATGAATGAATTGCAACTTCGTTCGTCGCTCTTTTAAGCTAGTCATGTTTTTATGTACATACTTATTGATTTACATTTGAAAATTTGGTTATTTTCTATCTTCGACGCTTGAGAAGATGATGAGTTATATATATATATATATATATATAGGGTTAGGCTCTAGTGAGAACACCCTTAAATGAGAATACATACTTATATGAGAACAGATATTGGCCATAGAGTTTAAATGATCCAAGCGCTTAGATTCTCCCCGTCAACTTGTTATCTCCTCTATACTTAACCTTCATCAAACTTTTTTAACCTCTCCCTCCTAAATTCATTGCTCTTTCTACTGATTCCATTTCCACCACCTAACGTCATCACCACCATACCACCTCGCCGCCGATCATTGCTTCATCATCAAGTCTCTCTCCTCCTCTTTCCTTCAACTTCGAACCCACTGAAGGCATTCTTATCTCTCTCATCCCACTCTCCTAAATCGAATTTCAATAACAATGACAACAACAGTCAAGATATGGCAACTAAGCCATCCAATTACGGCATCATTTCGCACAATCATCAATAACAGCCTCAGATTCGCAGGCCAATTGAGCTAGTATTCCAATGAGAGAGAAAACAAAGGTGATGATGATGATGTAATCCTAGTTGATGATGATCAAGAGCAAGTTTTCATATCGAGGATGATGATGATTGATTATGTTTCTGTTTGGGTGATTGATGCTAATCATATAGTGGCCAATTGAGCTAGTATTCCAATGAGAGAGAAAACCAGAATTTTTGAACCAACTCAAAACCACCTCCCTTTTCTCCTTCCTCATTACTTCAACTCTGAACAAACCTCCAACTCCCACCCAACCTGACATTCAATACTCCAACCTCTCATGGCTATAAATAGACCCTCTTGAGCCCAAAACAACCGCACCATCTTCCTCTTCCTCTTGCTTTCTTCCCTTCTTCCTCTATTCTATTTTCCCATGTCATTCTTGCTCCTCATCGGAAACGTGCCACCACAAACCACCCCTTTTGGTATTAATTGTGGAATATAGAAATATTTAATTAATGTCTTGGATTTATGGAAATAACGTTTTAATTATAAGTTTTATGAGTTATATAAAGTGATCATTTAATTATTATCGTTATTTATGAAATGTTTTAAAAAATGTTTTTAGTTTATGAAAATGGAATTTGAAGATTGAGTTATAAGTTCAATGAATTTTAAGAATAAAGTTTTAATTAGGATTTTCGGAAAACAAGTCATTAAGGAAATATCGTGATTAGCGATAAGTTAAGTTGATGCTGATTATTATTTTATTGATGTATATGGAGTTATAAATTGAATGTGAGAATTCGAAAGGTCTAGAGATGATGTTCTCGGAGTAAGATGTTTGGATTGAGCGGTTAAGGTAATCTTTATGTCCAGCATTTTGTGCCTCCCTGTATATGAAAATGTAATTTTATAAAATGTGATTAAATGGATACTGTTATATGAATTATGAAATTTTCATTAATATGTTTATGGCATGATATCATTAAAGTTTCTTGATTTAATTCATAATACAAGTTATGGAAATTAATGACTCATTTAAATGTAGTTTCATATTTAATTAATGTTTTAAGTAAAATATAATATTTTATGAATTACGAAATATATTTATAAAAAATGGATGTTTTATGGATGATCTAAATTATATCTCATGATTAGTTTCTATTTGAGTGAAGCATGGAATTTAATTGTTGCGGTCTCAAGATTATGTGATTTAATTAGTTTCTTACTTATATGTCCTATATATATATATATATATATATATATATAATATGTTATTGATGACTTATTAAGTATTAATGTACTCCCCCCACCCATATTAGTTGCAACACTTTCCACATATTGTTGTCCCATATTAGTTGCAACACTTCTATTTTAGGCATGGACCCACCAATATTTTATTATATATCACCCAACTAATATACCCCACTTATTCATTGGTTTATGTGAAAAACATTAACATATTACTCCCCTACTCTATTAACTTCCTAAAAGTACCACATCACTTTCTATCACATCAACTTTTACAATAAATTAATATAACCTACACCCTACTCTATTAACTTCCTAAAACTATGTATATAAGCTATTGTTGCAACTAATATGGGACGGAGGTAGTAATAGTTAAACTATATTTATGATATTTATTTAAAGTAACTCTGAATTGACATATGGATAATGTAATGATACGAATGTTGTTTTATATGACCTTACATGACTCTCTATGTTACCATGTTACAAAATACAAATGAGTAGATATTGAAGTCATGCATGACAGTTTATGAGTCATGGCTATAGCTATGTTAATACTATCCTGGTACAAATTATGGTTGGAAAAATTAATAAGAATAATCCGACCTTTGGTCGGTCTTCCACCAATGGTACCACATTCATTTAATCCAGCAATAATCCCACCTTTGACACCCATATTCTCTCAATGGTACAGGATGATTGCAACCTGTTTGACCGCCAAAATTACCGTTGACTTTTTAAAGAAAAAAACTTAAAAAAAAACCCTACCCCCTTCCTTTCCCCCATTATTGCCACCCCCTTCCACCCCTCCACTCCCCTCCCCTTCCCCTTCCCCTGCCACCCTCCCCCTCCCCCCAAAAACCCTCCCCTCCCCTAAAACCGCCACCCCACACCTCCTTCCATCATCAATGGCTACCAGATCCTCCTCCACATTCCCCTCCTCTCCCACCTCCTCCACAAACCCACCATTTCTCATCAATGGACCAACTCTCTCTCCTCTCCATCATCTCCACCACCGCATCTCCTCTCTCTCTGCCTTCTCCACCTCCTTCCATCATCAATGGTTTCGTCATCTTAGTTGTTAATAATTTTAAGGGGAAGGGTAGTTTACCTGTAATTTTTTAAGGGGAGGGGGAAAGGTGACAGAGGCGGGAAGGGGGAGGGGAAGGGCGGCAGAGGCGGGGGGGGGAAGGGGAAGGGTGGCAGAGACGGGAAAGGGGGAGGGAAGGGCGACAGAGGCGGGGGGTTGGGGGAGGGGTGGCGGTTGAGGTGAGGGAGATGGGGTTGGCGGGGGGGGGGAGTTATTTTTTAAAGTTAATTTATAAATTATACTTAAATAGTGGTTAATTAAGAATTTAGGTTAAAATTATATTTAATTAGCTATTAAGCACGTAATTCAGAGTGTTAACCTGTAATTGTAGGTTACCAACAGGTGAGGGACCATTGAGAGAATATGGGTGTCAAAGGTGGAATTATTGCTGGATTAAATGAAGGTGGTACCATTGGTGGAAGACCGGCCAAAGGTCGGATTATTCTTATCAATTTTTCCATTATGGTTTGTGAAGTGCCTTCTTTTGATTTGATGTTTATGAATTATAAATGATACGAAAGAACGAATGATAATGTATGACAATGTGAAAAGTATGGTTATGTTACGACTCCGTTGAAGCTTTAAGATGCCTAAGAACAATATTAAAAGATATAAAACATGATAAATGAAAGCGGAAGATAGTTCTTGCCAGTATCCTATTTTGTTGTTCGTGCACGTTCCATCCTGGAGGATTTATCACCTCCTGTGGGGGATAATAATCCTTTGTGACAACCACATCCTACTATGCCACCTCTTGTGGGAGATATAATCTCCTATATATGGCACCTGTATCCTGTTAAGCCGCTTCCTATAGGAGGACTATTGTTCTCCGTGGCTATTCCTGATATACTTGCCAAGTTACCAAAATGAATGATACCTGTTAATAATCTTGATAAGGAAGATGTTACCACATATTATTCCTGGATGATTTCATTTTGCACCGGTTATATTTTTTCGAATGAATTTACGTTATACCAAAATACAAGAACCTGTAAATGAAAATGTTAAAGACGGAAACCTGTAGTGTTTCTATGTGAATGTCAGTATATTGTGTTATGCGTAATTCTTATGTCCTTCTATATACTGAGTGATCATATACGACTGCTCGCAAGTGCGTATACGAAAATGTGGTGTTACATGAATTTATGTGAAGTATGATGAATTCTACGAAATACAATGTGATATGATCATGGTTATGTTTCTTTATGCATTGATGTATGTTAAATTATACGAAGTATCTGATTATATGAATGATGGGTTTTGTTCGGAAATATAAGTTATCTGAATGTTTGTAATTAAGATATTGTAATAATAAAAAGTGGAAAGAGAACGGTCTCCCTGGCTTGGAGTTATGAACTAAACTGGTGAATGGGCAAGTTACGGATGGATGAAATGTGTCTGCTCTATGAATGGCCCGAGATGGTCGAATGTTAATTAAAGATGATGAAAGTTATGTCCTGTCCCGTCCAAACCCCGTACTTGCCAACGATCTGAGCTCATGGGAATAATCCTAGCGAGGAGATTGTCCAAAGTAAAAGTAATGATCTCTAATAAGTATTTTCGAACAATTACCAGAATGATATGATATGTGCCTGTGTGGAAAAAACGTTTTCAAACTAAAACCGTTTTTAAGGGCTGGAGTACAGTTTCGAGTTTTCCACTCATTTTGGAATATTTTCTGTCTTTTCTTGTTTCTCTATGTTTTTTTTTCTTCTGAACGAAGTTGAGGTTAGAAAGAGGGATCAGTATCGACCCATGGAAGAGAATTTGTTGAGGTGGATTTCATGAGGCATTCACCAAGGCTATTACGAGCATTCATAAGGTCACTGTTGTGATAGAATTATTGTGAGCTATTTTAAGGATATTTGTATTCATAGTGTACCATAACCCACATGCTTAAGGAAACGCTACTGCTGATTACTATTCAATTATGAGTTAATTAAGGCTAATCATGTTTAGTTAAGGACCCCTATTTTCGGGGGCGTTACAGTGTCAAAACACCAAGACCTATGCATAATATTATAAGAGAACACAATTACATGAACATCATAATTAATCCATTAATTCATACTTTCGCCCAAACCTAGTTAATGAACTACTCACTAATCATGGATTCTAAGTGATATCACGTATTTATATAGAGTTTTCTCCCTTATTTACAAGCTAATTTGTGTGTCATTGGAGCTCTTGGGAGCTATTTTGTGCTAACTATCGTATGTAGTTGTGGTTTCGTGTTTTAGTATTGAATTGCAGGTTTTATGGAGTTTTCTCCTTATTTTCGAGCCTTTTGGAAGCAACCACGGCTTTACGAGATGTTACGAGGCACGTAGGATGGCTCACGAGCTTTATGGATAGTTTAGGAGGTCCCAAGACCCCTAAACGTGAAGATTAGAGAGCCAAAGAGTCAAATGAGGTTTCCGTGCACTGATCGGGCAGAAATGGGCCGATCGGGCGAAATATTTATGATCGGGTATGAAAGTTACGGACCCGATCGGGCAAGGCGTGCCCGATCAGATCGGGCGAGAACACATGTGCCCAGACCCGATCGGGCATCCACCGCCCGACCCCATCGGGTCTAGTGCTGCTAGGTCTTATTGGGACGCTGCGCAGGAGGCGAGCTTGCTGGCACTTTTTGTCGCATGACCCGATCGGGTGGATGCCCACGGCCGATCGGGTGTGCCGTAACATTTAGCCTATGTGCTGCGCTGTTGCTGCCAGGACCACGAGAAGCGAAAATGTGGCTTTTGGTATTTGACCCGATCGGGTGGGTGCCTCGGGCCCGATCGGGTCTGGCACTATTTATCGCGTTTTTCGACTTTTGCTTCCTATTTTTTATTAGATTTGAGGGGTATTATAAATACCTTTTCCTCATTATTTAGAGACATCTTTTATTCATCTTTCATTAGCTTTAGACTAGTTTTATTCTTCATTGTTCTTAGTTTAATTCAAACACTTTAGATTAATTTAGAGGTGATCAAACCTATTTCGATTTCAATAAAAGTTCCTGCTTTCCGTCAATTGGTACTCTTCCTTACTCTTTATCTCTTTAATTACTTTGATTGCTTAGTTTATTTATTTAATTTGTTCATGATGCAATTCTTAGGGTTTCCAATTAGTTTTGTTGTTGCCAATTCGATCATGTCTGAGTAGTCTCTTTCTAGGGTGTTAGATAGGAAAGCCATGTTTATACCATGATTGTGCTTTAGACTCTTATCGATTTCTAGCGTTTGATTAGGGTGATTGTGATGTGATTTGTTCTTTATTGAGTAATTAAAGTTATTGCGCAGTTTCGTTGGTTGCTTATGGTTAATAGTTGTTTGCACAGATCCGTCTTACGACTAGAGGCCTAGGACACGTCAGTAGTTCTGATTACGTTAGTGAACATGCGGCGTATGTTGAACTATGAGCGTTGAGTCTTAACCATAGCTCAACATAGGCTCTAATCCCCCGACTCTTGACTTAGGTTTTGATAGTAGTTGACCATATTTGATTGGTATAAGCATGGTGGACCGACCTAATACCCTAGACTTTTATTCCATAGTTTAATCCTCGATTTATTCCGTCTTCGGTAGTCTATTCTTTAGTTTAAGTAATTCCTTCCTGATTTCATCTGGAGTAGCTGAATTGGTTGAATATTGATTTAGAAACTCTGTCTCCCTGTGGATTCGACCCTGCTTCCACTGACTACCTAGTTAGAGGTCCGTAGGTTTATTTTTGATTAGGTGACACGATTAAAACCTATCACTAAGCAATTGAGATCAAAAGTAAACATGATTAATAATGAATTAAGAACAAAGTAAAGAGTTGAGAAATTAATACTTTAATTGCTGAAAGATTCGATCTTCAATACGAATAACAATTGAAGAGGATGAGTTTTTGAGAGAGCTTTAGTGTTAAGAACTAGGAGTTTAATTCCTAAAAAGTCGACCCTTACATAATCATTGACTTAACTTATTTATAATACTTTCCAAAATAAAGACGGAAAATCGGGCAAAAAGCGGAACTACAGGTCTACACGGGCGTGGGACATACCCCACGTGCGTGTGGACCTGATTTTCTGAAATCAGCGGCATTCCAACTGTCTTTACATCATCCCAATGGGTTTCGTAAAATTCAGGAGCCACAAGCGTGGGCAAAACCCCACGGGCGTGTGGACCTGATTTTCTCAAATCAGTCAGTAGGCAGCACTTAAACTGCATCCGTGGAAAAAGGCACCCACGAACGTGGGCAAAACACCACCGGAGTGTGCTCTTCAAAATCCCGAATCAGCAATGAGTTGTGAATTTATGCTTCCTCCTTCCACCGGCGCCGTGTCACATTCCGCACGACCGTGTAGACCTGACCTCAAGCCCAATCACGTCCAAACTTCGCAACAAATCCTTCAATGATCATATGGCTTCAAAAACATGCTAGTTAGCCCGGAATTCATCAAAAAATAACTAAACAGATAGTGAAAGGAAAATGTAGCTCAAAGATGACAGAAACCATGCAAATCTGGATCTAAATTCTCTAAAGTACATGCAATGACACTAAATATGCTCTACAAATAGGCACAAAAAGTGCTTATCATTTGCCAAGTGATCAAGCGGACACTCATAAGCACACCCTCCATAGGGTTGTTGCTTGACCATCCTAGTCAAGTGAGGAGAGAACTCAAAATTTGCGGTTGTAGTCAGCCTCCGAATCCCACTCTTAAGCTCAAAGGCTTCGGAATGCCCATAGTTCTTCAAAATTCTAGGATAAGGTGGATCTTCCATCATTACACTAGATGTAGAAGAACTCTACTGACCTTCCTCTTGTACCTCCCTCGGTTTCCTCTCACTTGTAGAAAGTACCATCGATTCCTTAAAAATCCTCCTCAACTCCCATAAAGTGCCCTCAAGATTGTGATCTATTGGAAACAATTAATCTCCTCGCAACCGTCTTTACATGCAAATACACAAGCTAAAGAGAGAGAGGTTAGTAACGCCAGGGCTTACCAACAAGTAGCAAGCAACCAATTGGTAGCGAAACAAAAATAAAAATAGAAAAGAGAGAGGGAAATAGAGTTGACTTCGACTAAAAAATCACAAGCTAACTCAATGTAATTTGTTGCTTCCCTGGCAACAGTGCCAAAATTTTACACGGTCGTTGCATGTGCTAAATTAGTAACCTAACTTAAGCAATATAAGAATGGGTCGAATCCACGAGGAAGCAAGGATTAAGCAAACTTGGAATGCGATTAAGCGAGCTAAATCTATTTTTGGTGTGTTTTTGATATTAATGATTAACTAAGAAATTATAAACTAATTAACTAGCTAGCAAAAAAACTAAGTGAAATGATTTTAAAATATATAAAAGAGACACTAGTGGTAGGGGATTCACAAGCCAACTAAATGTTAACCAATTTGTCAAGTCGAGGGGATTCAATAGGGTTGATTATGGGACCAAGTCACTAAAATGTTTCCTAATTACTTTCTCAAGCTAATTAGGAGGACTTAATCAACCAATTTCACCTATTATCATGGTAAAATTAACTAATCAAGTATTTCCACAACCCATATTGATTCAATTAATGTCCTAGGAAGTC
Source organism: Patellifolia procumbens (assembly GCA_947645195.1). NCBI lineage: Eukaryota > Viridiplantae > Streptophyta > Magnoliopsida > Caryophyllales > Amaranthaceae > Patellifolia > Patellifolia procumbens. The sequence continues at coordinate 117,011 of CANSGD010000466.1, forward strand.
AATCACCTATTCTCATGGTGAAGTTAACATATTGACTAGGCTAAGGTCAATCCAAGGCTTCATCTTTCAATCCTTCACCTTGGATTACCAAATCAATTTCAAATGATAATCAATCAATTAAACATGGCAATCAAATAAGCTAGGCAACACAATCTCACCTAAGTCTAACCCTCAAGCTTGACTTTTATGGTCAACACATAATCAACAACTTCATCCCCTTCCCCTAACAAATAAACTATTCACTAGCCATATAAAAGGTTAACTAAAAAGCTTGAAGCAATAATGGAAGATCAATAATGGTGAAAATCATTCTAATAAAGCTAATCAACAACTAATCAAGTCTTAATCAAAATAAAACTAAGTATTAAAGCAATTAAGAGAAAGGTAAGAATCAATACTCAAATATAGATGAGAATCAACCAAAAACCTCCATTGATAAAGCTTTATGTCATTAACATTCACAAACTAGATCTACTTTCTCTCTAGAAATGTAACTTCTCACTCTAGAATTCACTAATGAAGCTCATATTCTGAAATTAAAACTTAGTAATTTGATTATATTGTAACACCCCAAAAATTCTCTCTTTATAAAACATATATATTTTCCAAACTAAAATAGAAAGTCATCAAGGCATTATCGCCCGTATGAAAACGTCGGCTTTCTCAGAGTATTGCAGCGGAAAAACATTAAATATACTTTAATAAATACTTAAATAATATAATTGTCAAACTAATCTTGAAACCTCGAAAGTAATTCAAAACCAATTAAAACATTTAAAAAATAAATAATCCATAGAACAACTTAATTAAAATAACGTAAAGGTAGGAGACAATAAAATAATAAAACGATCTCCCAACAACGCTCCCAAGTCCCAAATGAATATTGAGATGATGCATCATTCCTTCAAACCTGTAGGCAAATACTCAATTGAAAACCGCTCATCAATAAAAGGTCATCACAGAATCAATAGGCACAGCCTTGATCGACACATAGAAAAGCACGTAATCAGCAAGGTTGAGTACATACATAAATAAAGTAAACACGAAACCTAATCATGATACTAAATGAACAACCAAACATGATCAATAAAATACTAGCAAACTTCAACTCTTAAAATAAGACTTGACTACAAGGCATACAACATGATAAATATTTAGTAAATTGAATAGACAATGGATCGAGTTATCCAACCCAAAAACCAGTCTTCAAAATAAAAGACCGAGTTACGGGCGCGACTCCGTAACCCCTTGACCAACGATATCGAGGAACCTTTAGAAATAAAAAGGAAAAATTAATAAGAATAATCCGACCTTTGGCCGGTCTTCCATCAATGGTACCACCTTTATTTAATCCAGCAATAATCCCACCTTTGACACTCATATTCTCTCAATGGTACAGGATGATGGCAACCTGTTTGACCGCCAAAATTACCGTTGACTTTTTTTTAAAAAAACCTTTAAAAAAAACCCCTCCCCCCTTCCCCCATTACTGCCACGCCTCCCCTCCCTTCCCCTTCCCCTGCCACCCTCCCCACCCCCATACCACGCCTGCCCCCACTCCCCTCCCCTTTTCCCTGCCTCCCTTACCCTCCCCCGCCACTTCCTTCCTCCACTGACCCCGCGCAATTCTATCGTCGCCCAATCCCACCATAACTGGAATCCCCACCCTTCCCCATCCCCTGCTACCACTTACTAACCCAAAATCCCACCAGCCACCACCTCCAAACAGCCCTCACCCAACCCCACCCATTTCGAAACCCCCACTTACCAAAACCACCACAATCAAACAACCCTTACCCCCAAAATTGACATTACCATAATCAAACCACAATCACAATTTGAAAGAAAAACTCAGTGAAAATGAAGTCCAAACCCAAAATATCAAAGCCCAAATCCATGAAATCCCAAAAATCCGGACCCTGAAACCCAGAAATTAGCTCGAGTTGTTATTGGTGCGTGGTGGATTTTCGAAATTGTGGTGGTTCTAGATGGGGTGGTTCTGCCTATTCGATTGTTTATGGCAGGAAGGAGAGGAAAAAAACAGAGGAAGGGTGGCAGAGGTGGGAAAGGGGGAGGGAAGGGCGGTAGAGGCGGGGGGGAGGGGAAGGGAAGGGGGGGGAGGGGGGAGGGAAGGGTGGCAGGGGAAGGGAGGCAGGGAGAGGGGGGGGGGGGCAGCATGGGGAGGGGAGGGTGGGAGGGGAGGGGTGGCAGTAATGGGGGAAGGGGGTGGGAGGGGTTTTTTTTTAAAATTTTGTAAAGTTAATTTATAGATTATACTTAATTAGTGGTTAATTAAGAATTTAGGTTTAAATTATATTTAATTAGCTATTAATCACGTAATTAAGAGAGTTTACCTGTAATTGTAGGTCACCAATAGGTGAGGGACCATTGAGAGAATATGAGTGTCAAAGGTGGGATTATTGCTGGATTAAATGAAGGTGGTACCACTGATGGAAGACCGGCCAAAGGTCGGATTATTCTTATCAATTTTTCCAAATAAAAATAGGGTACGGTGATCAATCCGACCCCAAGAAAAGCCATGGGCTCCCACCATGTACTCCAACTCATACTAGTCCAGATTTTCAGACATGCACTAGTCTAAAGCTATTGTTATTCACTTCCACTTTAAGTATTAGTAAGTTATTCGATGTTGGACTCCAAACAGATAACCAACACATAACATGAATACAATAAATATTCCTCTTTTATCTTAGGATTAAATGAGTGATCAAACAATTCCAATTGACCAAGAATTAATCCTCCAATTTTATTTGTTGACTTAAATCAACAATCGAAAGTCCAAATGACAATAAATATACATACCCTACAAAGCCCTCGGTCTTTGCAAAGTAGCAAAATAACCATAACCAATAATAATCCAACTTACTCACAAAGTCCTCGGCCTTTGAGAGTAATAAAATATCCAATAAGGGAAACAATACGAAAATCACAATCCAACAATAAAATAATATTTATCCCTCATGTGAATTAATAAATAAACTTCACTTCCCAAACATGCTTGAATCAGATATCCATTCAATCATGTAATAAAACATAAAGGCAATTAATATGCTCAACAACACGTAATTCCAATTCAATAGCCACGTATAAACCATAAAAGTATTTCCTATACATGATACTATAAATAATCATAATCCTTAGGACATGATACTAGTCTAACACATAAGGACATGTACGTACCTTATGTAGACAAAGTGAGAGGCCATTTTAAATTCTAGAATTTGCCTAAAGTAAATTCTTTGCCTATCAAAATAATAATACAATAATGACTTAATATACTAATTAATTCACAACAATATAACTTATTTCAAAACGCTTCAAAACTCGTTTTAAAATACTTTAAATGTATTAAAGTTCCAACCTTTAACGACATTTAATATAATACTCATAAATCTATAATTTAAAACCTTAAAAATCATTAATTTAATACTTAAAACTCACTTTAAACCAATAATAATAAATCTGAAATTTTAGTTTATATTCCTAATAAATAAAAATCAGATTTTTAATAATTCAAATAATAAAGTTTTCAACTGTAATTATAAAACATATAAAAATCATATAAAAATCATAAAAAAATATTATAACTTTAACATTAAACTATAATTTAAACATTAAAGTAGAGGATAAGGGTTAATAAATAATCGAAGAAAAACCACGAAACAGGAAAAACAACAAAGAGGAAACACGTGGGTGGCGCGTGGGACAGCAGCACGGCGGCGCTTGTGGTTCGGCGCTGCTCGTTGTCGCGGCTGGGCTCGGCAGACGAGCGAAGGGGTGCGGTGGTTGCGGTGCTGCTGCTACGGCAACAACGCGAGAGGGAAGGGGTGAGCGACGGTGGTTGTGTGGCCGACGCACGCAGTTTGAGGGAGAAGGGGAGAGTGGTCGAACGAGTGAGGAGAGAAGAGTGAGAGAGGAAATAAGAGTGTGCAAAAAATGGGGTTTTGGTGGGTATTGATAGGTTTTGCCTAAAACCTATGACACTTAGGTTAGGCTTAGGTTTGGGCTCAAGTTGATCATGAAACTTAAACAAATTGGTTGAGCTCCTCAACCCAACATTTAAAATTATTTTAAACACGGCCTAAAACCTTTAAATAAAATATTCAATACTTAAAAGCAACTAAATAAATATTAATGATTATTTAAAACGTTTAAACAATCATTTGACTTTCAAAATAGTCAATACTTAAATAATTTAATAAAATAAGTATGAAAATCATTATAAATATAATTTAAATATATTTATAAAATCCATAAAATTACAGGGAATTACAATTACAAAAATGGGTTTTTATACCCTCTAACATTAAGAGCAATTGCGTAAAAAGACGGGCCAAAAAGAGCAGAGCTGCATAGTGGAACACCTGCTCCACTGAAAATGGCGTACACGCTCCAGCCTTAGAGTGAGCCTTGGAGCACCCGCTCCGTTGAAAATGGAGCGCCCGCTCCAGCCTTAGAGTGCCCACTCCCGGGTCGCTCCTGGGTCTCTCTAAGTTTCTGCCTCCTTAGTTTCAAATCCCCCTACACGGAGCGCCCGCTCCGCCCATATTGAAGCATCCGCTCCCCTTTTTTTACTCTCTTTCCTTGCAAATCAATCAAAAAATACTCAAGTGGAGATTAGATAGGAGAGGGGGGTGTAAATACATATGCAATGAGAAACATGCAACCTACCTAAATGAAAATGCACTAAAACTAATGCAAGGCATGCACACAATGAAAATGATGCAAAAGGGGATTAAATGGAAGCTACATAGCCTAAGATGCATCTAAATGACAACAAATTATTCCTAATAAGTGAATCTAGAACTCACTTATCATTCCGTCCGTGAGAATTTGAATGTAGGGCTTGGCATAGTAGACGAGCATTATGACATAGGCATTAGGATCTCTCTCTCTCTCTTAATAGGTCTTAAGTAGTATTTTGAAGTATTTTGGATGTTATTTTAAAGGTCATTTTGGATAATGATTTTGTTGGTTTCACTATTTTGATGATGACAAATAATGTATTTTTTAGTATAGACTTTTAGTGGTTTACTTAGGGTTTATTTCATAGTTTTTAGACTTAGTATTTTCGTAGGCTTCTATTGTTTATAATCGGTGTTATTATCTTTATCAAATACTTAGGAATAATTAATTTTAACTTATGGAGAAATGGTTATGAGTTTAACCTAATTAAGTTATTAAATCTAATTATTCTATAACTGGATTTATGTATCACTCGATTTTTATATATATGGTTTGCTTTGAGATAATCCTAATGTCGTGGAACTTTAATTCGGATAAAATTAATTTCCATGATATTAGTTGTGTCAGTTTGTTAGGATTGTGCAAATTTTGATCAAATGGATAATCATGCATCAACAAACTATAAAACCGGATGCTACTATGAAGGAAACAAGATAAGCACAACAACCCTAGAATCTAGGAGGATCTGACGAGCTGCCAATCAGTGCCTAGATTTACGAAATCTCAACCAATCTTCTAGTACTCGGCTTCACAACAAACTTCATGGAGATAAGGCTGACTAGGGTTTGATAATTCTATTGGAGATCTTCTTGCGCACAAATATCAACTTGAAGAGAGGATACTGGGCTAATCTTATGGACCCATAACCGTTTCTATGAAGCAGAAAAAGGCGCTGAGAATCCTCTATATATATGGAGAGAAAACCTAATCAGAAGATGAAGAACTTTGCTGCTCTACACACCTATTATATCTTAAGCTCATTCGTTTTTTATTTTCAATAGCTTAAACCATTATATTTATTTTTGAGTGATTGGGGAGAAAAGAAAGTTTAGAATTTAAAGTTTCTGTAATCAAGAGTGAAAGAGAGAAAGAGAAAGAGAAGACTTCGAGTGAAGTTAATTGAGAAAGTCACGAGTTCAGGTGGAACAATGTGACTGGGGACAGGGTCAAGTTCCTAGAGGAATTGAGAAAGAAAAGTTTATAATAGGTTGTAAATTCTATTATAACGAAAAAGGGCGGGATTTCTTCCTAGACAATTAAGGAAATAAACCTTGTTAAAAAATCTCTGTGTGTTGCTAGTTGTTTCTTTATTTATTTATTTAGCTTTTAATTATTTATATTCCGCAAAAGTTTTAAAATCCCCTCAACTACAATTCACCCCTCTCCAGTAGTTGATCTAGTGTTCATACTAGCCTAACATGTTTTAATATGATGTTTTTGGTTATTTATGTTTAATTTTGAGTTGGTTAGAGATGAGGGTTTGGGACCTCATCCCGTTATACATTTCAGAGTTTAATACATTTTTAAGCTTGTTCTTTATTATTATAGTTTAATTTATCCGTAGAGTAGCAATTTCGTCTGGTATTTCTAATAACACTAATTTAAACTTTTAATTCATTTATTTTAGTTAATCAATAGTTAGTAAAAGACGGGATGTTACAAAACGATATGGATTTGGGTGGTTCAAAGGCTAGTAGTGTGCCATTAGAGTAGGAAGAGGAGGAAGAGTTGGTTTATGATGTTGAACTTCTTTCCCATGACCTTGGAATAAGAATTAACATACTGGATTATCCTCCAATATAACATAATATCGGTTAAGAGAACATGTATCCTTCAAATACCTTGCCAACCAAAAACTCATAACTTCCCTCAAAGCGACTTTGAAGGGCCGCACTCGCGCCGGTTTGTGGTTTCTTGGTTTAAACAATGTGATTGTGGTTCTCGAGGATCTCCAAAGGACCAAAACTACAAGGAAACTTAAGATATTCTAAACAAGTGGCCAACATACATGACACAGAGTTCCAAAGAATTTCTTAGAAAGCTTTAATTAGTAAAAATAAAAGATAAAAAGACAACTTATATGAACACTATTTCAGCAACAAAATAAGAATAAAATTTAAAATTAAAAGGAAGCACAAAAAACTCAAGAACTACCTTTCAAGTCTTTCTTTAGCACCCGCTCATCATAGAAGCAGCCACAGGAATACAGTAACAGAATGATAGTGCAAACAGAACAACAAGAAACTAATCATTAAAACGAATTAGCAGGCAAGAAATGTTTCACCTACTAGGACCAAACTAAGAGGCCAATAATTACATGAGTCATTACCTGTATAACAAAAGCATACTCGCTTATAACAATAGACTCTTTCTTTATAGCATCTCTCGGTTGAGGAAGCCTCTGCCATAGCTCTTCTGTAACAAATGGCAAAAAAGGATGTAGTAGTGGAAGCCCAGTATCAAGGCATACCCACAGTGTGTCCCGAGCAAAACCTCTCTCAGATGCAAACGACTCATCATTGCTGGCAAAATATGGTTTGATAACTTCAATGAAAACGTCACAAAGCTGGAATTGCCACCACGAGTACACTGCACTAGCAGCATCAGAGAACTCATACGCCTCAAGTGATGAAACAGTTTTACCGATAGCCTTGTTCAGGACAGAGAGTATCCACTGACAACTGAATGGCATGCTGTTAGGGGATATACTTGTGGGAGGAGTATAATCATCTCCCAGTTTGCTCATAGCGAACCTAATTTCATTCCACAGCTTATTGCACCACTGACTATACCCAACAACTCGTTGAATATCCAAATTTATTTTATCAGACAGAAGTAGAAGATGTCAAATTAGTCATCTAATAATATCCTTTCAAACAAAAAATTCAATCTCTCACATAACAAGTGGCATGTCGAGCAAACAGTTCACTTCGGTCTATTCCGTTCTGCTTATATTTGGTCCATTTTGCCAATTTAGAATGGTCTTTGAACAGCCATATACAGTATTGAGAGTTAAAAGGAATAATATTTTTGAAAATTACAAGAACAAAAAACGACAGTATGTATATTAACTACACCAGAAGCATTTCCCTAAAAGAGGGAAAAGAAAGACACAGCAATATTGGACAACCTTCATCATACAAATTGACCAATCGGCCAATAGAAAGACAAAGTTTAGAGACATGCCAACGCACAAGACCAGCATCCCAACTAAAATTATACATATTCAAACCTATACACATATCAACTTGTGGTATAAACAAATGAACTAGAGATAATAATGAAAGGATTAGCACCATAATTAAATTGGGTTCATGATTAAATTAACCACCGCTTCCTGGCTTCTTTGGTTCATGATTGGGATTAGCGCCAGGTCCTGGATAATCTTCAAGCTCAATTCCCATCCTTCCTTCAATCTTTCCAGTTTCTTTCACCCAACCGTAATCAATCCCCAACTGAATTTCTGCCTGAATTTTATTGAATTTGCTCATATGGGAATTATTAAATTGAAAATCAATATATATGCTAATATTTTCAAGAACAAAAGAATGAAAATTGAAAGTTATTAGTACCTGAGATACAAGAACATGGGATGACGAGTGTAGTTTGTTTTGGTTGGAGATCATGCTTCCTTTGAGTAACAAAATATTAAAATCATATAATTTAAGCTATCTATAAAGATTATGCTAACAAATATAAAGAAAAAAGAAGCTAATTGAAGAACTTACTTGATGAAGGAACTGCAAGTGTGGATAGAATGGATGAAGAGCAGAAGAAGAAAAGTATGATAAGATATATTCCATTGTTGTTGCCCATAGTTTTTGATCGACAGATCTCAGAGTAGATTTCTACATCTAAACTTTTAACAATGCATTTGGTGAATGCGCTACCCACCTAACTTGAAATGCTACACTATAAATACTACTACTTAACCGCCACATACATTCGCACCGATATTTATTTATATCAAATCACATGCAAAAACCCTTTTAATTTTGGAAAATAAAATGCGTGCTACTTGCAATTTTTCGAAGCACACAAAGATTTATACAGTATAATGTTGTTGTCCCGTCTCTCACATAAATAGTAAAGGTTTTAATAGGAGAAACGATAGCGATTTATTAAGCTAAAGTTGTTATTTTCAATTACGACTTTATTATATTATGTCAGAAGTACTTCAATAATTAATTATACCTTCTTACTAGACCTGGTAAACGTGTCGTATCGTGTCATATTCGTGTCACCCGCTTACATAAATAGGTTAAACCCCCTCAACCCTAACCCGACCCGTTTAATAATCGTGTCGTGTCGTGTCAACCCGTTTACTTAAACGTGTCAAAGAGCTTTGACCCAAACCCGTTTATTCCGTGTCGAGTTCGGAACAGGTTGGCGTGTCATATTGTTTTTACATACAAAAATTGAAAAATGAGTAATTTGTGTTATATCGTGTCAATCCGCTTAGTTAAACGGGTTGAACCCCTCCAACCCTGACCCGACCTGTTTATTAAGCGTGTCGTGTCGTGTCAACCCGTGTACTTAAACGAGTCAACACCTTCGACCCAAACCCGCTAATAACGGGTCGATTTCGTGTCGAGTTGGCGGGTCGTGTCAGTTTTTAACACCTCTACTTCTTACTAATATAGATCCAATACTTATCTGATTAATCAATGAGCAATATACAGAATATTAGTTTCGGATCCTAACTGTTAGTATCTATTTAGGAAGTTTCAATACCAAAAACTTACCCCATAGTAACCGTTGCCATTTTAAAATTAGATAAATCTGGCACCAGCTAGGTACCTCTTTGATTTGATTTGAGAACTGCTATATCTGATTGTCATTGGGTATATATAAACATCATGAGAAATAGAAGAAAAAAAACTTATATAAACACAACCAATTTAATTATTTGATTTTCCATCTGTAATGAGTGTATTTAAGTGCTCTAATGTTCAGTTTCTTATAAATAGATAAAGGCATAACAGAATTAGAAGCACCTAAATCACACAAAGCTTTATATATGAAAATAGGACCAACATGGAAGGGGTTTCAAAAACTCCTGGGATCTTTCAAATTAGGTGGGGTTTTATTCTGTGAAATAGCATCGCACTCTGCAGTTAGAGCGACACAATCTACCCCACCAAAGTCTTTCTTCATAGTAATTTGGCATAAACAGGAACTTCAGAAATTTGGCATAAACAGGAACTTGAGAAATGAGTTCAGTGAAAGGAACGTTACCTCAAGGTTCTTGACCATGGCCTAGAACTTTCCAAACTGTTGATCGACCTTTGATTTCTGCATCATGTGAGGAAAAGGTAGCCTTGGTGTGAAAGGCATTTCGGAAACCTTTTCCTTTTGCTTTCCTGTTTGATTTTTCTTTGCTAGTTCGACCTCAAACGCCAAACTCTCCTCTTCTTCTTCCTCTACCACCTCTTTCCCCTTACTAGGGGCAGCATCATCAATGGGCAATGTAGCGTCATAAGCAGTGCCTCTACAAAGTGTAACGGCATTCGCTTTCTCCCTCTAAATGGCTTTCCCATGCAATTGTCCTTACTGCCGTTGGGCATTGTTTTCCGCTAACTTTGAAATCTGAGTCTCAAGGAGTTTGATATGTTTTTGTGTATCTCTTTGTGTCTCATCGTGCTTTTTCTGCATATTCGGTATCAGCTTCATCAAGTCATAAGTGATGGGCTCTTGGGGGCTACATTTTGTGGTGGTTGGAAATTTTGTGGAGGGGATCTCTGAAATCTAGGGGTTTTTCATAAAATGGTGGTTTAGGGTGATATTCTGATGGTGGTGGGTTTTGGACATTATTACTCCTATAAGAGAAGTTTGGGTGATCTTTCCACCCAGGATTGTATGTGTTGGAGTAAGGATCGTTTATGTGGTCGCTGCTGAAAAGCATTTACATGCTCTAATTAGGGTCTGTTTTGCTGACCACATAAACAATCATGCCCAAAATGTCCCTAAACTTCGCATACCTCGTCACTATAAAAAATAGCCTTTTAGCGACGGAAATATACCGTTGCTAAATAGAGAAAATCCGTTGCTAAGTATGTGTAGCGACGGATATAGTGACGGAACACGCCCGTTGGTAAAAGTGTCGTCACTAATCGAAGTTAGCAACGGACAAACTACTCTATGGTCGCTGGTTTTAGCAACGGCTTTTGCAATTCCGTCACTGATTTTAGCAACGGATTTTGCAATTCCATCGCTGATTTTAGCAACGGATTTTGCCATTCCGTCGCTGGCTTTAGCAATGGATTTTGAAATTCCGTCGCTGATTTTAGCAACGGATTATACATTCTGTCGCTAAGTTTAGGGAACAAATATATAATTTCCACTACTAGGCTTAGAAATAAATTATACTATTAAGCAATGAGTTATTGGTTTCCATCGATGATAAATACGGTAGCAAGCTGATTATATGAAAAGATAAACAATAAAAATGTTATAACTCCTATATTATAGTTAAGTTTCAATAATATACATCATCGTATGTTTGGTAAGATTCACAAAAGAGATCTAGATTTTGAGCAGAGCTATGAAATTACACACTACTACGAAGTTGTAACTACATACTTAAGTAATAAGTTGCCCTTTTGTATAGATTTTTGGTAAAACAGAAAAGCTACATTCAAGGCTACATACGGAGCTTATTTCCTAGCATGATTCTAATAAAATTACAAGAACTTCAGGTCTTTCCAAGCCAAATATCTTTCACCTCTCAGTTTTGCCACTTGTAGCTTCAAAGAAAAACTGATCAATTGCGTCGTTTGAGTTTCTTTCACATTGGAGGTTGAACGAGTAATTTTTTTAGAAGTCAACCTGAAATAAAGGAAATAAGCATCATCATTTGTAAATTTACAAGACTACGGGAGTGCATATCGGAAAAAATGGTTAACAAAAGATATAGACCAATACATTCTTAAAATCTATAGAAAGCAATAGAAAAAGAGAGTAATAAGATGATGTGATGGGTGCGACGACAGATATGGCACCGATGCTCATAAGAGGAGGTGTCGAGGTAGAAGACTTTAATGTGTCTATATTCGTATTAAGTTGCACCACTTGCGGTGTCATCTAGTACCTTCTCTTGAGACTCCTAGAAGTAGAATGATCATTAGCTGCAAGGTTTGCCAGGAAATCATAGCCTCCATCCACTTCCTTGTCTAGAAATACTACTCCCGTAGACGAGTCAACGTACTCTTCGTCCATCGTAGAATGTCTACGTCAAGAACTACTTGTCCATGTAATGGTATATACACTTTTTTGTAAATCTCTGAATCTAGTCCACTATTCCCAAAGTGTTTCAACAAGCTCTTGGGAAAACGTGGCTAGTTTTTTATGATATTTGTTGTTTTGTGGGTGGGTAATACTCATTGAGAAATGAACCAGATATGCCACTCCATTTAGTCTCCTTCACGTCGTTCAGCCATTTTTGCACTCGATCTTTTAATGAAAACTCGAACAACATAACTTTCAACTGATCTGCAGCAAATCCGACATGTTTGACGGTCCGACAGAGTGGTTGAAACCGTTGCATATGATTTGTCGGGTCTTTTGTAGGATGCCCATCAATTGATTCTGTTGCACTATGTTGATGAGTGCAAATTTGATTTCTAAATTTATTGCGGCAATGGGGGGGTCCAGTGGAAATACCGTCTAGGTCAGGCACCCCATATGATTTTAGTGATTTAGACATAACTGAACTCGAAGTGTTTTTCTCACAAACCACGTAATCAAGAACAAGTCACACTACAATCGCCCTAATCATAACCTAGAACTAACAATAATTCAAAGAACAATCATGGTATAAACATGGTTTTCCACTAGTGGAAAATTGTCCATTTGCATCGCTATGTTAGTAGCGGTTTATTGATGGTTCGCTGATAATAAAATAATTTGAAGCGGGCTCATTACATTTACAGCACGCGACAATTATTTTAGCAACAACAGAGACGATAATGCGTTGAGAACTAACATGAATCACAATGACAATACTGATATCTCTCATTCTAATGGATACTAAAATTGTTGTAATTTCAATGTACTATTTATGTAATTTAGTGTATTATGATTTTAATTCTAACTTTTTCTTACCCATTCTTAATGTTAGATCAATTTATTTGTTGTAATTTTTTTTTGTTTTTTATTTATTTTAGAAGATGGGTATCTGCAGCGGACAATAACAAAGCCCGCTGCAAATAATAACTCTTTTTGCATCGGTTTAAGCATTAGCCCGCTGCAAATACTATAGCATTTGTAGCGGTTCAACCTCGCTGCAAATAGTTTTAGTATTTGCAGTTATGGTTGTTGCGTCGATCAAAAACCGCTACAACAGGTGAATTTGGCGCGTTGCAATTGGTATTTTTTCCATTAGTGTTCCTCCCTATAACCCTAGAAAGACGACTACTCACTCATAATTGAATTAACAACAATGAATCTAATTTAAAAATCAATACTTTGCATCATAAACGATTAAATAAATAAACTAAGCAATCAAAGATTAAAGAAGAAAATAGGAGTAGAGAACAATACCAATTGACGGAAAGCAATAACTTTTATTGAAACAATCCAATTGATCACCTTCGAATCTAAACTAAAGAGTTTTCTCTCTAAAAGGTGTTTAAAGTAAGCTAAATTATGCTCAAAATAAAATGTCTCTAGAATAATGAGGTTTAACTATTTATAATAAACTAACAAAGGCATTGAGAATAATCCAGAAAAAGATAGATTTTGCCGCTTTGAGTCGCCCGCCCGATTGAGCTAACGACCCGCCGGATCGGGCCCAATTCAATTTGGGCCCAGAACTCTTCCTCTCTTCGCAAAACATCAGCTAGCAACAAAAATGGGTCGCTCGATGGTGTCAGGCATGTATGCCCGATCGGACCCGTGACAATGCATCTTGAGCAAGGCAAATTCGCCCGATCAGGTCATTCAGCCCGATGGCTTTGGGCAAACTTGCACACCATGGCTGCCTTGGGTCAATTCTTGTCACGATCAACTGATAAAAGCTTACATTTCTGTAACACTTTGAAGAAACCCTGATTCGAATGGGAGAGGAGGCTGAACTAGCATTCAAAGAGTTAAAAACCCACCTCTGTACCCTGCCCAAACTCGTCTCACCCTTGCCGGGAGAGACGTTGTTCGTATACCTAATAGTGTCTGATTGTGCTTTAAGTGCAGTATTAGTGGCTGAATGAGAAAAGCAATAGCATCCGGTCTACTTCATTAGTCACGCCTTTCGAGGGGCAAAAAGTAGATACCCTACATCGGAGAAAATGATCTTTGCACTCGTAATGGCCAGTCGAAAATTGAAACCTTATTTCCAGGCTCATCTGATTAAGGTGCTTACAAGCCAACCACTCAAGAAGCTGATCGAGAATAGAAATGGTTCTAACCGGGTTATGGAATGGGCATACCAATTTTCTGATTACATTTTGGAATACGAGCCTCGAAGAGCAATAAAAGCCCAAGCCATAGCAGATTTTATTGCTGAATGTCCAATAGAAAATGAACTGGCCACCCTAACCGGGACATGACAACTATTTGTTGATGGCTCTTCATCAAAGGAAGGGTGTGGGGATGGACTCCTGATAATTGATCCACTCAAGAATAGAACAGAATACGCCATCAAATTCGACTTTGCCGCGTTAGCTGAATATGAAGTCGTGCTACTTGGCCTGAAACTTTGCCTCTCTAATAGGGCTAATGAAGTCACTGTGAAAATCGATTCCCAGCTGGTCGTGGGCCAGGTAAAGGGAGAATTCGAGGCAAAAGAAGACAGTATGAAGATGTATCTCGGAAAGGTGAAAGAATAACAGGCCAAATTCACCAAATTCACTATCCAACACATTTTGAGATCTGAAAATTAGCAGGCCGACACATTATCTCGAATCGGAACCTCGAACAATCTCATGGGAGGTGTTTTATAAGCCAAGTATTAATCAAGTCTTCATGTGCCAGCTAGATCGATCGAATGAATGGATGAAGGATATTCGAAGCTACCTCGAAGAAGGAAAATTGCGCGAAGACGAGAAAGAAGCTGAAAAGCTCCGACGTCGAGCAGACTGGTTCCTTCTACACGATGGCTTGTTATATAAGAAATCGTCCACCCATCCCCTGCTAAGATGTATGTCGATTGAAAAGGGAGGACATGTACTTTGAGAAATACATCAAGGAACGTGTGGAAGCCATCAAGGGGCTTGAACAATTGCCAGAAAGGCCCATCGAGCTAGATACTATTGGGCCACACTGATGGAAGATGCCAAGTACTTGGTGAAAAGATGCCCTAATTGCCAAGTGTATGCTGATATAAATCGACTATCCGGAAGTCACCTCACGACCATACAAGCTGCACTGCCGTTCGACCAGTGGGCCATGGATATTTTAGGGCCGTTTCCGACAACATCTGGTGGAAGCAAATTTTTATTGGTCGCAATTGATAATTTCACCAAGTGGGTCGAAGCGGAACCTTTAGACACCATCTCTGATAATCAAGTACAGTAATTCGTCTGGAAGAACATTATCACTCGGTTTGGCATACGTCGAGCACTCATCTCAGATAACGATCAATAATTCAACAACGGACCTACCAAGTCGTACTACGCTCGATTCGGCATCAAAACCAGGCTCTCTGCTGTTAGTCGACCACAAACAAACGGTTAGGTCGAGGCTGCCAATAAAGTCATTCTAAAAGGGCTTTAAAAGATGTTAGATGGGGCTAAAGGATCTTGGGTCGAAGACTTGTCAGGCATACTATGGTCGACTCGAACGACAATGAAAGAAGCAACAGGCAACACACCGTATAAGTTGGTGTATGGAAGAGAAGTTGTCCTTCCAGTCGAATAGGATGATATCCCCTCACCGAGGATAACCTTCTACGACTATGCACAGAATGAGGAAGAAAAGGCCGTTAAACTCGATCTATTGCCTGAAACTAGGGGAAATGCCTTTCTCAAGTCAATTGCCCAGAAACAAAATATGACCAGGGTGATAAATAGAGGAGTCCGAGAAAGGAAATTCGAAGTAGGAGACCTTATTCTTCGAAAAATTGAAGCCACTGGAAGAAAGCCAGAACTTGGCAAACTCAGCCCCAATTGGGAAGGAGCCTATCGAGTAACTGAGATAGTACGACCAGGGACTTACAGGCTTGAGAACATTGAGGGTGACCCTCTATTTCGACCAAGGAATGTTGATAATCTGAGAAGATTTTATGTCTAAGTACATCACAACAGTTCAGGGGCTAATATAGTGACAACCACCTCAATCTTCCCGGTCGAGTTGATAGTAAAACGTACAGTGTCGTACTTCAAAGTTGCTAATATAGCTTTTATGAACTTGTAGTAACCTTACCGGCTAAATAGGCTTTGTAATAGTCGAAGTTATGAAATGAAAAGGCAACCTAACAGGTCTTTCGAACTATATTTCTTTGTCAAGTTTTTTATTATATCTCTAAATATTCACATTTAAAACATAACAGGTCTCTCGAATTATGCAGACCTAACATGTCATTCAAACAAATTGTTTTATTTTACTAAGAATACAAGTACTTAGCCTAACAGGCAAAGCAAACTAAAACAATGACTTCGAGTTTATCAAAGGCCTAACAGGCCCTTTGAGCTCACTTCACCTAAGAGGTCCTTCGAGTTTCAGACCAGAAAAGTCCCTCGAAGTATGATTTCTGAAAATACAAAACAATACTTAGACAATAAGTTTCCATTTCATTTCATAAACAATTGTTTTCATAAAGTTCAAAGTACTGGCTGGAAGGATGTCAATTAAAATGCTAATACATAAAGCTAGATGAAAAAATCTAAGCTTCTATATCAACAGCCTCTTCACCAACAGAGGAGCCAGACAGAGAGCTTGAACTATCACACCTAGCAGCCTCGAGCTCACCGGTCCCAGTGTTTTCAGCAACCGCCTCAAGGTTCTCAGGCTCTTCCCCCTCAACTGCTTGGACCTCTCCAGCCACCTCGATTGCGGATGTCGAGGCTTTAGCAGCATCGGTCGTGTCCTGGCTTCCTTCTCATTCTCAATGGCCTCAGCAAGGGCCACCTTTTCATGCTCTTTGAACTTAGCCAAGACATGAGGAAAGTCCATGTCCGGGGCTATGTCCTTCAAAGTCTTCTTAAAACATCCCTGGCTCTCCTCTCAAGCCGATTGATACTCCTCAACCACCTTCTTGTCGGCAAAATCGTGACCAGCTTGAGACTTCTTCCAGCGGCGGACGACCTTGCTTTTCCTGTGCTTTAAGTCCTTTATTGCCTGGTCACATTTGCTCTGCCAGTCGTCCCTCTGTGTTCTAGTCCGTTCGAGCATTTCCTTATGGGCCTTCAACCTGCCCTCAAGCTCAACGACCTGAATGCCCGACGCGTCGAGCTTCTTCTCAACAACCTTTAGCTGGTTGGAGACCTCCTCCTTATTGTTTAGAAGGCTAGTCCGCTCACTATTGAAGGCCTCGAGATCGTCAGCATTCAGTTTGTGAGCCTTTTGAAGCTCGACCTCGAGGACCCCCACTATTCGTGTCACCTCGAACAGCTCTTGCTTGCTCTTGGCAAGCTCCTCAGCAAGATTACTCGAATGTTGGCCCCCCTCATCAGTAAAGCAGGCCATTCGAATAGACATCTTTGAACAAGAAAGAAAAAATTTAGTAAGAAAACATTTAGTAATTTTATAAGTCATGGAAAGCTATGAGAATGCATTGAAGAAGAATGAATACATGTAACCAGCACTCATTGAGTGCCTAAATTTCCTTACGCATGCCCTCCTTGGAAACATCTTCCATGTCGCCAGGGACTAGCAGCTCCTCCTTTACCCTCTGGTAGCAAGCTCAAAGAGCCTTCTGACTCGCCTTCTCGATGCTTACGGCCTCAGCTTGGCCTTCAACATCATGCGAATAGGACGTCCTTGCCCGCTTCACCATGGGATCATCCACGTCCTCCTCCTCTTCAAACCTCGAACCGGACCCCAAATGAAACTCCATCTCATGCATGAGTGGGTCTAGTTCAGGATAGGCTTCAGCTGACTTCCTCTTCGAGCCAGCACTGGCTATTACCTTGAACTTTGTCACCTGCGGATCGACAAGAGGGACTAACTCCTTCGTAGGAGTGGGCAGAGGCTTGGGAGGAGCTGATTTTGCCTTTGGTTTGTGATTTGGTTTCTGCAAAAAGAACAAGTTAAGAGAGTTAGATCGAAAAATACAAAGGCATATAACATGCAGTCGAACTTACTGCGGGTGGTCTCGGAACTTTGAGATCTCCCTTCTAAATGGCTAGTCTAGCCATCGCAACCATCCCTCCTTTTGCTTTATTCTTTTTCATCTCTTCGTCGAGATGGTTGTATGCAATTACTGCAAAAAAAGATATGATGGGTTAGAATCAAGAAAAAAAACCAAGTACAAGACAAGTAAAAGAGATGTCGACCCCTACGTTGGTCGTACACCGGAGAGACCCAAAGGCGGACAAAAAGTGCTCATTTGTAGGTCCTTGTCAGTCGGCAGCCAATAATTCGTCTTGTACTTCTTCTTGCCATCAGCATGGTACTCAATAGCTTGACAATTAGTAGAAACGATGGCATCTTCGAGGTCCATCTCAAGTACGTTCAGATTCATGCCAAAATTTGGGGGCTCATCGGACAAGGTGCGAGGGATGTCCTATGCTTTGTCCCCTCGAAAAACAAAGAGAAATTCCCCTCAAAAGTCGGCCTGGTTGGTCGGCATCTCAGTAATAACTTTATATGACTTCTCATCCCTCTTTCCGTCATCTTTCACATTCACAAGAAGTCGAGCTTGAAAAGAGTACCAACCAGGCCCCGCATAACACTCTGATACCTCATTGAGTTTAAACATGTTGCGCTAGAGGCGCAGTGACGGTGCTACACCCAACATTCTAAAATTACATAAAAAGGCCACAAGCGATCCAATCAAATGGGGCTTAAGCTGACAGAGACCGATGTTATAGGCATCGAGCACTTCCTTATAAAAGGGATGCAAAAGGAAACGCAGTGTAATAGCCCAAATTTCTAAACTATATTGTTAGCTTTAAAACGTATTAATTACTTTATAAATTATATTATTAGCGAAAATACGTGTTAATTAAAAAATTTTGAGTTTTATTAAAGTATTGATTTTTATTACGATTTATTTCCAATTATTTTAAACACGCTAATTATTTTAATATAGTATTATTTTCATTATTAATTTGATTAGTTAGCATTAAAATTATTTTAAACAACTACTTTAAATATTTATTTCATTAAATTTTTATTTCATTAAAATGTTATTTCATGTACTAGTATAAACATTTTGATGTACAAATTTTAGTTAAACAAGTTTGCTAAATTTACATCTAGTGCCCTTATCACTCCCATAGCTTATCATGAGCAATTATCACTTATCACCCAACTCAAAGCTCTTATCATCCTCACCTTCTTCTTCTCCCATCTACCATTCAACCAAGAGTAATGGTTTCTCCAAATTTTCAACCAAAGCATTATTACTCCACTTACAATGTCAGATTTTTCCATACAAAATCTGATCAACTTACACAATTGAGTCAAAGAAGCAATCCTCTCTTCAACCCCTATATCCTACCCTCATCAATGGTGCTTGACCATTTAAACCCAAATCAGAAATTTTTGGCCTATAAAAACTACCCATAACCCACCCCAATTCCTCAAGCAAACCAATTCCAAGGTTTGCTTCAACTCCTCTCTTCTTCCTCTTAATAATTTCTGAAATGTGTATTGAAAAAATCAAAAGAAAACAAAGAAAAATAAATCTGAAAATTTACACCATTAAAACCACCCAAAGCTCCACCACTTACACCACCACACCCAAAACCCGAACCACCTCAACAACCGCTGCCGCACAGCAGCAGCGACCACCATCGTCGCAGCAGCAGTGGCCGCCACCGCGCGCAGCAGCAGCAGCCCACCAAAAACACAGCCTCCCCCTCCCTTTTCGCACCCCCTTTCGACCCCAAACCGCCCCAAAATCAGCCCCTTGCTGCCGACCAGCTACCACACGCGACACCCAGCCACCTTCCGGCAGCCACACCCTCCTCTATTTTCCTCTTCTCCCTTCCTCTTCTACTGCTTCTCTATTTCCTTCTCTTATTTTTGTTTCCACTTAAACCCAAATAACCCAAATAAAATAACTCAAAGCCTCCTTTCACTTACTTACATTGGACCCAATCCCAAACTTACTCCCTCCCAAATCAGATTTTTAGTTCTTAAGTTAGTCCAACACTTTAAAAAAATGACCCATCCTTCTTTGTTAGTTTGTTTTGTTTAATTATAATAAAACTTTCATTTTAGTTTATTATTACTATTAATGATTTTATTAACTTTTCATAACTTAAAAATATTTCTAAGTTTCTAAAATAAAATAATGGATATATTGAAGTTGATTTTCTATGTTTATTTAAATTATTTATAACGTTTAAGTTAAATAAATATTAAAGTTGAAATAATGTTTAAGTACTTAAAATGATTTTTATAAATAAATTCGAGAAACTTAAACTTTGATTTATAAACTTCATTGAAATAAATAATAAGTTTCTTTAAGTTATTTAAATTATTTAAGTAGTTTATCTATAAAATCATAAGTGGTTATTTAGGAAACTAATTTTAGTTTCGTTTATTTGTAGACTCCGATCTAGTAGAAGAAGATTATCAAGAGTGCGATCAACTCGTGGATTAACTTCGGACACACTTCAAGAGGTAATTACCGATGTTCATCCACAAGTAGATTCCGTAAAATAAAACAATTTAATCTTGAGATTATGTGAATTAATCATGTGATTATGTGATAATAAAGTTAATATGTGGATATTGATTATGGATTAGTTATGGGTTATGATTATCAATTTAAGTATGAATTATGAGTAGCAAAATGGATAACAAGATTGGATCTTTATCATGAACCGTAAATATGGAAGTTGGACTATAGACTATGACAATGACTTTTATAACGTGGTTCAACGTAGTAATTAAACTCGACATAACTTTGTTATTATGATTATTATTATTATTATTATTATTATTATTATTATTATTATTATTATTATAAAAAGGACAAAAATCATACAACCTATAAGAAATTAGTGGGCAACCGAGATACAACCTGGGCACCCACTCCTCTAGCTATAGAAAAAACCATCCTAGTGAAAATATGGCCAGCAGCACGTGCCCCTATATCCCGTGTCTTCGAAAAGTTCTGAACCCGCTTCAGCAACGCAATAGCCACCTTATCCAATTCCCCAAGAGATGAAAAGGAAAAGGGAAGGAAGCCATACCCAATAGCTCGACAACGAGCTTCATACTTGACCTGCTTCCGATGAGCCGCATCAACAACAACGCGTCCAGGAACAAAGTCAGACAACCCATACTAGGTCAAGGGAGAAGACCCTGTCAAGTCGACACACATCACGACCACCATCCCAAGAATAAAGAAGCACATCTGCTGGCCTGAGGGCCCCGTCGTTCCCCCTAGACAATCCAATGTCAACCTATTTTCTTGCCGAAATCCCAGAATGATAGCAAATATTAACGAGCGTATCCCGAAAGACATTATGCCGATGTTTAATACCCATAATACCAGCACACGACACTGCATGATCACCAAAAACATCCCCAGCTAAAACCCTGGAGCAAGCAGAGCGCAGCATCGAAGTAGAGAACAAAGGAACACCCAACCGGTAACACAACACACTCCGATAAGTCTTAGGGTTCATTGTCTGACCCAACCCTGAAATAGGAACTGCCCGAAGCCAATCTGAGGTGTGATCCCCCTGCTGTGACTGCCACAAAGCTAACTGTCGAGGAGATAAAGAAAAGGTAGATTCTGCAGATGCAATAACCTTTGTGAAGTATATATCTGCCAATTTCTTCATAAGTTTGGGGGCAGCGACTACACAAGGATTACTCAAAATGTCAGACTCCACAGTTCTATTAAAAAGACTCAACACATCCTCAAAGGCACGTCCACAACCAACAATACCTGCAGGACGTTAAAGCTTATCCTGTAAACCAGCAGACTACAAACGAGACCCGAGATAAGCATAATGCCGAACATCACTTGCGCAATAAACACCAAGTCCTCCAGAGGCAAAAGGTAGGGTAGCAAGACGCCACTGCCAATCGCCAAAACAAGGCCCCAAATCAGTAACAATACGCTCCAAAGAAGACCGAAGAGCCCCATCGAAAGAACGACAAGCCTCACCAAAGACACAAGGAGGACAAGTACGCAAGGCAAAATAGAGCTTAGAAATGCCCGTACACGCCCTAAGAAGCAGCAACTCACACTGCGGATCATAGAGCTTAGCAAACTTATTATTATTATTATTATTATTATTATTATTTAGTTTTTTTTTTTTTTATTTTTTTAATCATTGTTAACATTATTATTATTATTATTATTATTATATTATTATTATTATTATTATTATTATTATTATTATTATTATTATTATAAACAAATATCATACAACCTACAAGAAATTAGTGGGCAACCGAGATACAATCTGGGCACCCACTCCTCTAGCTATAGCAAACCCTATCCTAGTGAAAATATGGGCAGCAGCACGTGCCCCTATATCCTGTGTCTTCGAGAAAGTCTGCACCCGCTTCAGCAACGCAATAGCCACCTTATCCAATTCCCCAAGAGAAGAAAAGGAAAAGGGAAGGAAGCCATACCCAATAGCTCGACAACGAGCTTCATACTTGACCCGCTTCCGATGAGCCGCATCAGCAACAACACGTCCAGGAACAAAGTCAGACAACCCAGACTGGGTCAAGGGAGAAGACCCTGTCAAGTCGATACACACATCACGACCACCATCCCAAGAATAAAGAAGCACATCGGCCGGCCTGAGGGCCCCGTCGTTCCCCCTAGACAATCCAATGTCAACCTCCTTTCTTGCCGAAATCCCAGAACGAAAGCAGATATCAACAAGAGTATCTCGAACGACATTATGCCGATGTTTAATGCCCACAATACCAGCACAAGACACCGCATGATCACCAAAAACATCCCCAGCAAAAACCCTGGAGCAAGCAGAGCACGGCATCGAAGTAGAGAACAAAGGAACACCCAACCGGTAACACAACACACTACGATAAGTCTTAGGGTTCATCGTCTGACCCAACCCTGAAATAGGAACTGCCCGAAGCCAGTCTGAGGTGTGATCCCCCTGCTGTGACTGCCACTAAGCTAACCGTCGAGGAGATAAAGAAAAGGTGGATTCTGCCGATTCAGTAACCTTTGTGAAGTATATATCTGCCAATTTCTTCATAAGTTTAGGGGCAGCGACTACACTAGGA
This sequence comes from Patellifolia procumbens, assembly GCA_947645195.1. Classification (NCBI taxonomy): domain Eukaryota; kingdom Viridiplantae; phylum Streptophyta; class Magnoliopsida; order Caryophyllales; family Amaranthaceae; genus Patellifolia; species Patellifolia procumbens. Next base: position 140,108 of record CANSGD010000466.1, read on the forward strand.
TCACGCAAAATGTCAGACTCCACAGTTCTATTAAAAAGACTCAACGCATCCTCAAAGGCACGTCCACAACCAAATATCATTATTATTATTCTTATTATTATAAAAAAGGACAAATATCATACAACCTACAAGAAATTAGTGGAAAACCGAGATACAATCTGGGGACCCACTCCTCTAGCTATAGAAAAACCCATCCTAGTGAAAATATGGGCAGCAGCACGTGCCCCTATGTCCTGTGTCTTCGAGAAGTTCTGAACCCGCTTCAGCAACGCAATAGCCACCTTATCCAATTCCCCAAGAGAAGAAAAGGAAAAGGGAAGGAACCCATACCCAATTGCTCGACAACGAGCTTCATACTTGACCCGCTTCCGATGAGCCGCATCAGCAACAACACGTCCAGGAACAAAGTCAGACAACCCAGACTGGGTCAAGGGAGAAGACCCTGTCAAGTCGACACACACATCACGACCACCATCCAAGAATAAAGAAGTACATCTGCTGGCCTGAGGGCCCCGTCGTTCCCCCTAGACAATCCAATGTCAACCTCCTTTCTTGCCGAAATCCCAGAACGATAGCAAATATCAACAAGAGTATCCCGAACGATATTATGCCGATGTTTAATACCCACAATACCAGCACACGACACCGCATGATCACCAAAAATATCCCCAACAAAAACCCTGGAGCAAGCAGAGCACGGCAACGGAGTAGAAAACAAAGGAACACCCAACCGGTAACACAACACACTCCGATAAGTCTTAGGGTTCATAGTCTAACCCAATCCTGAAATAGGAACTGCCCGAAGCCAATCCGAGGTGTGATCCCCCTGCTGTGACTGCCACAAAGCCACCTGTCGAGAAGATAAGGAAAATGTAGATGCAGTACCCTTTGTGAAGTATATATCTGCCAATTTCTTCATAAGTTTAGGGGCAGCGACTACACTAGGATTACTTAAATGTCAGACTCCACAGTTCTATTAAAAAGACTCAACGCATCCTCAAAGGCACGTCCACAACCAACAATACCTGCAGGACGTAGAAGCTTATCCTGTAAACCCGCAGACTGCAAACAAGACGCGAGAAAAGCATAATGTCGAACATCACTCGCGCAATAAACACCAAGTCCTCCGAAGGCAAAAGGTAGGGTAGCAAGACGCCACTGCCAATCGCCAAAACCAGGCCCCGAAGCAGTAACAATACGCTCCAGAGAAGACCGAAGAGCCCCATCGAAAGAACAATAAGCCTCATCAAAGACACAAGGAGGACAAGTACGCAAGGCAAAATAGAGTTTTGAAATGCCCGTACACGCCCTAAGTAGCAACAACTCACACTGCGGATCATCAAGCTTAGCAACCTTATCCATAAGCGTAATGGTCTTGGACACTCTCTGCATCACAAGCTCCCCACTGAAAACAGAGTTGGAACTAGCGGGACCACCAAGCAATTTTACACCATGCAAAGGCTGTGCAATATCAGGGGGAAAGACACCCACAAGCCTACTACGAGGGTCTTCGACTGGCCAAAAAACTTCAGTTTTTCCCACATTGAGATGTAGCCCTGAACTAGGCCAATCCTCCATAATCAACTCCAATATCTTCCCCATCACCAAGGTATCACCAATAATGGTGCCATCATCTAAATACCACGCCTGAATACTGACATCAAAAGAGTCTTTGATTTTACACACCAAGGGATGTAAAACCAAAGCAAAAAGCAAGGGACCAAGGGGATCACCCTGTTACACCCCCTGAGATGACCATAAGGTATGCTCTCCATAATACAATTTGGCTGGATGAGAGTAGCAGAATTCAACCCAACGCGAAATGCCCGGACAGCGAAGACAAACTTCACTTAACATGATCTCACGATCAACTAAGTTGAAAGCATTTTGAAAATCCACCAACAACATAGAACGACCGACATCATTTCCACGATCCTCAATCAGCCTGTTAACAGCATGAAGTACTGCCTCACCACCTGAAGAAACCCCAACACCAAATTGAAGACCATCAAAGTAACCACCCAAAGATGGCCCTACCAAAACAGCTCCAACCTTCGAAACCAGACGCCGCCAAATAGTACCAACGGCTATAGGACGAATACCACCCCCTTGCTTGACAAGAGTAGTGAGAGGAGCACTGGGAATGTACTCGCCCAAGATCGCAGTACATTTCCCAGCTAGAAATAGATTAACCACCTGCGAAATAGAGTCAACTAACTCATCCGAAATAGCCACCGCTGCCCCACTCAAACAATCCATAAGGTGTTGAGCTCGAAAACCGTCTCTACCACAAGACGTACCACGCAGAAAACTCGAAATCCGATCCAAAACAACAGCAGGAGAAGCAATGAGATGATGGTGGTCTATAGGTATGTCCGGTAAGGAAGGAGCCGGCGAAGAGGGGTGTTTGGACTGTAAATCCGCAAGAGTGGCATCGGAATAAGGAGCAATGCTGGAAGAAGAAAGAACCCGGACCGCTGTTGTATAATGACCATCACAAATCTTCCGCTTACACTGCTTGATATTACGCTCATCCAAATCAAGGTTCTGCTCATCAGCCTCTGACAAAGTAGGAGAATCCTCAGCCAAAGTTTCTCTAACAAGGTGCAAACTACCACCCTGCGTACCCCAAGAAGAAATAGCACGGGAAATACTCTCTTCCTGACAATTGCGCTTAATAGCAGACTTACACTCAAGACTACTCCGCGGACGAAAAGTTTTAAGAGTGCAAAGAGGCAACACCAACAAAGAGACCCAATAGGAAATGTCATTAGGTTTAGAAATAACCTTATCAAAAGCACCTTTCAGAACCCGAGAGAAACCCAAACTACACTTAGGAAGGATAGACTTCACAGTGCGAAACCCCTTAGAGAACAAACGATCAAGAAGAGCCACATCAAAACCACAACAAAGAGCATGCAACGAGCCATCATCATGTCCAAGCTGCACAGGTGAAGAAGGAACCTGTGGCTGGGGAATGTCATAAAGCAGAAACCGAACAATACCATCACCCTCATCAGGAGGCGACACAAAATCTGCACCCTGGCCATGACGACACCTAGTACGAAGATATGGGTTTTGAAACAAACCCCACATAACCAAATCCCCATACGAGCAAAAGTAGCCTCTGCCGCGGTAAAAACAGACAAAGTAGTAGAAAGAGCAAGTCGTGTAGTATCACGCGCACCAGAACAACAATGACGATCACGAAGGTGTGTGATCAGTGAAGTCTTAGTGAGTCCATTCCCACCACCATTAGGCACCCACTAAGACCAACAAAAGGATAATGAAACCGCACAACAGCGGCCATCACAGAAAAATGTAACTGTATCACAACCCAAAGATCACCAAAAATAAATCCCCGAAAAACAACCCAAAATCACTAATCAAACAAAACCAATGAAGACGACCCAAACACCAAACATGGCTGATGATCAAAACCACCCCACCCAAAAATAACTTCCCAAAAATCAACCCAAAACACCAAACACCAAACACGGCTGATTACACCCACAAGAAACAAAAGAGCAAAAAACATTATTCCATTGATGAAGTGCAATACCTAATCATAGCTGATGATCAAAACCACGCCACCCAAACACGTTTAACCCCTGAACACGTACAAACTGCCGCTGAGGATGAAGAAGACGACCAAGATGAACATGAAGCAACGATGCAGACCCCCAGAGAAGACGACCAAAAGTACCAAACCACGAAACACCGCTGCACCCACCAAACGCTGCACCCACGCTGAAACGAAAGCAGCGTGAAACAGAAACGGACACTGCCGGAAAACGTTGCACCCAGATGTTGCCGGAAACGCTGCACTCCCGGAGACGTGATAGAAGCCCCGACCCCTAACCCCAGTCCTAATCGCCCTTAGCAGAGAGAGTTTTATTATTATTATTATTGTTGTTATTATTATTAATATTATTATTATTGTTATTTGTATTATTATTATTATTATCATTGTTATTATTATAATCGTTATTATTAATATGGAAGTTATAAACGGAAGTTGACATTGTGATGAACGTGTGGAAATTATTATGAGTTCATGTAACCAAGTGATGGTTGAGAATATGGATATGCTATCGGAATTAGCTATGGAATTGGAGTAACGGTTTTCACCCTCGGTTCAATGAACGATGTATAAGTGAATATGTGATATGTGATAACTTGAAGTAAAAACTATAAATCACTTAAAGTGAAATAAAGGAAGGAAGTGATGAACAGGTTGCCCTGTATGGGAGGTTCAGCGGCCACCTACAAGTTCTTTGGTTACTATGCTGATTTTTCTGTTATTTGTCTTCCTTCTATGTTGATGTGTTCCAAGTTAGAAGGGGTGTGCACACTAGGGACTCTGTTATTAAAGCCAATATGATTTGTAGGCAGTTACAGGAGTTTCTCCGGCCTACAATGAGTTGTTAAAGGGTTTCCCTGGCTCATATTATTGTAGTAAGTTGTTACAGGGTGTCCATGGCTTACTGGCGTTCTCTTTCCTCTCCTTAAATAATCGTATAATACTGAATTATTAAATTAATTGAAATTATGTGATTATTAATCTTATATATATGTATGCACTTATGTGATTATTAATTGTATTTATATATGTATATGTGCTATGCTTTCGACTCTATTAACCTATTATTTTCACAAAGTATTTTTAACTTAAGTATTTTACGGGATGGAGTTGGAATTACTCAGTTTTTCTGATTTTTGGGAGCTTGTCTCTCTTGTTTCTTTTTCAATGTTTATTTGCATGTGGGTGAGGGGATTTATGAGCGATCAACTAGAAGTTGTCATCCACCTAGTTTAATATTTTTTGCTTCCGCTGGAACTCTGAAACTCGTAGTATTTAGTACTTAACGAACAAGTTTAATTTGGTTGTAAGGATTTTTTATTTAGTTTGGAATGAATATGTTTTAGTTACTTAGCCTTGCACTTAATTCCATGGAGTTGAGTGCGACGGTAATGCTCCGTTCGAGTCGAACCCTCGTTGATTTCCCCTCAAATGAGTTTTATTAAAATAATAAGGGTTCAGTTTGGGCGGGGTGTTACACGCAGACCTAGTTCAAAATATGTCTTGTACACTCCTATGCATCGAGAAGGAGGAGAAACTATCAAGTTTGAGAGTTGTGGTGGATAAAACACATAAAGCAGTTTCATAAAATACAGGTGCATGAGACAAAAAAGACAGCCCTGCGTGTAGATCATTTCGCCACTTCCTCGTCGACCAATGGCCACTTATTCCCATTTTCTTATTTGGGGAAGGGCATGGCTCACACTGTTTGGAGGTCGAAGGAGCTTCATCGTCCATTGACTCCATTATTTGAACTACACCAAATGAAAGAAAAGATTCTAAGCAACTCCTCGAAGTAGGAGGGAGGGCTAGCGTTACTTTATTGGGATGGTCTAAAAATTCCTAAGGCACCTCGAAGACATCCTCACTCTCTTCTTCCTCTAAAGGAATAGCATCGAGGAGAGGTTAAGGGTTCGAATTCCAATACTCTATTGATACAGTAGGGGCCCCATCATTCCAAGTCTCAACCCACGGTTTATAAGGGAGGGGTAAGACAAAGAGGCTACTAGACTCGGCCTCAATGTTCATTATTTATTATGCAAAGAACTACTATGCCTACGTCAAATTTATTCAAGAATGGAAAAGAATCAAATACGAGAAACCATACCTTAGTCGAAAAGCTCGGTCAAGGTTCCTCGACACACTTGGCCTAGACGAAAAGTAGCAGGCAGAGAAAGCGGAGGCTTTTTAGAGAGAGAAAATATAAAGAGAAGTTGCAAATGAATAAATGAGGCAACATCAAAGTTATTTATATCTCACAACCCCCTGAAAGGACATGAATAAAGATTCGACTCTAATATGAACAATTACCCAACATGGGAGTTCGTGCAAGGCATTTATGACAGTTGCCATATACGTCGTATGGGTAAACGAACCGTATAAATATTGGTCAAATTATACGGTTGACTTACAAAATACAACAATACATTGACTCTTCAAAACTCAGTTGGAATTAGCAGTTGACGAATCCTTTACCACTTCGAATTATTTTCAGGCATCTATCACCCCTAACTGGGGCTACATCGAAAAATGTCAGTCATACTATCTCTTCTTTAACTTGAGCTACCTCGAGTCTTTTCAAGAACCATTCCTTGATCAAAATACTATAAAATATTTTCTAAGTATATAAGCCCTTCAACAAGGCACACACTTCGAGTAAAATGAGTCCAGGACTCATTAGCCCTTACTAGGCTTCCTCGAAATCCTAAAGCCCTTTGTCAAGGCACCTACTTCGAGAAACACAAGTACAGACTCATTAGCCCTAACCAGGCTCATTCGAAGAGAAGAACCCTTCTTACAACATACCTACCTCGAAGATCTCTTGGGGCTCATTAGCCCTAACACGTATCTCGACCAAGCTCACTCGGGATACCCACGGTTGACAAATCACTAGACAAACACATTGGTACATCGAACTGATTGGAAGAATTAACCTCAAATATCAAAAGAAAGATTTAGACCAAATTAAAAGAAGCCATCTTTGACGTAAGTGCTTTAAGGGCTACGTCAAAATTGATAAAGTAATGAAAAATTGCCTCAATACAGAGATAAGTGTTCGAAGTCAACAAGATGATCATTCAAAGTCAACAAGATGGTCATTCAAAGTCAACGAGTTGGTCGTTCGAAGTCAACGTAACAGTCAGTCGAAGTGAATGGACAAGGTCACTCGAAGTTCATATAGATCATTGAGAAGGAGGGTGGTCGAAGTCCTTTGGCATCACCCATAAAGAGGGTGGTCGAAGTATTATAGATCACCATTTTGATTGAGGGTGGTCGAAGTTTTTATTTACCACCTAAGGATGAGGGTGGTCGAAGTCCTATTGAATCACCCATGGAGAGGGTGGTCGAAGTATTATAGATCACCATTTTGATTGAGGGTGGTCGAAGTTTTTGTTCATCACCTAAGGATGAGGGTGGTCGAAATTTTTTGTTCACCACCTATGGATGACGGTGGTCGAAGTTTTTATAAACCACTCATGAAGAGGGTGGTCGAAATTTTTTATACCACCTAAGGATAAGAGGGGTCAAAGTTTTTTGTTTCACCACCTAAGGATGAGGGTGGTTGAAGTTCTTGTAAAACCACCCATGAAGAGGGTGGTCGAAGTTTCCCTATACCCCCTACAAGGTGGTCAAAGTTTTTCAAAACCCTTAACCAGGGTACGTCGAGGTCATAGAAACTTGCCTAAAAGAGGATGGTCGAAATCTTAACCAGGGTACGTCGAAGTCTCTAATTAACCCTGAACAAGGGTGCACCGAATTCTCAAAAGAACAAGTATTCCGCTCTACATCACAGTTTCATGAGGATCCTAACTCCGACATAGAGCGTGGGGCTAATGTTTGGGCCAATCCTAGTCATGGCCCACTTTACCAGTCAAATGACCAAAATACCCTTGAGACGTAAAATTACCATTTTACCCCCAGGGCTTCATATGCCATGAAGTACAGGCTTTTAGTCAATCCCACTGACAAAAGGCCTTCATGACATCATCACCTTCACCAGGTGACATTACACATGTACTACCTATAAATAGTACTTTCACCTGATCAATCAGGTACGGTTTTACATGCATTCCAACGCATTTACTAGTACTACTCTCTAACTACCTGAGATCAGCACTGACTTAAGCATCGTAGGGACGATCCCGGGTACAACCCCTAGGGTAGCTCACCGTGTTCGTTTTATGATAAGTGGACTATAGGTTCACTTATTTGCATTTAGTTTTAGGTCATTTAGATGCATTTTAGGCCATCTAGTTTCCTTTTCTTTCCCTTTTTCATCCTTTCTCATATTCTCATACTTAGCATTTAGTTTTAGTTCATTTTCATGTAGTTAGGTTGCATTTAGATCATTTCATTTGCATGTGCATCCCCCCTCCCCCATCTAATATTTTCTTGGAGTGTTTTAAAGCTAGATTAGCAAGGAAGGAGCCTCCAAAACAGGGGAGCGGGCGCTCCTAAGGAGATGGAGCGGGCGCTCCTAAGGAGATGGAACGGGCGCTACGTGTGTGAAGAAGCTAAGAGAAGCTGGCAGTATCTTGGAGCGGCCCTGGAGCGTTCCAGGAGCGGGCGCTCCATTTTGCAAGGAGCGGGCGCTCCGTCGCCCAGATTTGCTATTTCTGTTTCGGTTTTGTATTGGTCGATTTCAGTTTGTATCGTTTTTTCGACGGTTTCGGTTTTGGTGTTGCCCTCAGTACTTTGGGGTATAAAAACCCATTTTTGTAATAATAATAGGAGAGCTTTATTTTCTAAACATTAATTAGTTTTAATTAGAGAGGTTTTTAGAGAGCGAAGTAGAAGTTAGAGAGAGAAACTAGATCTAATCTCTTGAATATTGAAGTTTTGAAGTTATTTCAATGGAGATTTGCATTTGATTTCCGTCCTTATTTGAGTATTTCTTCTTACTCTTCTCTTATTTGCTTTTATACTTGCTTTATTTTGGTTTAGCATTTGATTAGTAGTGATTAGTTGATGATTAGCTTATTAAATATGATTTTCACCATTGTTGGATCATCTTTGTTGATTGAAGCTTTTTATTTTGTACTTTTCATGGCTAGTGAGTAGTTTACTAGCTAGGGGAAGGGGATGACCTAGGTGATCATTAGTTGACCTTAAAAGTCAAGCTTGGGGGTTAGACTTAGGTGAAATTAGGTTGTCTAGCTTATTTAATTGCCTTGTTTAATTGACTGATCACCATTTAAACTTGATTTGGGGATCAAAGGTGAAGGATTGAGAGATGAAGCTTTTGATTGACCTTAGGCTAGTCAATAGGTTGACTTCACCATGAGAATAGGTGATTAACTTCCTAGGACCTTAATTGAATCGATATGAGTTGTGGAAATACTTGTTTGATTGATTTTACCATGAGAATAGGTAAAATTGGTTGATTAAGTCCTCCTAATTAGCTCGAGAGAGTAATTAGAAAACATTTGAGTGACTTAGTCCCTTAGTTGACCCTAATGAGTCCCCTTGGCTTGACAAATTAGGTTAGCTAATGGTTAACTAGTGATTCCCCTACCCTTAGTGCCTTTTATTATTATAGTTTAAACTAATCATTTAGTTTAATTGTTAACTAATTCGTTCATAGTTTCTTAGTTAATCATTTATATCTAAAACGACTAAAAATAGACTTAGCTCACTAAATCGCTTTCAAACCTTGATTAATCCTTGCTTCCTCGTGGATTCGACCCTTTCTTACCCTATATTAGGCTAAGTTAGGTTTATTAATTTGGCACGTGCAACGAATGTGTCATTTTGCAGGCACTCAGACTCAAGGACCTCGAACTGTCATTTGTTACTACCTTTAGCTGGACTTGGACTCCTACAAATCTCTACTGTGTTTCTTGAACCCGAAACAGACTCTATGAGTGCTAGTATTACTCTTCATAAACTCGAGGTACTCCGTTTCTTTCTGTTCTTCATTGTTAAATTTTCTAACCATTTTCATTCTTATGGTCTAGATGTATGTTCGAATGGTCTGCCTCAACAGGAGGAGAGGCTATGGTTTTACTAAACTCTTGCGTCTCAATCATGAGTTAACTAAGACTCGTCAAGAGCTGCTTGAGACTAGTCAGAAGGTAGTCAGGCTTGAAAAGGAGCTAAAGAAGGCTAAGTCCGTTGCATCTGAGAAGGCAAGCCTTAACAACAACTTGACCGAGGATCGTCAGATGCTAAAGGATACTCGAGCTCGGTTGGAGGAGACCCTAAAAAAGATGGGGCCCTGGAGGAGAAGATCAAAGACTATAAGATGACCTTGAAGCGGACCAATGCTGAGAGGGATCAACTCTCTTGGAGCAAACCAAGAAATATTGTAGGGAGTTCTTAAATGGGTTCGAGAAAGTGGTAAATGACTGGAAATCCTCTCCCTCGACCTTGAATTCGCAAACTTTAAGCTGATCGAGAGCTATGAGTCGTCCGTTTCTGGGAGCCAAGGCTTTTTTCCACAAGCTCTTGGCGAGGTTACTCATACACTGGATTTTAACTTGGTATTATCCAAGTTCAAAGAGAAAAATCCGGTTGTTATTGCCAAGGTTGTGGATGAGATAAAGGAGGCCGAGGAGGTTGCGGCTAACAAGGTTGAGGATGCTAAAGTGGGTGAGCCTAGTGTAAGACCCTGACATGTGTCTCTTTTATAAAACATATATTTTCCAACTTAAAAAGAGAATTATCAAAGTATTATAGCCCGTCTGAAAACGTATCGGCTTACTCAGAATTTGCAGCCGAAAACATCAAATAAATACTTTAATAAATATATGCAAACTTTAAACGTACTTACAAACCAACTTATACAATTTAAAATAAACAATACATAAAGTAACTTAATAAATGAAACATAAATAAAAGCAGGAATAGAAAAGAGAAAATGATCTCTCATCAACGTCTCCCCATTCCCCAATGAGTATGGATGCATCATCTTCAAACATGTAGGCAAATACTCAATTGATGGAATGCTCGCCAATTAACGGTCAGAAGAGGATCAATAGGCATAGCCATGATCGACACACAGAAAAAACGTAATTAGCAAAGCTGAGTACATACATAATGGAACCTTCCTTATTGGATTTCCATTTCTTTTGCTCAATGATATGCCTTGCATCGAAGTATTTATTTCTCATTTTCTTCTTCAGTATGATAGCTTGAGCGTCTTCCCTGTGGGGTAACATGATGGACTTCCCTTTGGAGGTCAATCGACCAGGCATGGAGGTACCAGGTACCTGCTCTGTTAGACCCCTGACAGGCTAAAGTCGTATCACCTAATCAAAGATAAATCCTAAGTCCTCTAACAATGATAGTCAAGGGAAGTAGGGTCGAATCCACAGAGAGACGGAGTTCTAAGTTAATGTCCAGCTAAACAGCTACTTCAGACAAAATCAGATAAGAAATAGCTGAACTACTATATAGACTAAGGAAAGCGATATAAAGACGAGATTTAAACTATGAAATAAAGGTCTAGGGAATTAGTTCGGTTCACCATGCTTATACCAATCAAGGGATCAAACAACTATCATAACCTAGGTCAAGAATCGATATATTAGAGCACATATCAAGCTATGGTTAAGTCTCAACGCCCATAATTCAACACACGCCGCATGTACACTAACGTAATCAGAATTACTGATGTGTACTAGGCCTCTAAAAGTAGGACGGATCTGTGCAAACAATTATTAACCTCAGGCAATCAATGAAACTGCGCAATAACATTACTTACTCAATAAGAATAAATCACACCCTAACCAATCTAATCAAGCCCTAGTTTTCAATAGCAATTCAAGTAATCAAGGTATAAATATGGCTTCCCTGCCTAAATCCCTGGAAATTAGACTACTCAGACATGATTGAATCAACAATAATAAAACTAATATGAAACCCTAATCCTAACATTATGAATCAAAACAAAGATTAAACTAAGCAATCAAAAAATAATTAAAGAGATTTAAGAAAGAAGAACAATACCTAATGACGAAAAGCAATAACCTTTATTGAAATCAAATCCGAGGTTCAGTCACCCCTTCCACTAATAAAAGTGTTTAATCTAATAAAACTCTCTAAACACTAAACTAAGAGCAATGGAAATAAACTAGAATAAAAAGATGTCTCTAAAATAATGAGGGAAAACTATTTATAATCGCCCCAAAATCTAATTAAAACGGTAATTTAAAGATAGAGTTTCGCGACATCGAGTGTGGGACCCGATCGGGCAATGGGCCACAGGATCGGGCCCACATAAAATATTGCCAACACATTTTTTTCTCTCCACGCAGCAACAGCACAGCAAAAATGAGATTTGTGGCCCTTCCGATCACATGCCCGATCGGGTCATCGATCGGGTCCAGCACAAAGGGCGGCCCAGCATTCATTTGGCTTGAACAGCAGCAGCGACAACTGGGCCTCCCACCCGATGGCATTGAGATGCCCAAGCCCATTAGCCTCTCCTTGAACGCACAAGCAGCAAACGGCACTGATGATGAAATGGGCCTGCCCGATCGGGCGCATCCTTGCCCGATCGAGTTGGGCTTATTTTGCCTAACTCATTTTCTTCGCTTCTTCATCCGATTGGGTCGGGTGGTGTCCGCCCGATCGGGTGCGAAAATGTAACATCCCGTCCGATACAAAGAACAAAAGAGACAATATTAAATAAAATAAAGCAACTAGTGGTAGCGGAAATACCACTAAGACGAAGATGCTACTCTAAGAAGTAAAATTAATCTATAAATAAACATAAATCCTCCAAATAAGATAATCAACTTCCGATAATCATATATAAAGGGAAATGAGGTCCCATACCCTCATTCCAACCAAAGTTCCAAAATATCCAAGAAAACTCCAAAAGAAACCTCAAGGTAACGTGATCCAAAATCCAAAGAAACGAACCAAATCCGTAGTTGAAAATGTAAGACAAAACATAAAGGAAAACTACTTAAAACCCTCTAAGTAGTAAGTCCTAATCCCTGACTCAAAATGCTCATCCACTATGACAAGCACCACCTTCTTGCTCACAAGGCCAAAATGCACATTCCCGGTCCAAACCGTAACAATCCTAAACAACATCGTCATCTGCATAATAAATCAACAACTTCCACAATCAGTGGGGAGTAACTAGCAGTTCTCCCAGCACAAATAGGAACAAATAATAAACTTAAAGAGGGTAGAAAACACGCCAAAGACAACACCACAAGTAACGTAACCAAAACATGTGAAACATGATAAGACAAGCATAAACACAAAACATGCGTGAAGAGAAACCAAATCATCGCACACACAATCAAGTACACATCAATACAAAGACAACAGACCATACCGCCTGTGAGTAGACTCATTGGACCATACCGCCCAAGGACTACTATGCATATTCGAGGACCATACCGCCCTGCCGAATAGCAATGCACATTCGAGGACCATACCGCCCTGCCGAATGGCATACTCAACGAACCATACCGCTCGTGAGTGAACCAATGGACAATACCGCCCATGGTTAAGTAACCAAATCCTAGGACCATACCGCCCTCAGGATACAAACAAATTCCTAGGACCATACCGCCCTCAGGATACAAACAAATTCCTAGGACCATACCGCCCTCTGGAAACAAACAAATTCCTAGGACCATGCCGCCCATAGGATCAATCAAACACAAATTCCTAGGACCATACCGTCCATAGGATCAATGAAACACAAAGAGCAATGTATACACGCCAAGGCATACAAAGGAATCCAAACAACAACAAACGTGGGTATACACGACAAGGTATACCAAGCAACTCATACAACCAACATACGTATACACGCCAAGGTATACATAGTAAATCCAAACAACAACAAACATGGGTATACACGACAAGGTATACACCAAATCCATCTAACCAAATCATGAGTATACGCGTCAAGGTATACGAGGCAGACCAAACAACATTCAAGGTATACGTGCAAAACAATTCCATAAGACAAGTCAAACATGTTGAGGCGTATAACACAAAAACGTTATTTGAGTTTGGTACGAAGTCAATTATGACTAAGTCACAATATTCCCCGTACATAACTCTTGGCGAAGAGATGCTAAGGACAGTATTATCCTCCCCCAAGCATTTCGACGTCGACAACTCAAAGTATAGGCCCACAACACCAACAAACCGAGCAACAACAAAACTACCCAACAAACTAGGGTACAATCCCTTAATATAACAACTTAAACCAACTCAACGTACTCAAAAAAAATGCTTAACATACATGCATAAACCCAACACCCAACATATAAACATGGTGTGAGGTCAAGGAAAAAAATTCAACAACAAAACGCAACCAAGAGGGCAGGTCGCGAGGTGCGACAGAGGTCGCGGGTCGCGAGCCTGCTCGCGAGTCGTGAGCTGCCACTGCTCGTGGCTTGCGAGCTGGGCTCGTACGCACTCGCTTCGTCCATCAAATGTACATCAAGTCTCAAGCACCCAAACCAACACCAAATCACATCCAACTCAACCAAACAAACACCCTAGCATGATACTAAGCATCGCCAACAACCAAAACTCAAACTCCAACAATTAACCAAGTTACTCTAATCAACATAACAACAAAACATCAAACTTGACAAACCGACTAACAAGAACTAACAACATGAACATAACCACACGTTCACACATGGAAATACCACAACACAACCTTCCTAATCATGATACTACACTAAACCATAATCATACAATCATCCAAGTTCCACCTAACATGAATCTAGGTTCTCTAACGCGATTCTAACAACCTAAGTTCAAAATATATTCCCTATCGAACTAGAAAAACGCTAGTTACCTAGATCTTCGAAAGGAGTGCCTCAAAACATAATACCATAGCCTATAAAACGTGCGGTTCATCAAAACCTTCTTCTCCCTTGAACACTTCTCCTCCATTGAACAAAGTATACCCATCTTAAACAACTTTAGGGTACTCTAAAACAGTCAGTGGCGTTCCGACCCTGATTTACGGTGCTCTAAAGCTCGGATTAAAAATTCCTCCAGTCAAAGTGAAGGTCTAGATGTTAAGAACATGCTGTCCAAATTTGAAGATGATCCAACGGTTAGATCTCCGGCAATGGCATATAAAATGTATGATCACATTTTCATATATCAAAATAAGCTCAACTTAAAATAAATAACATTAAGATATAGCTTAATTTACAGATCAACTCGTCGGAGCAATTTTATAGATAGTTACTCCGTATAAAATATAAGTTTAAAGAAATATGATATAACTAAATAAATTAATAAAAACATAAAATGAAATCAAAGAACACAAGTTAAATTAAGAAGCAAGGGTCTAAATCAAAATTAGTAGTCTTAAAGATAATTTAGCTTAATAGGTAAAACCTATGCAAATTTATAAAATAAAAATACTATGAGCATCGTAAAATAATTAGGCATCCACCGACTATACACATTTTGAAATTAAGGTACGTATGCACAATACATTATCCACCGAAATATTTTCCGGTTTCAAATACGACCATTTATTTAATAGAATATAATTTTATAAATGAAATTGTATTTAGATTTATAAATAACAATGTAAACCATATAAATTAACACGCGAAATTTCTAGTGAAATTACGGGGTGTTACAGAAACCCTACCAACAGATCATTAAATCTTCGCCCGATCGAGCCATTTTCTGCCCGATCAAAGTACGGGGAAGCTACTTTTGACTCTTTGATCTCAATTCTTCACGTTTAGAGGTCTTGGGACCTCCTAAACCATCCATAAAGCTCAATGGCATTCCTACATACCTCGTAACAACTCGTACAGCCGTGGTTGCTTCCCAATAGCTCGGAAATAAGGAGAAAACTCCCTAAAACTTGCAATTCAACATTAAAACACAAAACCACGACTATATACGATTATTAGTATAAAATAGCTCCGAAGAGCTCCAATGACGCACAATTTAGCTCATAAATAGGGGAGAAAACTCTATATAGATACGTGATATCAAACTCCCCCAAGCTAAATCTTTGCTTGTCCTCAAGCAAACAGAACATGAACATGGAATAGATTGCCTCCCCCCATAGATAAAACAATCAAGGCTCAAAAACATTTCCAAGACTAAGAATCATTCAAGCAGGCAAATCTCAAGTTCGGCTAATCAAATGCACCTAACCACCAATCATTCAAGAAAACCATCAAATTCTAGCATCCATAAGGCATACAAATCCTGAAAAGGCTCTCACAAGGGTGTCACTCCTCTCAATATTGTGGCAGGCAAAGAATGTGCCCGGACACTCACCAACCCGACCATAAACGCCCTTCCCACTCACACTCTCATGTGTTTAGGAAGGTTAGATGACACTCATCCTAGCCAAGTCGACTCAATTAGCAGACATACTCTTTAACTTTGACAAACAGACTCGAAATCAATCCAATAAGCAATGAAGACACGAGCTCAAGAGGACTTTATAGGGTTGTAATGGGGCTTAGGCAAGAGGTAGGGAATATTTTTGAAAAATTGACAAGAAAGGGCTCAACTATCACCCATTTACTTTTATAAGTCCCAACTATTGATTATTCCCTGTAGGACCCAACTTTACTATTTTGTGACTTGTATAGGTCCTTACAGGGATTTTTACTTATATTTTATGATTATTTTGTGCCATCCAATTATAATTTATTTTTTGCCATCCAATTATTGATTATTTTGTGACTTTTTTTTTTGAAAAAATTCACAAGAAAGTAACCTGTAAGGACCTATACAAGTCACAAAGTAGTAAAGTTGGGTCCTATAGGGAATAATCAATAGTTGGGACTTATAAAAGTAAATGAGTAATAGTTGAGCCCTTTCTTGTGAATTTTTCCAATATTTTTTAGGAAATGTGGTGGAAAAACCGAGATGGGGGAGCATAATTCAAATGAAACAAGGCCAGAGGTGGCCGAAACAACTCCCAACAACACCATATAATCACAAAACATAACCCAACTCTCATGAATCAATGAAAACTCACAACAAACCCAATTTTCAAGCAATAGCATATTTTACTTTATAAATGTACGTGAATGAAGGAATATTAATTTCTTTTGAACTTTTATTTCTTTTTCTTTCATCTTTCGAACCAATAAACTTGCGTTTTCTTTTCTTTTTCTCACACTCAAACCACACACAAATACACTTTAATTCTCAAAAAACCAAACTAAACCATAAAACTAATCCCAAACTCAACCCATACAAAAGCTCCCCCAAGCTAGGCTTGGAAATAATATTAAAATAAGGCAAAGTCTTATAAAAGACGGTCTTACATTAAGCTTAATGTAAGACCAGCCCAATAAACCAATCAAAAGCCCAATTATGCATGCCACGCGCTAAGGAGCCCAGAAAAATTGATTTTTTAACTTTTCAACCTAAAACCTTAACTTTTGCGTTTTTTAACTTTTCAACCTAAAACTTCAACTGTTGCATAAAAATCCATAACTATTAGGGCTAATTGAGTGAAGGGTATCGATTCCACATATGAGATTAGTTATGGATTTTTATGCAAAAGTTAAGGTTTTAGGGCGAAAAGTTAAAAAACGCAAAAATTATGGTTTTGGGTCGAAAAGTTAAAAAATCAACTTGGCTGGGCTGTTTAAAATGTGGAGCGCGTCATGGGCTTCTCTAAGCCTTATTGGGCTGGTCTGAGGTTAAGCTTAATCTAAGACCATCTTATAGTAAACCAGCTCTTAAAATAAGGTCCATGGGCTCATAATAAGGGTTTAGTAACACGAAACAGGTCATTAGGCTCAGCGGGGCTAAGGAGGATAAAAGTATATCAAAAATTCACTCTGAGGCTCAAGAGTCAGACAAAGAATGCCTCTATCACAGCAAATGCTACAAGTCATCGAATATCAAACAATTACGAAGTCAAAGTCAAGATTAATCCACTAAAGAGGAACTAACACACAAAAACAGACTGGATGATAATATGAATCCAATAGGCTTACAAAGAGGCCTCACAATCTAACCAATTCAGGCATGCAGCACAATGTAGTGTAATATAATCAAAACTCGCTTGAAATCATAGCAATCAAACATCAAATCATAGCCTCAAGATCACAAATGCCCAGCTATCCAGAAAATAGAGTCAAATCATTTTCAATTAGAGAACAACAAGGGGCACATGGAGGCAACTAAACCAGTCATGGGAACCATATTTTTTTAATCTTTCAGTATTTTTCGAAAGCAATAAATCTATCCTAAAAAGCAGTGAAAGAGATAGGGAATACAAACAGAAATCCTCCCCCAAGCTGAACTTGGCAGTGTCCTCAATGCCAAAAGGTAACAAAGGACGATGCTAAGAGGAAAAACAATGTTAGTACCCTCACTCTCGCTCACTAAAAATATAAAGAAAAATAAAAAGAAAAGGAAAAGGGGGAAAAATATGAGTTGCCTCTCGCACAACGCTGGTTTATAAAGGTCCCGCACGACCATAATACCTACACTTCTCAGATCGGAGGGGCTTGTCAGTGAGTGCCACCCTCATCAAACATCTTTCTTCTCCAAATGTTCTTGATAATACCTTAGACGTTGAGACAACCTTAGGTGTATTTTAAACCTTCTCTACACCTACCTCATCCAAAATCTCAGCCCTACAACAAGATTGTTCAAGCATAGGTGCCTTAACATCATTGGTTAGTTTAAAAATCACTTTATCATCACCAACACTCAAAGTTAAAGACTCAGACTTAACATCAATGACAGCACCAGCAATACACAAAAACGGTCTACCCAGAATAATAGGAATCTGGGCATCCTCATCCATATCTAACACCACAAAATCAACAGGAATGTAGAATTTCCCAACCCTAACAGGAACGTCCTCTAAAACACCTAGAGGGTATTTTATAGAACGATCAACCATATGAAAAGTGATTTGTGTGCATTTAAGTGCTCCCATGTTCAGTTTCTTATAAACGGATAATGGCATAACAGAAACAGAAGCACCTAAATCACACAAACCTTTATCAATAAAAATAGGTCCAAGATGGCAGGGAATAGAAAAACTACCAAGATCTATAAACTTAGGTGGGTATTTATTCTGAATAAAAGCACTGCACTCTTCAGTAAGTGAGACACATTCTACCCCACCAAAGTCTCTTTTCTTGGTGATCATGTCTTTCAGAAATTTGGCATACACAGGGACTTGGGTAATTAAAGATGTGAATAGAATCGTTACCTCCAGGTTCTTGACCATAGTCAAGAGCTTACCAAACTGCTAATCGACCTTTGATTACTGCATCCTGTGAGGAAAAGGTAGCCTTGGTGTTAAAAGCATTTCAGAAACCTTCTCCTTTTTCTTCCCTGTCTGTTCAGCTTTCTCATATAAGTCGACTTCAGACGTCGAACTCATCCTTTTTCCTTCCTCTACCACCTTCTTCTTCCCCGCAGTTGGGGCAACGTCATCAATGGGCATTGGTGGAGCGTCATAAGCAATGCCACTATGAAGAGTGATGGCATTCACGTGCTCCCTCTGAATGGGTTGCCCAGGCAATTGTCCCTACTGTCTTTGAGCATTGTTTTCTGCCAATTGGGAAATATGAGTTTCGAGAAGTTTAATGTGCTTCTCCTGGGCTCTTTGTGCCTCCTCATTAGCTCTCTGCATAGCTATCAAATGCCTCTCTTGAGCTCTTTGCGCCTTCTCATTAGTCTTTTGCATGTTCAAAATCAGTTTCTTCAATTCAGATCCGGTAGGCTCTTGGTGGGGTGTTTGTGGAGGTGGGGTTTGGAAATTTTGTGGAGATTGGAAGTTATTAGGGTGATGGAAATTTTGTGGTGGAGGTCTCTGAAAACCAAGGGGTTTTGGTAGAATGAGGGTTTAGAATGATTTTGTGGTGGGGGTTGAAAGTTTTGTGGATTTTGGTAATTATGTAAAGAGGGAAAGTTTTGTGGTCTTTGTTGGAAGGCGTTTGCCTGCTCCATCTGATGTTGACTAAACTAACAGTCATGCCCAAAATGACCCTGAACACCACATACCTCGCAAGAAGATGAGGTAATTGGTGCTACGGCAGACATAGCATTAATACTCAAAGGAGGGAGTATCGAGGTAGAAGATCTCAAG
The DNA here is from genome assembly GCA_947645195.1 of Patellifolia procumbens. NCBI lineage: Eukaryota > Viridiplantae > Streptophyta > Magnoliopsida > Caryophyllales > Amaranthaceae > Patellifolia > Patellifolia procumbens. The sequence goes on from CANSGD010000466.1 coordinate 159,739, forward strand.
GTGTCAATATTCTGGCTCAATTTCGCAATTTGCAAAGTTGGCAATGCAATAGCATCTACCCCCACTACTTTCTTCGTGAGGCTGTGGGAAGTAGTATGATCATTGGCTGCAAGGTTTGACAGAAAATCATAGCCTACATCCACTTCCTTGTCAAGAAAAACTCCTCTTGCAGACGAGTCAACAATACTCTTCGTTTTAGGCTGCAGACCATTGTAAAATGTCTGCGTCAAGAACCATTTGTCCATGTTGTGATATGGACACTCTCTCTGCAAGTCTCTGAACCTATCCCACGCTTCCCGAAGTATTTCATCGGGCCCTTAGGAAAACGTCGCTAGATGTTTCTAGTTTCTGCTGTTTTTGTAGGTGGATAATACTCTCTCAGGAAGGCAGCAGAAATCTCACTCCATTCAGTTTCTTTCACGTTGTTCAACCACTTCTGGCTCTATCTCTCAATGAAAACTCGAACAACATGACCTTTAGTTGATCTGGAGTGACGCCGGCATGTTTGACGGTTTGACAAAGCTGTTGAAACCGCTGCAGATGATTTGTCGGGTCTTCAGTAGGATGCCCACCAAACTGATTTTGCTGAACCATGCTGATGAGTCTAGGCTTAGTTTCAAAGTTCGTTGCGGCGATGGTGGGCATAGTAGGTCCAGTGGAGAGACCATCTGGGTTGGGCACCCCATATGACTTCAGTGATTTAGACATAACTGAACTCGAGGTGTCTGATCCAGAGGTGTGCAGCTGAACAGACTGCTTTTCTCTCTGAATTTTCTTTCGAATCTGCTTATTGTTTTTGTAAGATTGGGATCCGCTGGGATGGGGAACTGTTTCTTTGAGACCTGGGAATACAATAGAAACAAAAAGAATCAGTAAAACGTACCTAAATTGGAACAATGAAGTTCCAATAAGGCACAGAGAAGTAGACCAAATAACCAAACAAAAACTTAGAAAACTAGCCATCTCCCCGGCAACGGCGCCAAAATTTGACAGGCTAAAACCGTATCACCTAATCAAAGATAAATCCTAAGTCCTCTAACAATGATAGTCAAGAGAAGTAGGGTCGAATCCACAAACAGACGGACTTCTAAGTTGATATTCAGCTAAACAGCTACTTCAGACAAAATCAAATAAGAAATAGCTGAACTACTATATAAAATAAGGAAAGCGATATCAAGACAAGCTTTAAACTATGAAATAAAGGTCTAGGGAATTAGTTCGGTCCACCATGCTTATACCAATCAAGGGATCAAACAATTATCAGAACCTAGGTCAAGAATCGATAGATTAAAGCACATGTCAAGCTATGGTTAAGTCTCAACGCCCATAATTCAACATACGCCGCATACGTAATCAGAATTACTGATGTGTATTAGGCCTCTAAAAGTAGGACGGATCTGTGCAAATAATTCTTAACATCGGGCAATCAATGAAACAGCGCAATAACATTACTTACTCAATAAGAATAAATCACATCATAACCAATATATTCAAGCCCTAGAAATCAATAGCAATTCAAGTAATCAAGGTATAAACATGGCTTCCCTCCCAAAATCCCTAGAAATTAGACTACTCAGACATATTTAAATCAACAATAATAAAACTAATATAAGACCCTAATCCTAATATCGTGAATCAAAATAAAGATTAAACTAAGCAATCAAAAAGAAATTAAAGAGATGTAGGAAAGAAGAACAATACCGAATGACGAAAAGCAATAACCTTTATTGAAATCAAATCCGAGGTTCAATCACCCCTTCCTCTAATCTAAAGTGTTTAATCTAATAAAACTCTCTAAAAACTAAACTAAGAGCAATGCAAATAAACTAGAATAAAAAGATGTCTCTAAAATAATGAGGGAAAACTATTTATAATCGCCCCAAAATCTAATTAAAAACGGTAATTAAAACATAGAGTTTCACGACATCGAGTGCGGGACCCGATCGGGCAATGGGCCACCCATTCGGGCCCACACAAAATATTGCCAACACATTTTCTTCTCTCCACGCAGCAACAGCATAGTAAAAATGGAGATTTGCTGGCCCACCCAATCAATTGCCCGATCAGGTCATGGATCGGGTCCAGCACAAAGGGCGGCCCAGCATTTGCGTGAACAGCAGGAGCGACAATTCGACAAATGGGTCTCCCACTCGATGGCATCGGGTGCCTTTGCCCGATCGTGTGGACATTGAGATGCCAAGCCCAGCAGCCTCTCCTTGAACGCACAAGCAACAAATGGTATTGATGATGAAATGGGCCTGCCTGATCGGGCGCATCCTTGCCCGATCGGGTTGGGCTTATTTTGCCTATCTCGTTTTCATCGCTTCTTCACCCGATTGGGTTCGGTGATGTCCGCCCGATTGGGTGCAAAACCCTACCACCCGATCATTAAATCATCGCCCGATCGGGCCATTTTCTGCCCGATCAGAGTACGGGGAAGCTACTTTTGACTCTTTGACATCAATTCTTCACGTTTAGAGGTCTTGGACCTCTTAAACCATCCATAAAGCTCCTTGCCATTCCTACGTGCCTCGTAACAACTCTTAAAGCCGTTGTTGCTTCCCAATAGCTCGGAAGTAAGGAGAAAACTCCCTAAAACCTGCAATTCAACATTAAAACATAAAACCACGACTATATACAATAATTAGTATAAAATAGCTCTGAAGAGCTCCAATGACGCACAATTTAGCTCATAAATAGGGGAGAAAACTCTATATAAATACGTGACATTAAGCCCGCTTCGTGGGAGCTTGCTACTGCCCAAAATCACCTCGATGTTACCCTATCCCTCGGTTAGGGGAGTCGATAGGGTGTTCTTGAGTCCCTCGATCAGATGCCTCCTCACAGTGGTAATGTGAACATATATAAGATACTCAAATTATTGCAAATCCGTAGGTTACCGGTGGTTCTAGAGGATGTTCCAACGATAGCGTCAAAGGGCTTCCTCCTACTAGAATGTTAGGTTCTTCCTCCTCAACAACAACCTCATCCCTATTTTGAATTCGATGGGTATTAGTTGTCTCCCGAGGGAGCTCTACGTGAAGGTTCTCGTGTAGTGTTACCTCGTGTCATGGTGTTCACTATAGTTGTTTGTTAGTTCCCCATGAATAACGCTACCTCTTTCGGGTCAAAAGAAACACATTAGAAATTTGTAATACGAAGAACCTAAAGTTCAGTTCGAGGTCTTTTCTTTGAGTCCTGTGAAAAACGAGCACTAGTGAACTACCCCGGGGTTGTACCCGGAAACGTCCTGCCGATGCTTATATCAGACCGGAGCCAATTCAAATAATGCCAAAAGTAGTACTCTCTCCATCCCTTAATACTTACACTTATCAAGGCACAAATTTTATATGATAAATGGTAGTCTGGTTATCAATTATTAAGTTATTTAAACATTAGATGTGATACGAGTGTCCACTTCTCTGTCTTAGGGGAAGGCCCAAGGGCAAAATAGTCATTTCATAGCTCTACGGGTATTTTCGTACATTCCATGGATGAGGTGGGGCAAGACTGGACTAAGTCCAAACACTTAGGTAAGTATTCATACTAAATCTATTCGATTTGAAATTTCAAAAATATTTATCCAAATATTTTAAGTCTTTATGCTTCTCATTGAAATTCTTATTTATACTATTATTCATACTATTATTCCTATTATTTTTATTATTATTATTATATTATTATTAATATTAATATTATTTTGTTGTTGTTATTGTTATTGTCATTGTTTGTTATTGTTATTGTTACTATTTGTTTTACCCTAAAATTATGCAACGTGTATAATTATCCAAAGGAATAGTTGGGGATATTTGCTGAGAAGTTGGCGACGTTTACGGAAGCAGTTGGGAAGCGTGGAGCGTGGGAGCATACGGTTGAGAAATAAAGGGGAGTTTGTTACGAAGTGTGAGGAACAGATCTTTGAAGAATTACGGGTGAGGAGTATAAATAAGTTATATGCACTATCATTGTACACTCTAGCTACTACTACTCAATTACTCTATCACTATATTCTCTTATTCACGCAATATATTGGCTTAGTTTTACATCAATATCATTGTGACACATCTCAATACAATTCGTTCTAGCTCTTTATTTCTATTCGTTTATTGCATTTTATTTGGTTATTGATATATTTTGGTATTAGTTTAGTCTACTTTGCAACCAAAAGACATGCTCGAGAAGGGAATAGCCATAATGTTATTCCCAAAGCACCATGATCCGAACGGGACGCTAAGCTGGAAGGGATGTCAATCCCCTTTGACGATGGCGACCTGGGGGAGGTGTATGATCAACACCACGACGACTTGGTAATATCTCTCACCATCAAAAATTGCATACTGAAAAGGCTGTTAGTGGACAACGGGTGCTCCTCCAACGTGCTCATGAAGAGAGCACTCGAAGGCATGGGGATTGACGAGAAGGACATCGTAACGAAATCCACAGTACTGGTTGGCTTCAGTGAAGAATGAAAGCATACTGTGGAAGAAGTGACGTTGCCAGCCTACACAAAAGGAGTGAACAAACAAACAAAATTCTATGTAGTAGATTGTCCGTCTTCATACAACGTCATCTTAGGACAACCCCGGATCCGTGACATAAAGGCCATCCCTTCAACATTTCACCAAATTGTGACGTTTCCCCTTAAGTGAGGGATATAGGAGATCAAAGGAGACCGGCGTATAGCTAGAGATTTCTACTCCACATCTATGAAACCACCAAAGGAATCATCATAGCAATTACACGACGGGACAGATGGAGGTCTTCAACCAGACGAGCAACAAATTGACTAAGTCATACTAGACCCCTCCAAGCCCAACAAGAAAATCAGAACAAAGGCATCCCTACCACCAGACGTCAAACAACAGGTAATAGCTTTCTTTAAGTTAAACACTGACACTGTTTTGCTTGGTGTCATAAAGATATGACAGGTATCAATCCCGACATCATTTCGCACAAACTCAACGTTGATCCCAGCATTAAGCTCGTGAAGCAAAAGCGTCGGAAATTCGCACCATAAAGGAACAAAATCATCGACGACGAAATCCAAGAGCTCATAGACGTAGGAAAAATACGCAAAGTTCAATACCTAGACTGGCTTGCCAATGTGGTAGTTGTTTGAAAGAAGAACGGAAAGTGGAGGGTCCGCATAGACTTCACGGACCTTAATGAAGTGTGTCCCAAAGATCCTTTTCCGTTGCCACACATCGACGCTATGGTTGACGCAACGACTGGACATGAACTCCTCACGTTCATGGACGCCTATTCAATACACAATCAAATACTGATGCACCTAGCAGACCAAGAGAAGACAGCCTTCATGACCAACAAAGGTATTTTTTGTTACAAAGTAATGCCCTTTGGTTTTAAAAAAGCAGGTTTGACCTTCCAAAGACTAGTAAGTGAGATATTCATGGACCAGATTGGGGATACCATGGAGGTATACATCGACGACATGTTGGTGAAAGCACAGAAAGTCGTCGGTCACGTGGAGCACTTACGCCAAGCATTTGACGTCCTGAGAAAGTACGTTATGAAACTCAACCCTAGAAAATGTGCCTTTGGTGTGTCTGCAGGTAAACTCTTAGGGTACGTCATAACGTAAAGGGGGATCGGAGCCAGTCCCGAGCAGATAAAGGCGATAACCGCCACATAGCGTCAAAGAAGTACAAAAATTGACAGGAAGTGTAGCAGCACTCAACAGATTCATATCCAGATCCTCTGACAAGTGCCACTTGTTTTACGACATCCTAAGAAAGAACAAAGGATTTGATTAGATGCCAGAATATGACCAGGCGTCGAATGACCTCAAGGACTACATGAAAAGTCCTCCCTTACTGTCCAAATCGGAAGCTGATGAACCTCTACATCTATACTTAGTTGTAAGAGATTTCGCAGTAGCCGTTGTTCTGGCGCGGGAAGTAGACGACAGACAACATCCCATATACTACGTAAGTAAAACTCTCGTCAACGCGGAAACCAGGTACCTGACTCTTGAAAAACTCGTATATGCTTTAGTTGTTGCCGATAAGAAACTTAGACATTATTTTGAAACACACGTTATTCAGGTGAAGAATAACTATCCTATAAAATCTATCTTAAGGAAACCATAATATTCAGGAAGGATCGCAAAGTGCTCAATAGCTTTAAGTAGCTTTAACATCAAGCATCAACCAAGAATGGCAATAAAGTCACAGGACTTGGCAGATTTTATAGCAGACTTGACGCTTAGCACCATGGCCGATGAGGAGGTGACTATGCTTAACGTGAACAATGTAGACAAGCTATGGACGTTGTTTGTAGACGGAGCATCTAACATGACGGGTGTTGGGCTGGGAATCGTCCTAAATTCGTCACATGGGGATATCATAGCCAGAGCCAGCGGAAATCATATGCGATAATGGGTCGCAATTCATTAGCGACAAGACACGACGTTTCAGCGACCAATGGAACATTTAACAGGCTAAAGTCGTATCCCTATTCAAAGATAAATCCTAAGTCCTCTAACAACAGTAGTCAAGGGAAGTAGGGTCGAATCCACAAAGAGACATAGTTTCTAAGTTGATATCCAGCTAAACAGCTACTTCAGACAAGATTAGAAAGAAATCAGCTGAACTACTATTTACACTAAAGAAAGCAGTATAAAGATGGGAATTAAACTATGAATTAAAGGTCTAGGCAATTAGTTCGGTCCACCATGCTTATAAATCAAGAGGATCAAACAACTATTAGAACCTAGGTCAAGAATCGACAGATTAAAGCACGTGTTAAGCTATGGTTAAGACTCAACGCTCATAGTTCACAATATGTCGCATGTTCACTAACATAATCAGAATTACTAATGTGTACTAGGCCTCTAAAAGTAGGACGGATCTGTGCAAACAATTATTAACCATAAGTAATCAATGAAACTGCGCAATAACATTAATTACTCAATAAGAACAAATCACACCATAACCAATCTAATCAAGCCCTAGAAACTAATAGCAATTCAAATGTAATTCATGGTATAAACACGGCTTTCCTCCCTAAAACCCTAGAAATTAGACTACTCAGCCATAATTAAATCAACAATAATAATCCTAATATGAAACCCTAATCATAACATCATGGAACAATTCAATAATTAAACTAAACAATAAAAAAACAGCTAAAGAGATTAAGAGTAAAGAGTAATACCAATTGACGGAAAACAATAACCTTTATTGAAATAAATCCAAGGTTCAATCACCTCTTGAATTAATCTAAGTGTTTAAACTAATAAAACCTCTCTAAAACTAAACTAATGAACAATGGAAAATAATAGAATAAAAGATGTCTCTAAAATAAATGAGTTTGGTTATTTATAATAGCCCCTCTAATCTAATTAAAACGAATAAAATAAGATAGAAATTCGGCTTCGCGGACTCGAACCCGATCGGCAAGTGGTTGCCCTATGCCATCGGGTTGGTACAATATATCACACTTCACAACTTTTGGGCCAGCAATTAAAAACGCAGCAGCAACAACTAATCAAAATGAGGCCCACCCGATCGGGCCATCACCACCAGATCGGGCCGCGGGTACAAAGCAGCCCATTCCTCTTTCTCTTACATATGCGTAGCAGCAGCAGCAAAATGGGGTATGAATTGGGGCTACCCGATCGGGCAAGGTCCACCAGATTGCATCGGGTTGGCACAATTCCAGCCCAGCAGCTTTGTCTTGTACGCAAGTCAGCAACAACTGATTTTAAGTTCGCCCCATCGGGTACGAAACCCTACCACCCGATCATAATATTTTTCGTTCGATCGGTCAGCTCCATTGGTTTGTTTCTTTAGCGTTTTGGCACTCAATCTTCAAGTTTAGAGGTCTCGGGACCTCTATTCATCCGTAATGCTCGGGATAAGATTCAAAGTGGGAAGAATTTTATAAACATCCCAAAAAGGAAAATGAATACAACAGTTTCATAAATTTAACACGGGTCAATTAACCAGTTTGGTAAAAAAATAAGGACCCTTAGCGACAATTTGGTAAACAAAATGTTCCGATAATAATTATGCGAATAAAAAAAACTTTATAGACAATTGAATAGATAAAAGAAAATTTATGATTAACCACCTGCATGATACACCTATTTCAAAAATACCACTCCCTTTCCATTTGTGTTTAAATAACCACCTCTTCTTTCCTTAACTTTTTCAAACACTCACCTGTTAACATAATTTATTGACGGCGTTAAGAGTGAGGCCAAAATTCTTACTAAATTATCCTAATTCCCTCCAATTTTCCTAGTCCGGATCATCTATCCCACAATGTGTTCCATTTGCTATTATTTTATCCCATAACTTTAAAAAATGAACTTTTTAACTTAATTTCTACGTGCTCCCTATTAATGAATACTCCCCAAAAACAAATAATAAGAAAATAAACTTCACTTAGTAAAATAAAGAAGGAAATAAATCGTTTTCGCACTTCATTTTACTAAGTGAAGTAAATTTTTTCATTTTTTTTTAGAAGGATTTACAACAAAATTAAATTATTGTAAAAATTATGGGATAAAATAATAGCCAATAGGACACCATATGAGACACCTTATGGGACGGATGATGCGGACTCAAAATTTTTACACTATTTTTTATTATACTCCCTCCATCCCATATTAATCGCAACAACAGTTTGTGCACATAGTTTTAGAAAGTTAATAGAATAGGGTGTATGTTATATTAATTTATTGTAAAAGTTGATCTGATGGAAAGTGATGTGGTACTTTTAGGAAGTTAATAGAGTATGGGAGTATTATTTTAATGTTTTCACACAAATCAATGAATGAGTAGGTATATTAGTTGGGTGATCTATAATAAAATATTGGTAGATCCATGCCTAAAATTGAAGCGTTGCAATTAATATGGGACAACCATATATGAAAAGTGTTGTAACTAATATGGGACGAAGGGAGTATATTTTTATATATGACATGGTAATAGACACAAATTTCGAGACAATATTTAATCGCGTTTTTAATACTAAAGACGACGTTTTTTCGAAAAAGGGACATCGTTGTACGCTCTTAATTTATGGGCACGAATTTTGAGGATTCCTACGAAACGAGTAGCTACAAGCCAGGTTTTCGACCACGTACTTCAGCACCATCTTCAGACGGAATACAACGTTTTTTCGAGAAACAAACACCACCTTAAGCCCTTTATGGGTACAAATTTCGAAAATCCCTACGAAACAAGTACCTACAAGCCGGGATTTTAGGCACGTACTTTTGAAATGGTTTTTGCGGACGGGACACGACGTTTTTTCGAAAAACGGACTTCGAGGCGTACATGCCCCAAAATTCGGCTTATTGGTACTCGTTTCAAAGGGATTCTCGAAATTTGTGTCCCTAAGGGCGTAAGACGGTGTTTGTTTATTTTTGAAATAACATCGTCTTTTAGTATTAAAAACAAGATTAAATGTTTTCTCGAAATTTCTGTCCATTACCATATCATATATCAAAGATATAGAGTTATAAAAACTGTAAAATTAAAAAAAATTAAAAAAAATTAAATTGTTAATCATGACTTGACCGGTCAAACTATATAATAGTAAGGTAATTAGGGGAAATTTGGAGGGAGTTAGGGTAATTTAGTAAGAATTTGAGCCTCGCACTTAACACCGTTACAAAATTCTGGGTATTTGAAAATGTTAAGGAAAGGAGAGGTGATTATTGAAACACAAATGAAAATGGGATTTTTGAAATAGGTGTATCATGCAGGTGGTTATTCATACTTTTTCCTAAATAAAATAAAGTATGGCGATAAATTAGTTTTGATGATTTTTGATATCTTATTATTTGGAGTCGACTTAGTTATATTTCTATCTAATACTTTTTTGCCATATAATTGAGAGATGAAATACGAACTATTTTATAAATTTAGGAAAATTATTTTATTTTTGGGTGATTAAGGTGGTTGTTAAAAAAATCTAGGTTTGTCTTCAATTTCTTACATTTGTGATGTTATTTGAGAAAGTTAACTAAAAATTATATAATTTTTTTAAAAATGCTAAAAGATTGCATCAGTTTTGTAAATGTCAAAAGACTGTCATTCTTCATTTCCTATCATAAGAGGTTCTTCAATTAGTTGATTATTATTTTTTATATATTTAATATTTTCACTGAACCGTATTGACTATAAAGCCATTGGATCATTTAGGCTTAACATGAACATAACCCATATACATTGAGTATTATTTATTTTTTGTGAATTTCATTGAATTGAATAAGTATTTATTATCTCTAACTCAAGTCCACGTTACTTATAAGAAAATAATTATTTTGTATTCGTAACTGCTAATAGAATAATTATGTTCTTATTTATGTTATACTTAGTAAATCAAATTTTTTTTTTTGAATAAGTAAGCTAATCATCTAACTAAGACTTAACTCAATTCTTCAAAAATATTATTTAATCTTTGTTAAGTGTTTATTAGCAAACATGATCAATACTCAATAGGGTTCGGGTAAGGTCTATTTGGACATGTTTGCTACTACTTTGGGTTGAAACCTAGTATCTAATTAATATAATTTCTTAGTTAACTCGATTAACTTAAAAGTGATAAAATTCAATTTGCCTGGCAACTTAATTAGTATTAGATTTACTTTAGCTTAATTGTATCTAAATTAAATTAGATGATTTTTTACATGTCCAACTTGAGTTTGACCTTAGTGTTAAATAATATTATTTTCTTAGTTAATTTCATTAGCTTTACACTTTCCTTTTTAGAATGTTTCTTTTTAACTGTTACACTTTACTTTTACTATCTTTGGTGAACTTTCACATCTCTAGTTTCCAATTTCCCACACTTTTGCGGCCCACATATCCTTTTGTTTTTCCTATTAAAACCCATTAGCCCCAAATTTTTCCCCAAACAATCATTGCATAGATTTTATAAATTTACTTGGTTATCCCCCAAAGTTAATTGTACTAACTAAAAACAAATGGATGGAGTATTATATTTACTTAAGCCTCGTTAGATCTAAATTAAATTAGTCAGTTCAATCCAACTCACTTCAATTAAGCTCATTTATGCCGAATAAAACATGACCTAAATAGGTAAAATATAAGATTTTTTTCAATTCTAGGAAAACATATCAAAAATGAATCTTGATTCAAGGTATTTTTCAAGATGAATCTAATGGTGCAAAAATTATAAATTTATGAGATTTGAAATGAAAGTTATAATTAATTTTATAATTTCATATTGGTAGTATTTTTCGATAAGGATTGTAATATTTTATTTAACTTTATATTAATTTTATTTATAATTATTAATCTATATACATAATGTTGCGGAGCAGTGTAGTGTCTTCTTTCCCTACGGCATTAACCTCCTCCCTTCTTCTTCCTCCTCCTCTGTTTTTCCCCTGTTCTCCCTTCTTCCTTAACTAGCTTCTAACGCGGGCAATGCCCGGGAGATGTCTTATTATTTTTATGCAATATTTTCAACTAACTCGAATTACTTAAAAGAGATCAAACTCAATCGAACTTAATGTGTATCGTAATTAAACTCGAGCATTTAGTACATTTATTTTACCTAAACTTGATTGAAATTAAATTAGTTTGGATGATTTTTGGTATTTTATTAATTCGAGCCGACTTCAATATATTTCTATCCTATAATCTTTCATTGTATCTAAATTGAATTAGATGGTTTGTTTACATGTCCAACTCGAGTGGGACTTTAGTGTTAAGTAACATTGTATTCTTAGTTAATTCTATTCGTTTAAAAGTGATAAAACTCAATTGGCCTCGGATGTTACTCAATACTGGTCTGTTCTCTTCGTTGCACTGAACTGAAATGCATTGAACTAAATTGAATTGAACTGAACTAAACTGAATTGAACTAAACTAAACTGAAATGAATAGTGATATGTGAGAGTAAAAGTATTGTCTAGGCCTAAACTAAATTAAACTGAATTTAACTGAATATTGAATTGAATCGAACTGAGCTTATTTAAACTAAACTGAAAATAAGTTGTGCAGAACTGTCCATTAAGCCTTATTGGATCTAAATTAAATTAGTCAGTTCAATTCAAATTACTTCCGTTCAACTCATTTATGCCAAATAAAACATGCCCTAAATAGGTAAAATATAAGATTTTTTACAATCTAAGAAAAATGTATCATAAGTGGATCTTAATTCGAAGTATTTTTCGAGATGAATCTAACTGTGCAAAAATTATAATTTTATGAGATTTGAAATGAAAGTTATGGTTAATTTATAATTTCATATTGATAGTATTTTTAGATAAGAAATGTAATCTCTTATTAAAATATAATTATTCATTTTAATTATTATTTATGAAAAATTATATTATTAATTTTAATATATAATAATGATGTGGAGCGATGTGGTGGCTCCTTTCGGTACGACTTTATTATCTAGTATAGATATAAACATAATTTTTATTGTCTATTTTGGTCTTTTTCTCTCTTATAGATTATAATTTTTGTACATTGATTAATGTCTCAAGATCGAGTTTGATAAAATTATAATAAAATACTTATATTTTATATCTAATATTGTTTAAAAGAACCTATTAGATTATCATGTGAAGAATTTAAATTGTGTATAAGAAGCATATTATAACCCAAACAACTATTTTTGAATTACTCCAAAGACCATTAGACGACGCAAAGTGTAAATTTAGATTGCAATATAAGAGAAATTGACAATAAGTAAAAAAAATCATTGTTTCTAATACCTACTTTTCTTACTAGCTTGATAGACAAAAGTTCTTAAACTTGGTCTATATGTGGTCATACTTTTTTTTATCAATGTTATCGTCAAAATTGGTTTCATCTACCAATTTATTGCTGGACTTTTCTCATTTACTCGATAGTTGTTATATCATTCTTTTATTTATTTCATGGCTATTAGAGTAATTTGTTTACCAAATTGTCGTTGGGGAACACTTTTTTTACCAAACTGGTTATTTGTCCGTCTAAGGGAATAAATTAGCATAAAAAAGCTTGATATCTTCATAAAGTCAATTGTTGCAAAAATAATAAATTCTGAATGAATTCGTCAATTGCTCTTGAACAAGACTCTGAGTCTATGACACTATAGAATGGAAAAATCGGGTAAATAAGCTTAAGGAGCACAATGCAAAACTACGACCTTCACTTGAGCAAAGCATGATAAGACTCAATAGCATGTCGATGGATTTTAATTTTCTAGTTGATGTAGGAATGAAAATTGGTACAAACAATTGAAACAACTTAACTGAATAGTCATGACATTTATAAACATTTTTGTAAAGCTTAATATGTCCCGTTACCTACACAAGGTCTCTTCACAACCAATTTCAAGGGATACACAACAATATATACACCCAATGAGGAATAACTTATAGTATTACCCAAAGACAACAAGAGGAAATAGCATAATAGAAGGTTTTTTTTGTGTGTATTAGAAGAAGAATGGCCAGCTTATAACAATAAGCCTCCAAAATTACAAATGACCAGCAATAAATTTTGGCCGAACATAATATGTAACGACCATATCAATGGAAGCAATACACTCGCCCTTGGGTTGTGCATGTGTGTTGGTCACGAAAGTAAACCTTCTAGTGTCTAAACACGGCTTACTAGAATGAAGCAATAAATAAAGAGGGAGCTTTATAAACTCCACTTAGAGCTTTGGAGCTCTATAATTCAACAATTGACAAGTTAGGATTTTGGGAATATGGGAGCCAGGAAACCATCGACAATTAGCATTGCAAAGGCTTACATATGTGGAGGCAGTTGAGGAACAGAAAAAACTGCATGCCCAATAGAAGAGATGCTTTTTTTTTTGGAAATTCTATAGGGTGACCTCTTAGTTTGGAAAATTCTATACGGTAGAAACAAAAAACTATTATTATCTAAAGTGACCTTATACTATTGTTTATATCATTTAGTGTCAATTCTAACTTATATTTGATCTAACCCATTATTATGGACTAATCATCTAACTCAAAAAAGAAATGACTTTTTTAAGAAGAGAAGAAATGATTTTCCTAGTGCTTGTATATATGTACGAAATATGTATAATCTATGTATTTTAGATGTTTTCAAATTACTAAATAATCTCAACGAGAATTTGCTTCTTTAGGCAATAAATCAACTTTATCAAAAAGAATTTAGTTTGAGAACGTATTTAATTGTGCAATCTCACATTTTGGTAAAACTATAAAACCACCACAAATATAACTTAAGGAGTCTAATTCTACCTTTGAGCTGTCTAGTGCGTTTTTTCGTGCCACTTAAAGTAGAATCATCATACTTAAAACTAGTAATATCAAATTTATTTCAAAATTGTTCTTCAAATATTTTCATATTTCTTCTCTAAATAAGTGAACTTAATATTTTCCTCCCTATTCTTCCCCTTCGTTTTCTATTCACATCCATCGTGTCCTCTCAGATTTTTATTTTATTCACTTGTGAGAAACCCAAACAAAAGGAAGCTAGTTTGAAATTATGTTAGCTCGTAGCAAATGTTTTACATGAAAACAATTTGATTTTAAAACTTATAGAATTTGCTTGCTTACAAGCCAGATTTGGTCCCAAAGCTACGAGGCAAAGGGATCTTGACCTTGAGAAAACTGCACAAAAAGCTCCGAGGCCTTCTCTATCAGTTCTTTTGATAAAAAAAAAAGGATTTGAGTGGAATCCTGGAGAAAGGTTAGGAAAGGAGTAGGAGGGTAGCATTTTTCATGTAATCTCTCCAACAATGTACGAATTTAGTTTGCTAAAAGAAGGAAATTGACCACCGACCGATTATTACATGGTTGAAGCCATATGTTTAATTACTTCAAAATTCATACCAAAAAGAAAATCAAGGGCATCTCATCATCACAGACAAAAATTATCAAATGCACCAACACTTCCTCCTGATTCCTCTATACAGCTTTAAGTTAACCTTCAGTTTGATCGGAAGAATGCAGGGGAAAAATCAACTCCGTATTCTCTCTACTTCTTTGCTCGTATCCTTCAGAAGCCAAGATCTATTCATTCCTCTCCACGGCTGCTTGGGCTGCAATATCTAGTTCAAGGTGCTGGCTTGCTTCTTCAAGCGACAACACCTCTTGCATAAGTTTGGTCAGTTTTGCCATATTATCTTCATGAATTTGAGGTGGAACCTTCTCTTTGTATCCAGAAGCATCCATCATTTTTTCCAAAGTCTCTTTCTGCCTATATTTTTTGATAATCACAAAAGAAAAACATATTCTTTACTTACAAACAGCAATACAAATTACCAAATTATGACCCCAAAAAAGTTGGGGATGAAGGGATTTTGAATAAAATATCAAATAATCCCTTTTCATTTCGTCCAAGTTACTCTTCACACTTACAAAATTTGGCAAGGGCCCCAAGTATATGTTAACACCTCCCGCTTACCCGCTCTAAAAAGTTGCGGTCCCACATCAATAGACAAATACCTCATCAATCTAACATTCGATAACCAATAGCCAATGTATCTCCCAAAATTATGTGTCATGACAAGTGAAAGCATTATGAGATGGACAAAAGAACTGTCAGAATGGTATGGCGTTGTTGCAATTTAGACACTAAGTTGATCAGCACAGCAATGCAACAGGGATATACACAACCAGTTTTTGCTTCTCTTCAGTTAGAATTTTCCCCTTTAATTTTTCTTTCTTGGGTTTACATCACCTAGACTCTTTGTGAAGAACTTGGGAAAAAAGTAAAAGGAAAAGTCAATATACCAGTTCCAATTCTGACTCGTGTGCTTTAAAAAGTCCCAACATTTGCTAACTCAAAGCAGTCTCAACTTTAACACGTCTGTTCCCAAAAACACCTTTCACCTTAATTAACCTTCAGTTCATATGACACATGGCACTCTTCCACATGACATTAAGCTTGGTTGTTCCATTACCTAAGGGTGCTTATATGATGGGTTATACCGGTAAATAACCCCATGATAAAAACCATGTCCTTATTGCCGCATAGTCCGTTACGTCGCGCTGAATCGCAGTGTTAGAGCATTATTTTCCCCTTATGCCCGTTGCTTTTCAGAAACGGCCAAAAGAAGAAAAAGGGAAAAGCACACATCGCGACAGAAAAACAATAAGGCTTATGGAAGACTGTCATGCCTAACGTGTATAATTAACCGCTTCAGGAGTTTAACAAAGGTCAAAGACTGTTTTAGAAAGCGACCCATAATCAAAAGTTAGGACGGTAGTGTCAATTTTTCCCACAGTGAAATGAGTACTAAAAAAGGATGCAAAGATGGAACAAGATAAGAGGCAGAAAACAGAGACAGTCTAGTGTGTTAACCAGAACACACTCACCTCTTTGTATCCTCTATCTTCTTCTTCAGCTTCTCACGTTCTACTTCTGCATTGATTGACCCTCTGAGCTTGAGATAAACAGATAGGCTTGCATTTACAACGTCTACTGAACATCCGGCGGGAGCAGCATCATTCTCATTCAGAATCTGTTAAATACCAGTCAGAAAGTAATAAGTTTACCAGATTCAGCACATGAAAGAAGATATGCAGAATGCAAATAGGCCTTCCTGTCACTAGACAGGAGGGAGAAACTTGTAGCCCAGACAATGCAATACATGATCATCATTGTGCTCAATTATACTGCCAAGTGTACGAAAGCATGATCATCATTGTACTCAAATATATAATTGAGTTGGACTTGAACAGCAGACAAGTCCAACAGTTTGCCGAAGATACTAAGTAAAACACATTTTTCAGCATGAAGATGCAGAATTGTAGTACTGCAAGCAGTCCATGCAATTGCCAAGACCAGCATCAACATAAACCTCTACTTGGTTCTTTGGAAGACAAAATACCTACATCAGGCTCCAGGACATGGACATCAAAATATACATTTATCATGTCAGCCTTAGTCTGGAGATTATAACTACTTTTGAACAATTTCACTATTTAAGGCTCAGAACAAACTGATATGGGATGACATAATATCTAATGGCCCAATGTAATACCGGGGTAGAGGATTTGATCCTAGTATCATTGATCTTGGGTCTACCGCCTCCACAAGACCTTACCACAACACAACTACTTGGAATTTAACTATTATGAATTAATTGTACCCCGTGGACGTTTTTTATGCTTCAAAGTTTTGGAGTACAAAAACCTTGCCATGCAATACAACTTTGGTTTGATGTAGTAGACAAGAGAGAACAAATACCCAAAAAGTTAGCCTAAGAGGAGGGAGGGACTTTGTCTATATAAATCCCACATCAAGCCCTCCATAAGACTGATGTGGAACTCCAACGCCTATACCTTGCCACGGCATCTATTAGTCTGACCATCTAGTTCATAGAAGCCACACTACTAGTCGTAACCCTTACATTCTTCATATGATATAGCAATTGTATTTCTAAGGCATTTGAAATAAATGGATCACCCATCAATAACGTGGACGGACTCAATATGTTCCACCTTAATGCAGCCTAGTACATACTATGCTAAATTACGAGAGAAGTAACTGGGGGGAGGTCAAATATTAAAAGACTGTTGAACTTAAAAGGGTAAATCTGGGCTAGAAGTGAAAATGCAGGCTGCAAAGGGCAAACCTAGTTTAGTTGATAGATTGGATATTTGATGATGGAAGCTAAGAGATGAGGATGAGGGTTTAAATGGATGATCTGGAAAACAGATGTGATTGTTAGAGGATTAATATTGAGGAGAGAAATTGGTGGAAAGAATAATTATTTGTATTCAAAATGCAATTAAATCATCCAATACAGATAATACAATTCCAGCCACGATGGCTGGACACTCCCATGACTAAACATCTAAAAGCTAAATTACTGAAGAAACCTTCTGAATTTGCCTTTCCCTCCTCTCCTTTATTCGTAGCAAATCTCCTCACTTTTTCCTACTTTGTCCTCTAACTTTCTTCTTTTGCAAGGTACTTCTAACTTAAATTTTCACTAACTATTACGCAATATTAATAGTGCCTCTCCCCTTAAGGCTGATTCATTACAGTTGCTTTTCTATTCAAGGATATGATAAACTCTTGCCATATCTGATGATAAGCCCTGCTTCATGGGAGACAACCCTTCCAAGTGACTAAATCTCAGAACATGGAAAGTGTATAATTTCAATAAAATGACAAACAACGGCACTCCTTTATGCTACCAGATTAAACAAAATAAACATAAGACCCAACATGAAAGGCAATTAAATTATCAGGAAACACAACAAAACGCGTGATCTATAGAAAACATACGCAAGATGCGACTAGTAAGTTCTAAAAACATCTCATAAATATTTGAAGTAACAAACCTTGAAAGATGATAAACCAGCAAGAGTTAATATCTCTAACTCGTGACTCTGAACAATGTTTGCAACTTCTAAATTCCGGCAAAGTGCAAAAGCTGGTCTCCTGAAGAATAAATAAACTTAAACTCAACTACTAAACAGAATAAGAAGAAAAAAGAAAACAAAGGTAGAGGCAGATTGTCTATATTGTATAGCAATTAAACAGCACATTCCAATATGTTACTTCATTTGGGTTTTTTTGTTCTACTGTTTCTCTATTTGCCACTATTCAAAACCTCCACTCTTGCTAGGTTCGCCTCCATATATACTAGCGTCAAATGCACGCGATCCGTGTGAAAACAGTTAAAGATTTAAGTTGTGAAACGATTAATTGTCAAATGAGTAGAAAAGTTAAGATATTTTTTTCCTTTTTTTCATTTTTGGTGTCCACCCCCTCTTCCCTTATATTACCTCCGTTCCAAGTGTATTGCAACATAGAGGGTTAACACATTTATTAAGAAGAGCAAAAAAGTGGGCCATCTTCCCCACTTGCATCATGTGATAATAATTAATGAAGAGAGAGAAAGGTTGCACATGTGATCTTTTTGGTGATTAAAATAGAAAGGTTGCAATTAATATAAAATTGTCAAATAAGGTAAATGTTGCAATACACTTGGAACGGAGGTAGTATAATAGAGATACATTCAAATAATCAACTTCAACTAATTTTTACTTATCCAAAATTGAAGATATTAATGCTCAAAGTTGTGCTTTGGCAAATGTACAAAGAAAAAAGGTAGAGCTAATGGAGGAAGTAATTGACTAGATGTGGCATAGGACTTGCTATTTTTAATGCATGATGTATGACCCTTTTGTAAAGTAAAAGATTGTAAAGGTAACAAGCATAGCAAATAACAGTAAATCACTAGTCCGCAGTTCCAAAAAGAAAAAATACAATCCAAGTAATCTCCAAAATTCAGCATTCACATAAGCCTGGAGCAATACAGTTATTGCCAACCTACACCATGTTATCTGAGAGTTACCTGTTCTCAATGGTGCCAATAACATGCTAAAACTGAAATTAATATTTTCCTTTTCACCCCATAATAAACCATACAAACGAGGTAATGGGGTGGCGACCTGTGTCCCTATGTTTAGGTGTAATATCCACCTCAAAGGGCTGAGGAAATTTGTCCCATATTACATTAGCAGGTTTCAAGATGAAGAACTAACGTATACTCCCTCCGTCCCTCAAAAGATTTCCCACTTTTCCATTTTTGTTTGTCCTAATTACATTTCTCATATCCTTATTTGAATTATTTTTTTTTTAAAATATAATCTCTTTTATAAGTATGAGATTATATTATGGTAAAAAGAATAATCCTCTACACAACTCGTGCCTAGAGGCCCATTACAAGCCATACACCCCCCAACCCCGCAACAATATTGAAATTTTTGCTTCCACCAAGATTTGAACCTTGGTCTGCCATGTGGGAGAAAGGAAGCTACACCATTGGACCCAAAGGTCTTTGGTTCCTTATTTGAATATGCCCCACCTATTATAATATTATTATCTTACAAAAAGCATTTTACCCCACTCTCTCTCTCTTAATAAAGAATTCTAAAAATATACTCCCTCCGTCCCATATTAGTTGCTACATATTGACTTTGAGCACAATTTACTTTGCCACTTTGACTGTCTTTAAGTTTATATACATAGTGGAAACATATTTACGTGGAATCTTGTTTAATTCGTCTCAATGTGTACTTCTCAAATATATAATTTTTGTAATTTTTTCTTATACAGAATTTGAGATATTAGTTTTTGAAATATTATCTTGGAGAGTGTAAAACAATGACTGTAGTAAATAAATTGGGACGGAGGTAGTACCTAATAGCTTACTTTTCAATTATAAAATGAAAATTAGGCCACACATCAACATCCCTCCTTAAACTTTGTGCCCAAGACAAATGGGAAATCCTTTGGGGACGGAGGGAGTACTTTTGAACCGAAAAATCCATTACACAATGCTAAATACTACCCCCTGCAGAAGTGTGCACATGTTATGTAGAAAAGATGCAAAGTAATCTTCTCTATATATCCTCTCACTCCAATTCAAGCAAGGACATAAAGACTGCAAGCTAAGGAGAGTCCCGATTGTTGGGATGAGATACGTGGGTTAACATGCAAGTCTAAAGTCTATTTGTATCAATGCTGGCTTACAAAACAAGTTTTTGGGCAATGCAAGACATTAGCGTCTAATTATGAATAAAGGGATTTTCTATAATATTCTAATAAAGAAGGGTCCAATGACTATCCAAACCCTTATGGTGATGGGAAGCATTGTTCAAACTCTTCAAATGAAATTCAATATAAACCAAATAAAAATAATGATTGAGACAACCTTTGTTAAATTAAGTATCCTATTAGCCTTGGGTATGCATATTTAGAGTAGTTAGGGCATGGTGCAAAAATACGGCCGTATTGGAACAGTTCGCCCGAGTTGGAACCGTTTTCAACTTTGGCGAACAGAATACGACCGGTTCAACAAGGTGGATTTGAAAAGCCCAATATCACCCGTGACAATAAGGGTTAGCCCTTTTTTTCGTTATAAAACGTCACTTTACAAGTTCTTTGCAAATCTTTTTAGAGATTTTTATCTTTACTTATACAGTAGCACCGATCTACATCCAATAATGACTCAAATACAAGAAAAAAAAGAAAGAGAAGAGGCGTCACCACACTACTAAACCTTATATAACTCCACTAAGATCTAAGATTAATTGAAGCAAATAGACCAAAAAAAAAAAGTCTAAAGCTAAATTCCTGCCGGGACAACCGCAACGCGGTCTTCAACCAACGTATCCGTTCCGTGACCCCGTAACCGCGACCGTTCTCGTTTCCGAAACCTAAATCGTATCTAAATTAGAAGTATTGTCCAAATCTAAATTGGCCCTTAGTAGGGGAATGTAGAATTTTTTCGTAAAAAGTGTAAAACTAAGAATAAATAATTTGATAGATATTGAGGCGGCCGACGTCACATGGGACATGAAGAAAAACAAGCAATTAGTGGAAGGGATCATGCCCGTGACACAATAACACTACAGATAGGAAGCGGTCAAAGTGCTCAGAATGTTTATAGTTGCAGGAACGAATCAAGCTCATATCTGAAAGAGGCGGTGAGAAAGAAAAGAGGATAGGGTAAGGAACAAAGTAAAGAGAGGAGAGCAAACAAGATATAGGGTTTTGTTGGAGGACCTTATGGTGCAAAGAAACTGAGACATAGAACCGGAGAAACACAGCTATCATACAATCAAGAAATGTGAAAAAGGAAAAGATAAAGCACCAGGGCGACAAGGTTCCAAGAGCCTAGGTGCACTTGTGCAGGGTGAGGGCAAGTTAACGAAAATAAAGATAACATTTGGTGTAACAATATGTTGTGTGCCTTTGGTGTGCCTTTTTTTTGCACCTTAATGCACTCCTGTCTCCTGTGTGCCGTTTCTGCGTTTAAAAATTATTTACCTCCACCTATACAAGCAGTTGACCCCTATTCACAAACTTTGTAATACGCGGACACAGATCAGCAATGCCTAAGAAAAGGATGATAGAGGGCAGACTTCTTATCATGGTTCAAAAATACGGCCGTATCGGAACGGTTCGCCCGAGTTGGAACGGTTTTCAATTTTGGCGAACCGAATCGACCTGTTCAACAAGGTGGATTTTAAAAGCCCAATAATTTGGCCGTTTCGTCCCGTGACAACAAGGGTTCACCAAGTTCTTCCGTTACAAAACGTCACTTTGCAAGTTTTTGGCACATCTTTTAAGAGATTGCTTATCTTTACTTTAAAGTAGCACCTATCTGCCTCCCATAATGACTCAAGTACGAGAAATTAAAGACAAGAGCCTCTATTGCACTACTCAAACCTATATAACTGCACTAAGATCTTACAGTAAAGCGGAAACACCAAAAAATCTAAAATTAGTTTCCTACCACGACAACCGCAACGCGGTCTGCGACCAACGTATTCGTTCCGTTACTCCGATACCGCAGCCGCTCCCGTTTACGAAACCAAAACCGTATTTTCGAACCATGCTTTTTATTTTTGTTTTTGGCTTTTTAAGTAAAATGCTAACACCATTCCATTTTTTGGTTCCCATTTGGAAGGTCTCGGTCATAGTACCACAATGTTGACCTCTGACCAAATATACAAGAAAAAACATAGTCATGTGGGACTTTGTGAGACTCATTTCAATGTGTATTTCCAAAATATCAACTTTTAATTTAGACTAATACATAATAAAAAATATTAATGGTTAAAAATGTGCATTTGAAATTGAGAAGAAGCACATGAAAACATCTTCATATAAAACAAAGGATGTAACTTTGATAGAAATTAAGCATTTGTATTTGTCCACGTCAGAAAAAAGGAACAGAAAACTAACTAATGTTAGCCCAGGAGCTTCAGTGCATACCATTTTAGTATTTTGGACTATTGTTATATAATTTCATGGTTAGAACTATTTTTGTCTGATCACTATAACTAGAATTTATTTGTTTATTTGGTAATAGGTTATAGAAAAGATACATGCAAGTGATAGACTACAAGAAGAAAAAATTCATTTTTATTTAGGAGAAATCAAAATAAAAAATCCCAAGTGTTGGCCATTTTCCCATATTAATCCCGAACTTTAATGTATCCCATAATAATCTCAACTATTACTCCTCCCTTCCCAAAAAGTCCTACTCTGGTGGGACAAATTTTCTTTTTTTTTTCTTTTTTTCATCTCTCCTCCTCCCCTACCCTTGCCAGCCCCTCATCCACTATCAGTCCACCAACCCACGAATTTACGGCAAAATAGATATCTAATTCCCATTTTAAAAAAAATCTTAAATTTCACTTTGTCAAAATTTCTTGGCTGGATTGATACTTGTGGTGAAGGCACGGAAAGTGATGGGGAAATTTGTAGAGTACCACGGATGGGAGGTGAGCCGAGTGCAATTGTTCAGGGATGAAGAGGGGTGAGGGCTAATCCAGTTGGGGAAGGGGTTTTCCAAGAGAGGGGTGGGTTCGGGGAAGGGGTGAGGTTTCTAGGGAAAGCGAACATTTCCTGATGGGTGGGTTATTTGTGGGGAGTTTTTCAAGAAAAAGGTGTAGGGTTTTGAGGGAAAGAAAACTTTTTAGGGTCTAGGGATGTGGAGATTTTTTCGAGGTTGGGGAAAAGGGTTTTTAGAACGGGGAGGGAGTTTTTCGGAGAAGGGTGCGAGTGGGCGGGGCTAGTGGGGGTTGGTCGTTGCCAAGGTGGTGGTGAGACATAATTTGTTTACCAGCCTTGCGAATCTCGATTGAATTCGCTCGTTACAATTTATGGTTTGATTGTGATCCAAATCGCAATAGTTCGTGACCTGGAGTGGCAAACTATATGTCTATATTCTTAAATGACAAGTTCTGTTTATATATGAAGGTTTAATTGCAAAGAGAAATGCAATTAAAGAAATTCTCAGATCTGAACCGTAGATCTGCGAATTGAAGGTCTAATTTTGAATGAATATTATAAATAGTTGGGGTTTATATTAAGGACAGTGAGGCGAGTTGGTTGGTATGATAAACGAGCACAGGCTGCTGGCAACCTTTCTTGGCGAAGGCAGGCTCAGCAGCTGCAACTAGTCTTGCTTTTCTTTTTCTTTTTTTTGTTCCAAGTTTTGAATCATCATATTGGTTGAGAATCCTGTGGGTAAAGGTCTACGGGATAAGGTGGTATTAAACTCGTTCTTAACAATTCTCTCTTTCTTACTTTTTGACTTTTTTGCTATTCTTTTCCACAGTTATTTCCAATAGACCGGAGCAAATCCTCATAGATTTTAGGTATAGCTATCGAACTAAAATCACCTAGGGGTAGCAAATGCCGTCACCGATAACGTTCCACGTTTCAGAGCGATCTTCGAATTATGTGACACTGGGTGGGGAGGTGAGAGAGAAGAATATGGTTGTTGGGAAGGAGAAAGAGGGGAGGAAAGGAGAGGTAAAACAAAAATTGAAAAATATAATTGAAGTTGGAATTATATTGCGGGAATATTTAAAGCTCTTTTCTCTCATTACTTGTCCTTATGTCCCCCATTTCAACCAAGGAGATCGCGAAGCATAATGTTCACCGCGATTCTTTGCCACCTATATAACTGATCCATATGAGATAGAGCCATGACATGACTGCATGAGACCTAGATAAGACCTTTGGATTTTATAAGGGTTATCTCCAATAAAACAACCTCTAAAAACTATGCTAAGGTCTCTAAAGGGCCAGAAGGATCCAGTGGTGCTACTTTTATACAAATTGATATTTGCGAAGACATACAAGTCGTTCCACAGTGGCAGAAGTGGCAGTTCCATATTATGCACAAGGACACATCAATTCCAAGTACAAGAATATTGCAATCTAAAAGAAAGAAGAAGAGCAAGAGAGAAAACAAAGGAGACCCTAAAGGCTAAAGCAGAGTTCCACTACTGGTAGAACAGATCAGATTTTCTTGAATAATTTTTAAATTTGTTGCAAATAAGAGAAAAGAAAATTTGAAAAAGGGAAGGTTGGAATAGGAAATTGTCTTAACTACATTATGGATTCAAATAATACAAAGAGCCATATATAGTTAATGCTTAGTTTTAAAAGGCGCGAGGCGCACCGAGGCGCAAAGGGCCTCTGGAGCCTAGGCGCAAGGCGCGAGGCGAAGGCGCGCGCCTCTCGTAGGCAAGGCGCATAATTTATTATTATTTACTTCCTTTGAGGTACTAGTTTTCTTTAAAAAAAAATTATTTTGCCCAAAAAACAAAGATTTATAGAGCTTAAATATACTTTTAGGAAAGTCACCATGTTTCTTACTATCACTCCTACAGTGACTAAACTGGAAGGTAAAAGGCAAATAAAAGACTTTAAAGAGAAAAAAAAGAGAGAGACAAGAGTCAGAAACAGTAAAGACACATCAGACAACAGTGATAAAGTTAATAACCCACAATATTTTAAAGGAAATGTGTAACAAAAAATAAAGAGAAATCAAAAAACAAATAAGGGTTCACAGCCACAAGTTACGCGGAGAAGTAAACTGACATTTCAAAAGGAGAAGAGAGAGAAAGAGTTAGACCACCGGCCGGCGACATCCCCCTAGCGGCAGATCTTGCCGGACATGGACAATCGGTAGATTCTGTTGTATCTCGCCGGCCAGTGATGAGAATCGTTCGACTTTTGCCCCAACTCTTGTACGGGCGTGAGCTCAGAAGGACCTCAGATAGAGTGAAAGGGGCGTAGCGAATCGACTTCTTACCTCCACTTCGTAAATTAGGGTTTCGCTCCAAATTAGGGCATTTGATTTAGACATGAAATTGAAGCAATTTTTAGCAATTATTAGAGGGTTCTAGGTCGACAGTTGATTTTAAAGGCTTTGGTAAGTTTAATTTGAAGAAAAATCCGACTCTTTCTAGTCTTCTACTCTCTTCTTCTACTTTTACCCTAAAAGCGACTAAGGCGGCTCACCTGGCGCCTCGTTCAAGGCGGTCTGAGGCGCACGCCTGACTGTGCCCGGGTGAAATCGCCTCGCCTGAGGTTTGAAAAGCGCCAACACTGACGCCTCGCCTCGCCTGCCGCCTAGGCGCGCCTCAGGCGCGCTTTTTTAAACTAAGAGTTAATGAGCAATTTCTCAAGGGCCTAGGATAAAGGATTGTCGTGCAAAAGGATCTCCAAAGGACCAAAACTACAAGGAAACTTAAGATATTCTAAACAAGTGGTCAACATACATGACACAGAGTTCCACAGAATTTCCTAGAAAGCTTTATTTAGTTACCATAAAAGATAAAAAGACAACTTATATGAACACTATTTCAGCAACAAAATAAGAATAAAATTTAAAAGTAAAAGGAAGCACAAAAAACTCAAGAACTACCTTTCAAGTCTTTCTTTAGCTGGCAATAACGACTTAAGAGACCTAAGAGATTTTACGGCAGACTCAATCAGCCCCATGTCACGCTCCACACTTTCATTGGTCCAACACTGCAAGATTACGTAGCATAAGGAACCCGCTCATCATAGAAGCAGCCACAGGGATACAGTAACAGAATGATAGTGCAAACAGGACAACAAGAAACTAATCATTAAAACGAATTAACAGGCAAGAAATGTTTCACCTACTAGGACCAAACTAAGAGACCAATAATACATGAGTCATTACCTGTATAACAGAAGGATATTCGCTTATAACAATAGACTGTTTCTTTATAGCATCTCTCGGTTGAGGAAGCCTCTGCCATAGCTCTTCTGTTACAAATGGCATAAAAGGATGTAATAGTCGAAGCCCAGTATCAAGGCATACCCACAGTGTGTCCCGAGCAAAACCTCTCTCGGATGCACACGACTCATCATTGGTGGCAAAATATGGTTTGATAACTTCAATGAAAACGTCACAAAGCTGGAATTGCCACCACGAGTACACTGCACTAGCAGCATCAGAGAACTCATACGCCTCAAGTGATGAAACAGTTTTACCGATAGCCTTGTTCAGGACAGAGAGTATCCACTGACAACTGAATGGCATGCTGTTAGGGGATATACTGGTGGGAGGAGTATAATCATCTCCCAGTTTGCTCATAGCAAACCTAATTGCATTCCACAGCTTATTGCACCACTGACGATACCCAACAACTCGTTGAATATCCAAGTTTATTTTATCAGACTGAAGTAGAAGATGTCAAATCAGTCATCTAATAATATCCTTTCAAACAAAAATTTCAATCTCTCACATAGCAAGTGGCATGTCGCACAAACCTGAGCAGTATATGAAACAAGAGCAAAGCGAAGAGCATCAGCACCACACTCTGGGATGCCATTAGGGAAGTCTTTCTTTTGTACATCTTTCGCTCTGGAAAGCTCACTGGGATCTAAATTTCCTTCCTCCAGCCTCTTGTGAAGATCCTCCAGAGATATCCCATTTATAACCTCGAGAGGGTCCACAACATTCCCCAATGATTTTGACATTTTACGCCCATGTGCATCACGGATCATAGGATGAAGATAAACCTGCAAAAAGTTCACATCATAATCTTGGTAGAACTCAAACTGTGAATAAATAAAAGATTAAGTCAATGCTGAGTGAATCAACAACCAGCCAATCTGCTCTTGGGCAGTACAAAACATTTCCACCAAATTAAGAAAGCACATATATAAGATAATCTTTCTTGACAAAGAAGCACAGTAAAACACGAGCTCTTTTGACAGACCGACAAGAAGACAACATCTTAACAGAGGCAAATGGTATTCTTTAGGATGCATAAATTTGCATCAAACCAACCCATTTTCCTAGTCACATCGATACCTACACCCATTCCCATGATCCCGTCCATAGAAGATAATCAACATAATAGTGCATAAAATGCAGCAACTCTAGAAACAAATCACAACTAGAATATCCTCAATTTAGATTTAAAAATGCCTAAGAAACTCCATTATCTCTCACATAAGAAATGCCTTTTTATACCTCTTCCACATTCGCTTATTTCCTTCCTTCACATACTAACAATCTGGCATCATACATAAACCATAAAATGGAGCAGTTACAAGTCTAGAACATAAAACTTGAGAATCGAAGTAGTCTTTTATCGAATTCATGCTAAGGACATATGCAATAACTTGAGTGGCAGATTTATAAATATACACAAGAAGACATAGCTTTCTCCCCAAGTAGAAATTGACAAGACCAAATTCAAATACTAGCTTCATAAAATCGAATATAAATTTCAATTCCACGTCAACATGCCAGCTATTAGCATATAGCACCGCAGACCAATATGCACGACCAGATAAACAAGTTTTACCTTTCTAAAAGGCACATCGCCCCCAAGTTTCATCCCTAACATCACCATTCGGGCAACCCAGAAGAAAAGGATGTCATGTCCAGTTTCAAGAACTGAAGTTGGATAGAAGTTCTTGAAATCATCTGTCTCATTGGGCCAACCCAAAACAGACAATGGGAAGAGACCAGAGGAAAACCAGGTATCAAGGACATCAGGATCTTGAGAAATCTGAAACTTCTTCCCCACGAATCTTCTGCAAGCCTCCGCTTGTGCCTCTTCCTCATTTCGACCGACTACCCAATGGTCATTATAAGCACCCAGTTCCTTCAGCTGATCATCGTCCAATGTGACATACCAAGCAGGTATACGGTGGCCCCACCAAAGCTGCCTTGAGATGCACCAATCTCGGATATTTTCAAGCCATCTGTCAAAGTTGACTCCATCCATTATCAAATACAGAAACGAGAAAGGCCATAAAGACATGCATACGCAGAAGTTAAGAAAATATAAAAATTACTGACAAGTGTAGTACTAGTAGCAGCAGCAGCAACAACAATAGCAGCAACAATGACGATGATGCTGATAATGCAAATGCTGTCAGCATCATAAACAAGCTTTACAATGACTACTAAATCCGGAAAAATGAAAGATAATATTATATTCCCTCCGTTTCCCCATTGATTATTAATACAAGTAAGTGTTTTAAGAGAACAGGAACTATAGCAAAGCTTCTCCTTTATCCATTATAAGTAATCTAAGTAATACAAATACTTAATTATGTAAACATCACTATATTTTTTAGACATTAGAAAGATATACAGAATTTTTGCAGGACATATTGATGATATCTGAGGGTTTAGCTTCCTCTCGTGAAGATTTCAAGTTCCGCTTGTTGAGACTTTTGTAGTTGGAGTCAAGCTTTAGTAACTGAGTGTCACTTAGAGGTTCCTTGTTTGTAGGTAAACTAATCCACGATACTCAAGGTTTTGAGCTTTTGTTATTAACCCTGCTTTTGTAAATGGGAGACACCCCCTTGGTCTCTTTCAAATCAAATTCTTTATTACTTGTCAAAAATGAAAATAAAAAACTAAATACACGAGCAAGAGATAAACTTTAAAGCTTATAAGCCATCTACTCTGACAGAAAGAATGGCTGCTACGTCAATTTCAGAGCATTTACGAAATCACGAGGATGTTGCACCAAGTAATCCACAAAAATAATGTGATCACTAGATTGGCATCAGGATGATAATATTCCCACCTTCCAAGAGGAAGGGACCTGGACATAAGCATCTCTAATCTGGACGCCAGGAAATCCAACATTTCAGGGAGGGGGAAGCTAAAATAGGCATACCTTTTCCATTCAGCTTCATATTCTTTTGGAATAATTTCAATCTTCCTATTTGTCTCATCCGTAACAGCATCAAGAGCATCTTTGGCCATAGTGTTGCAGTTAACATACCACTGAGGCTTTATTAATGGTTCAACAACATCATTACTTCTTGAGCATATACCAAGACGCATCTCATTGTCCTTACAACCTCGGTATAATCCCTGACACGCGTCGACATCTCATATAAGCAATTAAGATATAAAAACACAAAAATAGCCAATTGAAATGCATGCAAGAAGATGAAGCAACACAAGTGACAGAAAAATTATGTGTATTCTACTCCATTAAATTCAGATCTAAGATCTTCAAATTGGAAAACGAACACATCAAAAGGGTGGGATGCTTTGGCTGGCGAGAGAACTTGATGGACTAGTATAACAAGGTTGCTTGGGGTTTGCAGAGAGTGGCCTAGAGACAGGAGGAGGGATGCATTACTTCATGCCTCTTCACATTTCAAAAATGATTCAGAGATGACAAATGCCATATCTTGCACTTTTCAATCATTAAGCAACATACATCACCAAGATATTAATGCAGCGCACAGGACAATCAACTCAATTGTGTTCCATCTAATTTATTACACAGCAGGCAGACTTAATTTTCCAGATAATTGAAGTTAAAATCTTGAGAGACATGACAACCTAAGACATCAGTGATCAGACCAGTTCTAATACAAGTTTGCTAACACTGTTAAGTGCTAAATAGGCATCAAGATGCAGCAAAATTACACAATCATACACATTCAGACATTGAGACTTGAAGAGAAGAAGCCAAAGTAAAGCAAAAGGTTGGAGTAACACTACCTTCTCTTCCAATGCTCTAGTTACTGCTACACGAGCTTTGAATCTTGGCATACCAGCAAATTCAGGGCCACCATTGCTGTTGATTTTTCCATCATCTGTGAAGATGTTAATGAACTCCAGCTTGTGACGCTTCCCAACTTCAAAATCATTAGGATCATGGGCAGGCGTGATCTGAAAGAGCATTAAATAATACAGATTCACAGAAATTAGGCAGCAAAGTTAAAGTAGCAAATGTAAGATGCAAAAGCTTTATTACCTTGACAGCACCAGTCCCAAATGCTGGATCAACAAGTATTGCGTCACAAACAATCGGGATCTTTCTTCCATTGAAGGGGTGGATAGCCAGTTTGCCATGTAAATGCTTGTACCTGTCATCATCTGGATGTACAGCGATTGCTGTATCACCCAACATCGTTTCCACTCTAGTAGTAGCAACCACAATCTCACCAAGGTTTTCCTCTAAAGGATAAGCAAATGATGTCAAGACACCAAATTCAACTGGATCTTCATACCCAGGAACTTTTCGAAAGTCCCGTCCTTTCAAATCAACATAGTCCACCTACAGATACCACACATCTCTCAGCAACTATAAGAATAATTATTAATACCATTAAGTAAGAGAAAGTAGAGAACAGACCTCAATATCAGATATTGCCGTTCTCAACACACAATCCCAATTCACCAATCGAAGATCCCTGCAACCCAACCGTTTTGTTTAATACAAAGGAGCAAGAAAATTTCTAGCACATTATCGAAAAGAATAAATTAATGAAATGCCCTAAGAAGTTCATCCTAAGCTGGGCTCATACGAGGCTGGAGCTAAAATGATTTGATGTGAGCCATTGAAGTATTTATTAACATTTAGGATAGCCTAAAACGATTAGGTAAGGATCTAATTAGAGTTTGAAACCTGTATAAATGTTTAGACATCTTTGCGAGACAAGCACAAGATGTTTCAGAAGAGAAAAATTGACTGCGGGAATTTCCAAAGGACAGCAGGAGGAGAATAAGATTCAGCATTTTATGCAGAACAGAGTTGCTGAATCACTTCCCAAGAAAGCCAAAGATTGTTGTCAAGCGTCAACCAACATGACCTCAGTTTGCATGAAATACCAAAAAATTGAGGTAATTGTTGACCTAAGGAGAGCTAAACTTCCCAGATCATGGCATATGAATACGATACATAATTCATTTTTTTCCATAGGGCAATCACTAAAAGGAAAAATAACGAAGAAATGAAAGATATGACGAGAAAAATATTCTCTTCGTGGTTAATTGTACAAACAGTTCAGGATATGAGATACCAAAAATATCAGAAGACAAGAAGTTGGTGAATGCAATACGTAACCAAACCAGAATGATGAAAGCATTAGCATCCGACGTTTGTAGTTTCATAATGCTCTCTCAGAACTGCACTTAAATCACATGTTTGAAGTAGTCTGGACCATCGCAACGACCCAACCTCTGTATACTATATAGTCCAATAAAAGCGATGCCAACACAACAGCCCATCTCCACATACATTCACCTGGATATGTCAGTCTCAAACCCAATAAAAGAAACCAAGAAACTCTACTGCTTCCGCTGTCTAGGGAAGTAAACATCCATCTTATCTAAAATAACAACCTTCCCAAGTGAATGACATATGCCTTGAACAAAAAACAGTTTCAGGTGTATCCAGTCTCCAGTTATAAACCAAAAAAAAATTAAAAACTAATTTCCCCCAGGATAGAAATTCACTATCCCAATCATAAAATTATATGTTTGCTTCAAATTCCTAGTTGATATATTTCCCACTATCAGCTCATCAGAGAAAAATTATTGCAGAAATCTAGAAACAACAAACACTTATAAATCAAAATGAGGACCAGCCATGGAACTTGGATGCCTAGTGAGGCATCTTGTATAGCATACCTATATATAAGACCCTCATTGTACAGCCTTACAAATGCTTCTGTTACTGCCACTGATCGTTTCTCATCCATTGTGAAACACTGCAGACAGGGGAGCAAACCGGGAGGAAAAAAAAAAACAATATGAAGACACAAGTAGCCAACATATATTGATTGCCCTACACAAAGATAAATCAGAAAGCAAAAAATACCCATACCTCTCTGGACCAATCCATGGATGCACCAAGGCAACGCTGCTGCTTCAAGATTTTGCCACCATACTCATTTTTCCAATTCCAAACCTTTCGTTAAAGAAGATCACACTAAGTTTAAATACCCATTTTAATACATATTGATCTTAATATGAGCTAGAATAGAAACAAGAAAATGAAAGTATCTCACTTCTGAGACAAACTTCTCTCGGCCAAGATCATGCCTAGTCTGTTTTCTTTCACGCATGAGTTTTTTTTCCACAACCACCTGTAAGTGAACATTATCAAAAAAAAAAAAGTCAAGCTTCAACACATTTAACGAATCATATAGAGGTCAAGCACAGACAAGGCAGATCCGCAGATGTATAAATCATAAAAAATGCACCAATTGTGAATACAGTTCTTCATATAATATTGAAAATCCATTATGATGCATACGCATCTAGGCCCTCTAGCCACCCCTTTCGAAAGTTATTAATTGGTTTCTTTAATATTTGGGGATGGTTAATTTTGTTGATTAAGAAGATAACCAAGGAATTAATTAAAATTAGTCACCCTAAAGATGTTAATTATGCTAGATTAGTAACATAGCTTTTAGTTGTTTTTACTAGATATTGTTTTGTTACGTTTGTTGTTGGCGCACCAAAATCTTTTGGATAATTGCGGGCAATTTACTTGGAATTTTTGAGTGATTCCAATTGCATTGGTTCACTATCATCTTCAATATTGCTCCTACAAAATTTGGTGATATTCCATCAAGAAATGAAGTCTCGGAAGCAAGAATTGTAAGACGTATCCTAACAGGAAAAAAAGAACGGACTAGTTTTTGTAAGCAAGCTTAAGGGACTTAAATCTGACTTTGGGAGGCCACCTCATGCTCCTAGAGGTTCACATGGATGCTATGGGTCAGCACATGAAGTCACATGGCCTTTGAAGCATGGTGCAATGAGGTATAAGAGCTTAAAGATGAAGAAAGCCAAAAAAACGTGAATGAGGGCCTACATTCATCGGTACTAGGTAGCCGCCTTTTCTTCCGCAAATTTTGGAGGATATTTTCTATTTTATATCTAGTTTGATATCCCATAGGCCAATTCTCTGTATTAGTTCATACAATAGGATTTTTTAGCTGTTCTTTAGGAAGAGGTGCTGAAACAGCTACGTTTTTCTACTTTTCTTTGTTTATTGTTTTGATTAGCTAAGCAAATGACGTCAAAATGACTTCATTTTGGACATGTTGTAGCTATAAATGTCTAGTTTGTAACCCTCTGGAATCATATCATTAAATATTGAGCCTTGAGCGCTTGTTAACTAAGCTATGTGCTTTGCTGGTCAGTTTGACCTTTAATCAAATCTTTGCATTTCTATCATACTAAACGTTGATTTAGTGGTTAGAACTCAAAGTAGGATGATACTAGAAGCTCATTGTTATAGTATAACCTAGATTGGTAATTCATTGGGTTAGTGAAAGTGGTAGTAGTTCGTTCATTCGAACACGGGTTGATCCAAAACTGATTGTGGTTCTTTCTTTAGTTCTTTCCATTCTTAATCCTCTTGGTTGCCTAAATCGATATGCATCACATTAGTTCCATAACTAATTAGCTAAAATAGATATAGTGACTCATCATCGCTTATCCCATTTAGAATGAAGCCATGTAACAGAAGTAAAACGGGACAAAGCAAATTAGGAGAAGATTTTGTACAAGAGAAATATCAAACAGAAAGAAAAAAGTGCAAGATGCTTAGAGCCAAGAGTGAAGGGAGACATCAAAAAAGGTGATGAGATCAGGCTATGATCCATTCCATATCCCTTTGAGCTTCAAATTTTCACTCCGTAGGAGCCAGCATTAAATCAAAGCTCTCATCTTTCAAACAATAGACAAGGAAACACCTAGTAAAAAGAATTTCAGAGCAAGAAGGTAAAGTTCAGAGTTAAAGTATCATAAATAGCACTTTAAAACACGCCCATGATCCTAGCCATGTCACTAGAGCATAAAGGATAGCAAAGGTTGGCATTGGATCCTCATCCAGAGTTGATGAAGGGAAAGGTGTTACTAATAGATCCACTCCTAGAGCATCTCGTAGAGTCATGGTGTTAGGATGATATGGAAGAGGACATTGGTGAAGATGGCTACCACTCCTCAGTAGTGGAGGATGAGTATGTAGGGATGGTGATGAGGATTTTTACATTTTTAGCAGGCTATTTTGAAAAACCACATATGCTCTTAGTCTCTATGTAGTACTTTTGACTTTTTCTTCAATATTATAGCAATGAAATGCTTCCTTACCTTATTTAATGCATCTTTAATACAATGTTTATGTTGTTTTGAGATCAATATATGTTCTACAATTCATTCATATGTACGTGCCTTCGCATTTCACCTAGGCTCAAGATATTTCTACAAGTCATTCATATGTACACCCCTTCGCCTTTCGCCGAGGCTCCACCCTATATGCCTCGTACCTTTTAAGAATAAGGGAATACAGAAGCACCATTAGGCAGCCTACAAGTGACCACAGCAAAGTTATTAGAGATTAGAGATTCTTAAACTCAGAATTCAATGTTGACAGCAATAAGCGCCCCAAAAACACATTCACGACAATATGGATGGCGTACAGCCCTTTTGGCCTCGCATCTTTACACTGCCCTAACAAATACCAATAATTTAGGACATTATAAGCACTATAAGTCTAAACCAAGGTCCACTCGACTAATTAAACTCTTGTCATTACGATTTCTTCTCCATAGTGACATTATGCTAGGAATTTCCCCCCACAACATACAATCAATTTTTTCACAAATGATACCTTCTGAAAGAGTATTGCTTCTGAAAAAAAAACCCTTACATGTCACATTTGATAATTCCTAACCAAGGGGATGTAGTAAAGTGCCAATTCTAATATTTTCTCCATTCCATATTTCTCATTATTGCACTTCTCCAATCAAATTTCATTAACTTTGGCCGAAAATTCCCACCATTACTGAAAAGTATCATCAAGCGTGTCCTTGTCATATTTATCTCAATGTATAGTTTATCAAATCCAATTTTCATAACTTTTAGGAAATTCTACACGGTAAAGATATGGTATTGTTTTTTCTACATTTAACTGATAAGGCGTGCTGAAAAGAGAGATTTGAATAACCTACCCCTTAACTAATCCCTCCTATTTATTTACTGCCCTTATTAAACATGGTAAGAATCCCAAATCTTCATGTTCTCCCTTCTTCTCCCCTCCCCCATTTCAAACTCAGTATATATGCATCTTCATGAGGAAATCGAATCCAATCAAATTTCTCCCAATTTCTATTGTTCTAAATCTCTTAAAGAGTTCAAACTCAGTATATATGCATCTTCATGAGGAAATCGAATCCAATCAAATTTCTCCCAATTTCTATTGTTTTAAATCTCTTAAAGAGTTCGTAATGGTCTGCAGATGCTTTCTAAGAATTAAGCGCATTCGGAAAGAATGTGGTGGGGTTCATGAGATCTTATTAAACATGGTAAGAATCCCAAATCTCCATGTTCTCCCTTCTTCTCCCCTTCCCCATTTCAAACCCAATATATATGCATCTTCATGAGTAAAATCAAATCCAATCAAATCTCTTCCCATTTTTTATTGATTTAAATCTCTTAGAGTTCGTAATGGTCTGCAGATGCTTTCTAAGAATTAAGAGCATTCAGAAAGAATGTGGGAGGTTCATGAGATTATGGTGGATCACTGGATCCTTCAGCAACATTTTTCTTCATGAGTTAATCGAATCCAATCAAAATTTCTTCCCAGTTTCTATTGCTTTAAATCTCATAAAGAGTTCGTAATGGTTTGCGCTTTCTAAGAATTAAGCGCGTTCGGAAAAAAGGTGGTGGGGTTGATGAAATTATGGTGGATCACTGGATCCTTCAGCAACATTTTGACATAAGCATTTTGGCAAGCACATTGGCAGATGCCTTTGATTCTTAATTGCTCTTGTCATCGTACTTTTAACCGAAGCCTTCTCGGCTTATGAAGGCATTACTCGAGGAATGGATACCAAATCATATAGAGAAATTAAGAGCATTGTGAGGGTAAATTAGTGGATTTGGTTCTGTTCTAACTAGCAGTTCTTGCGAGTTGGCAAGTAACTAGGTTGTCAAAAATTCCTTTCCCGGTGTGTTACTGGTTTGTATCACAGTTGAAAATTTTCTTCTGGTCCCTGCCATGCAAGAAGTAACTAGAACAATCCTCGGTCTGTTCAGACTTGAGATTGCAATTTGAGTGAATGATAATAGTTTTCCTTTTAATTTATGATTTCACTGCAAATGTAACTTCAGTTTGCAGTATAGTTCCCTTGTCATATTGATTGAATTTGATCGTCTCATGAAGATGCGCATAAACTATGTTTGAAAACACGGAAGGGTGAAGATGGAAGATGATGGACTCTGAGCGTGACGGCAGTAAATAGAACAGGTGGGGATTAGTTGTGGAGTAGGTTAGGTAAATCACTTATTTATTCATGAATGTAATCACTTACACACTAATGACATACACAAAACCCTAAAGAAACTTTACAGCTTTAATTGGCATAAGTTATAGTCGAAAGCACTGAGCCATATCCTTGCTTTTCTATCAATCTCTGATAGGTAGCAGCTTCTTTACTAAAGGGCTTTAGGCCAGAAATGAGTGGGAGAAAGATGCCCTATTTTTTCATTCCTAGATAGTTAAATGATTTTGTTTCTACCATGTAGAAAAAACGATACTATAAGGTCACCATGTAAAGTTTCCTTAATTTTTGCTAATACATATTTGTAGATATTATTGGTCTCGTAACTGTGAAATTGCAATTTGCAAGTGTTCCAAGATTTACTGAACAAAGGAAGCACTCTCTGGCTTTTATCTCGTGCAAAATGCATGGTTTATGAGAACTTTACTTCATTCCTATAGTATGGAGTAAATTACCTCTCTTTTAGTTTTGTTTAATCAAACAATAACACTCCTATGGTTATTCTAAGTGACAAGAGAATATTGCAATTTAGTTTATAGACCTTTTGGAAAAAAAAACATTAACGTACTTATTAGGAGATATCATTGCATGCAACCAAGTAATAATATGTGGATCAATATACAATGATTTTCTTCAAAAAAAAAATTAATTTCTAACAACCAAACGCACATCATCTAAAAAAACAAAAAAAAAATATCTTCTTGTACAATCTTTGAGTTATAATATTGTTTACATGTAGTATAGAAGAAGAGTCCCTACTCCCTACTCGGCTACTCCACACCTATGCCTAACTCAAATGAAGGAGGACCTTGAAAAAAAGGTCTTGGAATTGTGCTTTCGCTACGGTATTTATTGCCATCTTGTAACAAATCAAAATTGCACCAAATTACAGATTGTATTAATATATTGATGAAAATGATGATGACACTATCATTAGAAAACATAACCCTACAGCAATATATATAGGGAGCATAGGGAGTCAAAGAGAGGGGGAAAGCACTAAAGCACTACATCACCCTAGTCATTTGCAAAGTGAAGAAGCAAGAGCATCAGAAAGGACATTGAACAAAGAAACATTGTAGGTAGTTGAAGGGAGGGGAAGAAGATTTTACATGAGTGTTTTAGAATTTGGAGAAGCAGGAAATTTGGAAAGGACGATAATCAAAAGTAATACTAAATCTTTACTGTTTTAAAAAAAATAAGAAGTTGGCTTGAGAATTCGAAAGCATCTTTTACAGATTCTGCTTTTAGTCTGTTTAGATTTGCTGAAACATAATAATTTTCAGAACATAGTAAAGATTGTTTCTTTAGACCACTCCTCCCTTACCACCAGTAACAGTGTTTATAGGATACTCCTAGAAAGACTTTTATTCTTGAATTTGAAGAATTGAGCAGGCAGCATTCCTTAACTACAAATAGAGACATTTAAAATGAACCACCTATAAAATCGAATCAGTCTCTCATTCAACAGTTTACAAGCTTCTTAGCAAGCTCTTCCAGGTGGCTCATCTAGAAATTATCAAACATGAAGCCATCATCTGAAGTTTACCTGTGTTGCTATTCCAGCATGGTCCATCCCAGGAACCCATAATGTATTGTATCCAGACATTCTCCGCCAGCGAATTATTGTGTCCTGTACAGTTAGGTTATCCAATTATCAAAACACTCCCATGAAAAACCTCACATCTAGTAGGCAAACCACAGAGGGATGAAATACTTCAATTGCACCAGTCAGAGCATGACCAATATGCAGTGCCCCTGTTACATTTGGCGGTGGAAGGACCTGCAAAGCACGAAAACAAATGGATGAGATCCTTGAGGTAGGGCAAGCGTTACCAAATGAATTTTTACAATGATAAGTCTACCCAGGAGATTTAATATCCCATGAACACCACAAACAAAGCACAAAGATAAACAAGGCAGGGCACCACATAACCAGCTTCAATCCCCCCCCCCAACCCCTTCTATGCTTTCGGTTGCATTCATTTATTCAAAGGCCAGAGGCATGTGGGCTGGCCATGAGACACATCTGAATACTCTACATCTAACCAGGCTATTGCCTACGGCTAATAGAAATTAAATAATGAGGCAGAAAAAATTGCACTAGACACAGACGTTTCTAAATTCAAAGACAAGGGAAATACATTTTTTATTGATTTATGCTTATAAAACTATAATACTTTCCACCGTTATATTAAAGTGGAACATATTCCTCAGGGAAATTTCACAAATAGTTACAGCCTTTTTATTTTGGGTAGTTTTATGTGGCAAAATGCCAGTATTACCCTTGTGTAACCAACTCTCATTATTATTTACCCAATGCATTCCTAATTACTTCCTCTCTCTATCTCTCCCTCGTCAACCCCCTTTCAATTAACCCCAAAAATCACCACCGTCTGCAGGACTTTTTTTCTCTTTGCTCTTGCGTGTCAATACCATGCGATGCTACAACTAGGGCACAGGTGTCGGATTCAGGTATTTATCCCAGTGTCGGATAAGTAAAAATTCCTCATCTAAGAAAACTGCGACACATTCGAGAAACACAGCGATTAAAATATGACATGAATTTATGTAAGATTTAAAAGTTTTTAAAAGAAATCAAAATAAATGTTGCAAAAAACAGATATCGCATTTGACAATAAAGTATATGTTACCCACTGCAAGCATCCAAAAGCAAAAACTATAAAAAGGGAAAAAGCACTACCTTAATGTTTTTGAAGCAAGGATAAAAGATTGAAAATTTCTATCACAAAACATTCACACGCGTAGGGAATAGGCTGACAACTTAAAAAAGAATAGATGACAGAGCAGGACATTACTGCACCCATGTCAGGGTGTGTTAGACAAGTATGCCTGTGTAGAATAGATGACCGAGCATCACATACCACAACCGAGGTCTTACAGTCCCACCCAGCCCTCCAACTGAATCGTCTAGCACCTTCCAACTTGAAGTAATTTATGAAACCCGTTGAGGGCTTTTACTTGAAATACGGATTTACATTTCGGATAAGATTCAATTTCGAGAAATTTTATGCATTTGCACTATATTTTACTCATTTCTTGCAGCTATCTTCTTTCTCTCGTGACTCTCACCTAAAATCAGCCTTGCGCCTTACTTAAGTTGCATGAGCCGCGCGCCTCGCATAACGGGTCGCTGCGCCTAGATCTACTAACACGACTTTCTTATCGCCTACGGTTGCCTAGCGACTGAAAGAGTCTTGGGTGCGCTTACATATCTATTATTCAAGCTCTAGCTAAAGATGAGCTTAATGCTATAGACTATAGTTCATTTCCATTCCTTTTTATAGCAAATTTTCTTACAAATTTAAATTTTATAGAATTCATATAAAAAAGAAAAGATTAAACGTACACCACCTTCACAAGCTCTTCCAAACATCATCTGATTTGTTCTAGACTACATCGTATATAGCTCATGAATCAATTACAGAAGTCCAATCTCAAGTTTGACTCCGGCAAGATTACATAATTTTTGCCTATTACTATGAAATTTATGTTCATTATGGTCAATCTTTTCATCATTTCGTTTTCATGAGACATATGTATATAACTTTCTTCCTGCACCCAATTACCATTATGACAATAGAACTTGACTCTTCTGATGAAGTGCAGGCGTTCCACCGTTTATTATATGAGTTGACCCGAATTATTCCTAATCAAAGCTCTGGCGAGTTGACAAGTGGCTCAGCAAATGCACAGCCCAATCACAAGGCAAGCTACATCTATGCGAACTACTCCCTTTGTCTGACAATTAGATTGCATATTTTCCTTTTTAAGGTGTCTCGAATAACATTGTAGGCTCTTATTTTGTACACATGACAACAATAATTCATACACTACATTATCATCCCCTACAAAATATAAAGATTACCCACTATCTTGAGTCGCATCTCTCTTTCTTTCACCCATTGAAAAATTAACCACCATCTCGAATTGCATTTACTTTTCACATTACCTCCAATAAGATGGCCCGCTAAAAAATATTGCAACATCTCCTACTGCACAACCTATAACGGGACGAAACCACGCAGGGATTACTAGGTTTATGGAAATTTAATTTAAAGGAAGATGGTAAGTTTTCAAAAAGGAAGATGGAATATACAAGGGGATGAATGACTAGAATGTCCAACAACAAGATAAGGAAGTAGTCTAATTACATTAACAAACTAGCCAAAAAAATTGATGTTAAAAAACAACGGGTTGAATTTCAAATATAAAAAATATTTCAGAGTTTACATGGAACCAAAGCTCAATAGTAACAATTATTAGTGATGCGCCAGTTTAAGTTGCACTTGCACTAATGCTTGATGGTATTTTAGCTTGCTAGCTCTAAGGGTTTATGTCCAACAAACGTTTGTGTGAACTTCAAATAGGTGATAGACGTATAATTTACGTAGTTTGGGACTTAATTGACAAACTTTCTGCTACAACTCCAAACGACATCGACTAATGTGGAACAATTTTTAGTTTTTCTTTTGGTTCATAGGGACCCAAAAGTGGAGTGATGTATGCAAGTTTCAGAATAAACCGTCTATTTGATTAGTGAATAATCTTCTAACTACATTTTGATAAAAAATAATATTGTTTAAAGAAAACGCAACATAAATTTTCAATATAAGAGATATTGCAAAGAGTTTACAGGGAATCAAAACTCAATAGTAACGATTATGGATTAACAGAAGAAGAACACTTAACTTTTTGACAGATCAGACAAACCAAATCGTCAATTGGAAAGTCAAAGAGCCCAAAAGTGAAAACTCCTAAGATCAATGCACATAGTTATCGGAGCAACATCAATGGTTCACTCAAAGAAATACTCATAGTGAGTTGGGTGTAGAGACTGCAAGCAACCCCTTATCCAAAGATGAACAATTTGAATTAGAATCAATGCATCACAGAACTTATAAACTAGAACCAACAGCAGTTCCTCATTATAACTTTCTTCGTGACTATCCTGTTTAAACGAAACAGATAGACAAGAGGTGTGCATATGCACCAGCATCATTTCAAATGGACAAGATCAGGGGACACGCCTGTGCCATATTCGGCACGACCGTGCCACCCGTGTTTCCAGAGCAGAATCTGCGGGAACCTCGCCTTGCCTCCTAAAAACTGCACGTTCGTGGCGCATTTTGGCACGTTCGTGGCACATTTTGGCACGTCCGTGCAGGGTGTGGACCTGTTTCTCGGGTTTTGCGGCGACAGTTTTCGGCTCCTTTCTTTTCTTTTCGGGGTTTAATTGTGCAGTTTATTTCCGTCCTTATATATACCTTTTCTAAACCGTCACATATACTCATCCAAACACTAAACAGTTTGAGAGAGCCTTTCTTCTTGCAAGAATTCATGGTTCGAAAAAACGGCCGTATCGATTCGGTTCGGCCGAGTTGTAACGGATTTCAACTCTGGCGAACCGAATTTTACCAGTTCAGAACGCTGTTTCCAAAAGCACCGTATTTTCCCCCGAATCGCCCGATTCAACCGATACAAAACGGTATCGGCCGTTTTTTTGCCCGACCCAACCGTGACAAAGGAGAGAAGAATAGAGTAGATTCGAGTTTAAAGGTCAAAAAATAATCTTTAAGCAGATTTTTACATACCTTGACATTAATCTACAAATTTCGAGCAATATCCCCTTATTAAGTGCATTTCTTTTAATAAAGTTGAAGCCGGAGGAAACCCTAATTTGTGATAGCGTAGCAGTTGGCCACCGCCAAACCCTAATTTCTTTGGTTTTTCAGTTCTGGAAAAAAGGTCTGTACTTCATCTTTTTTCTTTTCCTTCTTTTTGACCTTTTCTCTCTCTTACATTTATTGCATAACATG
The DNA here is from genome assembly GCA_947645195.1 of Patellifolia procumbens. Lineage (NCBI taxonomy): Eukaryota > Viridiplantae > Streptophyta > Magnoliopsida > Caryophyllales > Amaranthaceae > Patellifolia > Patellifolia procumbens. The sequence goes on from CANSGD010000466.1 coordinate 202,460, forward strand.
TGCTCTGCAGTCTCCAACACACCCACTGCCCCACTAGGCCACTAGTAGTTTTCTTTTTTTAAAAAAAACAAAATACTAATTTACTTACTTTTTAAACCAAAATTTGACTTATCTTTTGTTTTCTACTTGTACGTGTAGCAGACATTTTATACTATGCTATTTCTTTTACTCCTTTGCCACGGTTGGTAAAGGCTTTTTATTTAATCCCTTAATGAAAATTTAATTCCTTAAAAATATTTTTTTTACTAAAAAGAATTACATAACCTAATTTGTTCCCGGGCAATTGTATCCCGTTCCGCGACGAACGTATCCGTTCCGTTACACCGAAACCCGAACCGTTACCGTTTCCGAAACCGTTCCCGTATTTTCGAACCATGGCAAGAAAGTTTTGAACGGTTCTTGAGAGTTGTTCCAGTCTTCATATTCGGGTGAACGGGTTTGGAGATAATTGTGTTAACCTTGGGGGGCAAGGTCACCTTGTAGACCTTCAATGGTGGTGGCGAAATTTGCTTATAAGGCAATGGTTCTTCCACGGCGCAGTTTGTTCGTGTTTGATATTCCTAGATAGTACTTCCTCCGTTACTTAATAAGTGGAACAGAGAGAAAGTAGTGGGAAATTAAGAAAGGTAGAGAGAGAAAGTTGGGGACCACAACTAAGTAAGGAAAGGGTAAATTAATTAACATTAAATAACTTATAATCCACAACCATCACCCACCCCACCCAATGACCCATCGACAACCCCAACCACCATCACCACCAGTTGACCCACCACCATTAGCCACTGACCCACCCAAAAGCCACCGCAAACCACCAAAATCAACCCCACACCACCCCAGAGGCACCAAAATCAACCCCACATCACCCCGCAACCACCGTAAACCATCGAAACCAACCCCGCAACCAACGAAAACCAATTTACAGCCACCCGCAGCACTCCACAACCACTGAAAACAACCGCACGGCCACCGAAACACCACTCCACATGTAGATCGAAACCGCTTCTCTCCTCTTCTCCGACGAGCACTCACTTAGATCGAAGATGGAGGAAGTAGATCCTCTTTTGTCTTCGTCTTTCGTCGACGATAGAGGATGGCGGTGGTTTTGTTTTTATCGTCGAAGAAGATAGAGGAAGACGGGGGAGATGCGGAGCTGTTGTCTTCACAACTGTCGACGGAGGAGAAGCGGCGCCGTCTTCATCTTTCGTCTTCGTCTTTCATCGACGACGGAGAAGGTAGAGGAAGACGGAGGAGACGGAGGAAGACGGAGGAAGACGGAGGAGACGGAGGAAGACGGAGGAGACGGAGGAAGACGGAGGAGACGGAGGAGAACAGCAGCGATGTGGGAAGATTGGGAAGCAAGAGAGAGACAGAGGTGGTGGGCTGGTTGGGGTGGGTGGTGGTTCAATTTGGGTTGAGGTTGGATGAGGAGAGAGAGGGGGTGGGGGGTTTTAATTAGGTTAGTGATTAGATTAAGTTAAGGGGAAAATGTAATTAGGTATTGTTTAATTATGGTTGAGTAAGGGTAGTTATGTAACTTTATCTATTAAAACTTTCCATTTAAAGAAGTGTGTCACTTATTGTGACATTTCCAAATAAGGAAAGTGTGTCACTTATTAAGGAACGGAGGAAGTAATTTCAATTTTTCTCTCCTCCTTTAATTTATGGATTCAACAGGTATTATTTCCAACACAAGATACTAGCAAACAGTTCAGTAAGCTAGTTCCACATTACAATTTTCGTCGTGACTATCCTGTATGCATGAAAGAGAGATAGAATAGAGTGCATATGCTGATATTGCACCAGCATATGCACATACACCAGCACCATTTTAAATCTACAAGATACTACCAAGTCCAATAAGCTAGTTAAATGAGCACTCACAATCACAAAAGGTGGTTTTGAGCTATTAGACTCAGCTACAAAAAAGCCAGAATTTTCCCACCAAGCATACCATCTGCGCCAACAATCACAGAAAAAGAAGTCAGCACAACCGGCAAATAACAAATTCTGCTGAATGCTTCAAGAAATTGTTACTTACGATTTCTCGACTGCAGCAGGAGAATATTGCTTTGCCATTGAACGGGAAAGTTGCTTCTTCTCACCAAGCAATGTCTCTGGATCTACATAATCCTTTGGATCCTCTTCCACCGCATCCTTCTTTACATTCTTCCTTTCAGTCTTCTTGGAAGTGTTAGTTGATTGTTGTGTCTGACAAATTGGTATTACATGATTAAGTGAGATGCATTTTGTCACAAACATATAATGAATTTTACCTAGTCCCTAATTAGTTATCAGTAAATGTCAAAAATTCGTAGCAAAATGATATTCCTCGTGAAGAAAATTGAAATAAAAGAATATACCTGAACTTTCGCAGCTTCTGCTTTGAGTGCTGCCTTTTGTTTCTTCAAATCTTTTGCTTTGGCCTGGGACATGAAAGAATTTGTTGCTAATTAGCATTACATTGAAAATCAACCCTTTCAATGAGCTGTCTGAGTACTACTTATGTGGAAAAAAAAGGAACAGATTACAATGGAAAACATCACCTGGAAAATTAGAAGTGCGATACGACATCTTAAATACTAATCTTACACTTGCGCTCTCTAACTGCCCCCAAAACCAATACACGGTCATAAACACTATTAAGGATATTAGTGATTAGCATATTTTAGCATAAACCAATTTTATCTAGGATTGAACTAATTATACATTCAAACTACATTCTTTATCTCGTGAAAAAATGATATTAAAAAACCATCTAATATTCAAAATATCACTACACCAATCCCCTATTGCAAGTTCATCTGTCGAGACAAGCAAAAAACAACACTGACTATAGAACTTGCAAATCATATAGCGGAAATGCAAGTATGACAAACCTTTTCTTCCTTTTTCTTCTTCCTCTCGAGCTCTTCGGCAGATAGAGGGACCTCAGGATCACCCTGTCATTTTGAATTTACTCATTAGAGATATACTTGCAGCAAATTAATAATCAAATGACAGCAAATTAATATAGTTACAGTTTAGGAATAGGAAGCTCAATAAAGTTAGTGTTTGTATTGAAACTTTGCCCTTAATATACTTGCAGTTAGGACTGTGAGACTTTACAAGCAGATATCTCTAAGTGCAGAAATTGACAGATTGATAAACAAACTTACCATTCTGCCGGCGAAAGTTGTTCGTGCAGAAATTGCGCTTGCGGCAGCAGGAGACCAAAGGTGAGGACTGAGGAGCGAGGGTTATGAAATATGAAGGTTGGGGAAGGTTTGTTTATTTTGACACTCCCAAATTTGGAAGGGTGTTAAAACCTAACCTTTTTTTGGTAAATATATATATTCTCGTCTAAAAAGTTTTTCCGTTTTATTCGTCAGTGGCGTTTTTACCTTTTTTATAAGAAAAATGATTTTTAATAAGTCAACCTTTATGCAATCTTCTAAAATTAAGTTCACCTTTAGATTATTATGGAATAAGTTAACCTTGTATGAGTATTAACTTTCAATGAGTTAGATCAGGTCTTGGGGTGGTGTTTGGGATCGAGTGGTGGTGGTGATTGTGATTATAGGTGTAGAGGGTTGGTAAAGGGAAAGAAAAGAAAGAAAAATTATTACTTGTGGTTAATGTAAACGATCACTTAAACTCATAGAAAGTTAATACTCATACAAGCTTAACTTATTCCAGAATAATCCAAAGGTGAACTTAATTTTAGAAGATGGCATATAGGTTGACTTATTAAAAACAATTTTTCCTTTTTTATATGTATATTGTACACGAATTAACTAATTAAGTGTAGTTATAAGTAATTTAATGTTTTCTTTATTTATTATTACTTTTCTTTTCTAGGAAATACATCTATAAAATAAATTGTTTAACATTTGTTTTTTTCTTGTAATATTGGTTAATTAATGAATAATTGTAGTATTCATACTAATATTTAGACCCGTGCATTATGCACTGGAAATTAATGTTCTAGCAAAGTAAAGTACACGTGATACAAAAAGTTATTGGATTTTTTAGAATAATCTTATCCCGTAAAACTCAGTCAAGAGTAAACAATTGTGATTTGAGTATTTTGGGTCATGTTTTTAAGTAAATCCATGATAAAGAAGTCTCAATACATTATTGCCTAGTTGTGTGATTAATAAGTATAGACTGATACCCTCAACGTTTTTATTATTTAACTCGAGAATTTCAAATTCATTAATCTGTTTTTATAATCCGTGTATTTACATTTAAAAAAAACTTAGTTCAAAAGTTCGCCCAATATATTACTACTACCAGTCACCTAACCTTTTCCAACTTGTCAATTATGTTTTTAATCGTCATAACCCGTTACAAAAGGTTCTTTTAAAAAGTTAGCTAATGTTATAATCAATTGGTCAGATTATCATATATAATGAGTTGTTAGGAAAAATAGTCAAAAATGAAAAATATACTCCTTTACAAATAGGGACATTGATATTGTGTACGTTTGCTGATGTATATCGTTGATCACGAATATCTCTAATTGTACATGAATAGAAATTATAAATAGTTGATATTATGAAAGTGCATATTAAGATGAATAAAGCAAGATCCCACATAAATATGTTTTTTCTTACATAAAAATAAGGAAAATTTGTCGCCAACAGTCTAAATTATTGACCATCTTCTATAAACAGTCCAAACTATTGATAATACAGCAACAGTCCAAACTATTACTCCTATCTTCCATAAACAGTCCCTATGACATATTAACCTGGTATAACGGGTAAAAAATATTTTTTTATTTCTCTTTTTCTTTTTAGTTTTAATAACTTTTTTAATCAACTTAAAAAAAATCACTCCCCACCTCCACTCCCTACCAGCCACCCCCGCTCCTTCTCACCCTCACCCTACTCCCTGCAGCTTCAATCGACGGAGTTTATTGAGCTGCAGATTCACCCGCCGGTGACGGTGTCATCGCCTCCGCAACCGGAGATTGAATTCTCGTCGTCGTTTCTTTGATATCGTTGCCGGAGAGAGAGATGGAGACGATTAAGGAAGACGAAGAAGCAGAGGAATCGCCATTGTTGAGTACCAATTCGAGTTCAAGTAGGATGGTTGGTTGTGGGGTGCTGGCAGTGGGCTTCGACGGGCAAGCTGGAGGTGCTTCGCCGACGACTGGTGGCGAGCTTGAGATTGAAAGAGTGTCGGTGGGGTGGGTTTGTGCGTGAGTGTTGCGGGTGGGGGGGAGTGGTGGTGAGTGGTGGCGGCTTGAGGGGCTGCGAGATTGGGTGTTGGAGGCTTTGTGCGAGAGTGCTGCTGGTTGGTCAGAGTTTCGGCGAGGAGTGAAGGAGAAATAGGGTGAGTGATGGTGGCAGTGTGGGTGTGGGAAGGGGTGGGGGTGGCTGACAGGGAGTGGAGTGGGGAAGGACTTTTTTTAAAAGTTAATTAAAAAAGGTTATTAAAACCAAAAAGAAAAAGAGAAATTTGAAAAAATAGGTTTTACCTGTTATAATAGGTTAACAGGTCATATGGACTGTTTATGGAAGATAGGGGTCATTGTTTGGACTGTTCCTGGATTATCAATAGTTTGGACTGTTTATAGAAGATGGTTAATAGTTTGGATTGTTGGCGTCAAATTTTCCTAAAAATAATACAAGATGGTGAAACAATATAATATGAATAGTATAAAAAGTCAAAAGATCTTTATTTAACAATATATTAAATCAATACCTCCAACATTTCTATTGCTCTAACCCGTGAGTTTCAAGCTCATTGTTGATATTCAAATTTCAGAAAAGATTGTTATTTTATTTTCTCTATGGATAAGTTTCATATGTATTATATGATTACATCCCATATATGTTTTTTTAAAATTCTAGTTCGATTAATAAATCTATTTGTTTGACATTAACATCAACTTCTCATCATATGATCTATTATTTTGAAATTATTCTTGAATTTTTCAAAGAAATTTAAATTTTCTTGAAATGAATAAATTAGACATAATATTATCTTAACCCCTTTTGTATAAATAGATATTATTTCCTATATGTTATATCCCTATGAATGACTTTTATAAAAAAAAATTATGATTAGTAAGTGTCGCATATTTTTTAAAAATTTTAAAATATTAAATTATACACAAATAAATTTTAGAAAGGCTTTTATCCTATTAATCAAAAATTTCTCCAAATATTTTGATGTTAACATTTTATCCTATTTATATGATTTGATTTCATTTTCACTCATATGAAATTTAAAATAGTTGATTGTAATCTCTTAATATTTATAATTAGTTATATTTATAAGATGGGTAACGTGAAAGTCAAATGGTGTAGATAAAAAGAAACAGAGATATTACTTGTTCAAAAACTAAATTTTAGAATTGAATTACAAAATATTATGTGTCCTTTTAAAGAGATAAATAAATTTTATGATACAAATTAACTGAGATAAATTTTTAAAAAATTACATTGAACCTTTTGTAATAAAATTTAGTAATGAACCTTTTTAATAAATTTTATGATACAAATTAACTAAGATGGATAATGAATCTTTTGTAATAAAATTTGGCACGCTGGAGTAAAAACGACAACCATATTTTTTTGGTAAAAATAAATAGTACCTCTATAGAATAAAATTTATTATATATTTATTCGACCAAATGATTTACAATTATAATGTTTTCCCATTTTCTAACAACAACCTTAAAATTTCTATTTTGTTAATTACTTTTTATCATACAACTATACGTTTAGAATAAAATATTGAAAGAATTAGGGCAGGTTCATTATGAACTGCGAATTTTACCATCAAAAAGTAGTGATTCTTAGCAAAAAAAAATAGTTATTTTAAAAAAATGATGCTCCCCCTTTATAATTTATCTACTTGTAACTACTTTTGAAATGGTTAGATAATTATACTTGTATATCTAGGGTAAATTTTTTTTTTGTAGAATCTCAATAATCTTCATCAATTATAAAATGGTCTTATATTCACCCATATTCAAGGTTAACACAATTTATATTTTTTCTCCAAAAGTCTTAACCTCTTCACCAAATCCCTTTAGATTTTTCAATAGTTTTTTTATCTCATCTCTACTTGTTTGCACCTTTTCTATTGTATTTTTCCACATTAAATTTTTATTATTTTAATAATGGAAGTTTGTGAGCTTTAAGCCGGAAAATTATTAGTTTATTTTATACTTGCCAATAAGTAGTTTTTGCAAATTTTAATACTTGCTAATGAGGTTTGTGAGCTTTAAGTCGGTAAGTTATATAAGGTAGCTAAAACTGAAAATTTTAATTCAATTGATTGATGAGTGACTGGTATATATTTCAAAATTAGTACCATTTTGAAAAATATATTGAATGGTGATTAACACTCTGGGAGCGTTCTTTAACAAGATCCATAATCTAAAAAAGGAATATTTACAAACACAAAACTAAATTGTAACTAATAGTTAAGCACATAAGTTATAGTGAGTGTCGACCATCGCTAATCATTTCAACCATAAAATCAATAGATCACTTTATCCACAGATAAAATAAAAATAGCTGATATTTTTGCTAAATAATAGTATAAATGATTAATAACGGTATAGAATTATTCTCCCGTTCAAGTAATGACGACTCAGTTTCAGATTTAAAATTATAACAAATGTTAATTGATGGTCTTATATCATCATATAATCATTGGATTTCAAGAAAAATGGAAAAGCATGAGAAGAGAGGAAGGGGTGCATGCAACAGATGAGATATTATCTATATTGCATTTGATATTCTTTACCTACTTATTTGACTGAAATAAAACTAGTTTAAGGAAACTCAATATCCTTTTTGTATACGGAAACAAGGTTTTCAGAACGTTGCTTCCATCTATTGTTGTTATTAATTGCAATAGATGACTTATGATATTCTCCAAACTGCATCTTCATCTTCTTTAATTCTAAAAAAGACACGATTATTGGGAAATTTAATGAAAAGGTGAAGGGTATATATAATAATAACTCGTAACTTGGGCAAGTTTTTTATTTGTAAAATCTGATTGATATGGTTAAATATTTTGCTTAAATATTTTCTTTTAAATTATACCGGAAATAAATTGATTAGATTGATTGTTTCTTATTAAGACAATTTTATGATGTGGAGCATAGGTGGCATTCATCGGTTTCTTATAGTGACAATATTTGTCACTTGTATTATGCTTGCACCACATGTCACATAAAAATATGCTTGTGATATGTGGCAAAAATGATTTTGTTTTATATATTTATATAGATAGATAGATTCTTTACCTACTTATTTGTCTGAAATAAAGCTAGTTTAAGGAAACTCGGTATCCTTTTTGTATACGCCCACAAGGTTTTCAGAACGTTGATTCCATCTATTGTTGTTACTAATTGCAATAGACGACTTATGATATTCTCCAAACTGCATCTTCGTGTTCTTTAATTCTAAATAAGACTCGATTATTGGGAAATTTAATGAAAAGATGAAGGGTATATATAATAATAACTTCTAACTGGGGCAATTTTTTTTTTTGTAAAATCTTATTGATATGGGTAAATATTTTGCTTTAAATATTTTCTTTTAAATTATACCGGAAATAAATTGATTAGATTGATTGTTTCTTATTAAGACAGTTTTATGATGTGGAGCATATGTGACATTCACCGGTCTCTTATAGTGACAACATTTATCACTTTTATTATGCTTGCGACACGTGTCACATAAAATGTGATTGTGACATGTGGCAAAAATGATTTTGTTTTATAAATTTATATAGATACTTGTTACTTTTTAAAAGGAGTATTTTCTTTACTTTAATTTTTTCGAACTTATTTGAACTGAAACTATTTGAACTTAGTCCGAACTTATTGAATGCCTTTTTATAAGGTGTTATAACTTATTTGAACTTATGGAACTATTTTTAACTTATTTAAACCTATAAACCTCAAACTCATTATTTAGGCGAATAGAATGCACCATAAATGTTGTTTCCATAATTGCATTTACTGAAGTACTAAGATAGAGAAGTGACCTTAGTTGAGACTATCAATGAGGAATACACATTTCTAGTACTTTGAACGATAAATATTAAGATGTAATTTGTGAACTAAAATGTATCATAGGATGAAAAAAGTTAGTGGCCATTTTGTATAAATATTTTACTAACATAATCATACATTGAATTTTCTTGGCCCCTCCAAAAATTTGTTCAAGATCCGCCACTGGTACAGGCCTGCTAATAAGCACTTTATTGTGCTTAATTGGAGGTCATTTTTAGTGTCCTTGCATGTAGTTTAGAGCATTTAAGCCTAGCATTGCATAGATTTTGTCAGCTTTGAGTTATATTGTCGCTTCATTATCTGTTTAGTTATTTTTGGATGATTTCCAGGCTAACTAGCATGTTTTTGAAGTCATACGATCATTGGAAGACTAGTTGTGGACTTTTGAACTTCAAATGGACATAACATTTGATCCATAAATCGGATTAAGGTAATTCTAGAGGGAGGTGTTAGTTCATTTCGATAGCTTTCCAACGATTGGTCATAAGACCAATTTCTGTAAGAGACAAGAGAGATATGATCGTTTGAAGTTGAGCTGTCCGCTGACACGTAGGCCACCACAGTCGTGGGGACCTGTAGCAGGCAAGGCAGACTGCTGAAGATTTGGGACTGACTCGACGAAGTTGCCACAACCGCTCACTCGACAAAACCGAAGACACTCCGCCAGAACAGAAGGAAGTGGAATTTGGTGAAGTAAGGTCACCACGGCCGTGTTGATTTTTCCACGACCGTGGCACCTGACTTCCATAGGAGCAGTTTCCTTTGAGATTACATTCTGCCTCGACAATTTTAAGGCACCACGACCGTGTCGACTTGATTTCGGGCTTTTGCCCCGTTTTTCCGTCTTCATTTATTGGACCATATAAATAGTTTTTGCAGTTTTGGTGGAGGATTATCTCATTACTTAGACTCTACTTACATAGTTTAACTTTCTAAACTCTCTCAAACTCTTAGTTCTTGTTATTTTGCAACCTTGAGGATTCAATTGTGATTTCAATCCAAGTAATTTTCTTTCAATCTCTCTTCTTTATTTTCATTGTTTTATTAATCATGTTTAATTTATTTAATCTCGTTTGCTTTGAATCCATGATTAGTGAGTAGTTCCTTATCTAGGGTTTAGGTGAAAGCATGAATTAGGGCTAATTAAGATGTTCTTGTGATTACTTTATTCATGTCTAATATGCATTGATCTTGGTGTTTTGACACCTTAGGGTAGACCTTGATCAAGTTTATGCTAGGGCTTAGATTTCAATTACTCTTAATTGATTGTTGTTGTCTTGTCATTCCCATGAATCAACTTAATTTCTACACCAAGAGATTGGGTAGAAATTAAGAGGATCCTATTTAGGGGTTTTCCAAGCAAATTGAATCTATTAATCAATTGGCTAAAGACCATTCGAGAGAGGATTTAGTCGATTAATTAATTGATTACTCTTGAGGACCATTCGAGAGAGGACTCAAGTACTTTATAGGGAAACTTAACCTTGCATGTTATTCTCTATAGTTTCGTAGTTGCATTAGTGTCGTGTCTTGCCCGAGTTCATGCGAGTAACCCAAGCTCTAGTGTTATCTATATTATATTTACTTCTCTACTTGATTACTAGTTGTTATTCTTTAGTTAGTTGTTAATTGGTAACTATTCAATCTTTACACCCCCAAATACCCTTCACTTAGGTAGTTCTAGACTTAGTAGACCTTAGTCAATCCCAATTTCCTTGTGGTTCGACGCTTGACTTGCCGTTACTACGTTCATAGTAGTTGCTCGTTAGGATTATAAGTATTGTTTGCTAAACGGTTCTTAGTGCCTTAACGACACACTAAAAACCTCTTATCAAAATGGCGCTGTTGCCGGGGAAATTGTTCTATTGATTGAAGTTTACTTGAGTTTAGTATTGCTTAAGTGATTTTTCTTTTGTTTTTGATTGTGTTTTTATTCGCTAACCCTCTGCTTAGCTTTGTTGTCTTACATGAGAAGGAGAGCTCACGGTTCACCCATCTTACCTTTAGATTCGGAAATCAATCGCACTTTGCGAAAGCTTCAGGGAGGTTTGGAACGGTTGACCTTGGGTTCTGCACCAGCTTCACCAATCTCAAGTTCAACAAGTGAAAGTGAATCAGACATGGGTGACGATAATGCACAGCTTTTCAGGGATTTCGTAAATCCGGGGTCCTATGTTTTACAGGGTGGAATTCGACTCCCCACAACTACTTCAAATTTCAGCATTCACCCTCAGTTTAAACAGATGATGAAAGTAGAACAATTTTGTGGAGGGTCGATGAGGATCCACTTGATCATCTTGATCGGTTTTTAGAGATTTTTTCTATGATAACAACAAATGATGTCTCTCCAGACTATATCAAGATGCATCTCTTCCGGTCTTCTCTTTCTGGAAAAAAGTCATGGCTCAAGAGCGTGCCTGCTAACTCCGTCACTACTTAAGAGCAAGTTACATTGGCCTTTCTGAAAAAGTATTTCCCAGAGTCGAAGACCGCTGATATTGGGAGGAAGATCTCCTCATTTGAGCAAGAATGTGATGAGACGCTTGTCGAGGCTTGGGAAAGGTTTAGGGAGTTGATTCGTTCATGCCCTCACCACGAGTTCAATCAAAATCTACTCATGAGGTTCTTTAATGATGGTCTTGACCCTATGTCACGTGCTAACCTTGATGCTGGAGCGGGAGGTTAACTTTCTAAGATCCCGCAAGACCAATTAGAGTCCACCATAGAAGAAGTGATCAAGAACTACTCATGGGGTGGAAGAAGGAGAGGATCTCAACCTAAGAAGGGTGGCAAGTTTGAGTTGGACCCAATGGATCAAATTCAAGCAAAGATGGATCAACTTGACAAGAAGCTCTCTAAGATCACCCTTGCATCATCGAGTCCCTCACAAGTGAATGCTTTCTCTTGTGATATATGTGGTAGTACAAACCATGATACCTCTTATTATAGAGGACCTCAGTCAGAGCAAGTGGCGGCCATGAATTCTAGAGGAGAAGGTTATCAAGGTAACCAAGGGTATAGAAGCAATCAACAAGGAGGTTTGAGACAACCTCAACAAGGATACAACCAACCTCAACAAGGTTGGAATCCACCTCAACAAGGCTTTAATCAACCTCAACAAGGGTTCAATCAAAGCTACAATCAAGGTGGGCCCTCCTCTCAAAGTTCCAATGTCTATCAAGCTCCTCACCAACGATCCAATTTTCAAAAGGCCCCTCTAAATCCCCCATTTCCTAAACCGAACCCCGAACCTACTCATTCCTCTGATCGTACCTCCCAAATTCTTCAACAACTTCAAACCATAACCCAAGCCCTTGCTCTTCAAAGCCAAGCTCTTCAAAGTCACGGCCAAAGATTTCAAGAGTTACAAGCTCACACCAAAATGCTTGAAACCCAATTGGCTCAAGTGGCCGAGAAAACCCCCTCAAACCCCACAAATCAACTTCAAAGCCAACCCATTCCTAACCCCAACCTACATCAAGTCAAAACTATCCATTTAAGGTCGGGAAACTATGAGGGCCCCAAGATGCCTAATGAGTGTGAAGAAAGTGAAGTTGAGGTGGTTGAGATGGACAATCAAGTTGAGGAAGATGAAAGGGAGGTTGATGTTGAGAAAGGAAGAGAAGATAAGGAAACTCATGAGCAAGTTGGTGACAAAGCTCCATTGTCAACACCTCCTCCACCTAAGACCTATGTGTCATCGGTCCCATATCCTCAAAGGTTGGTAGAGAGGAAGTTGAGCGACAAATTCATTAAGTTCCTCCAAGTTATGAAAGGCCTTCAAATACACATTTCATTCCTTGAGGCCATGTCTCAAATGCGAGCCTATGCCAAGTTCATGAAGGAGATCCTCTCCAACAAACTGAAGGCTGAAGACGAGGTTATCAAATTGCCATACCAAGTAAGTGCTCTAGTGCAACGAGATATGCCTAAGAAGCAAAGAGACCCCGGAAGCTTCACTTTGCCGGTGAAGATAGGTGACCTCGAGCCTAAGGGTGCATTGGCCGATTTGGGTGCGAGTGTGAGCTTGATGCCTCTATCCATAGCTAAGCGCCTAAACTTCCCTCTTCTTCCTACGAGGATGACTATTCAATTGGCGGATCGATCTTTGAGAGCCCCGCATGGTGAGTTGGAGGATGTTCCAATACAAGTTGGGCATATCTTGGTGCCGTGTGATTTTGTGGTGATGGATATGGAGGAAGATCCGAAGACTCCTCTCATTCTTGGAAGAGAGGCTCTTAAGACATTGGGCGCCGTAATAAATTGCAGAAATGATACAATCACAATTGAGGGAGCCAATGAGAAGGTTGTGTTTGAGTTCTCTAAAACATTGAAGAGACCCATGATAGAGAGAGTTTGTCGAATTGGTCATGTGGAGAGTGAAATGGAAGGTTTTGAGAGAGAAGCTCACATTGATGATGAGCCCTATGCTTCTATCATTGAAGCACCGAGTTTGAACATTGATGAGGTGAAGAAAATCTCGATGCTTGTTGATAAAACTATCTTCTGGAGACACATGATGCGGAGTTGAAGGTCCTTGCCGCTTCCATTGATAAAGTGGAGAGTTCTAAGCCTCCTCCTAAGGTAAAGTTAAAACCCCTTCCCCCCTCTCTTAAGTATGTCTTCTTTGATGATGCATGTACTTATTCTGTTATTGTTAACTCGGCGCTTGATGACATCTCTATACCAGAATTGATTAAGATATTGAAAAAATATAAAAATGTCATTGGGAACTCGATTGATGCCCTTAATGGGATAAGCTCGACTCACGTGGTTCTCGACCCCCCTCCCGACCAATGAGTCGAGATTTTTCCCCTCCCTTGCTATTGTTATCATTAGAATTTTCACAGTGAGGACACTGTGTGGTTTAGCTTGGGGGAGGATGTATATATTAATTGCATATAGTTTACATTAGTTGCATATAGTTTGCATTAGATGCATATAATTTGCATTTTAGCATTTAATATCATGCCTAGAATCCTTTAGCCTTGCATGTGCATATAAATTGCATTTAGGTCTGAACTCCGCCCTCGGTACGCATGTGTTTTTCTTGATGACCTGAAAACTAAAAAAGGAAATGCTTTGATAGTCTCTAGTAGGCTAAGGAATTGTTGGGTTGTGGTACGATTTGTCTCCCTCTTGTGCGGCTCGACCGATGGTTTTAGCTATACCTTTTGTGAGAGCATCTCTTTATAGCCTTATAGACTGACATCTTTTCCGTCTTATTTGCTTGTTGTGTGATGCTCTTCCAGAACTTACAATGATTCTCCTTGAAATTGCATTGACTGGTTTGATTCTTAAATATGATTAAGGCGTTCAATTATAAATATGAATTTCTAGAACTTACATTGATTCTCCTTGAAATTGCATTGACTAGTTTGATTCTTGAATATGATTAAGGCGTTCAGTTATAAATATGAAATACACTACCAAATGCCACCCACATTATCTTATCTCCTTTGTCCCCCCTCGTGAGCCTGAGCCTGTTTTCTTGTTTAACCGCATCTTTTTAGCCTATTACCGATTTCCTAACCTAGGGGATTGTGAAGCTATATTGGTGAGTGGTACATCTTGTGATTCAGTGCTCTGATAGTGATTTGAGTTGGTTGTATGATGTGTGTTTTGGTTGAATTAACGTTCTGTGTTGAGTTCACCTCCTCCCTACTTCTTGTTGATCTCCTATCTCTCTCCTTTATTAGTTAAAAAAAAAGAGAAAAAAAAAGAAAAAACGTGGGAACATCAAACATCCCAACAAAAAAATTGTGCTTTTGTTCTTAGTGCTTAATAAAGAGAGATTAGGAGATGCTATTGGAGGAGGTATTATTGGTTGGTTGAGTAGTTGTAACGAAGTTATATGGTTTCGAGTTAGCGTTTGTCTAGTTGCCGTTGATTTAGGAAGCTTCACTTTCCCCTATTTAGCACCAAATTCCCAAATGTATCCACACCCTTACCTTTTAGCCTTCATTACAACTTCGATAAGTCCTCATGATTCTTGAAAAGAAATTATGTCTCACGCGATGTAGAGTGAGAAGATATGCTAGCCTATGGTAGGATATAGTCAACGGAATTGACCCTTGAGCGATCATTGTAACCATATAAACACACGAATTTTTTTTTTGAGCACGACTAAAGTGAGAGCTACAGTTCATATGACTGAGCCAAGCTTGGGGGAGAACTTTTGGTAAGATTGGTTGCTTTTCCTTGTGCTATAAACTTTGAGACTTGATAGTGTTTTGCATTTATGGATGAAAATGTTTGAACGGTGTTTGTTCCCTATCTTGGCATGCGTACTATTGTGGGGAGTCATTGAACTCTTACCCTTGTATTTGATTTGCATTGCTTGAGGACAAGCAATTGGACTAGCTTGGGGGAGTTTGATATAAGCACTTTATTGTGCCTAATTGGAGGTCATTTTTAGTGTCCTTGCATGTAGTTCAGAGCATTTAAACCTATCATTGCATGGTTTTTGTCAGCTTTGAGTTATATTGTCGCTTCATTATCTGTTTAGTTGTTTTTGGATGATTTTCAGGCTAACTAGCAGGTTTTTGAAGTTATACGATCATTGGAAGACTAGTTGTGGACTTTTGAACTTCAAATGCACATAACGTTTGATCCATAAATCGGATTAAGGTAATTTTAGTGGGAGGTGTTAGCTCGTTTCGATATCTTTCCAACGACTGGTCATAAGACAATTTCGATAAGAGACGAGAGAGATATGATCGTTTGAAGTTGAGCTGTCCACTGACCAGTAGGCCACCACGGCCGTGGCGCATTCACCACGGTCGTGGGGACCTGTAGCAGGCAAGGCAGACTGTTGAAGGGACTGACTCGACGAAGTTGGGTCACCACGGCCGTGGTGATTTCGCCACGACCATGGTCACCCTCACTCGACAAAACCGAAGACACTATGGCAGAACAGAAGGAAGTGGAATTTGGTGAAGTCAGGTCACCACGGCCGTGGTGATTTTGCCACGACTGTGGCATCTGACTTGCATAGAAGTAGTTTCCTTTGAGATTACATTATGCCTCGACAATTTTAAGGCACCACGACCGTGTCGACCTGATTTCAGGCTTTTGCCCTGTTTTTCCGTCTTCATTTAATGGACCATATAAATAGTTTTTGCGGTTTTGGTTGAGGATTATCTCATTACTTAGACTCTAATTACATAGTTTAACTTTCTAAACTCTCTCAAATTCTTAGTTCTTGTTATTTTGCAACCTTGAGGATTCAATTGTGATTTCAATCCAAGTAATTTTCTTTCAATCTCTCTTCTTTATTTTCATTGTTTTTATTAATCATGTTTAATTTGTTTAATCTCTTTTGCTTTGAATCCATGATTAGTGAGTAGTTCCTTATCTAGGGTTTGGGCAAAAGCATGAATTAGGGCTAATTAAGATGTTCTTGTGATTACTTTATTCATGTCTAATATGCATTGATCTTGGTGTTTTGACACCTTAGGGTAGACCTTGATCAAGTTTATGCTAGGGCTTAGATTTCAATTACTCTTAATTGATTGTTGTTGTCTTGTCATTCCCATGAATCAACTTAATTTCTACACCAAGAGATTGGGTAGAAATTAAGAGGATCCTATTTAGGGGTTTTCCAAGCAAATCGAATCTATTAATCAATTGGCTAAAGACCATTCGAGAGAGGAGGATTTAGTCGATTGATTAATTGATTACTTTTGAGGACCATTCGAGAGAGGACTCAAGTACTTTAGAGGGAAACTTAACCTTGCAAGTTATTCTCTACAGTTTTGTAGTTGCATTAGTGTCGTGTCTTGCCCGAGTTCATGCGAGTAACCCAAGCTCTAGTGTTTTCTCTATTATATTTACTTCTCTACTTGATTACTAGTTGTTATGCTTTAGTTAGTTGTTAATTGGTAACTATTCAATCTTTACACCCCCAAATACCCTTCACTTAGGTAGTTCTAGACTTAGTAGACCTCAGTCAATCCCCATTTCCTTGTGGTTTGACCCTTGATTTGCCATTACTACGTTCATAGTAGTTGTTCGTTAGGATTATAAGTATTGTTTGGTAAACGGTTCTTAGTGCCTTAACGATACACTAAAAACCTCTTATCACCTGCCAGTCCACCAAATTAAAGTGGCTCGCTCGTATATGTTGTATTAGCCTCCACTAGCTACCTGAAATGAAAGATCAGGAAACAATTGTCGAACATATATATTTCCTCTGTTTTGAATTAATGACTACACTTTCTATTTCAAGTAGTTTCAAATTAATAACTATATTTCTCTTTTTTTTTCTCTTTTCCCTCCTACCATATACTTTTATACTTTATTACTCACCCAAACAAAAATTTCATTGGAGTCTGCAATTTGAGAAAAGTAGTCATTAATTTGAAACGGAGGAATATATATATAGGTATTAGGGTAGTTGATTATTTATTAATTAGACTCTTAGTTTGTATTATTTAGAGAGAGTTTTATTCCTTTATATATATAAAGTGTCAGGCAACCTAAACAGGTCAGCCAATTATTCCCATACTCATACATGGTATCAAGAGCCTAGGTTTAAAAATTAATTTTTTTTCCTTTCCACTCTTTCTTCCGCCGTTTTTTTTCCTCTTTGATTTAGCCCTATAGTTGTGTAAATTTTCCGGCCACCACCACTACACATGGCCACCCCTATCACAACTGCCGGGCCACCAGTCACCGGAAGTCCTTCCACTCCGGTGCACAGGCCGCGCACGATGTCGTCGTCTTCTGCGCCTGCCACTGCTCCGTTTGGTACATCCTCTATTTCTCACGGTGTGTACGGAAATACTTTTCCGGCCGTCAATGCTCCGTTCAGTTCCGCCTTTCTGGCGTCATCTGCCACCACCTCGTCCGCCTCGCTGTCGACCACCGCATTCCACTAGACTGTGGGCCTTCCGTCGGCAGTGACGCATAGCAGCCCCTTCGCGGCTGCCTCTCCTTCACAGAGCCTTTCCAGTCGAATTCCGCCAGGTTTTGATGGATCGGTTGCCTTAGCTGCGCACCCTCTGCCATCTTCCCATTCTCTGTTGCACAAAATTGCGCCAATTGACCCATATGCGCCTCCCTTGCCCTTCTCATCTCATGTGTCCCAATTCAATACATCCGCACAACACTTTTCCAATCATGATATCACACGGTTCGTCATCATTAAATTAAATACGCCCGAAGATTTTCTTGTATGGAAAACTCAGGTAACTTGTTTCTTGTTAACGCACCAATTACTTGGCATTGTTGAGGGTACATTTTCTATACCTTCCCCTACTAGTGTTGATCATGTTGACAATTCTGTCCCTAATCCGCAATTTTACGAGTATTTTTGCCTTGATCAACAAATAAAATTGTGGCTATATGCTACGTTATCACGTGACATTATGCTTGATGTACATGAATTACATACTTCTTTGGAGATCTGGAATAGGTTAAAATCACGGTTTTTACATGCTAGTATGGCTAGGTCTATGGAATTTATAGGTCGTTTGAGTCATATGAAGAAACCTGAACAACAGTCCATGGAAACGTTTTTGCGTGACATAAAAATTATTGTTGATTCTTTAGCTTCCATTCAGTGTCCAATATCTCAGTATGATCTTGTTGAATACACATTGAATGCTTTGGACCGTGACCGTGATTATGATACTCTTGTCACGACTTTGTTACAGTTTCACTTTACCTTGACGTTTGATGATCTTCGCCCCAAACTATTGCAACATGAGCAACACATTAAATCTATGTGTGCTTGTGATGAGACGCCTCCTGCACATCAATCATTGGTTGCCACACAGTCTGGCTCTTCGGGGACCCAACCATCTCCTTCGGGTGGTTCGACTTCTAAAGGTCAAGGGGGTGGTAAGAACAAGTATCGCAACAATCGTAACATGGGTGGTCATGGCAATAATGGAGGTCGCGGCAATGGAGGACAGGGTGGTCGTGGCAATGCAGGCCGAAATAATGGTATGGGTAAATTATCTAACGTTTCATATGTTGATTATTCTTGTGCCAACTATATTGCTAATGATTTGTCTTCAGCAGGAAGTAATCCCTCTAACAACAATTTAGCCACTAATCCTTCCTCCGATACTTGTGGTCTTTGTTGGTATCCAGGTCACCAAGAAGCCTTTTGTCCTCAACGTTTCAATCATAACTTTGTGCCTTCTTCTCCTGATGGTATCACACGTGCCCTAGCTGCACTGTCTGTTGGTGGTGAAACGAATGACTCCGTTTGGTATCCAGATTCTGGAGTCGCATCCCACATGACCTCACAGGATGGTAAGTTATCTAATGCTCTTCCTTACACCGGCTCGAGTTCTATTGTTGTTGGTGATGGTACAAAACTTCCCATTAATAAACTTGGAAATTTAACTTTTCTTCCGCTAGTCGGGCCCTTCGCCTCACGAAGGTATGTCATGTTCCCCAATTAAAACATAATCTGATGTCTGTTCAAAAGTTATGTCAGGATAATTCTTGCATAGTCTGTTTTGACGAGTCTTCTGTTTGTATTAAGGACAAGACCACGAGGGCGGTTCTATTGCGGGGAATCAGTAAGAATGGTGTCTATCCTCTTCAACCTTACATTCTAGAGTCAAAGTCGTCTTCCCAAGTTTGTTAAGAGTCTTCCCGAGTCTTCTCAGAGTCGTCTGTTCCTTCTCTCATTGCAACTAAGGAGTCTGGAGATGTTTGGCATGCTCGCCTTGGTCATACCTCTGCTAATGTTTTAGGAAATTTACCTTGACAGAATTTAATTTCATGTAATTCTAAGTTTCATGACGATTGTGTTCATTGCAAAGTAGGAATGATACATCGTTTGCCTTTTGAGTCTGTGACTCATCGTTCCCCCTATTTCTTATATTTGATACATAGTGATTGTTGGCAATCGCCTGTTAAATCGAATCAATATTTTCAGTATTATGTGGTTTTTGTTGATGATTATTCGCGTTTTTCTTGGCTTTATCCACTTAAACCGAAATATGAGGTTTATTCGACTTTCTTAGCTTTTCAAAAACTTGTTGAGAATTTTTTCAATTCCAAAATTAAGTTTTTCCAAAGTGATGGTGGACGTGAGTTTGATAACACGCCTTTACTGCAACACTTCTGTGACTCGGGAATTCATTTACAAAAATCTTGTGCTAGAACTCAAGCACAGAATGGTGTTGCAGAACGGAAACATCGAACCATTATTGAGATGGCACGTACTATGCTTATTCAATCTGAGTTGCCAACTTGATATTGGGTCGATGCGTGTTATACGGCTGTTAATCGTATTTCGAGTTCGACATTGTAGGGTTCATCCCCGTTTGCCAAGCTTTTCACCGTCCCCCTTCCTATGAGTTTTTGAAATGTTTTGGTTTTGCCTGTTTTCCTTTGTTTTTAGATCCTAAAATCAATAATTTACAGGCTCAGTCGATTCAATGTGTTTTCAATTGCTATGCGTCAAATTATAAGGGCTATCGATGTCTTGATCCTCTTTTTGGAAAATTTTATACTAGTCGTCATGTGTTGTTTCTTGAGTGTAACTTCCCTTACCGTTCCCTTATATCTAGCTCGTCTCATGACTCGTTCGTTGCCGATGAGTTAGACCCCTTAGTTTTGTTTCCGACTTTCACAACGTCTAATGTGTCTCGTATGCTTTCGGTTGCATCTCCTAGTGAGTCTCATCGGCATATTTATGCTCCGGTGTCGTCTAGTACGTTTCCTCTTGTGTCACCTAATTTTCCGCGCATCCCCCTTGGCTGCTCCTTGCTATTCCTCGCCCTCCGCAGCCGTAACCTCCATTATTCTTTCCCCACACACACATATGTGTCACCGTCTCATGAGGTCCCCATTGAGTCATCCCCGTCTCCCATTGTCCCTCCTCCTAGGTGTCCTCGTAAGTCGGCTAAGTGTGTCGATCCTAATAATGTCCATACTATGACTACTAGTTTAACAAACGGAATTGTTTCCACTAGGAATTTAATGAACTTAAAAACTGATGTTTATGAGTCTGAACCGTCTAATTTTAAACAAGCGTCTACAGATTCTCGCTGGCAACAAGCCATGCGTGATGAGTATACGACATTAATTAAAGATGATACATGGGAACTTGTGCCTCGCAACAACAATCGAAACACTCTTGGTTGTAAGTGGGTATATAAGATTAAATATAATTCTGACGGTACTGTGGAGCGGTTTAAGGTCAGACTTGTCGTTTTTGGTAATCATCGGCAGGCAGGTATTGACTACTTTAAAACCTTTAGTCTTGTTATTAAGCCTACTACTATTCGCTTAGTTCTAACCATTGCTTCTACTTTTGGATGGCCTGCTCGTCAAACACGTACGTACTCTTGTTGTCTCTCGTGTCACTCTCTCTATTAGATGGTGAACTTCTTGCTGATCCCACAAATTATCGTAATAGGTTGGTGCATTGCAATATTTGACTATGACTCGTCATGATGTTGCCTATGCTGTTAATTCGGTTTCTCAATTTATGGATGCGCCTCGTACTACTCACCTTCATACTGTGAAAAGAATTTTCAGGTATCTGCAGGGAACTTCTGATTATGGGCTATTTCTTCACAGTACTGGCTCCCCTACTGTGATTGTTGCCTACTCTGATGCTGATTGGGCTGGGTGTCCTGACACTCGGCGTTCTACTACTGGTTATGCTGTATTCCTAGGGAAGAATTTGATCTCATGGCGCTCTAAGAAGCAACCCTCTATTTCTAAGTCTTCCACTGAAGCCGAGTATCGTGCTGTTGCCTACACTGCGGCCGAAACAATTTGGATACGTCAATTGTTGGCTGATTTAGGGTATTTTCATCGACGGCCTACCATACTCTATTGTGACAATGTTTCTGCTATGTATCTTACTGCCAATCCTGTTCATCACGATCGTAGTAAGCACATTTATGTTGATTATCATTTTGATCGTGAGATGTTTGCTAAAGGTGGACTTCAGGTCAAGCACAATCCGACACAGTCACAGGTTGTTGAAATTTTTACTAAGGGTCTTTCCTCTGAGTTGTTTTGTAAACATCGTTTCAATCTATCTGTGATTCCTCCCCGTAAAGATTGAGGGGGTGTATTAGGATAGTTGATTATTTATTAATTAGACTTTTAGTCTGTATTATTTAGAGACGGTTTTATTCCTCTATATATATAAAGTGCCATGCAACCTAAACAGGTTATCCAATTATTTTCAATACTCGTACAATAGGAATAGGATCAAGTGAAAACTGTTTCACCATGAAAACCAAGTCAAGGGGTATATGTTAACATAAAGGGGGTACACGTGCATTCATTAATGACATTTTTGTAAATAATGACAACTTTGATGTTAGAAGCACGCGTACCCTCTAATCGTAATATGTACCCTTCTAAATCTTATATGTACCCCCTTTTTTCCAATCTGGACTGTTACTTTTCAGTTTTCAGCAAAATATAGATTTTTAGCAGAACCCGACTCTCTATCTCTCTCTCTCTCTCTCTATATATATATATATACGACTCCGAATATAAACAATATAGAAAACGTAGATAAAAAAAATTTAAATGTACATTATTAGATCAGTTATTTTATGACAAAAGAAAAAGGTTTGGTAGCATGCATCTATTCACATGACACGACATGCACAAAGGGTCATAACATTCCTATCATATAAAAAAGAGAGAATTGTATGTTACAGATCTTACGACTAAGTAGCAAGTCAAATGACTGTTGAAAACTAAAAATCACATAGCATCACTGCATATTTATATTACAAGATCACCAAAAATAATAACATTTTTCCTACAATGCTATATAAGCTGATAAAGTATCAGAAAGTGATTGAGACGATAACCCAAAGGGTTGCCAACCCTCCCAGATTTGAATTCTCATTGGTCACTAATACATTTAAATATTAATTTTATTACATTACTCTCCCTAATCTAATACACATGCATATATTCGTAATTTACTGTGTGTCTCCAAGGGTTTGCAACCCTTAGGGTCACTCAAACAATTCCCAAAATTGTCTATTGATCTCATACAAAAAGCTCAACTAAGAATGAATCTGGGTAAGATGGGTAACTTAGGTTAAACAAATCACTCTTCAGGTCTAAAACTTGATGCTCCTTCCTTTTCTAAGTGTATCGTCTATCATGGGAACAATACAATAAACCTAAATTGTATAGTTTATCTATCATAGTAGATATGAATTATCCGAAATATATCTATTATTATAGTTAAGAGTCTAATTTGTTCAAGTGATTATAAACCCAACTAGTTTTGCTTGACATATATTGTACATATTACCTTTGATTAATTTAATAATTCACTATAATCTTAAACCCCCTTTGCATACATATGTCAATAAGTACTACTTGTTTATAATAATATTTAAATTTTGAGTTTAGAAAGTCAAATAGTCTTCTAGTGGGATCCATCATTTGTTTCTTTTTTACTACTTATTAATATTTTCATATGATCAAGTTAAGTTCTTAATTTGATACAAAAATGACATAAATTAGCTTAACTAATAATTAGTGCTAAAAACAAGAATAAGGTTGTAATAATGACTCAGTTAGAAGTAACCGTGACAACCACACAAGTACAAGGTCATAATCAAGGCTTTTATAAAGATTAAAGTATAATTAATTGCAAAACAAGAACAATATTCAAGTGTAAGATATGAAACCATATGCAACCTATGTACAAACCTTCTCCTCTTTCCCTAAACTCATTATCTAACATCAAACAATAACTGCAGTTGGATCCGTCCTTGTAGCAAACCTGTAATTGCAACACATAAAAATTTAGATATTAAAATTTTAATCGATATGAAATATTAAAATAAATATTACAAATTTACTATATTATCTTTTTCTACGTTGTTGACTTGTTTCAACTAGTTTAAAATTAGGGATCTACAACTCCAACCTTCTTTTCTCCTCTTCCATCTTGAGAGTCAAGTTGCTGAATTTTTTACAGGAAAATATTGATTTTCTTCAAAAAAAAATTCCTTTCACACTCGCTTTGCGGGCAATCTGATTTGCGAATTCATCCTCTTCACGGCAGGGGAGAAACTTCCATAGGGGCCAACAATGGCATGACCCCTAGTATAAACACAACGAAAAATGGGCCCATTTGGTATCTATAACACCCCTGAGATTCCTCTACTTCGAAAATGTAATATAATAAATAATTTAAGGAAAATCTAAAGGTGCTACGCCGCAAGGCAAAAGGTTCTAACTGAAAATAAATAGTCAATGAGTTTTAAATAATTAAAACTAGCTAGAACTAAAATAATTATTACAGACTGAAATAAAATTCTAAAGTCAAATAAATAACAGTAGAAGTCAAATTAAACCTAAGAAAGCATAACTAAATCCATCGCACTCTTTAACCCAACCTTGAGCTAACCACCTTCAAGTCCCAGCACATTGAACACTATAATATCAGCCAAAAGCTACGTAGCCTCGACACCCTCTCCCAGCCGGAGTATCGCTTGTCGACTCGACACGATGCGCGACACGCCTAGGAGAGAGTGTCGATTCGCGTATCTGAAAATGATCGGCAACGAAGTGTCGGCGTCTCAAGAACAAAAGAAAAGAGAGAAAGAAACTGAAATTTCAATTGGCTGCATCTTCAAATTGCAGCGGCAACAAACACTAAGGGATGAAGAGACCTGCTGCAAGAGACATGAATGGACGAAGGGGGAAGATGAATTCAGGTAATTAATTTGTTGTATTGGCAAAAAAACAAAAAAAACAGGGAGAAGATCGAAGGTTGAAGATTCCTTCTGCTGGAGCCATGTAGGGACAAAAGGGGAAGATGAAGGGATGGAGTTCTTTATTTTGATCGGTCAAAAAGTGTCAAACCACCCAACTTTTTAAATTTTGTATTCATTTTCTTAATTTTCTTTTACTTTCTTTTTAGGTTACAGAGATTGGATGACATCTGGTATACATGATACAAGCTTATTAATTATGGAAGGTTATTAATTTTGGAAGGGTCAATGCACCTTATTTTCCTTTTGGGTCTTTAATTTTGCAGGTTATCAATGAAAATCAAACACATTCCTCTTATTGATTTATGTACTGGCAATAGAAAAAAAGTTACTTTTAGAAAAAATAAACGTATCAACCATTCAAGTACTTCTAGGCATCTATGATCTATCTATTTTAGGTTCATGATATAAAACATACCAATTATGTAACATTTAGAAAAAAAATGATAAATTTTTTTTTGAAGGTAAAATTAATTCATTAAATGATAAATAGTTATGCGAAAATTAAGCTAATAATAATTTTAAATATGTATAATATTATCCATTTAATTGTAAGATCATGATTTCAATATTTCATAAATTGATGAATTTTTGTTTGTGTAACAAAAATGTAGATTGCGTACTATTTTTTTCCTTCCCTCGGATTTTTTCCTCATCGTTTACCACAATTAAACGTAAATTAATGTTTACATAACCAAAATTGATTAAGCACTAATTAAGATAACACGAAGTATTATTTGAATTTAACTCAAAATAAGACTTGTGCCGGTTATTGATTATTGATTTTCTTTATTGAAAGGTTTTCGAAAGATTGAGAATTTATTATCTCAAACAATTCTTGTTGAGGAACTAGAAGAGAATTTGATATATTTATATAAGTTTAAAGTTTTAACAGAATAATAAAAAAAAGTATAGGGAAGACAAAGGGGGAAGATAATACAAATAATGAAGAATGACAAATACGCAAGGGGAAAAAACATAAAATTTCAATTATAAACTACAATGTTTGAAGGGCATGAATCGACCGATCAATTTGATAAATAATCGATGTAGATTAAAGTAAACCGCCACACAAATATTATACGACGATGTTTATACCAAACTATTTTGAACTATCCATTTGATAAAGACTTTCTCTGTGGACGAAAAATTAGGAATCTCTATAAGATCACATGTTTTTAGTTCTACGATGTTTAAAGGGAGATAATATGAGTCGAGATCATCCGTCCTACACAGTGTCGTATTTGGTGTCTCATTTGTTATTATTTAGTCCCGTAAATCAAATAAAATAATTTTTTATTGTGATCTTACGCGCTCCCTATTAGTAAATACTTCTAAAAACAAAACAAAATAAATTAACTTCACTTAGAGAAAGCCCACATTACTAATTTGATGAAGCCTACAAGGGATAGTTGGAAAAAAAGGGGGTTTCTTTGTGCTCTAATGGTTGGACAGATGGTTCTCACAGGCCTATAATAAACATTATGGCTGCATCTTGTACGTCGGCTATGTTTATCGATTCCATTGATGCTTCTGGAAAGCGCAAGGATGCTGCGTATTTGTCTGACTTTTTTATATCAGCCATTGAAGAAGTCGGACCAGAGAATGTTATGCAAATTGTAACCGATAATGGACCTAATTTCAAAGTTGCAGGTATAATTTCATTCTTTTGTGTGTTTAATATTTACTTGTAATTTACATCTTTAATTATTAGGCTAACTATATCTATATAATTTTCCCATTCTAATCAGGTGCCATCGTGGAATCGCAGTACCCTTATATATTTTGGACACCATGTGTGGTCCACTGCGTTAATTTGGCTTTCAAAAGCCTATGTGAGCCATCTGAAAAATCTGCTCATCTTGAACATTGTTTGTGGTTGCAAGGTTTATGTACAGATGTAAAAGATATCCAAAAGTTTGTTTGCTCACATGACATGGTAAAAGCAATCTTTAGAAAGCATAATAAATTACAACTGTTGTTAGTGGCTGAAACTATATTTGCTAGTCACTATATAGTTGCAGAACGTATGAAAGAAGTGAAAGATGGACTGGAAAAATGGTTATGAATAATGATTTTAGCGCTTTGTTTCGATCACCTAGAAATCCCACTGATATTAAAGCTCGTGAATAGAAAGAGAAAATTCTTAGTGGCCTTTGGTGGGATAATCTTGATTACTTTTTAAAGTTTGCTGAGCCCATTTATGAAATGATTAGGGTAGGAGATAAAGATGCCTCTGTTTTGCATCTTGTCTATGATATGTGGGATACTATGATCGAAAGAGTGAAAATTAGTGTCTTTGAACATGAAGGAAAAAATGTTCTAACTGATAAGTCTTCTTTTTTTTTTGATGCAATTCAAGACGTTTTAGAAAGTAGATGGAACAAAAGTAACACACCCTTGCATTGCTTAGCACACTCCCTAGTTCCGATATAGTTCAAATTGGCTTAAGGGAAGTAGAGCGGGATTTCCAAGGGTTGCACCCAACGAAGATGAAGAAGTTTCTAATAAGAGAAACGAGTGTTTGTGTCGCCTTTTTCCCAACCCCAATGATTTTAAACATGACCGGCTAGAGTACGGAGCATTTTGTAGTGAAGCTGCTCCATTCAATGAAGCCCATATTATTAATGCTCGAGATGAAGAGGATCCTATAATTTGGTGGGCGAATTATGGTTCTTCTCTTCCCCATTTGCAAACGGTTGCCTTTAAGTTACTATCACAACCGACATCATCTTCATTTTGTGAACGTAATTGGAATCCTAAGCCAACATTCAAACAGTAAAGAGAAATAGGTTGACTTCACAAAGGGCAAAAGACTTGGTGTAATGCAACAACAACCTTCGTCAATTGGGGAGAAGGGAGAAGGGTTACAAATCTGGTCCAAGTCGCTATTGGGACATAGGTAAATTAAATTAATATTGATATCTTTGAATACTTAATTTTATTAACTTAGTAATTGAATTCATTTAATCTTTGTACAGGAGGAGACCAGTTTGATGTCGATGCTGAATTGTGTGAGATAGCAGATTTATCCATCAATGAACCAAAGTTGGAAAGAGAAATCATTGACTTTGATCATGAAGATGATGTGCAATGAAGATTACCGGCGACGGACAAGAAATTGAAGAGGATTTTAGATTTGTTTCTTTGGAATCTTTTTAGAATATGTTTTTTGAATATTATAAATTTTAATCTAATTTGTTCTAGTTATTAATAATTCATAGTAGCATTGCGGTGGTTGCTAGCTTGACAGAGCTAAGTAAGATTTGCTTTGACTAACTATTACTGCAAAAATTTATCATGTGGCTATATATAACACTGCAAGTTTATGATTACTGCCGATTTTATGGGAATAAAATCACTTAAGACAAGAATTAAGTTATTATCATTTTTATTTTTTTAAGTGTCTAAAATTATTTCCCGATACTTTGCGTGATACCCATATCTTGAAAACTAGTCAAGAAACTTTGTTGACGTATCCCCGTATCTGCTAAAATTCGATAGGAGGGTGTTAGATACTCAGATCCCTACTTGGGTACGACACCCGTATCCGAGTCAGTGCAACATAGGCCAAAAGGTTGAGCAAGCTTTCATACTGCAATAAAACAAAACTATCCCATGTGCAGGTAAGATATATATAGCTTACAAATTCATTTCAAAGCTGTACATATCAAATATACAAAATAAAACAACTTTCCAATAAGGATTTTCTGACAATAATCGCCTTTTCTTTACAAGTTTTTAAAGTTACCACCTTAATTTTTTTTAATTACCACCATAACGTTATCAAATCTTTAAAAGTTCCCACCACTTGACGGAATTTTTCATTTATCTCTGTTAGTGGACCCTACATATCAACTAATTAACCACCTTCATTCCCCTTTTGTAACCACGAAATTCCCAATTTCATGTGAAAGAAAACCTAGTTCTTCACTTGATACCGAAATTAGGAGCAATTTGGGGAGATTTAAGACCTAATTTCCAAGACAGCAATAAAAACGACACTAATTCAGGTAATTTGACATGTTAATTTTACAAATTAGGGTCAATCTGGTTATTCTAAAAGCTAGGGTTTTGTGTGATAAATTTGGGGAAAGATGTTCTATTAAATCTGAAAATTGATGCAAATTTTGACAATTACACTATCATAACAACTAATTGTTATTGATTTTGTAGCTTAATTTATGGGTGAAAAATTGGATGAAAAATCAGTTGCCACATCAAAGGGGAAAAATTAAAGAATTACATAATAAACTGGTTCATAAAGGGGAAAAATCAGCTGTTTCATAAGCATCATAACTGGTTCTAATTACAGAATTAACACAATAAATACGCCCAAATTTTCTTAGCCTTTTTAAGTGTTCCTTCACCTATTTTGGCCATTACCTAGATTGATTACAATGGAAACATTAACATTTAGCTATTTTGAAAGTGTGTTAAATCTTGCTTCAATTTTCAATTACACAAATAACACAAAGTTACCCCAATTTTTAACTTCGTCAAAACCCTAGATTGCAAAATTACCAGAAAAACCCCGATTTATAAAATTAACACCTCAAATAGCATGGATTAATGTCGTCTCTCTTATGCGTTGCTAATTTATATTTTGAGTCTCAAATTCGTCCAGATTCGACAAATTTAGGTGCAAATTGAAGAACTAGGGTTTTTTTTGAATGAAATTGGGATTTCGTGGTTTGAAAGGAGGGAATGAAGGTGGTTAGTTGATATGTGGGGCCCACTAACGGAGATAAATTGAAAATTTCGTCAAGTGGTGGGAATTGTTAAAGATTTGATAACGTTATGGTGGTAATTTTCAAAAAAAAAAATAAAGGTGGTAACTTTAAGAAACTTGTAAAGAAAAGGTGGTTATTGTCAAAAAATCTTTCCAATAATCTCAACTTTCAAGCTTTCTCTTTCTGAAACAATTCTGTAAATACATTTAAAATGTAACTGTTTTGAAACTAGTGAGTAGGAAGTATTAAAGTCCAATGAGCTAGCTAAGCTCACGAGACAGATAAACACCAAAGCCCCTAGTATGCATACCCCTAACTTGATAACGAAACAAGAAGGAAGACAAATGGCAAGTGTATTGATCAATATACACACAACTACTAAATAATGGTGAGACAAAACTCAACCTACTTCCAAACTTGAGGAATACCGCTTACCGGCAACCCCACAAAAACATGTTTATAAAACATGATAAATCATAATTAAGTAATCATAGAAACATTCTAGTTTACTCAAAACTTATAGCAATGAAGAACATCCTCCTTTTAAATATCAACTTGGCATATGAGGAACTTCCTCCCTTTTAAATCTAATAAGTAATCTCATAATTTTCTTTCACAATAAATATCGTCAAAACGATTTAAATCTCATTATATAAACAATTTAAAACCTTTTAATCTCGATATATAAACAACATAAAGCTTTTTAAATCTCATTATCAATTTCAAATCAATATAACCCATTTTCCAAAGTAACCTGTACAAGTCTTAGTAAGAAATCTTACCTGTTTAGCAACCACAATCAACCAAACGTAATCTCAAGTCAATAAGGTTCTTCTACGAAACCACAATCTACAATATAATAAAGTATAGTATAAGTGACTTGACTATACTTCACATAATTCACATATAAGTCACATAACCTAGTTAATGAGCTCTGACTAATTTTGAAAATGACTCAACGTTTATAGAATACAAAAGTCAACAAAAGTCAAACTGGTCAATTTGATTTTGACCATGAAATCACTCATATTGTTTTTCCTCTAATTCACTCCTTTACCTACACTAACCTTGTAACGCCCCGAGAAATAGGGGTCCTTAATTAACCTCAGTTAACCATAAATAAAACATAATTAATCATACTTTATTCATAAACAGCAGCGAAAACATCCTCAACTTGTGGGTTATGGCCCACCAATAAAATTCCTTTAAGATACAACTCGATAACTACATTTCCTTAATAGAAAATTTTACCTTTCATTAAATCAATTGATGTCACCCTTAAAACATAACGTAACACTAAACTCCTTAAATCAGTCATTAAGAAACTTGTTCATATAACATCTTCATTGATTACTTTCAGAACTCTCCTTAAGCTTGTGTCTTGTAACATTTCCAATAATACCTAAAACAAAAAAGCAAAACGTCATGAGCCGAGGCCCAGTAACATACCACCCTAACGTCGTAAATTCATTTCAATTCCTTTTATTTGCAATCAGGGAGAGGAGAATAGTAAAACGTCATACAACCTTTCATAAGATCCATTTGAGCAATATGAACATATTTAACTTAAAATATCATAATATCATAACTTGGAATTTCATAGGTCCCATTTATCATTTTAACTTAGTAACTGATTAATATAAACTTTGATAATCCTCAGGGAGCACTCTCCCTTGTTGGATCCATTGCATACATCATCATAACATTGTGGTACCCCTCAAGGAGCACTCTCCCTTGTTGGGTATACCTTATTAATATTTTTCATTTGGTAACTTGGCTAGTACAATCCGAAGGGACGTCTCCCCAACACTTATCATAAATTCATAATATATTCCGAAGGCAACCACCCGAGCACTAATGTGCCCACAATCCGAAGATGGTATTGTTGTGCCCAATTGCGGTGCCACCCGAGAGCCTAAGTTCCCACAATCCGAAGGTGGCAAGCCCGCCCGAAGGTACATGACCCAAACATATCCGAATACTTCCAAGAACCTCTTTCACTTTTCCTTATCATGTTTCATGCCGTTTTTAATAATCATCTTATACTTAACATAAAATCATAATCATTTCATAATATCGTTGTACTTTTATCATCATGAAAACATTGCCATACTTATGATGTCATCATAGCATTATAAAAAATAATAGCATTTTCATAATAACACATTTCATATCCCGCAATCCATAAAACAATCATCGTTCATAAAACATATATTAAATCTCATGCAAAACATCATTATTCGAAGGGGAATGTGGGTGTTAGCAATAGACGTTACCTCAAGTCACTTCCCTTTTTCCTTTAATTACCAGGTAGTAAACTGTGTACCAATCTTCTTGATACTCGAAGCTATCCTCATGATCCATGACTCCTTATCATTTGTCGAATTTCGTATCTAATCTTCAATCTATAATCCCCAATAGTGACAACATAGTTAACAAAACCTTCAACTACTTACAAGTCTCGACTACAACTTTTCCTTCTTTTCTTAGGAACCTTCACATTATCTTACTTTCCTATTTTCCCAACATGACTACTTTTTAACAGTTGTTCTTTCATTTCCTCCATTTAACTTCATAGTTCGGGATACTTGGCTCATGTGGTTACTAAACATGTATCATATGTCATACGTAACTTCATGTTTAGTAATTTGAAAGCATTAATTTAAAGATTTAGTTTCATATTCGAGTTCTAAATTGGTGTTAGCGAAGTTATGTTAGTTGAATTCTGACATACTTTAGGATCATGCCTTAATAACATTTAAGGTGACTCATTAATTAAACTCCATTGAGAACTCGTTAGTACACTCGGTAATACTTTCTAACAATTTACTTTCAACATTCCATTACCATTGTAAAACTTATTTACCAAAAGCTATTAATATTATAAGAGATTCCTATTAGTATTAAAACGTTAACAAACTTTATATTTCATAATAATTATTCACTTAAGTCATTTGACAATATTAAAGAAATGTAATTAAACAAACGTAATTTATAACGTCATAAGAATTATTTAAACATTAAAAATTGTTATAAGAACATTAACATTATTAGAAATAGTTTTAAGAACATTTACAAAATTTAGAATTAGTGAATCCTTTAAATAAAGCATAAGTATAAATAAATGAGCATAGTTATAAATGAATATAGATAAAGCGTAATTATAAATAAATGGATAAAAATAAAGCATAGTTACAAATGAATATAAATAAAACATAATCCTAAATAAGTGAATAAAGCGTAAATATAAATAAAATTAATGTAAAGGTGAGTTCTAAATAACATATTTAATAATGTTAGAAATATAAATTAATGAATCGGCATAAATAAATCATTAGTTTAAGATAAACAATTATAAAGTTAAATGAGCAAAGCATAATAAATTTAGTCATTTCCTTTTAAAACTTTTACTCTTATGTTAGAACGTTAATGTCATGTTAGTAGTCCTAGAGTCCAAAGTTAGTAGGAATCGGTCTTATAATTGTCCATTATCAAAGTCCAAATGTACTTGTCATAGGTATTAGTATAGCTAGCTTTCATTGATAAAATAAACAGTAGTTATAGCTTTATTAGTTAAATTAATATAGCATTTCGATTAACTTTAGAGTTCATAATTAATAAGTGGTTATTGATAGTCCAAGAATAATTATTGGTCATAATGTAATGAGCATACATTATAAGTATTGGGTAATTAGAATTTTATAAATTAATTAGAAACCAAATAATACACATTAACAATTTAATAAACAACATTTTAATATTTAAGAGTTTTAGATTTACAACATTTTATATGTACTTAAACAAAAAACTTATAAGAGGAAATTAATTAGAATAATACCTCCTTGCAAAAGCTTAGAGACAAAACACAGGAGGGGGAGCAATGGGCTGTTGGTGTTCTGGTGGCCGGTGAAGCGAACGGAGGGGGGGCTCCGGTGGCTGGGCGGCGACATCCGTGGCAGAAACCGCTGCTGCTTGTGGTCGCACGGGATGCAGCCGCGGACGC
This sequence comes from Patellifolia procumbens, assembly GCA_947645195.1. NCBI lineage: Eukaryota > Viridiplantae > Streptophyta > Magnoliopsida > Caryophyllales > Amaranthaceae > Patellifolia > Patellifolia procumbens. The sequence continues at coordinate 235,970 of CANSGD010000466.1, forward strand.
AGCAGCAAAAGGGGCAGTAGGGGAGCTGCGAAGGAAGGAAGAGAGAAAGAGAGGGGGGTTGCTGGCGGCGCGTCTGGGCGGCAGAGGCTGCTGTGGCGCGTCGCCGGCGTCTCTGCCGGAGTGGTGGTGCTCCGGTAGTGAGGAGAACAGAGAGAAAAAGAAGGGAGAAAGAAGAGTTTGTGGGTGAAGGTTCTTGATGAACCAAATGCTATGTATAGACAAATGCTTGTGAAACAAGGATTAATAAAATCAGAAAATTGAAGTAATTGAGTGCTTTGTGTAAGGTTGTGAAGCAAAAATCTGATTTGGTTGGAAGATTGGAGTTCACCATGTGAGGGTGGAAGAAGAGAGGAGGAAGAAGAGGTTATTTTAATATTTTCTTTTCTTTTTCTTTTCTTTTTCTGATTTCTTAAAATGGCAAGTTGCATTTTGTTGGCTACTGCAACTAGTAATCCTTTTTCTATTGTTCCTTAAATTATTTTCATGAGCATGAGTTTTATATTTTCATAGTTTTCATTCTTATTTTAGGTTTTAATTAAGTTATTCATTTGTATTAAAGCAAAATAATTTTGGCCACTTATTAGGGTCTTCACTTAATTAAACACGTTACGTTTCTAAAGTATTGCCGCTTCTTAATTTATTTCTATTAACTTGCCCTTAATTTTCAAATTAAAGCTTTTTATGTTGATAATATATTTTTATCAAGTTTTGGATACTCGGGGTATTACGAACCTACTAACAACTACGTAACGCTTAGTTAGTTTAATTCGGGTTGGGAATTAAACGGAGTTTAATTCGGCGCGTTTAAAACGGCAAAAAATTTAAAAATTCGGTCACGGTCAAATATTCGACTAAAAAAACGTTGACTTTTAAAATTCGGATATGTACGTATACGCGTTTAAAACGGTTTCAATTTTAAAAATTCGGCCCAAAATTCGGCTTTTATTTTTATTGCCATTTTCACTTGTATAGTATTTTATTTGAATAACATCTATAATTCTATAATCTATATACCTATGCATATAAGTAAATCATAAATTCCTAATATTTTTGAAAAACATACGCTATACGGCTGTAGCACCACATGGCGAACAACCAAGCATGCTTGCTACTAAACTCTAATAGCATCAAGATCAAGCATAACTACCATACTCTTTCCCCAATTTGTCATCCAGAAACCTTACAAAATTTCATTCAGCTGAAGATATGATTGAAATGTGTAGGTATACAATAAAAGAACTTCTAGAAAAAACTAAAATCATAAATCATCGATGAGTATTAGGAGAATTACAACTTCATTTCATTCAAAATCATAGCCATTCAATTACATATTCATCATTAAAAACCTAAACCATTAATGTTTTATGTAAACTTGAAGAATACGGTATTTGTCCTGATGATGGATAGGTGTAGGGTTGATATTGGGAGGCTTGTGCTGAGATGTTGCTTCGTTCCCGAACCTGCAAAAAGGGGAAAACCAAACCGGAGGTTTGGGTTTGATTCCCTCTCCGATGCTTAAGTCAGTGTTCAATAGATAATAGCTGGGTATGAATTTTGACAGAGTAAGTTTAAGAGAGAGTTGTTGTGTGTTTTTTACCTGATTATGAGGGACTATTTATAGTATCTATGTATAGAAAAGAGCACCCTAGGATGAAGGAATGTGATTGGTTAGGCAATGGGAGAGCGACATTTGTCATGGTCTGATTGTCCTGAGCCTTTTATCCAATCACCTTCTTCCTCTTTAGGGAATTTGGGCTGATTATTCCCTCTTTTAGGGAATAGTTGGGCCTCTTGTTTGCAGAATTTGATGATATCATTAGCTCCCCATAACATGCTGCCACGTGTGGATGAGGGGGTGAGCCACGTGTCACCGATTCATTGGGCCACGTGGCGATCCCTGACTGGGCCACATGTCCTCCTTAAATATGTTACAACATTTGCCCCTAAAAGGGAAGGTATCTGAATCCAATACTGATATATTTCCTTTTATCAGTAGTAATAATTCTAGTTTTACTGAAGTAAGTCCAATTGTACCGAAAGAAAAGGCCAATCAAATGATGTGGGATGCTGACGTGCCCCTCTCACAAGGTGACACGTGTAAAATTACTGTGGGAGGAGAGAGGTCTTTTTACCCTCCTATAAATATCCCCCTCCTCTTCATTTCCTCACTTTCTGTTTTCAGAGTTTTGAGAGCATTCTAGAGAGAGATATATTTTTAGAGAGAAGCACAGATCGTCCGAAGAGCCGCTTTTGTTCAACGTTCATCTGTCTTCAGCCCACCTGTCAAAGCTCGTCAGGTATCTTTCCTCCTTCCATTCTTTTATTTATTCATTTATTCTTTATAAATAAATGGAATCCTCGTCCTCGTCCAACACCCTTGGCCGTCCGAGAGAGTGTCTAGGCCCTAGAAATAAACTCCAAACATCCTCGAGTTCTTCTAGAGTTGGACCTTTTTTAGGCGGTCCCTTTGTGTATTTTTATGCCCATCAACCTTGTCCGACGTCCCAGTCTCTGCCTGTGCAGGGTATTCTGGCGCGCGTCAAGCAAACTGCTCGTTTAAGACGCCAGCTAATCCTTCCAACCTCTAGCTCAGAAATGGAGGAATCAACTGGCCGAGGCCCACAAAGGGGCCCTACTGAGATTCCAGAACGATCTCCCTATGGGGATGATATACAGCTAGGTGAACAAAGTCGACCCTATTCTGACCCAGAACCGTCCGTGGCAGGGCCGTCTGGGCTTCAGGAAGAGAACCCTCTTTTATATGATGATGATGAGGATGAGGAGCTTGTTGATGAGGTGGAGGTTGATGACGAAGCCCAAGGGGATGATGTAGAGGAAGTTGAGGAGGACGAGGGAGATAGTGAGGACGAGGGAAGTGCTTCACCCACTCCATCTGAAATTTGCAGAACCCTAGGAGACTTAGCAGACCCTGGGACCATAAAGATAGATAGGGCTTGGCTAAAGAAGCTTGGAACTGATCCCTATCATTTATGGGCAGCTATTCCCATAACAGACTATGAGTTTGTCATTCCTTCTAAGGGGCAAACCGTTCTTGACGCCAAATACGGCCAATTTCCTGTTTATAAACTGGCCTTAGATTGTGGTCTTAGGTTTCCCCTTCACCCTTTCATAGAGGAGATACTGCGTCATTATAACCTCGGCCAAAGTCAACTGGCTCCCAATGCATGGCACAACGTCCTGACCTTTATAGCTACTTGTGAGCTTAAAGGTTATCCCCTTTCTTTAGCCGCCTTCACTCACATGCACTATTTATCCAAGATGCCTAAGACGGTGGATGGCTCTTGGTTTAGTATATGTAATCGGACTGGCTTTATGACGGCTTGGGGTAAGTCGTCAAAGATGCATGGCTGGAAGTCTCACTTCCTCTATCTCCGGGCCCCCGACGAGGAAACAGCCAAACGTTATAGGTACCGTAGTCGTGCGGTTACCCATACTGGACGTGGAGCCCCCCTCCTGGGCCTGGAGAATAAATTTGACGACATGGTGGTTGACCACTTCAAAGTGGTGGAGTATAAAAAGGAGGATCGTCCAACCATCAAAGGCCCTGCCGGCTGGATACCCTTCAAGGAGAGATTTTATAGTAACAAATTTTTAGTGGCCGCTGGACTTTGGTTAGGCGAGGATAAAGGTAATCCAATTTTTATAATTCTCCTCTGCTCCATCATTATGTCCTTGTCTCACTTTGTTTTTATTGTTTGTTTTCCAGAGGAAGCTAGATCATTGTTGACTCGCTCTCAGAGAGGCGAAATGGATCCAGCTCGCTTTGCCCATAAGCTGCGCATGGAGGCGGCCAAGAAGCCTGCCGAGAAACGGGGCACCACCCTGGTAAGACAGCCACTTCTAATTCTTTTCAAACTTTCAACCCAATATTACTTGTAGAAGGAGGGCGTCCGGGTATTCAATCATTGGACATTTTTCTTTATTGAACAAATTGTCTAAAGACAAATTGTTCTGAAAAGGAAGGCGTCCAGTTATTCAATCTATAGACGTTTTCCTTTGAAGAAATTATTTATCAACTATGAGAAGGAAGGCGTCCATGTAGTAAATCCTTGGACGTTTTCCTTTGAAGAAATTGTACACCAATCAACTCTTATGAGAAGGAAGGCGTCCAGGTAGTAAATCTTTGGACGTTTTCCTTCTTTGAAGAAATTGTTCGTCAACTCTTTTGAGAAGGAAGGCGTCCAGGTAGTAAATCCTTGGACGTTTTCCTTCTTTGAAGTTGTTCATTAATTAATTCTTATGAGAAGGAAGGCGTCCAGGTAGTAAATCCTAGGACGTTTTCCTTCTTTGAAGAAATTGTACATCAATTAACTCTTATGAGAAGGAAGGCGTCCAGATTGTAAATCTTTGGACGTTTTCCTTCTTTGAAGAAATTGTTCGTCAACTCTTATGAGAAGGAAGGCGTCCAGGTAGTAAATACTTGGACGTTTTCCTTCTTTGAAGTTGTTCATTAATTAATTCTTATGAGAAGGAAGGCGTCCAGGTAGTAAATCCTAGGACGTTTTACTTCTTTGAAGAAATTGCTCAACTCTTATGAGAAGGAAGGCGTCCAAGTAGTAAATTCTTGGACGTGTTCCTTTATGGATCAGTTTGGATCTCTTTGTGCCCCTTGTTCAATAATCAATTCTTATGAGAAGGAAGGCGTCCAGGTAGTAAATCCTAGGACGTTTTCCTTCTTTGAAGAAATTGCTCAACTCTTATGAGAAGGAAGGCGTCCAAGTAGTAAATTCTTGGACGTGTTCCTTTATGGATCAGTTTGGATCTTTGTGCCCGTTGTTCAATAATCAGGAGAACGTCCAAGCTTTCTAGCCTAGGACGTCTTCCTTGATGAATCACTGGGTCTTAAGGAATCTGAATACATGTCATTCAATTATATTTCAGACGGTTTCCTTCTGCAAGCAATGTGTACTAATAAATTTTTTTTTATATAGTCAAAAGCCCCCACTGCCAAGGCTGCAGACAAAGCTTCGTCTAAGCCTGCCAGTACGGTGCCCGCAGCCAAGAAAAGAGCTGCATCCACTCCTGCCGAAGAGAAATCTCCGGCAAAGAAGAGCAAGAGTACTTTCAAGAAGAAAAGTACAACTTCTAGTATGTCGCAGGCTTTGAAAGCTGTTCCTGTTAGCCAGCTGATTACCAGAGCACCTCGTCCTTCTGACGGAGGTAAGGTTAAGGGAGTGGAAGTCTCCTCCACCCCTTTTGTTTCAAACGAGGGGGAAATTCTCCCCTTGGATGATTTATCCATTCAGCCGGACGCGGCTGATATGCTTGACGTTGTTGAAGTGGGGGACCCGGACGCGGCAACCCCCCAAGTCTCGTCTTACAGTGGAGCTGCAGCTCGGCTGGAAAGTCAAATGCCCCCGGCCTACCGTGGTAGGTCTTTGTCTTCTGGTGAGTCTTATTCTCCAAACGTGGTCAGAACACTGAGAATTGGGGGACGATCACAGAGCCCGTCCAACCCACAAACACTTATTCTTCCTATCCTTATGTCTAATCCTCCACTCGTTACAGATAAGGGAAAAGGGCCAATGGCTGAGGGTCCTGAGGACGAGGATTATCCTGATGAGCCTTTCCCCTCCTTTGCCAAGTACTCAAAAATGGAAAGGGAACAGGTAAAGCGTGAAGTTTTTGACGCTTTCCCTGAACCTTATGTCAAGGGCTTGAGAGGAGCTGCTGCCGGCCATGTGGGTTATATAACCTAGCTGACTGCTGAGGTGAGTGCCACCTACTATCTTTTTTATATACTTAACATATCTTGTTTATTGTCCCACCATCTAACTTTTCACTTTTTTAGGCTTTTGCCCGTTCTCTGATGGCCGAGGATTATATCAGGGACCTCCGTAAAGAGAATAGGAGGCTCGTCCGTCAGGTAACTGATGCCGGGGACAAGTCCATTTTGGAGCTGGCAACCCTGAACTTGGAGCATGCTCAAACTGTAAGAGCCATGGAAAAACAGGCGGCTGATATGGATAATATGAATAAGCGCCTGATGATGAGCCTGGGTAGCTTGCAAGCTGAGGTGGATCGGCTGAGAAGTCGGCTTGACTCAGCAACTCAGCCCATCGAGGAGGAAAAGAGGTCTGCTCTCATTACCGCAGCCCTGTTCCATCAGGCCATTGTGGGGCTTACAGCTGAGGTGGCTCATCAAAAGCTCTTGAGGGAACGTGACTTTGAGGAGGCCGTCAAAAGCTTTTCTGACGCTGAAAACCAGGCTAAGGAATGGGCCCTCAAAGCCTTCGACATGCTAGCTGACTCCGAAGAGGTGCCCCGATTTGAGAGAAGACTTCTGTTCCAGGAGGAATGCTCCAAGGCTCGGTTTCTCAATGAGAAACCCCCAGTATTTATTGATTCTGACGGGGAGGAATACATAGAACCTAATGCCACAGCTGATGCAAACTTGGAAATGCCTGCGGACACAGAGAAAGATATGGGAGGTACTCCTGACGAGTAACTGGTGCAAGCCTAAGAAGAAGGCTTTCACCAAGTACTCTAAGAAGTATGACAGTGAAGAGGGCAGGAAAGATATTCAGGCTCAGCTTGACAAGTTGAAGAAGTATGCAACTGTCATTAGAGTCTTGGCCCACAACCAGATCAGGATGCTCCTCTTGCTGTCAATTGTTGCTTTGTAATTGTCTTAGTATTTTTGTAGATCAGCTATACTTGGTTTTAGACCGGGATGACGGTCTTGTAAACTTTTTGAGCTTTAGCAGTCCAAGCTCGTCCTGAAGCAGCTTGTTAGTTCTATGCTTGATTGATAAACCTGTAAACCTGCTTTGTACTTTTGCAGTCCAAACTCGTCCAGAAGTAGTTTCTTTGTGTTCTAGACTTGGTTGATAAACCTGTAAAACTGCTTTGTACTTTTGCAGTCCAAACTCGTCCAGAAGTAGTTAATATACAATGGTCTATAACTCTCTTTTCTGGACCCTTCTCTAATTTCTTACTGCTTAGTTAAAGAATGACCAAGTTAATGAATCAGGAATGTTGTCAACATGATGAGGAAGACATCCAAGAATGGTATTCAGTAACCAAATATTGGTTAAACACCAAGTCATGTTCAAGGGAATACGTCCAAGGATCCAGACGTCTTGGACGTTTTCCTTCATGAACCAACTATTGGTTAAAATCCAAGTTATGTTCGAGGGTGGACGTCCAAGGATTAATCAATGACATATTCCTTTTTGAACTAACCTTGTTTTGCATCCTTGTAAGTATAAAGACGTCCGAGGATTGTTCTTTCCTTGCTGGACGAGGTACTGTATGCCCCCTTCATAGGATGCCTCTTTGTCTATTCCTAGACGAAGACATCGTAGGAAGGAAGTCTAGTCCATCCTTTGTGTAAGTAACGAGACCTTCTTTACTAAGACGTCTCATTTTGGGCCGGTTTCTTTTAAGAAATAATACCTGTGTAATATTAGGTATTATGACGGAGCTTTCCTTTACTAAGGGAAGACGTCTCTCTAGCCGGCTTCCTTTAGGAAGCAGTGTTCGTCTATCTTTCAAGTTTCTATGAACTTGGTTTTAAACGATTGCTTCTGGTTAAAGAACTTTTAATCAAGAAGTCTTTGTTCATCAGTTATATCTTGAACAGATTATGATGATTTTTGCAGACGTCTTCCTTTAGGAAGTAATATCTGTCTTGCATAATGGACCTTTATGGTTTATTATCTAGTAACCATCTTTCGTCCATCTATGGAAAAATGCCCCAAGATGGCTGTGGATAATAAAATGCCCCTTAATGACGATGTGACTGGACGTTACTAACTAATCAAATAAGCCATACATAAAGGCGCAGTTTAGACTATAGACCAGAATTTAGAATGTATTAATGTGAAGTTTGCTTAGCCTAAGCTAAGATACATAGAATACATTGCTAAATGATTTTTCTGTGCCGTAGCACTTCGTTTGTAAAATGTAAAAACCTACAAACTTCCTTAGACATAGTATTTTTTCAGATTATCCGAATTCCAAGTTCTTGGTATGGGTCGTCCATCTAAGTCTTGAAGCTTAAAAGTGCCGCTGCGAACCTCTTCAACCACCAAATACGGACCTTCCCAGTTCGGGGTTAGCTTACCGAGTTCCTTTGCACGTCCAACTGCCTCCATCTTACGAAGAACCAGATCCCCTATTTTTAGAGGTCGTCTGGTTACCCGTTTGTTGAATTCCCTAGCCATGCGTAGCTTGTACAATTCCATCCTCAGAAGAGCATTACCTCGGACTTCAGGCAATTTGTCCAATGCCAAGCGCATCGCCGCCCAATTAGTCTCTTCTGAGTATAACATGACGCGTAGGGTGGGTTCTTCAATCTCAATGGGTAGGACAGCTTCTGTTCCATAGACCAGCATGAAAGGCGTCTCCCCTGTTGAATTCTTGGCCGTGGTTTTGATGGACCAAAGGACCAGTTGGAGTTCTTCCACCCAAAAGCCTTTGGCGTTTTCTAACTTCTTCTTTATACCTTCCGAAATAATCTTATTTAAAGCTTCTACCTGGCCGTTTGCTTGTGGATGTGCAACAGAAGCAAAGTGGGACTTAATCTCCCTTTCTGATAGCCAATCTTTCAGTTTAGGAGTCTCAAACTGTGGGCCGTTGTCGAACACAATCGACTGGGGCATCCCAAATCGTGTTATGACGTTCTTCCAGATGAACCTTTTTACATCCTTCGTCTTTATACTCCTAACAGCCTCAGCCTCTACCCACTTGGAAAAATAGTCCACAGCCACAATAACAAATTTTCTCTGTCCGGCCACCATGGGAAAAGGGCCTAGGATGTCCATCCCCCACTTGGCGAATGGCAAAGGAGTTAGAATTGGTGTTAGAAAATTTGATGGCCTTTTAAAGAGATGACCATGCTTCTGACAGCTATCATATTTTTTTGCATAAGCCACGGCATCAGCATTCAACATTGGCCAGAAATAGCCAGTTCTTCGTGCCTTTTCAGCCAAGGCTTGGCCGCCAATGTGTGATGCACAAATCCCCTCGTGCAAATCCTTCAATACCTCAAGACCGTCTTCCCTGGTAATACATTTCAACAAAGGACGATCATACGATTTCTTGTACAATGTCTCGTCCCAAACTTCGAACCATTTGTCACGAGCCTTAACATATTTTGCTTCTGCCGGGTCTTCTGGTAATTGGCCAGTCTTTTTGTAATGAAGAATAGGCTCCATCCAGTTGTCTCCTCGGCTTAAAAACATCACCTCTTTCTGATCAATACTTTTCTTTTCTTGAACCTCCCAGAAAACAGTTCTTGGGGTGTCGCCCAAAGCAGAACTTACAAGTTTAGACAAAGCATCAGCCTGATGATTCTCAGACCTAGGTATTTGTACCAAGGTGAATCCATCTAATTGCTTGATTTCTTCTTTTACCAGCTGGACATACTTAATCATGGAGGCCTCTTTGCATTCATACTCTCCATTAACCTGGCTGACTACCAGAAGAGAATCTGACTTTGCCTCTAATTTTCTTGCTCCTGCTGCTCGGCAAATACGGATCCCGGCCAGTAAGGCCTCATATTCAGCCTCATTATTGGACGCCGAAAATTTAAAACGTACAGCATATTCATACTTGTCTCCCTCAGGAGACCGACAAACCAGGCCTGCCCCACTTCCTTGTGTGGTGGACGAGCCATCTACCATTAGTTTCCAATACTGACTGGCCTCAGAGGGGTCTTCCACCGGATCCAACAAAGGACGGGTTAGTTCAGCAATGAAATCGGCCAAAGCTTGTCCCTTAATCGCCTTTCTTGGTTCGAACGTGATGTCGAACATTTTCAGTTCATTCGCCCACTTCAACATCCTTCCTGCCGCCTCTAGCTTCTGTAAAACTTGCTTAAGCGGCTGATCAGTGTACACAACTATACTGTGAGCCAGGAAATAGGGCCTTAGCTTTCGGCTAGCAACTACTAAAGCCAGGCCAAATTTCTCTACAACTGTGTATCTAGTTTCAGCATCCTTGAGTACTTGACTCACAAAGTAAATGGGTGTTTGTATAGCATCTCTCTCGGCTAGCAGTACTGCACTGACTGCTTCAGGAGAAACAGCCAGGTAAACATACAACTTCTCCCCAAGCACCGGACTTATCAGACGGGGGAGCTGTTGTAAGAGCTTCTTGATCTCAACTAAGGCTTCATCTGCTTCAGGGGTCCACTGAAACTTTGCAGACTTCTTTATTGTGGCAAAAAAATGATGGCATTTATCACCTGATTTGGACAAAAATCGTCCTACTGCCGCTAAGCAACCAGTCAGCCGTTGAACTTCCTTCACCTTGGTCGGAGGCTTCATATCGAGTATGGCTTGGATTTTTCTGGATTTGCTTCTATCCCTCGTTGATCTACCAGGAATCCAAGGAACTTGCCAGCGGAAACTCCAAAGACGCACTTCTTTGGATTGAGCCTTAGTTTATACTTGCGCAATGTCTCAAAGGTTTCGCGCAGGTCTCCGACATGATCTGTTTGTTCTTGGCTTTTAACGATCATGTCGTCAATGTATGCCTCTAAATTTCGTCCCAACTGAGGCGAAAAGATCTCATTGTTAAGCCTCCGGAAAGTCGCCGGGGCGTTCCTCAGACCAAATGGCATCATCAACCATCCATACAATCCTTTTTCTGTTATGAACGAAGTCTTGTCCTGGTCCTCCGGCATCATGGGAATCTGATGGAACCCAGAGTAGGCGTCCATGAAGCTCAGTAAGGCATGACCAGCTGTCGAATCTACCAGCCGATCCAGCTTAGGAAGAGGAAAACTGTCTTTGGGGCAAGCCTGGTTCAGGTCCGTATAATCGACACACATCCTCCAAGTCCCATTTGGCTTGGGGACCATAACCACGTTTGACACCCAATCTGGGTAGTGAGTCTCCCTGATGAAGCCGGCTTCTAGTAGTTTCTTGACCTCTTCGTCTACAGCCTGATTCCTGACAGGTCCCAAATGCCTCTTCTTCTGCCTGACCGGTTTTCTGGCTGGATCAACATTTAGCAGATGAACGGCCACTTTGGGATCAATACCCGGCATCTCTTTTGCCCCATAGGCAAAAATATCTTGAAATTGTTTTAACAGTGCTATGATAGCTTCTTGTAACTCGGGCTTCAAACCTGCCCCAATCTGCAAAGTCCTTTCCGGGCGAGACTCATCTAAGCAAATGCTTAAAGGGGCCTCAGCAGGCTTTGGACGATCCAATGTCAAACTTGCGATCGTCATCAGCTCGGCTGAAGGCCTTGGCTCTTCTTTTACTTGAGTGAATTTTCTCTTCTTGCTGGGCAAATCTCTTGCCGTTTTCCCTTCAGGGGTAACATGTAGTTCACCTCTTTCTCTAGCTGGCTTCCTTGCGGAAGCAGCGTTGGTTTGAAACTTCTCTTCTTGCACTCTGGCCGGTCCTACCATCTCTGCCCCCATCTCTTTGGGTTCATCTAAATCCATAGGCTCGACTTCACTCAATTTCCAGGACGAAGGTTTTAGGGTTGTAAGATAACATTCCCTAGCGGCCCTCTGATCTCCATAAATTGTGCTTACTTGGCCGTCGTCACACTCGAACTTCATCAGCATGAGATGGGTGACGATGACAGCCTTAATATTACTAGTTGTTGAACCGTGCGCTAACGCGCACGGTCCCCCAATATGTGCATGTAAATGGTAGGCATTATAGTTTTGGTCGCTTAACAAGTCACGCACTCACGCATATTTTGTGCAATAGACTTTGTTCCAAACAGAAAACACAATGATTAGTTAAATATGCATTAGACATGGATTTGTATGACAAAGGGTTACATAAAGGAAGCAAAAGTTAGATTTATTACAAAAAAGTTAAACTAATTTTTTACAAAATCGTATGCTTCACTTAACAAATGAGAAGAGTCATTTAAGTTGTGAGAGCCCTATACATAATCTTTAGGGTTAGCAATTGGGTTGTACTCTTTTTAGCTTGATTCCTTGTCTTCATGTTTTGTACAATCGCACCCAAAATAAACTAAGTAGAATTAAGTCAATATATACAAAACAAGGCCAAAATAAAGTAGAGTTAGTAAAGCAAAAGAAGCCCCTAACACCTAAGTTGAGATATGGAACAATTTCTTTGTTTCATCTTACTCCTTTTGTTGCAATTTCTCCGCAATCAAGTGAGCAACCTGATTCTTCAATTTTATCACACGTCGTGACCTTTTGGCATTTCTTTCTTCAGAGCTTGGTCTTTTGGTGTCTTGTGAAGGTTTTGTTGTTCTCAATAAGTGGCAATTTCTTTTGATATGTTAAAACGAATACTAAAATATGTTCAGACACAGGAAAAGAACGCTAATTTTATGCCAAATCCATCCAAGTATTAGTAAAGACTACTGACCGTAACATCAAGATAAGTAAACCTGATAAATTAGAACTTCAAATCATAATACAAATAACAAAAGAAAACACAAATATTAATTTCCATGCTTCCTCCTTTTCATTATCTTAAGTTCATCACACCATACCCAATAAAAGTATAAGCAAGCAAAGCAACACTTACCTTTTTAGCAGATTTATCTTTTTTCTCCAAGCCACCTTGCCCTTCTTTACGCTTAGCATGAACAAAAAGCCTGATATGTGTGAATAAATACAAGAGATTTAGATTAGAAAGGACAAATAACTTGAGTAACAAAGCACTTCTATATATATAAAAGCCTGCACAGTGGAGCCAGATTCTAAGGATGAGGGAGATAAGGTCAACAACGTCCTATATATCAGGGAGGAATGATCCAGAGGTGCCCATCTGTGGTCTTCCATTGAAACAGGCCCGAGTACCCGAAGAAAGGTCTATTTTTGGGTGGCTGATTGTTCAAAGTATACCCCCTCTGAGAAACAAGGTATAAATATCACGTATATCGTTCAGGCAGATTAAAGACTAATGTTTCAAGTAGCAGCAGAGATGACTTGCCTTGCCTGTTACGCTTTGATAAATAGCTAGCTTGCTGTCACAGATCTAAAACTTGTCCAATCCACTTCACAACCAGAGTGATGAATGAAAGGCAATTAAAGCTAAGGTATTATTCAGCTAATAAATGAACAAATCAGATCCTTACTTAAGGCAATTAAATCCGAAAAAATCAGAAAACATTTAACCTCTTGTCAGAATAATCAGCCACTATTGTGAGTAAATAAAAACAGAAGTAATAACGAACAATCTAAATCTAATATTTAAGCAAGAGAAACATAAAATTGCAAAGAAATCATGGGCAAAAATTAATTAAAGCGCAGAAGTTAGAAATTTAAAATTCTTCATCAATATAAAGAAGGCACACTGGAGAGTGGACAGAAAGAAACTTAGAAACCTGAAAACTTCTTCAACAGATTCAATTTTTTGTTCAAGATAACTGCAGCAGAGCTTCAAAAGAGATGCTGTCCGCATGAAATTTGATCCGTGCAATATCTATCTTTCCCTGCTTTCTCTCTCTTTCTCTCTCTCTGTCTTGATGTCTATTATATGTGAAGATAATGTATGAGGTTAATCCAAATATATAATACATTTTTTAGAGCCGTTAAAGATATACACATGAATCATCACATTACATCGATTCATTTATAGTTTGAAATATTTACATCATAATTTGAAACACCAAAAATGCACGTTCTTTTTATTCCTTCCCACAAATCATATACTCAAGTGAAAGAAAGATATACAAATTTTGGAAACTGTATAGGTATTTCAAAAAATTGACGCATAGAGAGAGTTGTTGGTTTTATCCATTGATAACTGACATCCAATGATCCAGCTAGTAAGATATACAAATTGTTGGTTTTTATCCCACCAGCTAGTAAGATTGATAATTTGATATCATTGATAAATGACATCCAATGATATCCAGCTAGTCAGATATACAAATTGTTGGTATTCTCTCTCTGTCTTGATATCTACCTCTATATATATATATTACATGTGAAGGTAACATATGAGGTTAATCCAAAACTACATATACATGAAAGTTACATCACATTCCATTGGTTCTTTTATATAGTTTGAAAATATTTACATCATAATTTCAAACACCAAAAATGCACGTTCTTTTATTTTTGCTAATTCTTTTTTAACCAAATGAAGCAATTAAATTCAACAACTAACATCACAATTCAACAAAGAGATATCCCAACTAACCATACCTTAGCACCAAGAGCAGGGGCATACGAACATAACGATAATGACCGTGACGAACGACGACGCGAGCGAAAATCTCAGTACTGCCAGTCACGAAGGAGAGTGAGAATACCAAAAATTGACTAAGCCATATAATAACGTTGTCAATGATCTTGGATATCTCCTGCATACAAGAATCCAGCATTAAGATTCTTCATAAACAGGCCAACCACCAACTCTCCAAAATACCATGTCTTTGATAAATTTTGAATATGATACATTCCACTTGTCTTTAACTACACCATGTTCCTACAATTTATTTTTATAAAAAAAAAATCATAAATAAATAAATCAGATCACATAAACCACTACACTACCTATCTTACCCACATAAAAGTTCAAGAAAAACCCTTTCATCCTAGAGTTCATAGAAAATAGGTTCTGTGAAGGGGATGATTATGATTGTTTTCGTTGTGATATACGGATATTGCAGCTTCACTACCCCGTGTTAGATAATCAGTTGTTTTACACAGCATTTCAAGAACGTTAACTGTTCCTTTAGGTGCAATCCCAAGTGCAGCAAGAATCGTAACCATAATGTGGTTTCTCCAATAAGCAATCTTACATCTTGGTCGTGCAGTACCAATGTATGACCTATTTCCTCCAAAACTTCAAAACCCACTCTCTTCGTTGTAGCTGCAATATCAATGTAGCTCCTAATCCCCGGCAAAGCGGCAACACATCACCTCGGTTCACTGTCCTTGAAACAAAAAGGGGATTTTATCGTAAATAGTTGAAATTAATATTATTCTGAGGAAACCAACAATAATACGAATTATTCTAATTAAATGTTAGTTTTTTAAGAATAAAAATAAAATAAAACTCAGCAAAATGGGATAGTAGTAAACAAAAAAAAATTCACAAAAAAACCACGGATAAAGCCAAGCGACTTTCTCTATTTTCCCCCATTAAGTCCCATTGGTAGTATTCCAATATTAATTCAGTCTCAGGTATAAAATAAAGGGTACCAATTGCAAAGACAAAATAGAGAGAAATAATAAAAGTAACAGTAACACAGTGGGATATAATAAAGAATGTAACAATGGAAAGAAAAGGAAGGTTACCATGAGTTGAGATGACGTCTTTCTCTTAAGAAGAGGGCGAGCATTAGCATTCTGAAAATGAAGTGAATCCAAAGACTAAGAAGCTTTGGCAACTTTGGCCATCCTCTATAACTTCCAATAATTCAGCCAGCCCTGCCTGCTCAGTGCAATCTGCAATTGACAATTACCCTCTCTGCCCTGGGGTGGCCTGAATAACAAGTTGGCCACTTATTGACATAACAATGTAGAAGCCATATCAGCAACCATTCATAGATTCACCTCAAAATGATGGCTAGAGAAAAACCAATACAACTTTCTACCTATAAACTTCACCCTAAGCAAGAAAAGAAAAAAAAATGGAGATAAAAATATCAATCTAAAGCTTTTAGAGTCTTTAATGGGCACATGAAACTTTGGTATGATGATAGCTATGGCAACAAAAAAAAAGGATTTTAGTAGTTTAATTTTGATGGTATTTGGTATCATGATTAAATACAGATAGTTTTAACCCCCTCACACCATATGATTACATTCGAACATGAATAAATTCAAACAACCATAGTTTTTATTCAATCTAAATCATAAAAAACAAGATCTTTCATAATCGCACAAGCTAAATGGCAGCAAATCCCTATCTTTCACAATCACACAATCTAAACAACATCAAATTCACACAAGTAAAATCCATGAATTCAATTCTACAGCAAAAGGATAACATGCGTATAACAAATCTAAGAAGATAACTTCACAAAAATACTTCAAAATCCCACGAAATCGAAGACAACGCAAAACAATCAGTAAAAAGAAACAATCTTGAAAACCAGAATCAGGATCAACGCGAAAAAGAAGATGAAAGAAACAGAATTAAAGAAATAGTAGCAAAAAAATGAAGAAAAGCTAAAGAAAGTAAAAAAAAAGAAGAAAAGCTAAAGAAAGTAAAAAAAAAGATGAGAAGAAAGAGAGAAATACCTGATCCAATAATCAATGAGAGAACCCTAGATCGGATAAGTCTAAGCAAGGTTTGAGGAGAGAGAAAGATGTGGGATGAGTGGCAGAGAGGAAAACCAGGAGGGAAATGGGAGGAAGGACGATGACGAAGTCGATTTCCAAAGGAATGTTGTTGGCTTCTTATGAACAGTAAATTTCAGCTAAAATAGACTCATAACACTGTTCTTAAGAACAGTAGTGGCACTTCTCTCTTTTAAAAGAGTAAGGATTAAGGGTAGGACGTCCCAAAATGACGTTGTAAGCTGTCAAATCCTTGACAACCAAAAACTTTATGAACATAGTTCTGCTCTTTTCCTTCTCTCCGACTCGGACGGGCAACGACACCGTGCCGACCGGATGTATGATTCCACCTCCAAATCCTATAATAGGATGATGGACTGGAAGAAGATCTTTCTCATCAAACTTCAATCTTGACAGACAATCAACGCTAATAATATCAGTTGAGCTGCCAGTGTCGATAAGGATCCTTCGCACTGTTAGATTGGCAATCTTCATCTCTACGACCAAGGGGTCATCATGGGGAGTCCTTGTCTGCCCACGGTCTCCTTCGCTCACCGTCACCATGGGGAACGGGTCTACTTTGGATTTCCCCGTCAGCAACACTTGGCCAAGCTCTCTCACATAATTTTTGTGACCTCTCAAGGTTGGTCCTCCGGCTGCAAACCCGCCGGATATCACCAAAACCACGTCTTCGTCTGTACTGGAGCTTTCTTTCTTTTTCTGCCGATAATCCTTCTTTTGAAAACGGCCTTCACGGGTACGTATTGATTCATCTTTCCTTGCTTTGCCAGGTTTTCCAAAGCTCTCTTCAGGTGTTTGCATTCATTTGTCTCATGTCCACAATCCTTGTGGAAGTGGCAGTACTTACTCTTATCTCTGTTCTTGTAAGGTGTTTTCATTTCGGCCGGAGCCTTGAGTTCATGCTGATCCTTGATTTCCATAAGGATTGAATACTGATCCTTATTGAACTCAATGGGTTCAGCCGAGACAGCCCTTTCTTTTCTCTTCTCTCTTCTCGACGGGGCCGTGCTTGAAGACACTACCCAGGTCTCAGCCTTCTTAGGATTGTTCTTAGTCTTTTGAACAGGTTCCTCGGGCTTCTTGGACTCTGAGTGCTTGGCTTCAGCACACACCTCCGTCGCATGTATAAAAGCCTCGGCTTCCCTTAAAGCTTCAGCCAAGGTACTCACTTTCTTCTTGACTAAATCAAACTTGAAACTTCCTGGACGCAGTCCTCGAATAAATGCATCGAAGGCTACACCAGCATTTAAGTCATGGATTTGAAGGGCTTCAAGATTGAACCTCTTTACAGAACTTCTCAGGGATTCCTTTGGGGCTTGGATGATCTTCCCCAAATGAATACTAGTCTTCTGTTCCTGCCTATTGGCGACAAAGTGGCTAGTGAATGAATAACTTAACTCGGTGAAGTTGTTGATAGAATTAGCCGGTAGGTTGTTAAACCACTTCTGAGCGACTCTGACAGACTCCTTTCAGAGTTGCTGGGAAGTTCTTACACCATGTAGCGTCGTTACTGCCTGGACGTACATTTGATGTTTGTAAGCAGAAAGATGATCATCTGGATCAGTAGTGCCATCGAACGGATCAATGGTTGGTAATTTAACCTTAGCACATGGAGGAGTTTGCATTATTCTGGCTGAGAAAGGCGTCGGCCAATCTATGCGCAGCTCCCTAAAACGTTCATCAACTGGGGCTGTATTTATCCGACATTCCCTTAAGACTGGGTTCGATGAACTGACCTCTTGGGACCCTCGCCTATACACATTCTGCTGAGACGTCCTTCTGTAAACATTAGGCTGAACCACCGTTCGATCCTGACGAGGCTCGTAAATAGACGGAGTCCTTCCATGCTCCAGAGTGTGACTCCGAATCCTCAGACTGGGGTCTTGCAAGTACGGCGTTGATCCGGTAGCCGACCTCTGTTGAGCCGCTACCCTCTTAGCATGCAGGTATTCCCGAACGTCTGTCTCCATCCTTCGACCATCCACTGGTCTGTTGACTGGGTTGGTGACCACCAGATTCCAGTCTAAACGACGTGGTTGCTCACTACGAACATGATGCCTTCCTCTAGACGTTCTTCTAGCTTCTCCTGGTCGTCTAGCCCCGCTTGGTCCAGCCACATTCTCCTGAGAAGCTCCTCTCCTAGGAGCAGGCCTAGAATCCGGTTGGGATCCTACTCGGAAGAATAGCATGTTGTTCTTGATCTGGTCTTGGACAACTTGGGCCATCCTGGCTTGAAACTCATTTAGGGCATTTTCCAAATGAGCAGCCGTGACCGGGAGAGCAGGGTTGGGCTCCAAGACTGCCCCAATGGGATCATTCTGTCGCTGTCCGTCACGTCCCCTAGGCGGACGTTCATCATCAACGGTATCATTAACTTGAACATAAGGACTCATCCTTTGTCCTCGGTTGGACGAATTGCAATCAGTCATCTCCGCGCATGCCCACAGACGGCGCCAAATGTTTTATGTAAACTTGAAGAATACGGTATTTGTCCTGATGATGGACAGGTGTAGGGTTGATATTGGGAGGCTTGTGCTGAGATGTTGCTTCGTTCCCGAACCTGCAAAAAGGGGGAAAACCAAACCGGAGGTTTGGGTTTGATTCCCTCTCCGATGCTTAAGTCAGTGTTCAATAGATAATAGCTGGGTATGAATTTTGACAGAGTAAGTTTAAGAGAGAGTTGTTGTGTGTTTTTTACCTGATTATGAGGGACTATTTATAGTATCTATGTATAGAAAAGAGCACCCTAGGATGAAGGAATGTGATTGCTTAGGCAATGGGAGAGCGACATTTGTCATGGTCTGATTGTCCTGAGCCTTTTATCCAATCACCTTCTTCCTCTTTAGGGAATTTGGGCTAATTATTCCCTCTTTTAGGGAATAGTTGGGCCTCTTGTTTGCAGAATTTGATGATATCATTAGCTCCCCATAACATGCTGCCACGTGTGGATGAGGGGGTGAGCCACGTGTCACCGATTCATTGGGCCATGTGGCGATCCCTGACTGGGCCACGTGTCCTCCTTAAATATGTTACAACAATTAAAGATCTACAACTTCTAAACCCTAACTGCATCAAAAACAAACATACCATCCCCAATATCTACACCAGAAACCCTAGAATATTACAAATAGAATTAACCTCCGAAACAGTAAAGAGTTCTTCCTTGCCTCTTAAGAGCATAGACGACATCCATGGCGGTAACAGTCTTCCTTCTGGCATGCTCAGTATAAGTGACTGCATCACGAATCACGAATGACTGAGCGTGCTTGCTTGCGTGGCGGTGGCTGCTGGTTCAGGCGCCGACTCGAAGTTCGTCGGTGGCGGTGGCTAGCCGGTGTAAGCGGAGCTGCAGAGAGGGAGGGAGAGGGACGGCTGGGCTAGGGTTTCTTTTCACTGAGCAGAGAGAAATTGAGAACACAACCAAATGCACGTTCTTTTTTTGGGAGCTTTTAAGACCTTCCATTTTTTTTCAATAAAACGCGAATAAAACGTTTTTTACATTTTATTCGGGAGACCCCCTTTTTTGCGTTTTATACGGCCTGAACGTATTTTTCTGTTTTTTTCCCGTTTTTTTGAAAAAAACGGGAGCGGCGTATTATTCGCGTTTTATTCGCGATTAAACCAACTAAGACGTAACGCAAGAACATTTAAACAACAATAATGAACGTGCCCACCACCTACAACAACAACACAATGACAACACCAATAACAACAACCTACAACTATGTACTTCAACCAATACCAAATATCGATTTAGGACTAGAAAATGTGAAACTAATTCTAATCACTGTAATTCGCTCATAATTTGCCTAATACTGCAAACTATGAAACTAAATTCAATCCAATAAATATAAATTTCGAAAGTACTTTTTTTTGTAGATCCAACTTGAAAACATACTAATATAAGCGAATGGACAATTAGACATTAATCAGTTCAGTTAAATATCAAACACTAAAAATTTCCCCCAAATCGATTTTCTCAAGAACCCTAATTTAACAAAACGCCAATTCGAAAATCAACACATAAATTGAAATTAAAATATGGGAATAAATCTAAGCTGATAATTAGAGTAATTGGAATGTAGAAGAGTGTCATAAGACCCAAAATTTGCCTCCTTTAACCCGGAAATCGACTCGAAAATGCTAGCCACTAAGACCCCTTTATACTACTTTGATCGATCAAATCGAAAGGATGATGATGAATGGTTGACTTGCTAGATAATGATGCCAAGAAAATTTGCTTATTTATTAATAAAGCAATTCTATATGCAGCAGCAGGAAGAAGTTGGGGTCAGAGAAGGATGTATTGGAATTGGGATGGCGTCGAAGTCCGCTAGGTTGCAAAGGTATGTGGTTATACTTTTTTTTTTTTTGCTCTCTTCTTTTATAATTAGATTAGGTAGACCTAATGAGTAAATAACCTAGTGAATTTAGGAATAGGTTTTTGACTACTTCTAGGATAAAGTCAAAGTATGAAAGAAAAGTAATTTAATAGAAGACTACAACAACAACAACAACTAAGCCTTATTCCCAAAGTGATTTGGGGTCGGCTAACATGAATCGTTAGCTGAAACCGTTACCAAAGGAGATGGCATCGACAAAAGTGATAAAAAGTTTATAAAAGGGTTTAAGTTTTAAGAAATTTTAAAAGTTTTTGAAAACAAGGTTTACACCAAAAAGTTTTAAAGGAGGTTTTCAACAAAAGGTTTTAATACCAACACAATTGAGAAAAACAAATAAATGTAGTAATCACACCCCTTCCTCCACATGGATACTGCCCCTCCACCCAATTCTATCCAACGCCATGCTCTCTGCAATCCCAAGTAGCCTCATATCACTTTTAATTACCTTCATCCAAGTCATCTTAGGTCTTCCTCTACCCCTTACAATTTGAATACTCATCCACTCTTCAATTCTTCTCACCGGTGCATAATCTAATCTCCTTTTCACATGACCAAAACATCTTAACCGATTCTCCATCATCTTTTATTCCATGGATGCAACTCCAACTTTTTCCCGAATCACTTCATTTCTTAATCGGTCCTTCCCTGTGTGGCCACACATCCACCGCAACATACGCATCTCCGCCATGTTCATCTTATGAACGTGGCATTGTTTCACCACCCAACATTCGGTGCCATATAACAAAGCAGGCCTAATTGTCGTACGGTAGAACTTTCCCTTCAATCTTTCAGGAATGCCGGAATCACAAAGGAACCCGATGGCGCTATTCCACTTTAACCAACCCGCGTTAATTCTATGAGCCACGTCTCCATCTAGTTCTCCATCCTTTTGGAGAATGGATTCGAGGTTACGGAAGACGTTCGATCCTTGAACCACTTTGCTATCCAAAGTGACTGCCCCTGCCTCACTGCTTGTAACCCCACTAAACTTGCACTCCATATACTCCGTCTTACTTCTGCTTAATCTAAAACCACGGGCTTCTAATGTATGCCTCCATAATTCCAACTTACTCTCAACACCTTCCTTTATCTCATCAATCAACACAATATAATTTAATATAATTATTTACTAACAATATATCAAAATACGGGGTGTTACAATCTACCACCCTCAAAAATAAGTTTCGTCTCGAAACTTTAGTTGAATCACACAAGCAAACATTCAAACTTAGACTCTTGTTTTTCAAAATAGCTCATTAGTTCTATAGGTTAAACAACTACTAGACACTTAAAATATAAAACTACAACTTACATCTTACCATCGTACTACAACAAGTAGAGAACTAAACACATAGCAAATTTAACAACCAAACTTGTATGCTAGTAACTTTAAACACTAAAGACGCGAAATAAGTACGCATTCTATGTAACACCCCGGAATTCTCTCTTTATAAAACATATATTTTTCCCAACTAAAACAGAGAAATATCAAGGTATTATCGCCCGTGTGAAAACTTATCGGCTTACTCAGAGTATTGCAGCGGAAAAACAATAAATAAAATTTTATTAAATACTTAAAACATAATAATTGTCAAATCATATTCCAAACCTCGAAAGCAATTCAAAACCAAATTAAAACATTGAAAATAAATAATCCATAAATCAACTTAATTAAAGTAACGTAAAGGCAAGAAATAATAGAAGTATGAATACGATCTCTCAACAATGCTTCCCAAGTCCCAAAAAATGAGTAATTGAGACAATGCATCATGCATTCTAAACGTGTAGGCAAATATTCAATTGAAAAATACTCGCCAATAAAGGGTCTTCACAATTTCAATAGGCACAACCATGATCGACAGACAGAAAAGCATGTAATCAGAAAAGCTGAGTACATACATAAATAAAATAAAACACAAAACCTAATCATGATACTACTAAGCAATAGAACATGATCAATAAAATACCTTAAGACCTTAACTCGTAAAACAAAACTTAACCCCATAAGAAATACCACATGATAATCATTTAGTAAATTGAATAGACAATGGATCGAGTTGTCCGACCAGAAACCAGTCTTCACAAACGAAAGACCGAGTTACGGGCGCGACTCTTTAACCCCTTGACCAACGATATCGAGGAACCTTTAGAAATAAAAATAGGGTACGGTGATCAATCCGACCCCAAGAAATGCCATGAACTACCACCATGTACTCCAACTCATACTAGTCCAGAACTTCAGACGTGCACAAGTCTAAAGCTATTGCTATTCACTTCCACTTTAAGTATTAGTAGTTATTCGATGTTGGACTCTAAACAGACAACCAACACATAATATGGATACAACAAATATTCCTCTTTTATCTTAGGATAAAATAAGTGATTAAACAATTCCAATTGACCAAGAATTAGTCCTCCAAATTTATTTTTTGACTTAAATCAACAATCGAATGTCCAATGACAATTAATATACATACCCTACAAAGCCCTCGGTCTTTGAAAAGTAGTAATATAACCATAACCAATAATAATCCAACTTACTCACAAAGTCCTCGGCCTTTGAAAAGTAATAAAAATATCCATTAAGGGAAACAATACCAAAATCAATAATCCAATAATAAAATATTGTTAATCCCTCATGTGAATTAATAAATGAACTTCCCTTCCCAAACATGCTTGAATCAAACATCCATTCAATCATGTGATAAAACATAAAGGCAAACACGTAATTCCAATTCAATAGCCACGTATGAACCATAAAAGGGTTCCCTATATATGATACTATAAATAATCCTAATCCTTAGGACATGATACTAGTCTAACACATAAGGACATGTACGTACCTTGTGTAGACAAAGTGAGAGACCACTTTAGAATTCTAGAAGTCGCCTAAGGTAAATTCTCCGCCTACCAAAATAATAATACAATAATGAATTAATATACTAATTAATTCACAGCAATATAAATTATTTTAAAACGCTTCAAAACTCGTTTTAAAATACTTAAGAAATATTAAAGTTCCAACCTTTAACAACCTTTAATATAATACTCATAAACCTAGACGTTAAAACCTCAAAAATCATCACTTTAATACATAAAACTCACTTTAAACCATAAATAATAAATCTGAAATTATATTTTATATTCACAATAAACAAAAATAAATTTTTTAATAATTCGAATAATAAAGTTTTCAACTTTATTTATAAAACATATAAAAACTCATAAAAACTATAACTTTAACATTAACTATAATTAAACATTAAAGTAGAGGATAAGGGTTAAGAAATAACCGAAAGAAAAACACGAAAACTGGAAACAATAAGGAGAAACACGCGTGTGGAGGCGCGTGTGGCTGGCGGTGGTGGCAGTCACGCGATGCGTGGCTGCTGTTGCCGCTGCGGATGAGAGCGAGAGAGGGAAGAGTGGGTGGTGGCTGTTGGTGATGCCGCACGAAGAGGAGAATGAGGGGCGAGTGGTGCACGGTGGCTCACCGGAAAACAAGTGAGTGAGGGTGAGTGGTGGCCGGCACACGCACGAAAATCGAGGGAAGAAAGAGAGGGAGAGGGCAGACGAGTGAGGAGAGGAAAATAGGAGAGAAAATAAGAGTGTGCAAAATTGGGGTTTTGGGGGGTATTTATTGGTTTTGCCTAAAAACCTATGGCACTTAGGTTAGCTTAGGTTTGGGCTCAAAGTTGATCATGACACTTAAAAAGTGGTTTGGGCTCCACAACCCAACACAAAGGAGTACGACATCGACGACCATAAAAAGCTTCATATGGAGCCATCTGAATGGTAGTATGATAACTATTATTGTACGAGAGCTCTATCAGATCAAGCTTATCCTCCCAAGAACCCTGAAACTCTAAGGCGCAAGCTCTCAACATATCCTCCAATGTTTGAATAGTGCGTTCTGTCTAACCATCTGTAGCAGGGTGAAAAGCTGTACTCATCTTCAGCTTAGTCCCTAGAGCTTCCTGAAGCTTCTGCCAAAAGTTAGACAAAAATCTACGATCCCTACCTGAAACAATATCACTTGGAACACCATGAAGTCAGATCACGTGCTCTCTATAAGTAGCAGCCAATCGCTCATGTTTCCAAGTATCCTTCATGGGAACAAAATGAGCAGACTTAGCAAGACGATCCACAATCACCCAAATCATATTATTCCCCTTCGGTGTCCTTGGAAGTCCACAAACAAAATCCACAGAGATCAAATTCCATTTTCACTATGGAACCTCTAAGGCTGAATCATTCCCTGAGGCCTCTTATACAAACTCGTCACCTTCTGACAAGTCAAGCATCTCGAGACGTCCTTAGAGGCTCTTCATATGAGGCCACCAAAAAGCTCGCTTGAGATCCTTGTACATCTTATCCACTCCAGGGTGTACAGAGTACTGTGCTGTATGAGCTTCCTTCAAAATCTTCTCCTTCAACTCATGAACATTAGGAACACACCATCTCCCTTTGAACCACACACTACCATCCTCAGCCAGTGTGAAATTGACAGGCTCATTAGCTTGCTCGTACTTCAAAAACTGATCATTTACTTGTGCTTCCTTGATCTCGTCAAACAAAGTTGACTGAATAGTTAAAGCATGAAGCTGAGCTCCTATTTGCACTATCTCCACATCGAGACTCTGAAACTCCTCTCTAAGACGATTTCTGTAACGCAAGGTCTGCAAATAATGAGAAGTTTTTTTTTGCTAAGTGCATCTGCAACAACATTAACCTTACCCTTATGGTACTGAATCTCCATATCATAATCTTTGATCAGTTCTAACCACCTCCTCTGCCTCATGTTCAACTTTGTTTGAGTGAAGATGTACTTCAAACTCTTGTGGTCCAAAAATATCTCAAATGATGTGCCAAGCAGATAATGACGCTAAATCTTAAGTGCAAAAATGACAGCTGTCAACTCTAGATCATGCGTCGGATAATTCACCTCATGGTTCTCCAATTGCCTAGAAGAATAGGCAACAACCTTTCTGTTCTGCATAAGCACATAACCAAGGTCATTCTTCGAAGCATCTGTGAACACTTCGTACTTTATATTTTCATCAGGCAGTGTCAATACAAGAGCTGTAGTTAGACATTCCTTCAGAATCTGGAATGCCTTCTCACAATCATCATTCCAATGATACTTAATATCCTTCCTCATCAATGCGGTTAAAGGACGACCTATCTTTGAGAATTCCTTCACGAACCTCCTATAATAACCCGCAAAACCAAGAAAACTGCGTATCTCAGACACACTCTTCGGAGTAGGCCACTCTGAAATAGCTTGGATCTTTGTTGGATCAATTGAAACGTCTTCTTTTAGAAATGATATGGCCAAGGAAAGCAACTTTCTCTAGCCAGAATTCGCACTTGGAGAACTTATCATACAACTTATTCTCCCTCAGAACTTGTAAAACAATGCGAAGGTGTTCTTCACGCTCACTAGCATCCTTAGAATAAATAAGAATATCATCAATGAACACAACTATGGTGGGAAATGCAGGTAAAATAGTCCTACAAGTAGAAAAATATATTAAGTGATTGGAAACATCATAAAACTCAATAAAAGTAAATATAGAAATAGAAGTAGTTGTTATTGATGAGGGCGTCCAAAAGGGCATAATTCCAAGCTGGGTTTGACTTCTTTGAACTCAAAGAATCATTGAAATCCATTTCAGCCCAATATGTTGGAAAATTTAGAAATGAAATTAAAAGTATAAAAAATGCAATATAATTAAAGCCTTTTTTTCAATGCATAAGTTCAGAGTAAGCTTTTCGAAGTCAAAGCAGATTGAGATCAAAAGGGCAACAAAGATAGTGAGGAAGACATATAAGTAGAAGAATGAATGTAAATTGTGGGGAAGAATGGAGGCTTACCATGGTGCAGAAAAGTGGATGATGCCGGAATAGTGAGTTGAAGCAGGGGGTGGTTGAGCAACACAATGCGGCTGGGGTTTTCTTTTGTTTACAAGCGGAAGCCCTGGAGAATATGAATATGAATATGAATATGATTATGGGAGAAGTTGATTCGATTCTTCGAATTTCCAATGTTTTTTTTTTCACTATTCACTGGGCGTGAAAGGAGGTGGATGGTGACGAAAGGGACAAATTACTAGAAGAGTAATTTTAACTTAAAATTAGTTGTTATGTCTCGGACGATATCTCAATTTATTTGTACTATAATTTACTAGTTTAAAACAATTAGATAGTATTAGGGCGTATTCTCTTCAGCTTATTTTCAGTTCAGTTCAGTTCTAATAAGTCCAGTTCAGTACAACTCATATAAGTTCAGTTCAGTTCAGTTCGGCTCTAATAAGTCCAGTTCAGTTCAGCTCTAGTAAGTTCAGTTCAGTTCGGCTCTAATAAGTTCAATTCAGTTCAGTTCAGTTCAACTCCAACAAATTCAGTTCAGTTCAGTTCAACTCCATTAATTATTTAATTTAACCATTTTATTTAATATTATTATTGGTCTAATTTATTATGCTTATTATTATTGTTATTATTATTTATTTTATTATTACTTTTATATATTATTTTTTATTATATCTTTACTCGTTATTTCTATTATTATTATGGCTGAGCATGGTTTAGGTCGGTGCTCGGTTTAACCAAATTTCATATCAATACGAGTATTCTATTTTGCAATTGTTGTTTTATTTTACCGACTAGATATTCACTATTAGATCAAACAAATATACTACAAAATGCTAGAATATATTTAAAAATTACAAAGTTGCTAATAATACTGGAGTACTAGTTAAGGTAGTACATTGTCGTTACGTTGAATATCAAAGACACATTGGCGGTTTGAGGTGGGGTTTGGTTTATAAATACTGTAGACCAACCAACCAAAAATCGTGGTTTGGTTGGAAGCACAAACCAACCTATGTTTAAGCTAATTATTATTATTTACTTATTATTTATATATTTATTTCAATTCAATTCAGTTCAGTTCAGCTCAACTCTAATAAGTTCAGTTATGTTTAGTTAATCTCTGATAAGTTCAATTCAGTTCACTTTAGTTCAGCTCAGCTCCAATAAGTTCAGTTTAGTTCAGTTTAGCTCCAATAAGTTCAGTTCAGTTCAGTTCAGTTCAGTTCAGCTAGAATTAGACGAAAGAGAACAGACCCTTAGTGTAGAAAAATATTGGCAAAAGTAGAATATAGGTCATTTTATTCATAATATGTATTAAAAATTTGTAGCTTAATTATTTGTTTCATGGAAAATCCATATTATTATTACTAATGTTGATTAATGAAGCAACAATAATATAGTGGCGTAGTGATTAGAGTTTTAACTTTCATTCTTTAGGTCGCGAGTATGAACTTTTCAAGGACAATGTTGTATTTTTTTAATTGATGAGAATGACATAGATAAGCTATTGTTGAAAGATGGGAGAGTGACATATGACAAACTACAATGCATGATTACGCTTTTTAATATCTCTATACTATAAGGGAAGAGATGGTGGACACCAAAAATAAAAAGAAAAAATAACAAATAAAATAAAGCAAGGAAGTTAAATCTCCTATAATAATTAAGTTTTACTTCCAATCCTAGCCATCAAATTTTTAGCAAAAAATGTTTAATGCTTCAAACTAAAACATCTAAAAATCTACAAAGAAAGAACAGTTTAAAAAAATATCAATGGTTATATTTTCTTGAGATCTATAAATAGACACCCACTTTACTATATTTTTATATACTTTTGAATTTTATTAATGTCAAATACATGAGTAATTGATAATTCATATTTATATAGGTCTTTCATGATGCATTTTAGTTGCATTTTAGGATCATTTAGTTGCATTTTAGTCCATAATTACATATAAGTACTTAAGTTGAGAAATTATTACTCTTGTGTGTGTTTTCGGTGTTGATAGTTTTCAGGTATTGAGAGCATAATTGGAGTATTATTAGACAAGCTTAAGCATGAGAATAATCTAGGAAGGAGCTAAATTAAATGAGAAGTACAAAGGGCATCTTCGAGTTAGATTGCAACCCAAACATAGCGGAAACATATTAAAAGAAGTATGAAAATCGAGTCATGTGCACTCTTTTGATCATAACTCATTATCTAGAGATCGTAACTGAGTGATTCAAGTGGGGTTAGAAACTAGACTTGAATTATCTTCCAACGGTGTATCACACGCCCTAATATGACATCTAGTTTGTGAGATATGGTCTTTGCAAGTTGGCGCTGTTTTGTAGGATGAAAACCCGCGCCCGCGGGTTATTCCGTGTAGCTTATAGTCGAATAAGGCCTTATCTTTTGACAAATTTTGGCTCTATTTTTCTAGTTGTTTTAGGAAATAGAAAGGTAGAAGGACTCAAGGGAATTATCTTATTTTCCTATCTTGTTTTCTATCTTATTTTTTGATCATTAATTCTTTTTAGATTAGAATTATTTTTAATTCTCACAATTACTCAAGAACCCTAGTTTTGTTTTCCCCCAATTTTACATTGAATTTTTAATAGAAGCTTTGATTTTGCAAGATTGGTTCTACAATTGGTATTCATCCTCTTATCTTCTTATTTCTATTCAATCCTTGATTATCAATTCATGCCTGCTTATTTAATTATGAATATATTTTCCCCAATTATGATTGAGTAATCTATTTCTAGGGTTTAAGGGGATCCATGATCACTTATGAAGGGATGTTTATAAAGTATTGATTTTTGATGATGTATGTTGATTCCTATTGAAAGTTTTTATTCCTATTCAATCCAATTTGGCCAGATTTGATTGTTATAGTGTTGCAATATTAGGTTATGAGCCTAGAGGTATAAACTTGTTATTAAGGCTAGTTTCAATAGGTAGAATTGATGTTAATAAATTGCGAGAGCCTGTTAATACCATTCTATGGTTGATTTAGACTTGAGAGAGCAAATCAACCTATTTAATTGCGTTATTCATTATTGATTATTGTGTTTCATCCCGAATAATTGTTCATTGGTGAACCTATGCCCCATACTCTTTATTATTGATATTCTTGATATTGTTATAGTCTAGTTTAACATAATTACAATCAAACACTCTTTCCCTATAATCTAGATTTGACTGACAATTAGGAAAAGGACATTGTTTCTCTGTGAATTCGACCCTACTTCCCTGACTACTATTTGTTAGAGGACTTTAGGATCACTTTTGATAAGGCGATACGACTTTAGCCTGTCAAAATTTGGCGCTGTTGCCGGGGAAACAATTTGTTTATTTTTCTTATTGTCGGTGAATCTAGTATATATATTTTTTTCTTTTTCTTGTCCCTCTCTTCTGTGAATAGTTTTCTTTAATCTTCATGGAGCCATGTAATTTTCATAACAAAAAATTCCCTTAATATGCAATATAGTTGTTCTTCTTGGGATTCTCATGTTTCTAGTTTTGATGCATCCGATCCAACTGCTCTGAATTTTCGCATGAGTTCTTATGAATTACCTTATATTGCACATGGCTCCTACATGCATGCTAGTACACCCAAAGAAATTTGTTCTTTTCCTCAATTTGAAAATGAATTATTTTGGAGGTACTACAATAGACTGGGTGATTTTGTTGGTCCTAATCATGGAATTGAAGAACGGGATATGCGCCTAGTTATCTATGAGGGTTTGAACGATGAAACGAGGAAGATATTTGACTCCACGAGTAACGAGAATTTTTTAGAAAAGACACTGGAAGATGGTTGGAATTTGATTAAGCGATTAGTTAGAGAAACTTATGCGTGGGATATGACAAAATTTGTAAACCCACCCCTACCTTCCTCTATCTATGATTCTCATAAATCTCCTTCTTATTATTGTTCATATTGTTACTCCTATGATCACGATGTTTCTTGTTGTCTATATAATGAGCCGTATCTGCATGTCAATAACTCCTCCCCTCAATTTGATTTGATTAATTCTTCATCTGAATCGTATGATAATTTTAGTGATTATTTTTATGATTTTATGAAAGAATTCTACAAGGATCAGGAGGATCATGCGTTGAAAATAGCATCGATTATCGATAGTCAAAGATTAATGCAATATGGACTAAATTTTATTCGCCAAGCTATTGAGCAACAAGTGGATCACAATGATAGTTTGGTCGATAATGCCTATTTAATGAAGGAAGATTGTAATTTGAATTTTAATACTCTTAATAATGGTCTAGAGAATGAAGAATTGGATCTAATAGACGTTTTCAAAGAGGAAGATTTATTAGTTGTACAATCAATGAATGAAAAGCAATTGGTTATGAAACTATTTGATGAAGACTCTTATGTGAACAAACCTATTTATGTGGGTGAAGTTTTAGGTAATTCTAGTCAATGGAAGGATGAGGTGGATGCCTTAGTAGTAGCTCTTGAATGTAAAGAATTTGTTAATGTTGAAAGCTTACTTGATTCTAATTGTGACCATATCTCGCATTACCCTTATATTCTGTCTTCAACAAGACTTGATATTATACCTTCACTCCATGTGTTGAATTCCCCTTATTTCCTCAAAGAGTCATGTTTGCACGATAATTTTAATAAGATTGGCATAAATAATCATCCTTTGCGATCTACTTTGCCCAAGGAGCAAATAGAGGGAAGTTGTGAATCTTTTCTTTTAGGTTTTATTCTTCCTATTTCTTTTCCTTTGATTTCATTTTTTCTAATGATTCTTTTCATACCTGGTTTTTATAGATAAATGCGCTTTTAATTAAGCCATATATAGTATTCAATGACATGTTTGCAGGGGAATTTGATAAGTTACTTAAGGCATTGAATTCTTCCGATCGAAAAGGAGTATATAGTCGTGCGCTACCTTTATAAACCAGCGCATTTCGGGAGGCAACCGGAATTTCTAACTCTTCCTTTCATTTTTCTTTTGAGTTTATTTGAATTCTATTTTTTTTTACTTTAGTTAGTTTTTTTTCGTATTTCGTTTTAGATTTTGAATTCAATTAAATTCATTTTATTTCATTTACTTTCATATTTTAATTTTTGAATTCATTTGAATTCGCTTTTTATTTACTTAGTTTCTTTTCGTAATTTATTTTAGTTTTTAAAGTTACTTGAATTCAATTTTCATAATTTTATAGATTAACCATGTTAACAAGGGTCGTTTAGAGGTTTTGGTGTGCTAAGGTTATTCATAAGTATAAGCACGAGCTCAAACATGCACCCACGGGGTCTCACCACTCTTTCATACCCATAGAAACCCGCGCCCGCAGGATTCCCCATCCCCTGCCGCTAGAAACCACCATGCTCACACCAATAGCCCCCATTGAAAGAACCTAATCTTACTTCCCATCTTTCTCAACGCCAAACACCACCACCGGTTTCAGCCACCGCCATTACCACTTACGACAGTGAAGCCACAGCCGGCACCCTCTGAATTTGCCGGTCAAGCCACTGCCACCAGCCACTGATGAGACCATCTTAGGCGTGTATTTAAAGCATTTCGGAGTTCGTTTTGTAAAGGTTTAGGCCTTGAGAAACGGAGTTTTGTACTTATTAGCCTAAGTGTGGTATTGGGAGAATTGGGGTGATTTAAGTGTTTTAGAGGTGGATTGGGGGACATTTGGAGACTTCACATTATTTTAATCATTTACAGGTGGACATCGTCCCGTGTTTGTGGTTCAGTCGATAAAGAAGTCAATAAGTGTTAGCGTTCGAGTCGATGTGTTTGTATGAGAATTAGCTATGTTCGTAAAGCATCTCGTAAGCCAAGCCTATCCATCACGAGCCTTCGTAAGCAAGCTAACCCGCAGCATACGCAAGTTCAGCAACAACTCAGCGCGCCCCACGCAGCCATGCGCGCGCCTCACGCAGCGTACGCACAAGAAGTAACCAAACAGGAGATGTGCGGGACTCGCGCGTCACATGCGCGCACCTCGTGCATTCCAGAACTTCAGCATCGGCTTCCAGCAGACTTCGTGCGCGACCAATGCACTCATCCGCGCGACTCGCGCATGTCGAGCCCAGCGACGCGGCCTTGGCGATTTGACGATCTTCTTAGTTTAATAATTAATTTTAGATTTAATCTTTCATTATCTTTCATACTTAGAATATACTTATAACCCTAATTAGAGAGAGAAACTCTCTTTCCTCCTCTCTCATCTTTCTATGCTTTGGTTTATCTTCGAAGATTCATTGAATTACTCTATGCCGATCGTAGCGTAATTCGATTCTTGAGAACGGTGATCTAATCTTCGGTTAGTTTATTGTGAGGTTTCTTTTATGAACAATTCCTTAGTTATAATATTGAATTCTATTTTCATTGTTTGATTATTGATTTGATTCTCTTTTTAATTAATCAACTGTTATTACATAGAACGTTGCCGATCGATTGTTCTATGTTTATGAGTAGCAAACTAGGGTTTAACTTTGAATCTGATTGTTCTTGTTATTTCCTAGTGAATTCATTATACCAAATTGAATAATTACGCTAGTGATTGTTGTTTGGCACATAGTTTCCTAGGGCTTTGATGCTCTTTAGAATTGAACCTATATTGCTGATTCGATTAGGTTATTCTATAGTTCAGTTATTCTATCTGCAGATTCGGGTAGTTTAACGTATCTTTATAGGGAAGCGAGACTAAATTCTCAATCTATATAGTTGTTCATATTTAGAAACCGGTGATCGATAACCCGAACTGAAGTGACGATTAACTGAACTCAAGACCTTTCTCCATTGATATTCCCTATAGTTTATTATTGCTTTCTTAGTTATTAGTTTTGACCTTTTAATCTGAAAACCCCCCTTTTCGATCTCTTATACACATACTTTAGTCTCCAAGTCTCTGTAGTTTGACCCTACTTGCCTCCTACATTATTTTCTGTTGGAAAGTCGGAATTATAAATATTATCTTTGGTAAACGCATGCGACCGCGTCCCACCAAATTTTGGCGCCGTTGCCGGGGACTTGGCAACAACTAAAGTGTGTTTATATTAGATTGTTTTCTTTTTCTTTTTATTTTATGATTTTCTTCTTTATATGGTTGAAACTCGTGCTATTAACCAGAATCATTTGCAGTACGATCCAGAACTTGAATTAACTCTTCTCAAGTTGCGGAGAGAATCACGAAGAGATTTTTAGGAGCTTCCATTCCATAAAGATTCTGAGGAAGCCATGCCGCCACGAGTGGAAGAACGTACTCTGAGGGAGCTCACTGAACCAAACCTTGATCAACAACCCTTATGTATAGTATTTCCTGAATATGAAGAGGGCGATCCCACCACCACCACTTTTGAGCTCAAGTCAGGGCTCATCCATTTATTGCCGTCCTTCCATGGACTCAGTGGGGAGGATCCAAACAAATTTTTGTCTGAATTTCATGTCATCTGCTCAAGCATGAAACCGAGCAGCGCTACTGAAGAACAGGTGAAACTGAAAGCGTTTCCTTTCTCCCTAAAGGATACCGCTAAAGATTGTCTCTACTATCTCCCGCCAGGTTACATCTGCACATGGGCAAAAGCGGCGATTCTTAGTGAAATTCTTTCCCGCTTCTCAGTCCGCCATCTTGAAGAAAGAGATAAGTAACATCGAGCAAAAATATGATGAGACTTTTTATGAGTATTGGGAGAGATTCAAGAGGTTGTGTGCAAGTTGTCCATATCATGGGTACAATGACCAAGACCTCATCCTCTATTTTTACAATGGTCTTACTAATGAGGATATGCGTATGGTCAATGTTGCTAGTGGTGGTTCTATCATCAACAAAACTCCAGACGCAACTCGAGCTTTGATAGAGGAGTTGTCTGAAGGCTCCATGCATTTTGGTAGGCGAGGTGGTCAAAGGAAAAATGTTAGTGCTGCGAGTAGTAATGATCCTCAATTGGGAGAGCAAGTGCAACATGTGAAGGCTTGTGGGATTTGTTCTTCTAACCATCATATAGATTGTTGCCCCCAATTACAAGAGGGGCCGAATGAAGAGGTGAAGGCCATGGGTTTCCAAGGCCAACAAAGCAACCAAAGGAGGTATGACCCCTATTCTACCACCTATAATCTGGGTTGTGGAGGGATAACCCGCGATTGAGATATGGTAGTGACAACAACAACCAAGCTCCAAATCATGGGAAAGGATCCTCTATGTCTTGTGAGGCTATGATACATACTTTGACCAAGAATATGACCGCTATGCAAGGCAATATGGTACAATTTCAAGAGGAGACTCGAGCTAGCATCAACAATCTAGAGAATCAGATGAGCCAAGTCTCTAGTGCGGTGAGTAGGTTGGAGGCTCGTGATAGTGGGAAATTTCCTTCCCAAACTAAGTTGAACCCAAAGAAGAACGTGAGTGCTATTATGGTGGTGGATGAGGCTCCGAAACGACATGGGGTGAGTCTTGTGATTCCAAACTACAAGCCCCCTCCACCTTTTCCTGCAGCATTACGGCCCGACATGAGATATGAGAAGAGCAAAGGTTTTTATGAGGCCGTGCAGGAGCCCAAAGTAAGTCCCCCTACCCCTCATGTAGTAGAGCGATCCAAAGAGTTTGTTTGTTATGTATCTCATAATTTGCTCCCCCTATGCATGATGATCCTAGTATGTTTACCATTCCTTGCACTATACATGACACCCCCATTCCCCAAGCTATGTTAGACTTAGGAGCGTCTATTAATGTGATTCCCCTCTCCCTTTATAAGTGTTCAAAGCTTGGTCCTCTTATTGCTACTAGTGTCATTGTGCAATTGGCTAATGGATCCACTATTCGCCCGAAAGGGAAAGTAGTGGATGTGTTAGTCAAAGTTGGTAAACTACAATTCCCTACTGATTTCTATGTGTTGGAGATGAAGTCTAATGCTTCTCCCGTTCTCTTAGGGAGACCGTTTATGAAAACCTCCAACACTAAGATTGATGTAGGTGTTGGGTCATTGAGTGTCGAGTTTGGGGGTCTGGTTGAGTCTTTTGGGCTGTTTGGTTGTAAGAAATTTGTGGTGTCTGAATCATCATGCTTTGTTGGTGCTATAGAGTTGGTGTCACACACACCTTGTGGCACTACGAAAAAGAAAAAAGCTAAGGAAGTGAAAGATCCTGACAAACCCCCGATGTGCCCATGATTCTCAATTGTTTTCACTAACATTGGCTGGGCAAGGTGTGGTTTCTTCTGATTTGCAGGCATAAGAGTTCAACCAAGGAGGTGACTCCTTTCCCGATTGATTTCGGGAGGTATGTAGTCGAGCTAACGACTCTAAACTAAGCGCTACTCGGGAGGCAACCCAAACTTCTTTTCTTTCCTTTTCTTTTCTTTTTTTCTTTTCCTTCAACCCTCCATCTTCTCTTTCTTCTTCCATTTCCAGAATTCCACCATCTTTTGTATTCCACCACAACAAATAAGGCATACCTCATTCCTATTCCTTTTCCATTACCTTTTCCATAAAATTTCAAACACATTGAGCATTTGCATCCTAGATTTATCTATTGGATTTCCTTACATTGAGGTTGGGTTCGAACTTATCATTGTTGGTTGGTTGAGGGAGTTGGGTTGTAAGTTGAGTGGATCTTTGGTCGTATATTTGTTGTTGGGTCGAGTTGTTGATTCATCATGAGTGGTGGTGTTTAGGGAGTGAAGACCTTGTGAGAATAGATGTCATGTTTGTCCCCTTTTCCCTTCTTTTTCTTTCTTATACATGTTCTCACATTGAGGACAATGTCTGATTAAGTAGGGGGAGATATTCATTGATTTGGGTGTGTTTTGTGTGTCTTACACATTCATTTGCTTTTGAAAAAAACTGGAAAAAAAAACTAAAAAATGAAAAAATCCAAAAAAATATGTGAAAACCTGCTGAGTTGGAAACTCAAGCAAGAATGGGGGCCCGGATAGGTTGAAAACTCGACAGAGCAACCTATGCAAAAAAGTGGCTATCTAGAGCGGGTGAGATGGTCAGTTCAATATTTTGAAAGAAAAAAATGTGTGAAGCTAGTATGAAAACTCGAAAGAGCTCCTAGGCGTAATGAGCGATAAAAGAGAGGTACCTTGATTCATTTGCCGGAGTTGGTGTCATAAGAAGATGGTGATATAAGGAGTGTTTCGGGTAGGATTTCATCTTGGTGTTCGAAGTAGAGGCGAATAGGTTAGAACTCATCTATCTTTGGAGAAATAAGGAGTGAATATGGTAATTTGCGCAGATTTGGTGTGGGTTTGAGTCCACCTTATTGATGTTATGACTACTTGGTGTGTGATCTTGGTATTGATCGTTATTGATTTTGCTACTAATGTTATTTCAGGTAAGCTTTTGGTTCAAGTCTGGGGGTATCTTTGCCCTTGTGTTTGACCTTAAGCGATTCGGAGGAGTAGCACCGTATTTGTACACTAGGATGGAGTGATAAGGGGAATAGTTCATTTGTGTGTTGTTGTGGAAAGGTGTGCCCTATGTTCTGAATGATTGAGTTTACTCGAGGACGAGTAAAGTTCAAGTGTGGGGGTATTTGATGAGACCATCTTAGCCGTGTGTTTAGAGCATTTCGGAGTTCGTTTTGTAAAGGTTTAGGCCTTGAGAAACGGAGTTTCGTACTTATTAGCCTAAGAGTGGTATTGGGATAATTGGGGTGATTTATGTGTTTTAGAGGTGGATTGGGGACATTTGGAGACTTCCCATTATTTTAATCATTTACGGGTGGATATCGTCCCTTGTTCGTGGTTCAGTCAATAAAGAAAGTCAACAAGTGTTAGCGTTCGAGTCGATGTGTTCGTATGAGAATTAGCTATGTTCGTAAATCATCTCGTAAGCCAAGCCTATCCATCACGAGCCTTCGTAAGCAAGCCAACCCGCAGCATATGCAAGCCCAACAACAACTCAGCGCACCCCACGCAGCCATGCGCGTGCCTCACGCAACGTACACACAAGCAACAGCCAAATAGGAGATGTGCGCGACTCGCGTGTCACATGCGCGCACCTCGCGCATTCCAGGACTTTAGCAACAGCTTCCAGCAGACTCTGCGCGCGACCAGCGCACTCATCCCCGCGACTCGAGCATGTCTAGCCCAGCGACGTGGCCTTGGCGATTGACGATCTTCTTAGTTTAATAGTTAGTTTTAGGTTTAATCTTTCATTATCTTTCATACTTAGAATATACTTAGAACCCTAATTAGAGAGAGAAACACTCTTTCCTCCTCTCTAGTTTATGCTTTGGTTTATCTTTGAAGATTCATTGAATTACTCTATGCCGATCGTAGCGTAATTCGATTCTTGAGAACGGTGATCTAATCTTCGGTTAGTTTATTGTGAGGTTTCTTTTATGAACAATTCCTTAGTTATAATATTGAATTCTATTTTCATTGTTTGATTATTGATTTGATTATCTT
This sequence comes from Patellifolia procumbens, assembly GCA_947645195.1. NCBI lineage: Eukaryota > Viridiplantae > Streptophyta > Magnoliopsida > Caryophyllales > Amaranthaceae > Patellifolia > Patellifolia procumbens. Next base: position 273,882 of record CANSGD010000466.1, read on the forward strand.
TTCAATTAATCAATTGCTATTACATAGAACGTTGCCGATTGATTGTTCTTTGTTTATGAGTAGCAAATTAGGGTTTAACTTTGAATCTGATTGTTCTTATTATTTCCTAGTGAATTCATTATTTCCAAATTGAATAATTACGCTAGTGATTGTTGTTTGGCACATAGTTTCCTAGGGTTTTGATGTTGTTTAGAATTGAACCTATATTGCTGATTCGATTAGGTTATACTATAGTTCAGTTATTCTATCTGCATATTAGGGTAGTTTAACGTATCTTTAGAGGGAAGCGGGATTAAATTCTCAATCTATGTGTGATTAAGAATAGTTGTTCATATTTAGAAACCGATGATTGATAACCAGAACCGAAGTGACGATTGACCGAACTCAAGACCTTTCTCCATTGTTATTCCCTATAGTTTATTATTGCTTTCTTAGTTATTAGTTTTGACCTTTTAATCTGAAAACCCCCCTTTCGATCTCTTATACACATACTTTAGTCTCCAAGTCTCTGTGGTTCGACCCTACTTGCCTCCTACATTATTTTTTGTTGGAAAGAAGTCGGAATTATAAATATTATCTTTGGTAAATGCGTGCGACCGCGTCCCATCAGCCACCTTAAGGAATCCTCAACTCCCTAATTCCCATACTAAAAGAAAGAAGCAGTAAAAAAAAGATCTGATTTCTACAATTAAATTGGGGCCTTTTTTTAACAAGCTTTATAGTCATTCAATCGGCACTCTTGGAAGCATTTAATATTCTCAATAAATTTTGTGGCGTCAATCTTGCACGTAAAGAGGTAGTAACTTTGCAATTTGTTCACTTCCATTTTGAATTTTGAACAATTATCGTATGTGCCTACAGCCTACTACTCATAGTTGGTTGATTTGTGCTTGTCTTTTGATGAGAAATTGTTATGGGTGCCTACATCATGGTGAATTTCCTATGGGAATTGCTTGAAATGTGGATTTTTTCGGCGAAATTTACTTGATATTGGATTGATTGGTATTGGAATTATATTGATGGACGAGGCTCTTGCTCAGTAAGCCTTATTCTTCCATTCCCTTACTTTTTACACAGTGGGACACTGTGCTGTATCTAGCTTGGAGGAGGGATGTTTTATCCTTTATTGCTTTCTAGTGTAGTTTTTATCACTTTGTAGTTGTTACACGCTTTTGCTTGTTCATTAGGAATAGGATTTTACGTGTAACAAAAAAAATGTACTGCTTTCTTAGTTGCATCATAGTTGCATTTTAGTTATATTAGTTTTCATCTATGAGACTATTGTTGGCACACTTTTGAGAACCTTGTTGATATCTTTATTAAAGTTCTTCAGCTTCGCTGTACAGTTGTTTTATGATTCTTCATAGCATAATTGTGATACGATTGATTAGCCTAGGTAAGACTGTTTGAAACTTTCTCTGGCTAGCTTTAACTTTACTGTGCAGACAAATTGACCCATGTGAGCTTCTGTGCCTATTAAACTGAAGAATCTGTGTCAGTTATGTTCTCTTATGAGTGATTAGTTCGTCAATTGATGTATTGATCTTGATTTTGACCTGGTACTCCTTGATACTTGATTGTGTACACTATCTGATATAATCGAGGCGTTCATTTCATGATTTTAGCTCCAGAGTTCTACTTGTTTACATATTATCCCTCTCTAGCCCCACTGAGCTTTCCTGACTCTTATTTGATACTTTTACCCATATTACAAGTCTTGACCTTATTTGATTATTGTCCCAAGCCTAGCTTGGGGAGCGAGTGTTAGTTTTGATCAGATTGTATTACATGGATTAGTTTATGCGTGGCTTTGTTGAAGGAAAATGTTATTAATGAGCTTTATCATCGAATTCGAATGTAGTTCAAAGAAATTTTGGCAATAAAGAAAAAACAGAAAGAAAAAGGAAAAAAATGAATAAAATAATGAAAAACAAAAGAAGTGAACACATTTTTGAAAGAAAAGTGAAAAGGTTATATATGAGTTACCATGCGTGAAAGATATTCTGGCGATATTTTGGTAATGATGGTGTTATATAGAGTTGTGGATGCCTTGTTAGGCCGTATTTACATTAATATTTTCTCCCCCTTCTTGGATTTTCCACCACATTTCCCAAAATATTATCCATACCCTTAACTTTAGCCTCATTACAACCCTTGAAAGTCCTCTTGATCTTTGTGTGTTGCATTTTCGTGTTGAAGGTGAGTCAAAAGGTCAAAGTTAAAGAGTATTGCTTCTTCTGAGTTGATATATATAGGTTGAGCGTCATTGATTTTCGCCCTAAACACATGAGGGTATGAGTGCACATATCTATAGTGAGCTCTGTCAAGTTTTGTTAAGTCCAGCTTCGGGGAAAGGGTTTGTGGTAAGATTGTTGAGTTGATTGGTCACATGACGTGCTATGCGGCTTTGTTTCTTAGATGCTCGATGCTTGGTTCGTGTAGTATTGATATCTCTCGTGTTTTGGATTGTGTGCTTAACCCTGTTTTAGTCCCATATTGTAGGTTATCATATTGTTCCCATGCCTATTATCTGATTGCTTGGGGACAAGCAACAGTTTAGCTTGGGGGAGTTTGATAAGTCATATTTATATAGGTCTTTCATGATGCATTGAGGTTGCAATTTAGGATCATTTAGTTTCATTTTAGTCCATAATTGCATATAAGTACTTAAGTTGCGAAAATATTATTCTTGTGTGTGTTTGTTTTTGATAGTTTTCAAGTATTGAGAGCACAATTGGAGTATTATTGGACAAGCTTAAGCATGAGAAGCATCTAAGAAGGAGATAAATCAAATGAGAAGTCCAAAGGGCATCTTCGAGTTAGATTGCAACCCAAACATAACGAAAACATATTAAAAGAAGTGTGGAAATCGAGTCATGTGCACTCTTTTGATAATAACTCATTATCAAGAAATCTAAATTGAGTGATTCCAGTGGAGTTAGAAACTAGACTTGAATATCCTTCTAACGGTGTATCACACGCCCTAAAAAGACTTCTATTTTGTGAGATATGGTCTTTGCAAGTGGACGCTATTTTGCAGGATGAAAACCCGCGGCCGTGGGTTATTCCGTGTAGCTTATAGTTGAATAAGGCCTTATCGTTTGACGAATTTTGGCTCTATTTTTCTAGTTGTTTTGGGAAATAGAAAGGTAGAAGGATTCAAGGGAATTATCTTTTTTTTTTTATCTTATTTTCTATCTTATTTTTTGATCATTAATTCTTTTTAGATTAGAATTCTTTTTAATTCCCACAATTACTCAAGAACCCTAGTTTTGTTTTTCCCCAATTTTACATTGAATTTTCAATAGAAGCTTTGATTTTGCAAGATTGGTTCTACAATTGGTATTCTTTCTCTTCTCTTCTTATTTCTATTTAATCCTTGATTATCAATTCATGTCTGCTTATTTAATTGTGAATATGTTTTCCCCAATATTGATTCAATAGTCTATTTCTAGGGTTTAAGGGGATCCATTATCACTTATGAAGGGATGTTTATAAAGTATTGATTTTTGATGATGTATGTTAATTCCTATTGAATGTTTTTATTTCTATTCAATCCAATTTGGCCAGATTTGATTGTTATCGTGTTGCAATATTAAGTTACGCGTCGAGAGGTATAAACTTGATATTAAGGCTAGTTTCAATAGGTAGAATTGATGTTAATAAATTGTGAGAGCCTGTTAATACCATTCTATGGTTGATTTAGACTTGAGAGAGCAAATCAACCTATTTAACTGCATTATTCATTATTGATTATTGTGTTTCATCCTGAATAATTGTTCATTGATGAACCTATGCCCTAGACTCTTTATTATTGATATTCTTGTTATAGTTATAGTCTAGTTTAGTATAATTACAATCAAACACTCGTTCAATATAATCTAGATTTGACCGATAATTAGGAAAAGAATATTATTTCTCTGTGGATTCGACCCTACTTCCATGACTACTATTTGTTAGAGGACTTTAGGATTACTTTTGATAAGGCGATACGACTTTAGCCTGTCAGTAATTGATTGCTTATGAGTGGCGTGCATTATTTGATGAAATTGACCGTGAAACATAATATTATTTTAGGATGAATGAGAAAGTGGTAGAGAGAGATTATGTATTTTCTTACTCGTTAGTGATGATGCTCTAAGTGACATCTTCCATTAATCTTTGTATGATTGTTGTCTTTTTTGGCGTTTTGTTTTTAAATTATTATTGCTAATCTACTATCTAATATTTATTACTCTTTTTTATGTATTTATAGAATTTCACAATTTAAACTCTTTTGAGATTACAATTGCACCTCTAAAAAAATAAAATAACTAACACTTAACGATTGTTTTAAAAGTATGAAAAATATGTATACACTTTACTTGAATGTATTTTCTCTCAAATCCTTACATAGCACTCTTTTGCACGAGGCACGCATTGCTTTCATATAAGGCTAGTATATTTATACTTCCTCTGTTTCATTTTAGATGTTACACTTTTTTTTCACGCTTATCAAGGAAGCGATTTAAGGGTGTAAACGAGCAAATTAGTCAATGAAAATTTAAAACAAGAAATATAGAATCTCATTGTTGCTTTTATTAAAATTTCATCGAAAATTTTTATCGTTTACAGCCTTAAATCGATTCCTTGATAAGCGTGAAAAAATGTAACATCTAAAATGAAACGGAGGAAGTAGACTAGATTAACGTAAGCTTACATTCTATTAACAATTCCATGCTATTTAAGTCTAACCCAAAATACTATTTCTGGACATTTGGCACCAACATAGTCAAACCTTCTCTTCTCCTTTCTTAACTTCACTTTAAGTCTCGAACTAGATTAATTTTAAATAATAAAAAAAAATATCAGACTTACCGAATGAATCCAATTAGTCACTAAGTGGATTAAACTAGTTACTGAATGAATTAAATATTGTGATTATGGAATGGATTAAATAGGTACGAAATGGATTAAACTAGTAACTATTTTCCAAAAGACGTTTTGTTCTTTTTTAATGTTGGGTTGGCCTATTGCTTAATTTTGATTTAAAATTAGGCGGTCTCTTACAAGACAAGCTCGATGAAAGGTGACAATGGCATTAAAAAATTAGTAATAATCGACGTTGGGGATTTAGGCCTCTTCTTGCCTGCTTAGTTCAGTTTCATTTCATTTATTATTTAACCATTTTCATTGATATTATTATTGTTATCGATTAACTTTATTTCACTAATTAGTTTTTTTTATTATCATTGCTAAATACTCCCTCCGTTCCCTTTTGATATTCCCATTTGGAATATGGGCGAAAAACCAATGCAAATTGAAGTGGATGAGAATCTTTTTAATTTTATATTGTATAAAGTGTATTTTGGTACCTTTTTACTTTTGAAAAAGTTAAGGAGAGAAAGAAAAGTGGGTGATTGGGAAATAAAAGATTCTAAAGTGGGTCATCTGTAAGACAAAAGGTAAAAAGGTAATATATATTTGGTTATTAATGGTAAGATGGAAAAACAAATATTCTTAAAATGGAAAATACTCAAAGTGGAAAGAACTTTTTGAAACATTTCAAAAAGGAAAATTGGAATATCAAATGGGAACGGAGATTTGTATTATTTTACTATTCTCCTATCTCTATTCTATAAGTGAAGAGTAGGGGACACCAAAAATCAATATTTATCTTTTTTTTAATTCCTAATTAAATGGAATAACTTATCTTTTTTTTCTCTAAATTCCTAATTAAATGGAATAACTTTTTCCGTAATTAACTGTTTTCACATTTTTAAATTTTGAAAAAAGAAATATCAAAACACCCTAAACAAAATCACGGTTACATATTCACACAAAATTTTACGTGATTTCGCACGCATCGCATGCATATATGACTAGTGAACAATATCTCAACGCCTACATAAATTCCTTATATTTTCTGCCATGGCCAGGAAAAGGGTGGGAAGCTGGTGGTTCAGATAATCAGAAGGAAAGTGAGCAAGATATCTAACTTGAGAGTACGAAAACGAAGCCGAGAATGAATGTGAATAAGATGGGTATTCCATCATTCTCATTTGATGATGTGAGTGATGAAGAACAATTGATTCTTTTTGTGGAACAATCGTTAAATGAGCTAATTCAAGCTTGTAGAATGAAATCGAAGTTATCAAAATGGCTGCGCATGATGAAGGATTCTAAAAGAGGGGGTTCTAGTTCAGGATTGCAAGAGTCGATCGCTCGACAGATAAGGTAATTTCTCAACCCATGTGAATGTGAATGTGGTCGATATTAATGAAAAACTTGTTCTAAAAATTACTATGGATGATGTTGAAGATGAATTGGCTTATTGGAATATGAGCGTAGTTGCCTTTGTTTTGGGTTTCAATCCAAATATTTGTTTATTCGATGGGTTTGTGAAGAGAATTTTGGGAAATGGTAACATTGATAATGTGATTTTTGAAAAGAAAAAAAGGGTGTTCATCGTTTCATTCTTGAATCTAGCGATAAAACATTAGGGATGTCTCATATAATGCTTGATGGGAAACCAATATTTTGAAACAATGGCTAGATGATATGAAGCTTGATCAATATGGGCTTACAAAAAACCCGGTTCGGGTGCAACTACCCAATCTGCCACTGAAATATTGGGGTACTAATTGTCTCAAGAAGATGGTTGGGTTATTGGATTTGTGTAACACCCCGACAATTCTCTCTTTATAAAAACATATATTTTCCAACTAAATCAAGAGAATTTTCAAAGTATTTTCGGCCATGTGAAAACGTATCGGCGTGCTCAGAATTTTACAGCGAAAAATATTAAAATAAATACTCAAACCATAATAACATTCAAGCCATTATCTAAACTTCAAACATAATTTAAAACCAACTTAAATAATTTAACATGAATAATTCATAAAGTAACTTATAAATCAAGACATAAATAAAAAGAAGCAATGGGAAAGAGAAAGCAATCCCTCATCATCATCTCCCAAATTCCCAACGATTATGGATGCATCCTCTTCAAACCTGTTAGGAAAATACTCGATTGGTGGACTGCTCGCCAATTAAGGGTCATAACATGATCAATATGCACAACCATGATCGACACAAGAAGGCACGTAATCAGCAAAGTTGAGTACATGCATAACAACGTAGATCACGTAAACCTAGCATAATACTAGAAAGCAATAAAACATGGTCGACAATAATATAAATAAACAACTCATGAAATTAAACTTTACTTCACAAGACTATAAGAATAATTAATAAATTGAATAGTCAATGGATCGAGTTTGTCTAACCAAACCTTGTTTTCAATTTAGCAGATGAATTACGGGCGATATCGAGGTACTAATTAAAAGAAATAGGGCATGATGATCAATCCGGCCCCAAGAAAAGCCATGGGCTACCACCATGTGCTCCAACTCATACTAGTCGAGAACTTCAGACGTGCACAAGTGCAAAGCTATTGCTATTCACTTTTACTTTAAGTATTAATATTTTATTCGGTGTTGGACTTTAACAAAGACAACCAACAAATAGTATGGATACAACAAATTCCAGTTTTTATCTTAGGATTAAACATCATGATCAAACAATTCCAATCAACCAATAATTAATCATTAATTTATTTGTTGACTATAATCAACAATCGAAATGTCTGAAGACAAAGATATAATTTACCATACAAAACCCTTGTTCTTTTCAAAGTAATAAAATAATAATAATGATATCCAATTCCAACTTACCCATAAAGTCCTCGGCCTTTGCAAAGTAATAAATAATCATAATGGAAATAATATAATATTCATGATCCAATAATAAACATATTTATTAATTCCCTCCTACGAATAAATAAATAAATATCTCTTCTTAAACATGTTTGACTCAAAACATCAATTCAATCATGCAATAAACAACATAGACAATTAACATGCGCAACAACACGTAATTCCATATTTCATGGTCACGTATGAACCATAAAAAGGTTCCCTATACATGATAGTACAATACAAAATCCTAATCTTAGGACATGATACTAGTCTAACACATACAGAACTGTACGTTCCTTATGTAGACAAAATGAAAGGCCACTTTAGGAACTCTAGAAATCAGTCAAGGCAAAATCTCCGCCTATCAAATACCAAAATATTCAAGAATTAATACTCTAATTAATTCACAATAATTATAGTTATTTAAAACGCTCTTAAACACTAAAGTTTCAACCTTTAACGTCCTTTAATATAATACTCCATCCGTCTCAATTTGATGTTCCCATTTGGAATATGGGAAAACCAATGAAATTGAGGTGGATGAGAATCTTTTTAATTTTATATTGTATAAAGTGTACTTTAGTACCTTTTTGCTTTTAAAAAGTAAGAGAGAGAAAGAAAAGTGGGTGATTCGGAAATAAAATATTATAAAGCGGGCCATGTGTAAAACAAAAAATAAAAAAGTGTAGTAAATAATTAGTTGTTAAATGGTAAGATGGGGAAATAAATATTCTTAAAATGGAAAATATTCAAAGTGGGAAGAACTTTTTGAAACATATCTAAAAGGAAAATGGTAACATCTAATTGAGTTGGAGGGAGTACTACAAAAGTAGTCTTTAAAAAAATTAAAAAATCCTTACTTTAAAATTTAAATCTCACTTTAAATATCAATTAATAAATCTAAAATTATAACTTGCCAATATAATTTATAAAATCAGAAATTTATTTGCTAAAACAATGAAGTCATGGACTTTATTTATTAAAACATCAAAAATCACAACTTTGATTAACAAAACTAATTAATAGAGGAAAAATGGATGAAAATAATCGGAACGAACACAAGTAAAAACGGAAACAAAGGGAGAGGATGCGCGCGTAAACGACGGCACGTGGCTGGGTGGTGGCGCGTGCAGTTCACGCGATGCCGTGTGTTGGTTGTGTGGCTGCTGTGTGCACGAGCCAAAGGGGAAAAGAGGGTGAGTGATGCAGGTGGCGCATGACAATGAAGAGAGGGAGAGGGTGGCGGGCTAGTGGTGGTGTGGTGGTTGCTCGCCAGAGAAACGAAGGAAAAAGAGTGAGTAAGGGTGGCGGGTGTGGCCGGAAAACAAAGAAGAGAAAGAGAGGGGGTGTGGCCGGCGATAGAGAGGAGGAAAAGAGTGAGAAAAATAAGAGTGAATGTCAAGTGTTGGTTTTTGGGATTTAATGAAGTATTTATAGGTTTGCTAAAACCTAGTACAAGTGGTTACAGTTTTTAATTTGGCTTTTAAGTTGATCATCAAGTTCAAAGCGTGGTTTGGTCCTCAATCCATAATTAAAACTAATTAAACTTGACCCAAAAACCAAGTATACATTTAATAAATTTAAAAGTCCAACCCAATAAAATATATATGATTATTTAAAACGTTAAATAATCGTTTGACTTTCAAAATAGTCAACTATTAAATAATTTAATTAATTAAATATGAAAACCATTTATAATCATATTTTAAATACATTTATAAAATTCATAAATTTACGAGGGATTACAATATGCTTGTGAAAATTGACGTTGCTACAGAGAATTGAGATAAGATTGGATATGCTAGAATATTAGTGGGGATGGATATTAATGGGAAGTTTGATGAGGTGATTGAGTTCATGTCCAACAACAAATTGCTCATGAAGCAATCATTAGTGTATGAGTGGAGGCCTATTAAATTCATTGCATGTAGTATGTTGTGTCATTCAAATGAAGAGTGTAGGAAGAGCATGTCTAAGAAGGTGTGGAGGCGGAAGGTGCAACAAGAAGTTGTAGCTCTTGTTGTGTTGTGCAACATAACTCCTTTACATTTTTGGAGCATGTGGCTAGAGAACAGGAGAAGGGTGTTGTGAGCAATGGAAAAGAGGCCGAATCTGTTACAGTGTGTTTGGGTAACAAAAGGGGATGGAAAATAAGGGGAGGGAAGGGAAGGGGAGGGAAGAGAAAGGGAGGGGAAGAAAGAAAGATGGGTTTTTTCTTTTAAATCTCTCCATTGTTGGAGGGAGGAATTTCTTACAAATTAATCCTTCCAAATTCCACACCCCCTCAATTGTTATCCAAACAATGGATTTTGGCCATTTCCCTTCCCCTCCCCTCCCTTTCCCTCCTATCTTGGCTATCCAAACAAGCTGTTAGTGTAACTCTTCAGCATATTTGATATCTTTTGTCTCCTTTACAGTTCAAGTTGAAATTGAAGTTGAAGTTGAAGGTTAAGTTGAAGTTGAAGTTGTTGTTCATCTGTCCAGATTTTGTGGGTAGACAAGTACCAACCCAAAAGCCTTGACAAGGTTTTAGTCCACGAAGATACTGCTCTTAATCTCAAGAAACTGGTTAATATTGATTTCCCCCAATTCGAATTCCTTTTGTTTTTGCTCTCTCATTTTAGTCGCAAATTCTAAGAATGCTTGATTGTCAGGTAACGGAGCAAGATTGTCCCCCATTTGCTATTTTATGGACCTTCTGGTTCTGGAAAGAAAAGCCTAATTGCCCCCTTCTCAGGGAGATGTTTTTGGACCTAGTGCTGAAAAGGTTTCATCTTTCTTTTTCTTTAACTATCTCATATAACGAATTTGTTGGTGCTCAAGATTTTCGGATTCTCTAGACTCATACTTAAGAGAAGAATTTGTTTCCTCAGGTTAAGGTCGAGAACAAAGGATGGAAGATTGATGTAAGCTTTCTTATGTTTCTCTTTCCGTGGTTTTCCCTTTAGCTATGTCTTTTTTTGTTTTTTATGTTTCACAATCTGAATTTAGGGATATAAGGTGTCAGGTTAAGCCTGTTCCCATCATGTAAAGCCTCTTATGTTTCTCTTTTTGCTAACTTGAATATTGTTCAATCATTTTTTTACTAGATTTTTTTATAGCATTTGTGGTACCAGAGTTTGTTACGTTGAATCTTAAACCTGTCAACAGGGATAAGTCTTTCGAGAAGCACTACAGGGATGGTACAGTCTATAAGTAAATCAAAGTAATGTTGTTATGCACAAAAGTTTTCCAGCACTGACGGTTTATGGATGAACAACAATCACATTATGTAGTTAAGTCAGCAATCACACTGACAGTTGTGTTTTATGTCTTAACTTGAATAACTATAAGAAAAATAAAGATCTTACTGGACTTTGTGTGTCTTTTTAGTTCTTCTGGTACTTTGAGCCAAAAGATCAGTTATTAAAAGGCGACAATCTTTTAATCTATGAGATTATGGGTGTTTCAATTTCATCCTTAGTGCTTTCGATCATATCATGCAGGCTGGGACTAGAACGATTGAAATTGAACTTACTACTCTATCTAGCACACATCATGTAGAGATGAACCCAAGTGATGCTGGATTTCAAGATAGATATATTGTTCAAGAGATCATTAAGGAGATGGCTAAGAATAAACTAATTGACGCTAAAGGAAAGCGGGGATTCAAGGGTAAGCAATTCTCCTTTTATTTTCTCTATTGATCTTATGCCTACATACATCCGTTTATCAAGTTATGCTACATGAGGTGTCTAGTGCTAGTCCTTTTTTTTAATGTTTGAATGCGTGTGTGTAGCTATTCATAGGCTATTGGTGTACTTCCTAACATGTACATTAGGTCTGAGTACTCAATATTATTTCTTCTCTTCGACAAAGAAATTTTATCCCAAAAACTTGCTTAGTAGAATTGTAGTATCTAGTATCCCTTTCAAAAGGATGTAGTATTTCTCAAAATCTGGCTTGAGCCATTATAGGACTAGACTTATATGCACACAATGCGTGCGAAATCAGATGAAAATCTACATAAAAATATAATATTTAGTTTATTTAGGGTGTTTTTTAAAAAAAAGATAAATGTGATTTTTGGTGTCCCCCTCCTCTTCACTTATAGAATAGAGATATAATCTTAGTTAGTCAAAACACATTTTAAAAAATGTCAAAGAGCGTATTTTTAAGCCCGTTCCGTCTTAAACGTCAAAAAAGGCAGCCTCCTGTCTTAAACGTTTAATATGGGCCCATCGGATCTCTTGCCCTTATTTATATATAGAAAAAAAAGGAGAAACCACGTTTTCAAATTCATATTTCCGCATGACCTTTTTAAAGTTTTAGTTTCATTTTCTCACACACACTCACAGACTCACCCCGGCAAACTGATGCCCCTCTTAGTCTTCACCAACAACCGTGGTGCGAGACCTTGTTATATTGTACTTTGTGTTTACATTTAAGGTATCTACGGTTATTGACCTCGTATTGTTGTCCGACTTGTGTTGTTTAATATATCGAAATTATTGCTTTTAGTCTTTTTTAGCGTATGTTCTTTGGAAATGTTGAGATGTACTTATGATGTATAAGCATATAAACATACATCTTTCAATCAGATTATAATGAGTAAAATGTAGAAAAAATATTGGGCGAATTCTTTAAAGTGAAGCTCTTTTAAACTCGTATAGATATGTATTCGTATATTTTTCAAATATTCTCCGGTTTAAACATGCCGAATTGAACTCCCTTTAATAACCGAAATGTTTTTAACTAACTAAAGAATGTAACCCTCAAATACTATAAGCTATTCATCTTCATGCTCATAACCCTAGGTTATCTTCCTTGTGTTCTTAAGGAAGAATCAACCAAAATCTTTTCTTCTAATCTAGGTTCTGGTGGAGAAACTGGATCTGTTTTTAGGAGTAAAAATAATCAAGACTAAAATACTTAGTGTTGAGGATTTATTTTATGTTGGAAGAGCTGGGGTTAGTCCCAAGCATAGGTCTTCGGTATCTTATGTATATGTTGTTGTCAATTTTTACACTCTTCATTTTTTCTTGAACCTCTTTTTGTGATTGTATTTTCCTTCTTTTATTCCTCTTGCTACCCTGGACTACAAGACTACAATGGAATTAAAGTGCTGCCAAAGATATAGACATGCTGTTAAATTTAATTATTTTTTCCCTAGACGTTGTGCTATGTTAGTTTATTTTTCAATGAAAAATATATGTACCTTAGAAAGAGCCGAGACTAAGGAGTATGCGCATTTTAAACCTTTTCCCTTGGATGTAAAACTTATATGGGGGTGTAATATGTACTCTGGATGTTTCATGTCTTTATAGGTTTAACTAAAGCTTTTATTGGCAACATAATAGTGATAAGATATGCAATAAGTTCCATGTTTAATAACATGGAACTTTACGAGATATCCTTTTTCTAAATTTTCCGACATTATGAATGTCAAGTTCCACTCTTTCAAAAAAAATTCTCCTGACATACCTGCAAGATTTTGCTAATGAACAAGGGGAATCCTATGAACCGTATTAAAATCACAAAGTTTCTTTTTAAACTAGCTGCTATCTCTTTGTTATTTGAAAAAATGTGTGACACATGTGTTAAAGAAGTTTCTATCTTTATTTAAGATCATTTTGAAATGCCTTAACCAACAAATCGGCTTTTTGTTTGACTAAGAACCCTTGCCCAGTACGTCCTAGTTACATATCAAGGATAAGTAGTTGTACAACATTATTATTATCATCTAAAGAACTATCACTCCTTATTGTCCATAATTATGACAATATATGCTTATTTTGCAAAAAGGATAATGCTATCATTGTTCAATAATTACAGAATATAAGTCCTCTAATATACAACCCCACCGCATTATTTGAAATTTGTCTCGACATATATTTTCAAAATGTCAATTTTTATAATTATTAACACATTCCTTCTAACAAGGTCCATAATAAGGCCCAAATGTGCGAATCTTAAGAAGTGCCCATGGTTCGAAAATAGAGTTTCGGTGGCGGAAACATAAATGATTGCGGTTTTGCCGTAATGGAACGGGTACGTAGGTCGCGGAACGGGATATGGTTCTCGTGGAATAAATTAGGTTATATTGTTTATTTTTAATTAAAAAAAAAGGAAAAATTGTCAGGAATAAGTCAACCTTTGCGTTGACCGCTTCTAACAAGTCAACCTTAACTTATTCCAGTAACAAGTAAACCTTGTAACCACGTTTACTTTTAACAAGTTTTTTTACCGGTGACCTAGTACTAACTTGTTAGCTTAGGTGACTTGTCCACGTGTCTTATTCCTATTAGTTCTAATTAATTATTTATTTTTAATTTTATATCACTTTCTTTTTCTTATCTTTTTCTCTCTCCTCTTTTCACAGCACCACCTCTCTGTTTTTTCCATCCTCGTAAACCACCACCTCCCTGCTTTCTCCATCCCCGAAAACCACCACCTCCCTATTGTTTAAACCCAGCCAAATCCTCAACATTCAACTGTTAAACCCAACTGACCCAAAGATTTAATAGCTGGAGCAACTTTAGCAATTATCCATTGTTAAAGAATATAGGCTTCCAGCTTCATCAATATTCTCTCCTAATACTTCCAACTAAACACACTAGAGTAGATCCATATTGCAATAAAATTATTTGGAATGAGGAAAACACAAACTCCCAAAACAGACACCATAAACAAGATACAACTATTCAACTATATTCTCATTTAGACAATTAAACAAACAATTGATGGGTAAAAGTAGTTTCATAACACCATCCTTGATCTTAACACAAAAACCCACTTCTTCAATACAAAGCTGTATTAAATGAATCACAGGATTCCGAAAATTCACGTATACCCAATATCAAGATCAGGGTAAACCAGAAATAATAAAATAAAGAAAAGTTGGATACGAAAGAAAAAACCATAACCACCATGGTGGTTGAGCTTGGCTTGGACGATCATGGTGGATATGAAATGAGGTTATTTTCAGGAGGAGAAACTCAACTCAATATCGACTTGTTACTGGCGGGAATTGAAAAGCGAAGAGAGAAACAGCACTGGTAAGTACTAGCACCCATGGAAGATTCAACAACGTCGAACCAAAAAGCAGACGAAACAATTGTTTGGAAAAACGAATGCGAAGGTCGAAGCTGAAGAAGACGATGAACACGATTGCAAAGAGAGGGTTTTGCAGAAGTATTCACTCTCTTATCTCTAATTCTCTGTGTTTCTCTCTATTTTCAGGAGGAGCATAATTGTTAAACCCTGAATGTCGGCTTCATGAGTGACATTTCATTTTTTCTCTTCAAATTTGGAAGTTTAGGTTTACTGTGTAACCGCATAGATTCTCGAGTTTCGACATTAATTCTGTAAATTCAACACCAAAACACAGATCAATTCATCGATTTCAAAACACATTTTTAGTGAAATTAACAGATTATGTAACAAAATCTGGAGAAAGATATGAATGATTACCGGAGAAAGAGAAGGAGCGATGAACGGAGAACACGCGAGTGAGACCGTCGACGTAACGAAGAAGGCCGTCGAGAGGACGAGGGAGGATTTTACCGCCATAGCTGCTTTCTCCTCTTTTGGTGGATTGATTTCAGTGAGAGTGGTGGTGTGGGTGTAGGTGACGGTGAGGGTGTGGACGTTGGGGTGGGGAAGAGGGAGAGAGGTTTATTGTTTTTTTTTTATTGTTTTTTTTCAATATAAAGTTTTAAATTTAAATGGTTAATAGAGTGACATGTGTCCCTTTAACCTGTTAAACAGGTTACTAAGAGATAAAAGCGGTAAAAACTTGTTAAAAGTAAACGTGGTTACAAGGTTTACTTGTTACTGGAATAAGTTAAGGTTGACTTGTTAGAAGCGGTCAACGCAAAGGTTGACTTATTCCTAACAATTTTTCCTAAAAAAAATTTCTTTTGTGGAATCAAGATTTTCATTAAGGGATTTAATAAAAGCCTTTAACAAATGAAAGGGATAGCTTGAGTATAATAAAATATAAAAAGTAAATAAAATCTTGGTTTAAAAGGTAATTAAATTAAATTTTTGTTCTTTTAAGAAAGAAAACTAGTGGGACAGTGTAGTAGTGGATCACGTGTTATGCAATAATACTAAAGAGAGAAAAGGTAAGAAAGAAGGAAGAGAAAACGAGATGAAGTACAATGTTGTTTCTAGATATGAAATTCCAAAGGGGAGGAGGATCAAAGGAAGAGAAACATAGATAAAAAATTACAGAGAGGAAGAGAGGATCGAAGTCTGATATCACTCACTTTCATCTCGTAGTCATCTTTGCACGAGTTTGGTGGTCACTAACTCAACACAATCACGAATTAGGGTTTCTCCACAAATCAGAGCTTTTAATCTGGCTTCAATCTGATTAAAAGAAATGCAATTAACAAGGGGTTTTTCCTCGAAAATGGTGGATAAGGGAGTTTGTTTTTTTACTTTAAAACTCGAATCTACTCTCTTCTTCTATGCTTTTGTCACCGTTGGGCTGTGCAAAAAAAACGGCCGGACAATGTTTTTCAAAATTCAAAACAACGTTTTCTATCTGTGAAATTCGGTTCGCCAAAGTTGAAACTCGTTGCAACTTGGGCGAACCGAATTGATACGGCCGTCTATTCGAACCATGGAAGCGCCCCCACATATATTGTGTTTTTGATGTTTCATCCAAAAACCATAACTATTAACTAAAAGACTATAACTATGAGAAATCAATGACTTTGTCCTAAAATACATAACTAAAAGTAGAAAATTGTAACTACAACACTATCACAATATCAATTGCAATTAGTGATGGCAATGGATCTTGAATTCGCTCTAGATCCATGGGTGTAGATCCGCCATGGGTGTAGATACGGATATGTGTTTTAAAAACAGATGTGGCTCTTGATCTTACTCTTGAGATCCATATTCGACCCTTTATTTCCATTTTTATATTTTTAAAAATTATACATCTTTCGTTTTGAAATAAGTGAAACACTTTTTATTTTAGGGTGTTTTAAAATAAGTGATACACTTTGATTTTTTGCTTTATATGATAACTTTTTGCTTGTGAAATAACCTATAAGCCCTCACTTTATTTCTAAACACATCATTAACAACATCTAACAACACTAACTTTAAAAGGAGGTGGGGACCACACCCACTAACTTCACCATTAATTATAATCTAAACACATTTACAATCTTTTGCCTCAAAATCCGCAAAAGCAACAATGTATCATTTAATTCAAAAAGGAGGAAGTAATACTAAATAGTATCTAGTATGTCAATAAGGTAATGAGGTCCTATTCATTTAGTGTAAAGTATAACTTTGAAAAAAGAATTTATGCGAACCACAAAACTATAGGTTAGTAATAATTACAATAAAGCCGTTACACAAACATTATCAAAACTATTAAAGATTAGCTGCTTTACCCATGCTCCTTTACATAGAGATATGAAATATATATAACTTTTATAAAATAGTTATTAACTAAGAATATATAATTGTGAACCAATAAAAACAAATTTATTTCAAACGGAGTAAAATTAATAACCATGACTCCACTTTTAATGGAAAAAATGCTAACTAAACTATAGATTAGGTTAACTAATCGGCAATCTTTTATTTTTATTTTTTTTTTGAAAGAAAGATAATTTCATTAATTGAAAGCCAAACGGCACTTACAATAGATATCAAGTAATAAACGAAAGCAATCTAACAAAACCAAACAATAATGATTTTCTTCAGAAGTAATGATCCTAAACCAATTATATAACAATTCGGCACATATAACTCTCGCTATCTCAATATAGCTTTTGAGCGGATCTGTCGTTCGATAACGACTTGAAGAATGACCATCTTGATTTGGTTGTGAAGAAAGCAGACGAATTTCTTCAATCCATCGCAGCAACGTGTGACAAACCTTTAGCAAAAAACACGACTAAAATTACAATAGCAACTAGACTGGAAAACCCTACAAGAGGGGACTGAAAACTCACAAAAAATAGACTGTAAAACCCTATAAGAAGGGACTGAAAGCGCACACCATAAGGGTGGACTTTATTGACTATAATACTAGAACTGAGAAAGATATTAGAATTGGGGCTTATCATCAACAAAATTCTTGTTGATGGTAGCCCCTTGGCAATCTTTTATTTTTAGGCTTAAGGATTACAAGTACAACAAATAACTTTTAAAGTTAACTTATTCACTTAAAATGTAAAAAGTTAATTGATCTCTCCACCTAATCTCTTCTATATAGACGAAATTTTAATGAAACATGTTAACTAATTAAAAGATAGCCAAAAAGTTATTGACTACTGATTAAATTTATAGGAAAAACGAAAAGAATAAAACAATTAAAATTACATAATGCTATGTTTGGGAACCGTCATTTCATTTGAAATTCTAGAATTGGGCCAATTCAGTTGTTTGGCAAAGACTTAGAATTGGAATTAGAATTGGCCCAAATTCTAGCCAATTCCCACATAGCCCAATAACTCTAATTTGGAAATTCCACCCCAACCCACGTCATTTCCAAATCCAACAATACACGGTATACACCCAACTCAGACTTCTCTCTCGTCGACTATCTCCACCATTGATGAAGCTTCAATCTCATCCAGCAATCAAGCGCTAGGTTTCTCTCTCTCCACAATCGAATCTACTTCTCTATTTCGTCGGTTTCGAATTTCAAATCTGGTGCAGAACGCGTTCTCGTTTCCATTGTTACAACAAAGGATCTGAGTAAATCTTCTTCTCTTTTAATCTTTTCTTAGTTTTATTCAATCTTGATAGGATGCTTTTAGATCTATAGTTCTTTGATTTAGCTTGAGTTTGAGTTTGAGTTTCCTTCAATCTGTTGTGTTTGTTTGAGTTTTGATTACTGTTAGTGATCTGATGTATGTTGTGATTTGATTTGAGAGTAAATCGGACTATTCTAGATCATTGAAATGGTAAACATCGATGTGTCCAATCTGCAATGGTAAGCATTGATGTTGAATTGGTAAGGAGGAGACTATTCTAGATCGACTATAAACTGACGCCTGAAATAGTCGTAGTCAAATAACACTCTTTCATTCAACTAACATCAAACACAAAAAATAACATTGTGTTGTTGTTATGCGTGATTTCTTTTTTTTTGCTTCTAATTGATGCAATTTTTTTCTGTCTAAAGTTGTATTGGTTGATTCAATGGCGAGTGTGTTGAGCTTGATTTTCTATACATTCATTGGTATTGGTATATGTATTCTTATTGAATATTAGTGAGAGTTAGGCACAAGATCTCCTCTAAATCATATATGAGTTGATTTATTAGATGAATTGAGTTGATTTTATTTTACATTGTCAGGAATCTGGAATATCCGTGGGGAACTAGAAAATGTCTGATAGCCTAACTTATCATTACCACATTATCACATTCTGGTTACTATCTCAAACAAGCTTCAAGCATTCAAATGTGATATGACAATCCATATCAATCTCAGAACAGATGTAAAGTAGGCAAAACTAGATTCATATATACAAAAAAAGACTACAACTTACAAATTAAAGGCATAAAAGTTTCAGACCTTACTTAAGACGAAGCAGCTTTGATAGCCCTTTGCAATTCATTTTCCACTTCACTCATTCTACTCTGTGACTTCTTTGCTTCTCTGTGTCCATTCTCTTCTCAGTCTGTTGTTATACAAGCTTTTCTGCTGCTTTTGATTTATTTGTCAATTGGGAGTCTTATATATTATATATTGGTTTAATAGAACACATTTTTCTGTGAGGGAGACTCACCCTGTTATTGATGCCTTGTATTTTTGCATTGTCACTATGTGCACTATTGGCTATGGGGATATTACCCCTAATTCTACTACCACTAAGTTGTTCTCTATTTTTTTGTCTTGGTTGGTGTAAATTGAAGGGTGCTTGGTCTCTTGATGTTAGTAGACTAGCATTAGGTTGTGCTATGGGGCTCACTGCTTATTACTGCTGATGCTTTCTATCTTTGAGGATGAGGAGCAGATTGTTCAATAGTTGAGAGTTCAGACTCTTTGCCCCCTTCTAGTCCACCTATAATTATAGTATATGAAAGGATCCTTTTTTATGCATAGTGTTTCATGTTCTATTATATCAACCTGAAGTATATGGGTTACTGGGGTTTGTTTGGCTGTTGGATCCTTTTTTATGCATAGTGTTTCTTGTCAAAATGATTGTTTTACTCGTAATGCCGTTCATGTTGATAATTATTATTTTGTAAACAGGACAATCTTAGTTCCTCTGCTTACCAAAACAAGCAAATTGACAATTGGGATGATATATGCACGCTAGTGGCTGTGGATAGAGCGGTGGGAGATGGTGCGGAGCAACATGAGGAGTCCGCATCAGCTATGGAGGCGGAAAATGATGGGGGTAGCACTTCTGAGACACCATCAGGAGAGTCCAACAAGAGACTGAAAAGGGATCGTTTGGCGGATGCGGTTAGTAGCTTTGCCAGGTCGTTCAAAGACTACCTAAAAGAAAAAGATCCTCCAAGACCTACTTCGACTGAGGTGTATGAGGTTGTTTCTAATGTTCTTGGTATCACTCGACATCAGATTCTGAGGGCTGTGAAGAGGTTCTTTGGCGGTATACTTGAAGAGTTCGACATGCTCAAGCGTCTTCCAGAAAATGAGAAGTTGGATTGGATTTTATTGTGCCTTGAGTAGTTAGATAATTTTTTTTTTGTCAAATGAAAAGTTGTACTAAACTAGAAACGTTAACTTTTGGAGTTCAAATTCCACTTGCGTGCCAAACACTTCTTAGAATTTGAAATTTCAGAATTGAAATTTCGTTGTTTCCCAAACAGATTGTAGAATTTGAAATTCCAGAATTGAAATTTCGTGGTTTTCCAAACAGATAGTAGAATTTGAAATTTCGTGGTTTCCCAAACAGATAGTAGAATTTGAAATTCTGGAATTGGAAATTCCGGCATTTGCCAAACAAGGAATTTGAATTTGAAATGAATAATTTAGAATTCATAATTTCAATTCCTAAATTACAAATGAAATACATGTTCCCAAACACTACCTAAAAGGTATTGAATTTCTGATCCAAATCCAAGTAACTTGAAACCAGGTAAGATAGAGCTGAAACCAAGAGAATCTAGCAAAGAGAAGCAGTAGCAAAGAGAGGAACAACACCAAAATTTCCCGCCCATCAAAAACTCCATTTAGACGGGGAAGCAGAGATTGAGCAATAAACATAAGAAGAGGAAGGCGAAGACGATGTAGAGAAGATGTGAGAACAAATACAATATGTTAAACACAAATTTTCTCTCTGTAAATTACACTATTCCATAAAACCATTTATCCCTACCAAATAAAGGCAGATTATCAACATATAGAAGCAAATGAATTCACCCCTGCAAATCCATAAACCAACTTTACACTCGTACAAGATTTCACCTATTTTTTTTGAAATGAATCCATTAAAACTGGTCTCCCAAAAACAAATAATTTTACCGATACGTAGTGGAAAGAACAATTTGTCACTTTAAGCCTATTATAATCACATTTTTGTGAAGTGCAGCTACATTTTAAAACTTGTGTCAAAAAAGGCCACTTATGATACTGTGGTTTGTGAAGTTAGGCCATGTTCATGAAATCCGGCCACAAAGCTTTGACTCGGTGTTGACCCTTCATTTCGCTCAAAAATCGCTTAATTCCCCCAATTAAATCCTGAAAAATCTACATCTTCCTCAAGCTCTTCTACCCAAATTTATCCATCTTATTTTTCCCCTTTTCTACTTAATTCCATTACCTTCCCCAAATTATACTCTCAATCAATTAAGGCCTTCATCTTCCACAAACGCATATACCCAGATTTACGAACATTTAAATCTTAATCCCAATCTAAAACTAAGTTTCCCCTAGTTTTCTCAATTTTCTTTCCTTTTCTTTTCCCCTGCCCACCTTCTTTACTATATTTATGGTGGAAAAGCTTGATTTTTTAAACTGAAAAATGGCATATATACCATATACAACAAATACACGAGTAGGCTTTTACAGAGCAAAGGCAAAAGATATACATCAACAAACTAAAAGATAATCTTATAGACCTCAAATCAATCGGCCTTATTGTTTGGTGCTGATATATCTTGTTGGGTTTTTGGTCGAATATGCCAAGCTTTTAATTTGGAGGCAAAACCATACAATTCATCTTACAATTCAACCACAGAAATTAGGGCAAACTGACCCAATTGAGTGAAGCAAAGGGGCACAACACAGAGAAGAACAAAGAAAAATTGGAGGCCGTCTACCTTGATGGTGTTCTTCTTCAAATAATTCTAGATTTAAGCTTCAATTCGAGGAGGTGTTTGAATTTGGGGAAAATATGGGAGAGGAAGAATTATGAAGATGATGAATTGGGGGGATTAAATGGGGAAAAAAGACAAAAAAAAAAAAAGGAAAAAAAGTGTTTTAGAGGAAAACATGGGTCAAAAATTTTAAAATGTGGCTGCACTTCACAAAAACATAACTATATTAGGCTTAATCTGACAAATTGTTCTAGTGGAAATTAGTGACATGCCTAATTTTACTTGTGATGTGAGATTTACTATAGCTCATGGCTTGGTGGAGAAGAGAGAACTCTCAGGCATGTGGTGCATTACCTAATATTAGGTAAAGAAAGTTTACGATTTTAAGCTTCTAGTTGATTTTACCTAAAACTATGGGAATTCGTTGATATGCTTAATTTTTTCATGTAAAGTGTGGAGAAGAAATAAGACAGAAGCACATTTTCCATTATGCTATGGTAAATGGTAAAACTGGTCTCTTCTTTGTCCATTTCATTGAACTTGTGAGAGAGACTATTTATGATTATTTTCTTGATTTTTGTCCTCTTCCTCATCACTACAAAAGGAATGTGTTAATTTCCTTTTCGTTATTTCTTAGCATACTGATTGTCTTTCTGTGTTCTGCACTTTAGTCTTATCTGATATTGTTGCAGAAGTATCATGTCATCAGTGATTCTGAAAGCAAATTGACGATTAGTTGATACCTAATGATGGATCCTCTTTTGAACATATTTTGAAATGTAGTGTTGGTACTTGATGAAGTTGATAAACTCTCCAAAGAAGCTCAACATTCATTGCGAAGAACAATGGAGAAGTATAGTTCATCCTGCCGGGTTATCCTGTGCTGCAACAACTCTTCAAAGGTTACCGAAGCAGTCCGATCTCGTTGTCTCAATGTGAGGATTAATGCTCCTAAGAACGAAGAGGTAACACTCTTTTACTTGTTATTTACTGTAGATTATAGACCCGTGCTATGCATGGGCTAAAACTAACTATATTCAAGAACTTATATTGCACTTCATTATCATCTCAACAAAAGTTCCGATAATATGAAAAGCTGGGATCATTGTGAATATGGGACCAACTTTTCCCCATTAATTTTAATATTTCTAATATTTTGAAAGAGATGAATAAGCCGATCGAGTTTATTATATAAACAACTGTATTGGATTTTGCTTTAGCATCTTCAAGCTATTTGTACGGGTACAAAGCTACTCCCTTTGTCCCCAAATGATTGGAACACCTCCCGTATTAGGGTGTCACTAACTTATTCCAACACTTCCGTTTAAGGCAATCACCTAAACATATGTATTATTTCTTTGCTCCTGAGTGGTCCCTATTGTCTCCTTTTCAAGTTATCCTTTATTAAAGTACACTATAAATGGCCCACCCCGCTCTTTCTTCTATAAGCCCTCCGTTTTTTATTATGTGACATGTTGACTTTGGGCACTATTTATTCAATCCACTTTGCCAATTAATAGTTATTTATACATAAGGAAAAACATAGTCTTGTGGGATCTTGTTTGATTCGTCTCGGTATACACTTTTCAAATATATATTTTTTATAATTTTTACAATTATACAATTAGAGATATAGTAGATCAAAGTTGTGCCTCGACAAATGTGAAATGTCAAAAAAAATTTTTGACACCTGCTCAATATTACTTAAGAAAGCAAAAACTCAAATAAATTACATCTACAGTAGTTGGCCATCTTATGGGCTTGTTCAACCTCTTTCCGGGAAACTTTCAGTATTGTGCACCATTGTAGTTCACTGGCCGCTTTCCTGATTTCCTGTATCGTCCAGTTAACTTCTAGATTCGTCTGCACCTGATTTCGTAATAAGGTGATTAGTTCGGAGGAGTCTGTCTGAATTTTAAGTTCTGCCACTTGTTGTTGTACGCCCCATTTGATACCATTTAGACAGGCAACTGCCTCGGTGTGGAGTGCTAACGTCGCGGACCCGTAAGATCCTCCCCCTTTGATTATCCAATGGTTTGTATCCGCAGTGTCGTCAAATCTTGTTTGTTTCCTTAACCATGCCATTCCTGCTGCTTTGGTGGTTTTTTTTCCCAAGAACCATCTGTTCAATAATCATGGTCGGGAATCCGTGTACATTTCTGCCTATGTTTGCAAGGAAGAACCCCGGGGGGTAGTCTGAGTGAGGTCCAGAGTTCGAAGGAGCCTGGCCTACTGTCAAGTTGTCTTTGTTCTGAAATACCTGTAGTTCATCCCAGGCTCGGTTTCTGGTTTCTCAAATGTGGGATATCCCCATGTTGGCGTTTCGGAAAACCATATTGTTTCTCGTACACCAGATGGTCCAAAGGGTTATAGCAAACATAGCAATGTTACCTTCGTCTCGAGTGGTCGAGTTAGGTATAGAGTCAATTGTGTACTGGACTACTTCCCCAAAATTGGAGTTGGTTGTCAAGTTCACAGGCTGGAGGGTCGGAGTATCCACCCATAATTGGCCAATCATCGGGCATTGACTAAACAGATGCATTACCGTTTCTGGATACACAAGACACATCGGGCAACTATCCTCATTTACAATTTTCCGTTTGCTAAGTTGGTCCTTTGTTGGAAGGATGTTCCTCCATATTTTCCAAAGGAACATTTTCCATTTTGGGGGGTGGTTAGCATGCCATAATTTATTCGCTACCCTGGCCGTTTCGTTCTCGTCTCTGCCATAGCTATGCATTTGTTGTTTTTCAAATGTCAAATGTTACACCTAATAAAAAACGGAAGGAGTATAAAAGAACTCACTTAGCCTATCCCATCATCTTTGCAATAAAATAACCCAATAACTATCCTCACAACCTAAATTTCTTTAAATATGTTTACTATTTCGATTAATATGGGACAGACGGAGAAGTGTATAGTAAAGGTATAATTAATTTACCAACTTATTTATTTCTAGACCCGAACTCAAATTTTTTCCTATCCTATGTGCATATAAATATCTTTATACAACTATTTATAACTACTTGTTTCTGTCCAAGACAGCTACAGTGTATGTGGTGGTGGGTACTTGGTGGAACGTGGCTCCCAAACGTCCTTCGTGGTGGTGGTTACCTGCAAAACAAGGAGAAACCTCGGGGGTGGTTCCGAGGATCGCCTCTCCGATGCCTAAGTCAGTCCAAGTTGAGCACAAGATATCTAATAAAGAGAAAACGAGTATCAAGTGCAAGTATTTTGTGAGTGTTTGATTGAACGTACGTTACCCATGCATGGGCATGGGTATTTATATGAGATATGGACTTGTAACTGACCTAGCAAAGTAAGTGGGCTTCTTTGGAAGTGGGCCAAGGTGAACAAGGCCTTCATTAATCTCCTGCCCAGAGGTTATATCCGGAGCAGTCTGCCTGAGGAGGTGTGCTCTGCTCCTGGTGCTCTGACGTGGAGTGGCAGGACCAGTGGTCTGCTGCCAGCTGGAGGTCTGCTAGGCAGACCCCATACAATTTGCCCCCCGGACCCAGTATTCGCAGATTGCGATATGTTGGGTACGTTTTATTTGGTCTGGCGTTCTTCTCTGATAGCTGCTCTTCACAGACTTCAGGGTGCTTCTATTTTTCCCGCCCATTTGGTTGTGGTGTTGAACAAGGATCATTAATTCATTTTGAATTGAATTAATGTGACTCTTGGGGTTCCCAAGAAATGTAATGATGAGAAATTAATGTTGGGTGTATGTAATTGGCCTATTTAAAGGCTGAATCGACCCCTTGTAGAACTTTTCACTATCTTTTCTTTCAAACCTCTTGCTCATAGCTTTTTCTGTTGTTCTCCAAGAATCTCCTCTTGCCCTAGCCATTTTCGAGTGATTTCCTTCGATTTTTCTGGGATTTGCCTGCGCCTGGTCAGTAATTTGGAGTATTGATACTTCGCGTCTGCTGTTTTCGTCTTTTCTCTCCTCAGCGTCTTCCATCCTTCATTCAGGTAAACCCTTTGTAAAGATCTACTCTTGATTTGTTCTTCTTGGATGGTTTGGATGTGATTTTCTCTGTGTTTATGGGTTTTTCCCTTTTTTCCTCTATGCCCACTTATTTGCCTGTGTTTTGGGAATTAGGGTTTGCCTTTCTTTGACCTTCATCTGCGACTGTTTATTTGCTTGCTTCTTGTGTGTTTGGTGTTGTTTCGCTTCCACTCTGTTGTTCTGGGTCGTAGGCTCTGCTCTGCCTCTTTAGTTGAGCTCTGCTCTGCCTATCTACTTGACTGTCGTCTGCGAGATTTTAGGGTTTGCTTTGTTTACCCTGTTATCCTCTTTATTTGCTGGGATGTAGATCTTTGTGATATGCCCTCATTGTTATGTTTGTATTATTTGCAAGAAAATATCCGATTTGTCTACCTTCTCCATTGCCTTTTCCAAGGGCATATTTGTCAGCACAGTGACGGGATATGCGTCGAAATATGGCCTCAGCTTTCTGGTGGCCAGCACTACTGCGTAGGCTGCCTTTTCTATCAATGGGTAGCGCATTTCTGCACCCGTGAGGATGTGGCTCACAAAGTACACTGGCTGCTGCTTCTTGTTTTCTTCTTTCAATAGGACTGCGCTCACAGTTGCAGCAGTAACAACAATGTACAGGAAGAGAGCCTCCCCTGTCTTGGGTCTTGCCAGCGTTGGCAGACCAGAGAGGTGTGATTTCAGCTTCTGGAATGCCTCCCTCTGTTCTGCTTCCCACTTGAACTCTTTGTTCCCCTTCAATATCTTGAAGAATGGGAGAGCTTTCTCTGAGCTATGAATCTGGACAGGGCTGTCATTCTGCCTGTCAGCCTCTGAATGTCTCTGATGCTTTTAGGTTCTGGCAGATCCATAGCTGCTTTTACTTTGTCGGAGTTCGCGTCAATCCCCCTTTCACTGACCAGGTAGCCCAAAAATTTCCCTGACCGTACTCCGAACACGCGTTTTTTAGGATTCAGTTTCATGCTGTGTTTACGGAGATTGGCGAAGGTCTCCTTCAATTCTGCTATGTGGTCAGCCTCAGTTTTTCTTTTGGTGATGACGTCATCCACGTACACCTCCAGATTCCTTCCCCTCTGACCTGCAAAGACCTGATCCATCAGTCTTTGATAGGTGGCGCCTGCATTTTTCAGCCCGAATGGCATCATGATTTAACAGAATACCCCGATAGGGGTGATAAATGCCGTCTTTTCTTTATCTGCGGGATCCATGAAGATCTGATGGTATCCGCTGAAGGCGTCTATGAAGCTGAGTAGAGCATGACCACTTGTGCTGTCTACCAGCTGGTCGATTCTTGGCAAGGGATAGCAGTCCTTGGGGCAGGCCTTATTGAGGTCTGTGAAGTCTACACACATCTTCCAGCTCCCATTCGCCTTTTTTTACCATCACCACATTGGCCATCCACTCTGGATATTTACAGGGCTCTATGAACGCTGCCTCTAGCAGCTTTTGTACTTCTTCCTCGATGGCTTTAATTTTCTCCGTAGAGTAGTTCCTTCTTTTTGCTTTACGGGTCTGTACCCTGCGGCAGTGTTCAATCTGTGGTTGATGGTGGCGGGGTCTACCCCAGGCATTTCAGCTGCAGAGAAGGCGAACACATCTGCATTCTCTTTCAGCAGACTGATTAGGTTGACTCTGGTTTCAGGATCTAGGTCTTTACCTATTCTGACTGTCCTGCCTTCTTCCGGTCCCAAGAGTACCTCTTCGGTCTCTTTCCTCGGTTCAGGCTTGTTTGCTTTATGGTCTGCTTCTGGCCGAGCATCGGCCTCGCTGATAGCTGCACATTCTTCCTTTATTGCCCTGGCCTCTTCGGCGTTTCCTTCCTTTCCTTCCATCCCGGCTTCTTCAGCCTGGTCCTTCTTGGCTTCTTCAGCCTCTTTCTTCTTTCCTTCCTTTTTTTCCTTTCTCCTCTTTCTCCTGGACCCAGAGTGGTCAGGAGGAGGAGGTCTTTTATCCTTCTTCAGAGCGGTCAGATTGCATGACCTAGATGCTCTCTGGTCTCCCCTCAGTCTGCCTACCTCACCGTTTTTGCTAGAAAAAGCATGGTCTGGTGATGGGTTGACGGGATTCCCTGCACTGCCTCAATAAACTTCCTTCCCATCAGAGCGTTGTACGGTGATGGGAGGTCTACTACCAGGAACCCTTGCACTACAATCCTCTTCACTCCATTCTGCCCCTCTGCGGTCACAGTCAGATGTACTTTCCCCTCTGGGATGATGGAGTTCCCTGTGAAGCCGACAATTGGAGTTCCTCCTTGTTTCAGCATTGAACGGTCCAGCTCCATTTTGTCGAAGGTATCCTTGTAAAGGATATTCACGGCGCTCCCTGACACGGTTGTTGCACGTGCCAAATATAAATTTAACTTAGCCTAGTTTAGGGCAAGAAAGGGTCGATTCCACGAGGAAGCAAAGATTAGCAAGGTTTGAAGGTAGTTAAGCGAGCTAAGCCTATTTTTTGGTGATTTTTGAGATTAATTGATCAACTAAGAAAACAAGAACTAATTAGCTAACAATTAAACTAAATGATTTGGGTTTAACAATAATAAGAAGACACTAGGTATAGGGGAATCACTAGTTAACCAATTGCTAACCTATTCGTCAAGCCAAGGGGATTCATTAGGATCAACTAAGGGACTAAGGTCACTCATATGTTTTCTAATTACTCTCTCGAGCTAATTAGGAGGACTTAATCAACCAATTTTACCTATTCTCATGGTAAAATCAATCGATCAAGTATTTCCACAACTCGTAGCGATTCGATTAAGGTCCTAGGAAGCCTAACACCTATTCTCATGGTGAAGTCAACCTATTGACTAACCTAAGGTCCATCAAAAGCTTCATCTCTCAATCCTTCACTTTTGATCCCCTAATCTAATTCAATTGATGATCAAGCAATTAAACAAGCAATTAAATAGGTTAGTCAACCCAATTTCTCCTAAATCTAACCCCCTAGCTTGACTTTTGAGGTCAACTCATGATCAACCTAGTTCATCCCCTTCCCCTAGCTAAGAAATTACTCTAAAGCCATTAAAGAAGCAAAATAAAAAGCTTGAGGTATCAATGGAAGATCAACAATGGTGGAAAACATCATAATAGCTAAACATCAACTAACCAACACTAATCAAAGGCTAAAACAAGATAAGCAAGTAATAAGGCAAAATAAAGCAAAGAGATAGAAGAAATACTCTAAATAGATGAACATCAAATGAAAAACTCCATAGAAATACCTTCAAAAAGCTTCAAAATGATTTCAAGATCTACTTTATCTCTCTAAAAACTACTTCTCTCTCTAAAGTTCTCTCTCTAATTAGGCTAATAATGATTCAGAAATTAAAAGGATATCTTAATATTATTACAAAATTAGATTTATACCCCGTAGAAATAAGGGCAAAATTGTAAAAGACGAAATAAAACTACGGAGCCTGGGCCATGGAGCGCCCGCTCCTCACAACATGGAGCGCCCGCTCCCTCATCGCTCCTGGGTCGCTCCAAGTTCCTGATCCTCTGTCTTCATTTCTTAACCCATGGAGCGCCCGCTCCCTCTCCTTAGGAGCGCCCGCTCCCCTGTTATAAGCCTCTTTTTTGCTTGATAACCTTCAAAACACTCAAGGCAAATATTAGATGGGGAGGGGGGTATGCATATGCATATGCAACAACCTATATACATCCTAACTATATGCAAATGAGCTAAACTAGATGCTAAACAAGAGATAATAAGAAATGAGGAAAAAGGGAAGGAAAAGGAAATAAAATGACCTAAAATGCATCTAAATGCCCTAAAACTACATGCAAATAAGTGAACCTAAAGTCCACTTATCACTCTCGCCATCTAACAGTATTCTTCGTACATATGTGCTGCTAATCTCCAGAGTGACTACTAGAGGGTCAGAGTGTGGAAAATTGATGCCTTTGCAGTCCTCTGCTGTGAAAGTCATATCTGGCAGATCTGGACTCAGCTCTGTCTGGTCGATGGAGTAGAGGTTGGGGTGGGTGAGCTGCCTCAGATGAGCCCTCTCTCCCCTCCATCGAACTAGAACTGCCAAATATGACATATATCGTTTTCTTTTTTCCTTCCTTGATCTCCGCCCGCTTGTCCAGCGGCTTTTGCCCTTCATTCTGCTGTTCCTTCTCCTTGATCCCCTGATTCCAGGCCAGGTACTCCTTAAAGTAGCCTCTCCTGATCAGGCTTTCCAGATTGTTTTTTAGACTAATGCAGTCTTCGGTATTGTGGCCCGACGCCTCATGGAAAGCGCAGAACTCTGCCATGTTGGGGCCTAGGCTTCTCTTCTTTGTGGGAGGTGGTCTGTGCCACTTGATGTCATCTCTGTTGGTCAGAAAGATCTCAGCCCTGGGCATGCTGAGGTTGCTGTAGTTATTGTACTTCTCCTGGGCCCTCAGCCGGTCCACCTCCCTTTCTGCTTCCTTCTGCTTCTCTCTTCCTCTGTTCGGATGGGGCTGTGGCCTCCAAAGTTCAATCTGCCTCCCATGAAGGGCTGCTCATTCTGCCTGGTTTCTTGCCTGGCAGGCCTGCCTGCTCCTGGTGTCGAGGCTTTGTTGAAGTCCTCGACAGTTATGTACTTCTCTGGTAGGGCCAGGGCTTCGCTGAGCTCCTTCATGGTGAACCATTTTAAATCATCCCTGAACTTGCTGATAAGGGGTAGAGCGTTTCTCAGAGCGTGCAGAGCGAGCTTCTGCTCTAGCTCTGGAATCTGCACCAGCTCTTTGTTGAACCTCCCTATGAAATCTCGTAGGCTCTCGTTCTGATTCTGCTTTAGCAATAGCAGCTCATGAGTGGACTTGCTTCTCCTGCTTCCACTGACAAAGTGTTCTTTGAATCTCTTCTTCAGCTCATCAAAGTTGGCTATTGTTCCCTGGGGGATAGTTCTGAACCAAGTCTACATCAAAGGTGGCAGGGAAGTGTCTACACCAAGTGGCCTCATTGTAATTTCCTAGTTCCATGTGGGTTTCAAAAGCTCCCACATGTTCCTGTGGGTCTTCCTCCCCTTCAAACTTAAGGTTCAGTGGGAGTTTCGCCTTCGACACTCTGGCTGCAATGATTTCAGGTGTGAAGGGAGATTTGGAAAGAGACCTAATCTCTTCTGTTGGTGAGACCACAATGGGCCGGGAACCAACCCTGTGGGATATGATTCCCCTAAGATCTGTGGAGGTCCCATTGTCACCAGAGCCCTCCTCTGCTATTGTCCCCAGTCTCAGGCTGACGTGTCTTCTGATTGGTCTGCCCCCAGGCGTAGACATGGCCTCTTCAGCTCCTGTGGTACGCCTGATCCTGTGTCGGGGTCTCCCTTAGGCTGCGCCTCCTGGGTTCCCTCTGTGGACAGACCTCTGGCTTGAGCCTTCCGTATACCCTGTGGGTGTAAGCTCATCGAACAGGCTAGGGTGTTCCTCTTGCATCACCTCAGTATCCCATTCGTCCTCTTGCCAACCCCTCTTGATGTATCCAGGTCCAGAGCGGCTAGATAAGCCATACTCTGACGTTGGGGTACGAGTGATGTTTCTCTTGTTATACCCACACAAGGAATCTGCTGTGGCCGCCTCCTCTTCAGATGACAGCCGCAGGTGTCTTCGAACTGAATCATGTGTTCTAGTTCTCCTCCTCTTTCGAGAAGGTTGGTCTCCAACAGTCTGCATATACTGCTGGGCAGATTGCAGCACATGGATGGCTGCTTGGAATTGTTCAGGCGTGGGCATGACCACTGAGCTGCTTGGCTGCTGGGTCTGCCTAGTTTCTCGGGTGTAGGTAGCAGTGCTATCCCTTCTTGCTGACCTGGTGGTGTGGGTAGCAGCGCTACCCCTTCTAGTTGACCTCGTGGTCGTTTCTCTTAGTGGAGAGTTGCTCTCTTCTCCTAAACTGTAGGAACCGAGTGTTTCTGAGTTAGGAACCACCATTGCGAAGTTGTAGATTGGGCTTTTCTACTCTTCCCCTCCTTCTAGCGCCAAATTGTTTCTGTCCAAGACAGCTACAGTGCATGTGGTGGTAGGTACTTGGTGGAACGTGGCTCCCAAACGTCCTTCGTGGTGGTGGTTACCTGCAAAACAAGGAGAAACCTCGGGGATGGTTCCGAGGATCGCCTCTCCGATGCCTAAGTCAGTATAAGTTGAGCACAAGATCTCTAATAGAGAGAAAACGAGTATCAAGTGCAAGTATTTTGTGAGTGTTTGATTGAACGTACCTTACCCATGCATGGGTATTCATATGAGATATGGACTTGTAACTGACCTAGCAAAGTAAGTGGGCCTCTTTGGAAGTGGGCCAAGGTGAACAAGGCCTTCATTAATCTCCTGCCCAGAGGTTATATCCAGAGCAGTCTGCCTGAGGAGGTCTGCTCTGCTCCTGGTGCTCTGACGTGGAGTGGCAGGACCAGTGGTCTGCTGCCAGCTGGAGGTCTGCTAGGCAGACCCCATACACTACTTAACTTTTGAAAAGTGATATGACATGGTTAATTGGTTCAAAATTTTGGCTCGTATGGGGAGAAATTGATACTGTAATTATAAAGTTATTAGAAAAAGGATGTTGGATTTTCTTGGAACATCATAGTAAAAGCAAAGTTTGATTGTTCTTTTAGGGATGGAGGAAGTACAAAATTGTGGTGTGGAGAGAATAAAATTCAAGGATGGAAGGGAAGTTTGTTACTTGTGATAATTGGAAGGATTAAAAAGGGCACTTTTAAACTGCTTAGGCATCTGCTGCTTTTGTTTGAAGCTTGGGTACTAATTATTCAACTAAGATTATTTTGGAAATTTTATTATCCCTCCTTCGGAAAATAAACTCATTAATAACTAGCGAGGCTTCAGTAAAGTATTTAACTTTTATGAATCATTATATGTATTAAAGTGTTTTGCGTATTTCACACTCATGCTTACCCGATTCATCATATGTAGTGTTTTGCCTTACCGTTTCGTACCCCAATTCTAGTTGAACCACATACCATGTAACATTGGTCAAGTGGTTATGTATCATAAAAGCATTTTGTTTTCTTTGCACGGGTTTGCTCCTGTACTATTCTGACCGTGGGTCTGGGGTTAGTGAAAAATAGTAGCAGATGTCACAATGCTGCTTTTTGTGTTGAGTTGGTGGTATATTAGTTCGATATAAAATAGAATTCACTTCTCTTTCTAGAAGGCACTTTATCATGTGACGAGAAAAGCCAAGCTCCTATCTGATATGTGCCAAAATTTCATCTATCAAGGACAAACTTGTAATTTCAAGCAAGGTTCAGTTTTTGAAAAAAAGAATGACATGGCAATTCTGTTGACCCCGTTGACAGCGTTGCCGTCACTGTAACTCTGTTTTGTAACAGAGTTTGCTCCGTCGAAGAGAAGCATAATTTTGTGTTGATTTTTTTTTTTTTACGAAAAACATTCTCTTTACACAATCTTTCTCTCTCTTACCAAAATACTCAGAGTTCCTTTTTAGTCATGGAAAGTAACCGTAGTTGATCGGCCGTTTGTTTTATTCCGTCGAAGACTGCTAAAATGGTAAGCCTTATTTAATTTTGTATGTGATATATGTATTTTGGTATGAGAAAAATGATTGGGGTATATGAAAGAGTTGTTAAAAAGAGAAGATTTTTAATGAAGAGTAAGAAATTGATAGGGAAATAGGCAATGCAGCACTTTGATATGATTTTTATTTGATGTTTATTTGTCCTGGTTATTTTGTTTTGTTGGCTGGGTTCTTGATTTTATGGCAAAGTATGATGTGAGTGTTTTTCATTTACCATTTTTGCTCATGGTTGATTTGTTGGTTGATTTATCCTAAATTGGTGGTTCATTATAGTAATATGTGAAGATGGTTGCAATGTTGAAGACGTAGGTTCTGTAGAAAGCAATTTGAATGCTATAGTTCCGTTTGAAGGTGTGGCTGATGAATGTGTTCTTGATGTGGGTTACGAGACACTGTTGCGTACACAAGTGCAATACGATTGTTGGAAGAAGATGGGAATGTAACCCCACCAACGATTGGGATGATTTTTGGTAGCTTGGAATTAGTGGAGAAATACTACAAAAGTTATGCAAAACAGCAGGGGTTTGGTATATCACATTATGCCGGTGCATGGAAAGGTAATGGTAAGGAGAAAATAAAGAGATTACAATATTGGAGGTGTGAGTGTTATGGAACTGTTGACATGAAGGGTTTGAAGGAGGGCAAGAGGAGGGCTAAAACAATGGAAGTAGGTGGCTCTGTTGTGAGTGAAGGAAATCAGACGAAGAAGCGCAAATCTAAGAAGTGTGGCTGCCCTGCTATGCTCTCTGCTAGCCTGAACAAGTGTGGGTTTTGGGAAGTGAAGAAAGTTGTATTACAACAAGTGAACCATATTTGAACCCCCACAAAAGCAAGGCTGGTGAAAGAGTATCATTTAGAAGGATTCACTAGCACAATGCGTAGGAGGCTTTTCAATGACGTGAATGCCGGTGTTAGTGTTCCCAAAATACATGGTAGTTTAGCAAATGAACGACATGGTGTTGAGAGCATGCCTGTTACCCAAAAAGACATGAGGCATGTTGTAGAGAGTGAGTGTAGGCTAAGAATGGAGGGTGGTGACACTAATGGTTTGATGATTTACTTTGATCGAATGCAACGGGACAATCAGAACTTCTACCATGCGCATCGGTTAGATAGTAAAGGGGTTATTCAAGATGTATTTTGGGTAGATGCTAGGAGCCGGGCCGCCTACGAAGATTTTGGTGACGTGGTTTCCTTTGATGCCACGTACTTGACGAACAAGTACGAACTTCCATTTGCCAATTTTGTCGGGGTGAACCACATGGTCAATCCATATTGCTAGGTTGTGCGTTTGTATCACACGAGACATCAGAAACGTATGGTTGGGTATTTCGACAATGGCTGAACTGTATGGGAGGAAGACCACCCGCAACTATATTGACGGACCAGACGGCTTCTATTAGGAGGGCAATAGTTGAGGAGATGCCGTCAACAAGGCACCATTGGTGTATCTGGCATATCATGATGAAGGTTCCTCAGAAACTTGGGTTGTATTCCGGAAGGTAAAAACAAGATTGAAAAGATTTTTTTATGTAGAATTATTTATATGTATGTAGAATAGTATTGTAGAATTTTTGGTAATACATTCTTAATATTGACTGGACTTGTGAACTTGGTACTGTATATATACTTGTTTGAAAAGTGTATTGATAATGTCTCAATAATGTATATGTTTTGCAGGTACCCTAAGATAATTGAATGTATGACGGAGATTGTTTATGAGGGTTTCACGGATGAGGAGTTTGTGTTGAGGTGGTTGAAATTCATTGAGGAAATCTGAGCTTGAGACGGATGAGTGGTTGAGTAGTTTGTTTGAGGAGAGACACATGTGGGTACCTGCTTATATGAAAGACACTTTTTGGGCTGGTATGAAGACGACACAAAGAGTGTAGAGTATAAATAGTTTTTCGATTTATTTGTGAAGCGACAAACTCACTTATATGAGTTTGGGGAGAAATATTGTGCGGCATTGACGAAGAGGGTAAATGATGAGAAGGAGGAGGACTTGAAATCCACTAAGTATGTTCGAAATTTGATGACAGGGTAGGCGTTATTCCAAAAGTTGTATACCGATAAGAAGTTTAGAGAAGTGCAAAAGAAGTGCGAGAGGATAACGTATTGTTTTGGACGTGGTGAGGAAGTTGTGGATGATACTGTTGTGCATTTGATAGAAGATCGTATAGGGTTGGTAATTAGTGGGCAGAGTGAAGAAGTTTTAATGAATAGGCGTAGGTTGTATAGAGTATGTTACTTTCCCGACACGAGGGAAGTGGAGTGTGATTGTAAGTTGTTTGAAACACATGGTATTTTGTGTCGGCAT
This sequence comes from Patellifolia procumbens, assembly GCA_947645195.1. NCBI lineage: Eukaryota > Viridiplantae > Streptophyta > Magnoliopsida > Caryophyllales > Amaranthaceae > Patellifolia > Patellifolia procumbens. The sequence goes on from CANSGD010000466.1 coordinate 309,716, forward strand.
TCAATCAGAGTACTTGACTATCATCTCTTAGGTGAGATACCTGAAAAATACATTCTAAGTAGGTGGCTTAAAGATGTGCCACATAAACATGCACGTGTGAAGGTTGCTTACCATGATCCTACAAAGACGGTTGAAGTTAAAAGGTACGATAGATTGTTGGTTATGTTTGATAGTTTGGCTAACGACGCAGCTGTTGCAGAGGAAACTTATGGCATTGTGGTTAGGGGGATTCGGAATATTGAGTTAGAGGTTCGGGCGTGGTTGGCTAACTTGAATGATAACAACCATAGTAGTGTGTACGATAACAGTAGTGGACGTGTGGAAGATGTTACCCCCAGTAACCCAACTGCATCAAGTGGAGTTTGTGTCACTCCGACATCGATGAAGAAGGGAGCCAATGAGACAACGCCAACATCTAGGAAGGCAACAGAGAATCAGACGACGCCTACATCAAGAAATATACTTGATCCTGCCATAAAGAAGAAGAAGGGTAGACCACCGACATTGCGTAAGAAGAGCTTTGCTGAGCAAGAGTTTCCTAAGTCGAAGACACATGGGGAACAGAAGGTTGAAGGGAAGTTGGCATTGAAGAGAAAGGCGCCGGAGGTGATTCCGATAGAGGAAGGGAAGCCGCAACGCAAGTTGAAGGCACGTCAGAAAAAAGACATTTGTGTTCCCGTGATGGAGCCGACTTTGGATTCAAATAATGAGCTGCTTTCCCGGAATAGTTTGACATTTGGTTAGCATGTAATATTGACTGGTATTTAGTAGGCTGAGATATATTTTGTTGGCAGTAGCATGTTAGCAGCAGCATGTTAGCAGTAGCATGTTGTTGGCTACTGAGAATTATATTGTTGGCAGGATGCACTACAGTAGGACTTTGGTAAACTATATCCTTTAATTGTTGTACTACAAAGTTCTAACTTTATACTAAGACTGAAATATTAATATATATTGGTACTGAATAATATATATTGTTAGCTACTGGAATGCTTGGAAAGATATTGATGTCACTGAATGATTGGAAAGATCTGAGGTTCCCAGGCTGCACTACAGTAGCACTTTCATATACTATATTCCAGTAAGCCTATACTACTATTTATATACTATATACAAGCTCATTTTAGTGAAATGAAAATTTATTATTATATTTGTAATGAAAGTGCATATTATTATTATGATACAACACCGTCCCTAGTTAACGGAAAAGTGCAAGCATCGACTTCTAAGTTGTCGGAGAATGCAATGATTAGTGTGCGTACCCAATCATTGGTATGTGAGTTCCAATGTTTTGTGAGGAACACCCTCGTATTAAATGTAGTTTACCAAGTACGTTCGAAGAGCGGGCTGGATCCTACGTCCTAATGAAAATACCACGCTGGACGTCGCCGTGATGACATCAGTAGGAAAAACATCAACGACATTGTTACTAAGTAACACTATGATTCCGTAATTATTTGCAATTGACTTCAAGGCATTGCCCATTGCGCGAACGACATCCCTTGCATCCGGGACTCCTTGGAAAGTGCTTGCAATTGTGTCAACAACAATTAAACGGATAGGTCGCGGGCTTGTAGCCGATTGACGCACAAACTTGTCTACCCAATTCATAACTTGGGGCACTTTATACACAGAGTCAACTTGCTTAACTATTATGTAGTCTAACGATGTAGGCAAAGATTGAAACATACGTTGTTGTATTTGGGATAATCTTGGTATTGGAAATGGGCCTGGTGAATGAATATAAATGGATGACCCACGTAAACCGCCTGTTGAGGACGTCAATTGTGCCGCTAAAGAAGTTTGTAGAAAAAGTTAAGTCTTACCCGATGCACTTTCACCACATACTTCTGTCACTTGACCCGGGGAGAAAACGCCATGAAGAACTTCATCAATTGAAGGACACCATGATTTGAGTTTCTCCATGACTTGAAGGTTTTGAAGTGTTTATTGGGGACATGCTTGCCTAGTCTTATATGTGGTCGAGGCTTACTTTCATTCCCCACAATCATTAAAATGTTGACCAATATTTGGAATAAAAATTCCTTCTTGTACTAGATATTTGAAAATGTAGAAGCTATGCAACTTATTCGTAGAATAGTATTTGAATAAGTAGTATAAAATATGTAAATATGTAGTATCCTCAGTATGCGAACTTCATCCTTTAAACAAAATGTAGAATAGTATTTGAATAGGTAGTATAGGAGCAGTTTTTGTGGCATACATTAGTTAAATTGTAGTACAGTAGATTATTCAATAATTGATTAGTGCATAAGACCATCATGAATATATTGAATATAGGGCACTGCATTTATTGCATAAGGTTCTAAGATCATCATGATGAAGATGGAGGTTCTAAGATCATCATGAAGATGAGGTTGTACATTCATCATAAGACCTATTGTACTAGAATACTTAGCAATTAACACTTAACAATTGACATGATTAGTTTTGTGTAATTAGGGCACTGAAACGTAACCAATAAATAAAGGTTGTGATTGTAAATTGGTAGCGATCTCCGACTATTATGAATTGCACAATTGATAAAAATATGAATTCAAATGAGGACATTATCAAATTATGTAATTGTGATTATAAATGCAAACTTGTGGAAGTCGTAGAATAGGTTGTGGTCAAACTGTGGTATGTAATGAATGATTGTAGTACAAATTATTGTAATTGTACAATAAAATGAATGTAGTCCTTTGATGCATATTAGTAGTTATATTAGTAGTTATATGATCTTGAATATTAGTATTTTTGTGTTCTTCGCATTTTAGTACTTAGCACTTATGTAGTTTATGAACGTTGACAATTCTTTTATATTCAAATATAATATATTGGAAACAAGCGAACAACAAACTGTTGGACATTTATGATAGACTTCAATAGGTTAGATATGAAGCTGATGCAATCTTTTTGTGATAGAGTTATCGGAATAGGTTGTTCGCAACTAAAATTAGTACAATTTTCTTTCCTGCAAATCAGAATATCTTGTAATTGGAAAAACAAAAGGGGATCCTTGATAATTTGGAAGAACCTTATAAGGATTCTTGTAACTTCACTTACTACTGTAGTACTAGATGTTGTGGTCACAGTTCTAATGTGTTTTTTTGTAGATAGAATTTATGTTAATGTAGTATTGAAACTTATAGTAATTGAGTTGTAGTACTTAATACAGTGCTGTAGTACTGAACATGTTCTTGTAGTACATCCATCATTATTCATACAATGACTTCCAATTATTGCAGTTGAACATGTTGATGGAAAACCCCCCACCACACCCTAATGTTTTAGCAACAATTTAGTAATGTAGTTGTAGTACTTAATCCTTTTATGTAGTACAATAACTAGTTTACTCTAGTATCTCCTTCATACTTCGCACAATATATTTCAATTATTGCAATTTAACCCAATATTTATTCGTACAATATAAGAAATGAGTTGTAGTATACAAGTATTTTCTGTAGTACTCTTTTGTTGTCTGTAGTACGTTATGCTTCATTCTTATAATGTGCAATTGCCCATGTGATGGAAAACGCACACCCCAATTAAGTATTAAAAATTACCAAGAATTTAATTGTACTATTTTTTTTATTGTGGTATTCTTTATGCTTTTGTAGTACATCCTACCAAATTTGTACAAGTTAACGTGTGATGGAAAAGACTAAGAGGGCGCTTGGTTTTCCTCCTTCAGCCATCCAAGGCGCCAAAAGGAAATAAGGGCCAAAATAGTCTTTTATACCTAAAGCCCCTAAACTGCCACATAGCTCACTCTAATTACCAAGTACTACATAGTATACCACTATCCCAAACCCTAAACACTATTCATCAGCTTCCACCTCTAGCATCCACAACATCTTCAACTGAAAACCACTATTTCCACTTGGAAATCATCGAACAAGATCATCTTCAACCTCCGTGCACTTCATCTTCATCATCTTCAACTTGCAAACCCCAATCTCCTAACCAACTACAATCTACCCACCTTTTTGAACCTTAGAGGCAAAGAAATGAAGCAAAACCAAGCACATTTGTCCTCAATGGACGTCATCTCGAGTAATTCTAACTCCGATGACACAATGCTCAGCTCTGGCACCGATGGCAGGTGCTCTACTACTAATGTTCCATTTACAAACCTTCTTTGGTGATATTTTGCCTTTCGATTTCTTGTATTTCCCCAACTTCCATTGCTCCCCCTTTGTACCCATCCCCTTCTCCTTGATGGCTTCCTAGTCCACAAATTATCTGACAGACCTAAGTTTGAACGTGTTCTAACCTTTCCTAACACCATTTGAGGACCTTCTTTCTTCTATCTATTTCAATGAAGGTCATGCAAGTGTCAACATCCCTACCACTATGCTTGACTTGTTAACTTCCTGTTCCAAACCTCAACCAAAACTTTCCTTTGAGTGTTCCATTACCACACATGGTCAGCCTGACATTGAAGAGTTTGGTGGAGCACGACTATGACCCCGGCGTCACGTACAACATTAGGAGTGATTTTCCTGTGCAGGCATTGTACGATGACTACACAGGGCGCCTACATTACCAGTCGTCCGCAATAACACTTTGGTACGAAGGAATCTATTTGCACCAGGATGGACTATTGAGTTGGCCCGTCTTCAAAATTACGGAGTAGTATACGTTAGTAGCATGGTAAGATCAACATATTTTTCGATTTTCATGACTTCAATTGTTTTGTGGTGTTTGGTATTCATTAGATTTTATATACGAATTTCACTAATTAACAATTTTAGAAATCGTTTATAAAAAATTATATGAATGGTATCAATTTCTTTGAACTGCTTGTGTCAATTATTTCAATTATGGGTACTTTGCATAATTTTTGGATATATGAACATTGTGGATTTTTTTGTATTCCGATTCCAATACGTTGTTATATGGAAGTTGTTTTATTCCAATACGTTGTTATATGGAACTTGTGATATGGAAGTTGTGATATGGAACTTGTGATATGGAAGTTGTGATATGGAACTTCTGATATGGAAGTGGTTATATGGAACTTGTGATATGGAAGTGGTTATATGAAACTTGTCATATGGAAGTTCTTATATGGAACTTGTGATATGGAAGTTGATATGTGGAAGTTGATATATGGAAGTTATATGGAAGTTGTTATGGAAGTTGATATATGAAAGTTATATGGAAGTTGTCGTAGTTCGTAGTTTTGGATGTTTTATGCACATTATTTGTTATCTTCCATTACTAATGTTGCGTTCTTTCTACGTGGTTTTCAGTTGCCTACTATGAACGTCAACACTCACGTGGTAATTTTTGTTGTTGAGGACATGTGTGCTTTCCCCTCCTACATAGTGCTTCGACTCGATAAGGGGGCGCCTTGTTATGCAATCTACGAGGAATGGGCCAAATTCAAGGGATTGGGGTTGAACTCCTTCCAACTCCTCCACAACAACAACATCCTCGGCTTCGGGGAAACTGTGGAGCATGTGTCCATCAAAAATGGGGATCGAATTATTAGTTTCATACAGCCACAAGTAAATGACCCGTGATGGGAGCAACCGATGTGTGAGCCTTCTTTTTGGGTTGGAATGGAGCATTGCTTCCATTTAGGGTGGAAGGAATGGAACATTCCATGCAGTGCTTTTGTGTAGAGACATCTTCATGGTACACCGAGGGAAATCTAACAATTTGTTGACATCAGATTCCCCTAAACAATGGAACATCTCCATTAGCTGTTGAATCTGCATCACAAGTACTATTTAATCCCCAAAACTAGTTAATTATTTAATCACCAAAACTTAGCACACAACGCCATATATAAGGTACCAGCTTATCGATAACTTCCGAGTGGGCTTGTACGCCATCAGTTGTGTTGGAGTCCATGACCACCACTTCAAAGCGATTCCACTACACTACAAGACACCACCAGTGTCTTGCGTTGCCTTTACTCCCTAAATCTTCCAAAACAAACACATATACCTAATTCATTTAATCTTCAGTTACAATTTGCATTACCAAAGTCGTACGGCAAACATAATGGTAAAGGTTTCACTTCAGAATACTTCAGACAACCTCTTTATGAAGCTGCTGGAATTTGAATCAATGTGAAAGAGCTAGGAAGCTTTGGTTTGTACCAATTTGGTACGATTGCATTCTGTCAAATAACATTCTAGAATATGTTGGGACCTCAGTTATTAAATGCGTATGGAGAAGAGGATCTCTTGAATGCCAAGACATGTTTACCAGTTCATGTTTTGTGATGATAGAAGGAGGGGTAGTCTAGGCAGTGCATAATTAGTTGGTTACGATTAGCTTGAAGGGGAACATAAGAGAGCTAGTTATAGTGGAGAGAAAAAAAAAAGAATTAGATTCTCTGTCAATAGAGGAGATCAAGGTTATTAGAATCGAGATTCTTCTTTGAATCGAAGTGGGCCCGTAGGATCGGATCATAGAATCGGACGGTCCTACCAAAAATGTAGAAAACCATGGTTAATTAGCAAATGTATTGGTTGCTTCTCATTTTCTAATGAAACAACACTTAAATATTGAACTTTGAATTACTTCCTCAACCAGATACGCTTTAATTCTGTTAAAGTAGCAAATCACGTAGACAGATACGATAAAAATACATTTTTTTTGAGTTAAATGATCTTATATGATACAAATCGTTAGGGAATCATGAAAAAAAAAAGACAAGGAACAACAATATTGACTACAACAAATGAAGCAAGTTATACTGATATAGCACAATCTATTAAAAAAACCAAGTCAACTACATAGCTTCTTAAAACTCAAGTCAACTACAAGCAATAAAAAGTAGATACTACATTAAACTATTCTTGTTACAATGTTTCCAATTGCAAATCATCAATAATCATATCCAAAACTACCATCGTCTACGTCATCACTTCCTAAATCAGTTCTGTTGTTCCTCCCATTTGTAAATCGTCTCCATCTCCAAGTTCGTCAAGGTCCATTCGAACCAATAAAGGTTGCTCCAACATCATCATCACTCAATGTCTGAACTACAATGTCTTCAACTAAATGGGAAAAAAAAGAATATATATTATAAGTTTTATATAAGTTCTTTCATTGTAAAGGGAAGGAAAATGAGAACAATAAAACGTAGATTGAAAGTCATTACATTCTTCATCAATGCCTTCATCTTTATTTTGTACCGCTTGTCTAGCAAATTTTCTTGCCGTTCTATCAAGATCCGTCAACCATGCATCGTCAGTTGGAAGAACGGGTTCTTCAATTTTGGCTATCCACACATCATCTGAAGGCAAGTCCTCTAAAACAATTGATTGTTGAATCACAGACCTACTTGCTCGTTTCTCATGCCTACGCTTCAGTTTGAGATTGTGCATCACAAAACTAAATCATTCATCTTTTGTTGATGCAATCGATTTCGTTTCTTTGTATGAACCTATTAAATCATTGAAAAAAATAAGATACTCACATATAGACATTAAGGTAAAATGTGAAGCAAAAAAAAAAAAATCTTATATTTTAATTTACCATCTCAAAGGCACTTCAATTTCGCTCACACCCAGAAGAGCTAAAAGTTAAGCTTAAAATCCTTATAGCAAACCTTTTAAGCTCTGGAGATTCATCTCCATATGAATCCCACCAATCAGCTCATGCATGTTTAGAAAACCATATTATTTTCCATTAATATTATAAATGATGATAAAATAGGATGGATGGAAGAAGAAATCACCTGGAGTTTTGGAGTTTTTTTTTCTGGTCATTACGATAGTACACAACCCAAAAACTCCTTTGGCATTCTTGAAAGTATTCATTTGCAAATCAATAACCATTCTTTCTTCGGGGTCAGGAATCATGCGTTGTAAACAGTTATATAATCCAATTTTGATGCCTGCATTTGGTTAAAAAGTTGGACTATACAAAAATTGTGGATTAAAGAAGTAGGCAGCAACATGTAAAGGTCTGTGTAATTGGTCTACCCAACGCTCATCAACTATATCCAAGATGGCTTTATAGCTACATAAAACAATGATTGTAAGAAAAAAAAGGCAACCTTGAAACATGTAAGTTAAGACATATAAGTATATAACAAAATGTATGCAGTAATAAGTACCAAATTCGATGCTTACTTTCTCTCAACATCATTAAAATTGGCTTTGAGTTGAATTTCTTGATTGTGCCATTGCTTCATAAGTAAAACCCATGGCTGGGGTCTCATCCGAATGCACCATACGTAATACTTTCACAAGTGGCAAAGCAGCCTTCAAACATGTAACAACACTCTGCCAAAATTCCCGAGTATCCAAAACAATCCTCTGTATCTTTTTCCCTTCCAAAGATTTAGCAAAGTTGCTAGATTTCCATTTATTAGATGTAAACAAGGACAACAATTGGCCCTTCTGCTCATTCAAACACCTTAATGTTAGGTAGGAAGTTGCAAATCTCGTGACTTCTGGTCTAATAAGCTCTCGGTTTTTAGTAAACTCTTTCATCCAAATGAGGAGTAAGTTTCTAGTGTATATAAAAGTTGTTATCTTCCTAGCCTTGGCAATGGTCACGCTATGAACCTTATTTTTTTTATCTAAATCCTCTAACATGAGATCAATACAGTGGGCAGCACATGGTGTCCAAAACAACTTAGTCCTTTTCTCCATCAACCTCTCCCCAGCAGCTTTATAATTAGCAGTGTTATCAGTCACAATTTGCACTACATTCTCTTCGCCAACCTTTATCTAAAAAATCATCTATCATTTCAAAGACCTTATCCGCGGTTTTAGAAATGTCTGAAGTATCAAGAGATGACAAAAAAACAGAGCCTTTAGGGCTATTCACTAAGAAATTACAAATTGATCGTCTCTTTCTATCACTCCATCCATCGGACATGATAGAGCAACCTGTTTTTTTCCATTCTTCTTTAAACTCTTCAAGCATGGTCACTACATTAGTCACTTCTTTGTTTAAAAACTTGACACTAATTTCAATCCAATCCCAAATCTAGCAATTTTTTCAACCATGATTGGAAATTCGGGATTATTGACAGCATTGAAGGGAATTGCACTAGTATTAAAAAAAACGGGCAATTTGTTGACAAACTTCTTATCTTTCTTCCTTTTTATAGTTTTGGTTAAGTGTTGATTGACCTCCTTGCTTGCTTTTGATAAAAAAAAAGCATCAATGCCCCCCTTCCCCTTTGATTAGAACCTAGTTGGTATTCATAAAGGTCTTCTTCCTCCCCAATATCAGTAAGTTATGTCTTTTTTTATAAGAGTGCTCTGCGTTGGCTGCTAATAAGGCCCTAAATTTTTGTTTAACATCATCAGGAACTTGCAAACATGCCTCAACATTAAGTCTTGTTCCAACAAGGTGATGCTTAAGCCTAAAAACACTTCCAACACGCACAATACCACAATATTTACATCTTACTTTCTTACCAGCATTATCTACCTCTGTACCATGCTCCCAACCTGGATCTGATTGATTACCAGCAACATTTCTCCTCTTATTTCTAGCAGAGCTTGATCCAGATGTCGACATAGTTGATTATTTTCCCTCACATATAAAAATAAAGAACTATTATAAATGCTTGTAAACTATTTCATTAGCAGGAAGTCATGAATTAATTATAAAAGCTTGTAAAGTAGTCACATACACATAAATAATTTCACCAGCATAAATATTTCAACAAATGAAAGCAATTGCAAATTGAATGCTATTAAAAAGCTAGAAATCAAAATGAAAATAAGTAGTAGACTAGCAGTAGCATGACTAACATCAATTAGTACCAACGTAGCATCAGTTTGAGAGGGAATATAATTAGCCATAGTGAAAATAAATTAGCATCAGTTAGAGAGGGAATAAATTAACATCAGTTAGTGGCATTAGTTAGTAAAATGAAAATATATTGCAAATTTCTAGCCTTGGAGAGGATAAGATACAACGAATTTCTTGAAGAAATACGAGCAGAAATTCGAAAATAAGAACTTGGAGCAAATTGCTTAAAGAACAGTTGTCGTTTAAGTCAGGTTTCTGTAAGAACTTCGAAAATAAGAAATATTTGAGCATATGAACTTCGAAAATTCGAGCAGCCATTCAAGATCTTGCCATGGTGAAATCAATTTGAGAGGGAAGAGAAGAGGGAGAGATGAAGCCCTAAGTCTTCTGTCGTGTAAGCAGCAGTTTTTAGGACCAAAAAGGCTCTTAAACGGGCCAGCCCATAAAACCTTTTAACTTTCCAAAATAAAGGCATCAAGTAGGGTAGTTGGAATCGGCCCATTCTACCGATTATGGAGAATTCTAACGATCCTATCGGCGATTCTATGAGATCCCGATTTTAAGCACGATCCAAGTGGTATAGTGTGATGTGGATCCGGATCGCGATTTTAATAACATTGGAGGAGATCAAAGAATGAGAGAACATCATGAATTTTTAGAAAGTATCTTTTGGAATTTGGGAGAAAGCGAGCCTCTCGAAAGCTTGTATTATCATCAATCATTTATGTTTACAAGGTAATCAAATTAATCTTCATCTATTTCTTTCTAATTTAGCCCAGTGGTGTCAGTTTATAGCAGTTTCATAGCTACCGAGTCTGGGATCTCCTACATGAAGCCTTGGTATGATACAAGTTTATTTATGAAATACCCCTGTTTTTGTAGCACTCTCGTACCTTAAACAAGAAAGTAGGTGTTTTCTCCTGAGATATGGTTTAGAGCTACTACATGTGTATTTCCTGCTTGTGAAACTTGGATTTGGACATGCATGATATGATATGAGTACTCCGAAGTGTGCTCCAAACTTCTACCTTGGTGTTTTTCATCTTCAAGACCCCTCACATTTTAGGACTTGTTTTCCATTTCTGCAGGAACACCGGATGCGTCTTGGGCAAAGCCATATTTCATCTTGAAGGTATGGTGGAACTTAAACTGTTGTTATTTGATTTTCGCCACCTCTTCATTCCTTCTCCCCCCCGAAATAATACATGTAACCGGTGTACGATCAACTACTTGCGACGTTGAAGCTTTTTTTTGTGTGTGTGTGTGTGGGGGGGGGGGGGGGGGGAGAACACATATTTCTCTCCTTAATGCATCTAAATTGTTATACATCAGTTGCTTGCTCCAGATTTCTGCATTTGTGACATAATGGATACGGTTCTTATTGTTCACGTTGACTTTGGTGGCATGAGCTAACTACATCGCTGATTGAAGCTATACTTCTCTAATATTTGATATACATGTCTGTAACAGAATGTTGTTATTCTGTTATAGTTCAGCTGTTAGTTAGCGGGAACTTCTGTTATAATTAACATCCCAGTTATAAATAGCCTTATGAAGTTGTAATTGATCATTCATGATAAGAAATAATACAACCCAATCTCTTTCTCTTCTATCTCTTCTCTCTGTCTATTCTCATTCTCTCCATTCTCTCTAGTTCTCTTAATTCTTCTTCTGAATTAGCTCAATTGTTCTTGAGTTTGACAGTTGATCTTAATCAACTGTTACAATGTCTTACAACATGATTTATATCTTCGAATCCATATTGCAAAGAGCTTTGAAATTCGGGGATTTTTTGTTGTTTGTCTTGCATGGGGTTTATATGGGTTTAGAAGACTATGTTGCCATATCTTTAATTGATAAAAATTAGAGGTACGAAATTGCAATCTATGAACCCCTTTTCTAGTACTGTTGTTATTCCCTACCTCTATTTTTTCTCAATCAAACAAATGCCCTGTATTTTATATAAAGGTTGTTTGCTCCGCGATGGCCGTTTGTAATGGAATTTTGACTTTCTGTTATTTCAGAACTTATTGATGAGGATCATCACATTTATATTTATTACCACTATATTTATGACACCCATCGTACTTGTAAACCCCCATTATGTAACATGAGCTATTGAAATGTATCACTAAAACTGTTACATGAATTGATATTATAGCTTCTTTCATACTATATAATCCTCGTGTAAGAAAATGTAAACTTTTGTTCTACGTATAATAAATTTTACAGATTTTCTCGATTGCTCATCGAATTAAGGTGACAAAAAGTGTGTTTTCAAGCATAATTCTCAAAGCTCCCTTCCCCTTCCACCATTTTCAACTCGCTTGCCCCTGGCTCAAAAGCTCCAAAAAGTGTGTTTTAGCATCACGGAGGCTTAATTTCTCCTCCGAAAAAAGCCTTGACCTTGAATGATCATAATTCTATATAATTTATTAGAAAGCACAGCACACTGCCACATGTTTCTCCATGTCACCGCTAACATGACATTATTGTTCGTATTTTACTGGCCCTTTTAACATTGTTACCAAAAGATCATGTAAAGGGATTTGAACTCTCGAATTAGAATCTCGTATAACACAACTTTTTACCACTATTTTATTCCTTTCTTGATATTATATTTCTGTTTTCAACTATTTTAACCTTCTCATTAATTATCTTTTGCCAAATAAAAGTACCCCCTCATCTATTCTTCCCACCATTGAAGCTAACACTTTGATTCCCCTTCCTCCCACAACTAGTAAGTAAAAATTTGAAACCCCCATCACCTACTCCATCCCACCATCGAAGCTCTTTCCTTTTCTACGATTCTCTTTGTTGGAATAATGGCTTTAAAAGCCTTAATTAACAAAACTTAAATGGCAATCTCTTAGGATTCCATTGTAAGTGTTATGGCTAGTTGAATTGCTAACAACTAGTAACCCCCACTTATGAGCCTTAAACATGGCAATAATTCACATAAATATGGAGGTACAATATTATGTAATAAATTATTATTGTGATTTATGGTACTTGTAACCTTCTCTTGTTGGTTATAAGGTATCCTTATAAATAGGTGTTTGGTCTCTAGTATGTAAGAGAGAACAATTCCTTTCATCTATCTTATATTCTCTCTTGAGCAAGAGCTTGTGTGACTCCAATCCCTCACACTCAAGTACATGAGTATGTGGGAGTGATGTTAACCTTGGGGAACGAATCGGCCATAACGTTTTGTACCTTGGACGGGCCGAATCTCGTTTTTAAGGCAATGGTTTTAGACCATGGCATCACATACCAATTCCATCTTTAGTTGTTTTAGGTGATTTCTCCATCACAAAATTTATTGTAGCCTTGATATACCTAATATTTCCAACAGTTTAAAAACGAGATTCTGTATCAAGGCTATCAATGATATGGTGGAAATTAGAATAAATCCTTTAGAAAAGTTGCGTAAAAAATTACGGGGACAGAGAATAATTGGCCTAGATGGTTCAAGATATTTGGTTTCATTGATCCTCAGTTGGTGACCCATCAAAGATGTTGGAAGGGTAGCGGCATGTATTTGTGGATTCGTGCGTACCAAATGATAATTCATATTTGGCAACGTTAAGTGTCCCTTCGAAAAGCTAAGTTTTCCTCTAAACTATTGCTCATCATTTGATAGATCATGATATTTGAGAGTAAATTATATATGTCCTTTGATGGCATTAGTCTCTATACTTAGTAATCAATTCAGCGAAATACTTGTGGAAGAACTTTACTATTTTATAATTTAATAAGTATGGTATATTTTGCTGAAATGGGTACTTGAATGGTGGAAAGCTTTGCTTTCATGTTTGTGTGATTTACCTTTGCAAGTATTTATTTTCACTCTTGTGATGTGTTTGATTCTTATTATTACATGGTCGAGTAGTTATCTTATTACATGAGTTGTATATAATACTTGACTTCCTGTGTTGTGGCAAGAGACATAGCAAGTGATGTATGTTTATATATGTATGAATGAATAAATTGTTGGTGAATGATAAAGTCATATCGCACAAGTTCACAACAATTACGTCTTTACTTAGTGAATTAGTGCCACACTTTTTTAAAGAGCGGAGATGTGAAGGGAAGTGATCAAGTACATATGGTTTACTAAACCAACTCCCACAAATTTAGGGAAGTTCTCGCTCTAATAATTTATTGTCAAACTTGAAATTTACATATAAAATGTATAATTTGCCCCATGGTTTAGTATTTGACGAGTAATACTTATAATTGCTAGTGTGAGCAACATGGGGATGAGTTAGTACTAGCAATGAGCTATTTTGAGTCTCTTGGACTATGGTATTCTCTCTTAATGTCTTTGGTTGAGTATTAAACAATATGTTCGTTTTACATGGTGATGTTTAATACATAGTGAATATTCCACATTAATTTCTAACGTTACAAATTTAATTGTAATGAGTTATTATTGTGGTTCAAATTCTTGAAGTTAAAGTCCACGTTAGATGTATGTGAACATGTGTGATCATTGGAGACTTAAAGGAATTTGACTTTTTATCCTTATTTTTGGTAAATTTCTTTAAAGCCATTAAATAATTTTGGTCTATAGTGATGATGTTTAGATACCTTACCAAGGTTTTAAATTCAACAGTTTTTGTCCAATGTGGGGAAAATATTATGATGTTAAAGTTGTTGGACTTAAAAGTTATATTTGACTAAAAGACCAAATGATTGATAGTGAGATGAAAATAGACCAAATGTTCTTCTCAAAATTAACAGTGTGTGTTTGACATGGTTTAGAAAAAACAATGTTGGGTTTTTCATAACAATGTCATTTTTCTTATTTTGAGAAGGTATTGAAGATTCAAAGTCAATTTATTTATGTGAAATATATTTTAGCATGAATCTCTCTTTTAATAAATTAAAGAACTCATCAAGAGGATGTTGATTTGAGTGAGTATGCTAAAATGACTTTGAATGTGATATGAGTTTTGTAATGCTTTACATAGCATTTATGTGAGAATGATTTGAGTTGTGAAATATTTATGTATTGTATTACATATTAATATGATATAGCTATTTGTGTGAATAACTTGAGTTTGAATTATTCTCACAGTTATTCGTGAACAATTATGATTACTTCATATTTTATATGTACGTTAGAGGAAAGTACAATTGTTATATATTTGCATCCTACAATATATCTATTGTGTATTTGCGTTAGAGTTTTTTGTGATGCAAATATTTTGATAGAGTTCACTAAAGTTGCTATGTTATTTTAAGGATCATATATAAAATGGTTTATAGAATGAAGATTATATAATGAGTTGATTGTATAAATTGTCCCATTATTGTATTTTGCGTTCTAAATTTGGTGGAAATAATAGCAGGTTTCCAAAGTATTTTTTGACCATTTGTGTCATTGTAGGTGAATACATTGGTTTGAGAATCCATGCTTGATTGTGGTTGTATTTTCCTTAATGGAAATTTATGGCAAGGAAAGCTTTGTACTATGGAAAGAAGTTGGGACAAATCTTGATCTTGATCCTTAAAAATTATTGAGATGTCGAGGGGGATAGGCTTGAGCCCACTTGTTAGGTAATAAGCATTACATTACCTATCCCTATGGCATACATACATTGTAATGCTTATATGAGGTTTGAGTCATTGAACTCTTAATGGATCTAATACCCCTTGTGGTAGGTGCTATTTGAGATGCACTTGAGGGATCCATCGTTGTATGATGGTTGAGTTTAAGTTCTTAAACTCTTAATGAATCCATAGCCCAAAACATGAGTGGTCCTATATGAGATGGACTTGATGGAGTCACCGCTTTTTGTGAGGTTGAGCAAATTGCTCTTAATGAATCTATGATCATTGTGGGGGTGCTAATAATGAGAAGCATTTGACAAGTTATGTGAAACTTTCTTAACCCCATGATACTTTGTTCGATTTTAGTGTTGTTGAGATGCACTAATAGATTCACCTACGTGAGTGTGAAGGTTTGGCCACCTCCTATGAGAAGCTTGGGCGGTTTTTCTAGAGCACTCATGAGACCCAAGGTAGAGCGCATGGCCATTTTAAAGCGCAATGTGATTTATCGCGGAGTTCATACAATATTAAGAGTAATAACATGTGTTGTGGGGGTCTCAACTTAAATCTTAGAGTTCAAGATCCATTCACTCTTTGATCAAGAGTTTTGGGAGTTCAAGACTTATGTTCACTCCTAGGACTTGTAAGTTGTTGCCTCATTTCACTAATCATTTGATTCAAATTACTTAAGTAATATCAAACGTTAAGTGTTTAATCTCTTCTCTTGCTCAAATCTGTATTCATTGCTTTCAAAGCCATTTGTGGGGGATTGTTGGAATAATGGCTTTAAAAGCCTTAATTAACAAAACTTAAATGGCAATCTCTTAGGATTCCATTGTAAGTGTTATGGCTAGTTGAATTGCTAACAACTAGTAACCCCCACTTATGAGCCTTAAACATGGCAATAATTCACATAAATATGGAGGTACAATATTATGTAATAAATTATTATTGTGATTTATGGTACTTGTAACCTTCTCTTGTTGGTTATAAGGTATCCTTATAAATAGGTGTTTGGTCTCTAGTATGTAAGAGAGAACAATTCCTTTCACCTATCTTATATTCTCTCTTGAGCAAGAGCTTGTGTGACTCCAATCCCTCACACTCAAGTACATGAGTATGTGGGAGTGATGTTAACCTTGGGGAACGAATCGGCCATAACGTTTTGTACCTTGGACGGGCCGAATCTCGTTTTTAAGGCAATGGTTTTAGACCATGGCATCACATACCAATTCCATCTTTAGTTGTTTTAGGTGATTTCTCCATCACAAAATTTATTGTAGCCTTGATATACCTAATATTTCCAACACTCTTCCCACAACCATAAGACAAAATGTTTGCTAAAAAAAGAAAGCCTGATTTGCTTTGAAGTTATTGATTTGATTAGGTTTTCATCATTGTTTGAATTTATAGTTTGGCATAGGATATCAGCTCGCAATCACTCCTTGAATTCAATGAATTGTAATTTGGTTTGATTTTTTTAGCTGATAGATTTATGCTTAATTGCCTTGATTTTGGTGAATAGATTTGTACTTGCTTGTCTTGGTTTTGCTAATTAGATTTGTACTTACCTGTTTATATTTTCTTTATTGAAGTACTTTGGCGTTATTGTCTGATTAGATCTTCACGTGTCATTTGATTTACACGTTTTTTTGAACTGTTTTTTGAAGTGTGATCTATACTTATTATTTCTGGTTTAATATGAATTCATCCAAATTGATATAATATTCATATTTATAATCTTAATAAAAAATATAATAAATAAACTTATTATCATTATTGCAATTGAAATTTGTAATTTTCCTCCCCTATTTACACAAAAGTTACAATGAACAATTATACTATACCAAGATTGCTCAACTAATGGAGATTGTAACTAATTTCATCCCCTCGTTACACCCTCGCACTACCTCTTTACATTTTACACCATCATAAATTGAAATCCAATAAATTTCTAATTTGTTTAACATATGTCAGGAAAGTAAAGGTTTGACATGTGAAATAAGTGTACATTACTCTCGGAACCCCCTTGGTGTTGATATTGTTGATCATTCCTTTCTATTTTCTTTTCAGCCCTGCCTCGTGCCTTTTCTCTTCCCATCTTGTTTAGCTTCTCAATTTCTAAATTTTCTTTTTCGCTGAAGATTGTTTGTCTATGCTGTTTCCACAAACAATTTGGATTGATAAATTGCCTAAACCTTTGAAAAATAGGCTTAGTATAGGAATAGCCTCAAAAGTCGAATATGAGGACCTTCAAGTAGCCAAATGAATGAAGCACGTTTCCTCTTATCACCTGCCATTTATTCCCATGTCGTTCCTTTTAGATTCTTTAGATGTGTCATCAACTCATCATACTTGTGGTGTTTCATAGTTTGAATTTATGTCGCTTTAATTTAAGCTTATGATGCAGAACCAGAAGTACGGTCCTGTTTAGTTCACCTTATCTTTACTGAACTGAACTTATTTCTACTGAACTGAACTTATTTTTACTGATTCATGTTGTTTTTCTTCTTTGCACTACTGATTTTTACTGAACTGAATTTATTTTTATTGAACTGAACTTATTTTTACTGAACTGAACTTATTTTTGCTGAACTGAACTTATTTTTTACTGAACTAGACTTATTTTTTACTGAGAAGTATTATTTTAAAGTGAACTGAACATGGCCTAAATGTTGATGTTGTTAAGTAGTAGTGTTTCATCGCCAGCTTCCTTCAGCCTGCTTTACTCTTTCTATTGCTTTATGAACTTAATGTCGTGTCAGGCTAATAACTAATTTCACAACATTATTACTTTGTCAGAATTTCCAACTTTCCTTTAGGTTAGGTAGACACCATAAACCAAAACCCTAGGAAGCATTGCTTAGAGCACTATTAGCAATGCTCTTTTGGTAAAGTTCATGGCATAAACTTTAATTTTTTCTTATTAGCAATGACATATAAAAAGGTTGTTGGGTAAAAGTTCACAAAACAAGGTCATCTTATGACCTATAATAACAAACGGTCATCACCCCAAAAGAAAAAGTAAGAGAAAAAAAAAGGTGAGTTAAAGGTAAAATATGGACCAAACGTCGTCGTTCCATGCAAAAGAAGCCAGCTGCAAACTGACACAGCTGCTGCCCCCACTGACGCACTGAACACATGGCGGCATCTCATTGGTGGATGGAGGTGAGAGAATTTATAGTCGTTTAAAACATTAAACAGCTATTTTCTCCTCGAAATAAAATTCAAAAAAAAAAATACCAACAGTCATATTTTTTCGAGATCTATAAATTGAGACCAATTTTGATATATTTTGGTAAAATTTTCTGAAATTCACTTTTCTCCCTATTTTATCTTCCCAAAGAACTTTGCTTGCTTTCATATAATTTTTCAACTTGTGTTTGCTAAAAAAATCCCCAAAAAATTTAAAAATTATGGATTCAAATAATCCCAATCCTAGAAGAAAAGTTAGCCAAAAAAACCCAGAAAACAAATCTCTAAACAATAAAATCAGCAAATTAATATTGAAAATCCTTCCTACATTCCTCAACTACCATCAAATTTCCCTAATCAAAACCAACAATGGTCCCAGCAACCATCAAATTTCCCTCAACAATCTCAACAATGGCCCCAACAACCGTCAAACTTCCCTCAACAGTCTCAACAATGGTCCCAACAACCATACAATTACGATTATCAATCTCAAGGTCAACCAATGGGTAGTCATCAACAATACTACTCCCAATTCTCACCCATGGGGAGTTATGAGAACCATTCAACTCCTGCGAAAGGAGAAAGCTCAGATGAGAACGACCTTGAAAATGCTGATGATGATGAAGGAGGTGACCAAATTGAAGGTTATTCAGTTCCTCTCGATGACGACGAGACAACGATGACCATGAAGATGAAGATGGTCAGGGTGCCCCCCTTCAACCACCATCGTTCCAAGAACTACTAGCCCAGTTTACCCCACAACTGAGCTTCACCCAATTGCTTGCACAACCCTCACAACAACTCCCTCAATCAGCTCCAAAAGGGAAAAAGAATTGGGATTTGATTGAAGATATTGCTCTCATTTCCTCAGTCATGAACACATGTACGGATGCAACTGTAGGCACGAACCAGAAAATAAGAGTGATGTGGACAAAGGTCACTACGGCTTACGAGCAAGCGAGAGTAGAACGACCTCTTAAAAAAGCGTCAAGGATTCTTGACATGATAAAAAGTCGTTGGCGAAAAGTTGCTTCCCTGGTTCTAAAGTGGGCACGATGCTATGATGAAGCTATTAGGAGAAAGAGAAGTGGCCAAAGAGAGCAGGACGTCCTCCAAGAGGCGCACCTTATCCACGAGAGGAAATGGGGTAAGTTCCACTTGATTGTGCAATGGAAGATCTTGAAAAAATTCAAGAAGTGGAAGCAAGTTGCAAGCAGTACTGCAAAAAATTCACGTGGTCGTCCACCGATGTACAATAATGTTGGCTCGTTTGGAAGTGGAAGCAGTGGGAAAAGATCGAGAACCGACGAGGAATTTCCCGATCCAGACACACCAACAAGAGAAGCTCTAGGAGGATCATACGTCCGACCTAATGGTGTGAAGAAGTCGAAAGCTCGAATGGCTGGAAAAATGGTAGCAGATCAAGCTGTTAAAGCATTGGGTGATTTTGGACAAAGTCTTCGGCTTAATTCAGAGGAAAGAGGTAAACGTTATGATGTTGAAAGGGAGAAGCTGGAATTACAAAGGCAAAAAGAAGCTCGGAACTTGAGATGGAAGATTTTCGGATGAAGTATGATTTGTATCAACAATTATCCCAGAAGGAGAATCTTATGCCATGGGAGACAAATATACTAAGTGACCTAGTCAACTACTTCCAAAACTACAAAGGTCATTAGTGTGGGTTGATGTTGTTATTAGGTCTCGTTTTATGCTTAATTTGGAGAGTTGTAATATTTTATCTACTGTGTTTTCAATAACCATGTATCTCTTTGTTATGTACTACTCTGTTTAAGTTATTGTGATGTCGTTTAGGTCTTTAATATGATGAAAGTTGTAATTTCAATTAATGAAATGGGCTAGTGTGTACTACCTCTCTTTGCACTGATTTCTCATTGTTTCTCTGACCCACTTCTGCCTTTTGTCATTGACTCATCAAGTCATTCACATGACATTGAATAGTGTTGTTTTTGTATTGTTCCTCTTTTCAGCTTTTATTTTGATTACTCATCAAGTCATTCACTCATTGTTATGTCCTATCATTCTGCACCACTATTTTACACCATCATTCTGCACCACTATTTTACTCCATCAGTCTGCACCACTTCTATTATGTAGCATTGCGTATTATATATACATCTCCAAGTTCTGTTGAATATATGAATTATATACACCTCAAACAATTGACTAAGAAGAAGAATTTTTTCAAGTTTTCTTTCCCCTCTTCTTCTAGTTCATCCTCCTCTGATGGACAGATGTCTAATGATGAAGATGAAAATATCGACATCACAATTGACCAAGCCGTTAAACACACCATTCCACCAATTATTTCTGTAATAACTCCAAGTACGAGAATTCACAAGAAGAAGCCTCGAGTAGAGCGAGGTCATAAAAAAGGGCACATCTAATTGTTCAATGACTACTTTGCTGATAATCCCGTATACCCTGCTCGATTATTTCGACGCCGGTTTGGAATGAGAAGACCAGTGTTCGTGACAATAATGGATGCCGTTGTGAACAACGATCCTTGGTTCCATCAAAACGTTGACGCTTCTGGTCGCATGGGTTTAAGCCCATTACAGAAGTGCACTGCAGCTATACGTATGCTAGCTTATGGGGGAGCGGCCGATCAAGTTGATGAGTATGTACGAATTAGCGAAGCAAGTGCGAGACTCGCACTTATTCATTTCACAAAAGGGGTTATCAACCAGTTTGGCGCGCAATACTTGAGAAAACGACACCAGATGATTTGACCAGACTACTAGCCATTGGGGAGCAACGTGGATTCCCTGGAATGGTTGGAAGTGTCGATTGCATGCATTGGGAGTGGAAGAACTGCCCAGCAGCATGGAAAGGCCAATATCAAGGTCGATATGGTAAAGCAACACTAATTCTTGAAGCTGTTGCTGATCGTGACTTATGGATTTGGCACGCTTTTTTCGGGATGCCAGATTCGTACAACGATATCACTGTGCTATATCGATCACCTCTTTTAATAGATCTGTTCGAAGGAAGAGCACCACCTGTTAATTTCGAGGTTAATGGGACACAATATGAAATGGGCTATTATCTTACTGATTCCATTTACCAGAAATGGGCGACTTTCATTCAGTCAATTACTCAACCACAAACGGCAAAAGCTAGATTATTCGCCCAACACCAAGAAGCAGCAACAAAGGATGTCGAGCGAGCATTCGGAGTGTTGCAAGCTCGATTTGAAATAATACGAAAGCCTTCTCTTGCATGGGATGAAGAACAACTCACAGATATCATCACTTCTTGCATCATTATGCATAACATGATAGTGGAAGATGAAAGACATAGGTACAAACAGTATGCCGATACCAGAGAATTCATGGAAGATCGAACTCGCCACAGATCGGGAGGTACAACGAGCGTAGATGATGATGAGCCGTTCGAGTATTACTCAGATAGAATTGTTGACATAAAACAATACTTGACAAATAAGGATGATGTTGAAAATCGACACACACATCTCACCCTTAAACATTTGATGGAACACATATGGCAAAAGTTTGGGAGGGTTCAGAATTAATGTAGCATTTAAATCCCAAGTATTACATAAGTCATTTCATTATAATCGTCTAAACTAAATTATGCTACGAAGTTAAATGTATTGCAATCATGGTGCAAAATATCAATTAGTTTGTTCATTAAAATTACAAATAATATTTTTTATTAATTTATCTCAATTAATTATATGCGATTAAATTAATTACACTTAAATTATTCTTAATTGCGTTTAATTAGAACTTCACAACGCTTAAGTATAAATTTTCGCTAATAATCAATTTTACTTGTTCATAAGTATATTTAAATATAATTGAAATAAATAAATAATGTAAGAGAGAAAGTATGGTGGGGGTAAGAGAGAGAAGGTGATGAACTTTAAAATAGGTCATTGTTAATAAGAAAAGGTTGAAAGATGACATTTTAGGAGAGAGAAAAGGAATGAATAGTGTCATAAACTTTTATAAAAAGAGCATTGCTAATACATGCAACAATAAAATGAAAATTCTGTTACTAATGCATAAGAAGGAAATTATGAGATCTTATAATTGTGGTCTGAATTATTTATCTCTTGAAAAATGTGCATCGTTTGTAGCCAAGTTTATGAGCATTTACAAGGCTTCTCTAATTGCAACATTTGGTTGAAGCTGAACTTGTCGTTTTCTGGTTGTCTTGGTTTCTTCTCATACTACAAGTCTACAATGAATTGGCTGCTCCTTGATGCCATGTCACCTTCACTTTCCTTCTAATTAGTGCGCTTTAATGCAACGACTGCGACAGTTTAAGTCAATTTTTTTTTCTATTTTCTCTTTTTCTTTAACTTCTTTGAAGTGGGGTTGTTAAATGATGTATCTTTGTAGCATGTTTTGATTATATTTAATCTGAATAATCTGAAACTCAGAAGCCTCTTTAGAAGTACCATGTCTTGACTAAACTTAATTATCCGAAAGCTTATTCATTGGGATGAAAAAACCAGGTCTAGTTCTGCTCTAAATATCTACTTATTTCATTGGTCACTTTTCTTCCCAGTGAACTTATCTCATATTTCCTACTTTCCAATGGTGGACATTGCTCCCATTGCAACAAGTTGCTGGTAGCCATCATTGACTTTGGCCTAGCGTTGCAGTTTTCAAGATTTGATAGATTGCTTTGAACTGTGTTTGGCCTCGACATAAAAACGGATATTGTTGGTTCTTTCTTATCTCGAGTTCTATTTGAGCAGGTCTTGGTTGTTTTCTGTTGTGTTTATGGTGAAACAGTTATTACCCTCTTCGTTCTAATGTACGAAATATTGACATTTGCATTTTATATACTCCACTTTGATTGATTTTTTTGGCAGTCACTTTGATTATAGTTGGGGATGTTTGCAGGGCCGTTCCTGAAAATTTTTGGGCCCGGGGAAAAATTGAAAAATGGGCCCCTATTATACTAGCTTTTTTTAAGTAAAAAATGCACAAATACTTAAGTAAATATGTGAGATGAAATTCATTTCACAATGTTTTAATTAAATTAAACAAATTAAAAATTCTTTAATCTAGAAAACATCAATAACATAATCAAAAAAATAAATGCTAATAAAAAAATGCCTCCAAGCATTTCTCAATACAAAATCATGGAAAAAAAGGGTCAGCATGATGTGTTTCAATATTTTTTCAGTATATAATATTATTAGACCCTTCATTCTTTCTTATTAGATCTTGTTAAAATTTTAATTAATTACATTCCATGAAAATACCAATTAAAAAACAAAAGCAAGGTAAAAGAGTCATGAGAAAAAAAAAAGTAGATATACTTAAAGAAAAAATATAATAATCAACAACAAAATAAAATCGACTAGGTTGGGAGGTCAAAGAGCCATAAATTAATTCCATGAAAATACCAATTAAAACAAAAGCAAGGTGAAAGAGTCATGAGAAAAGAAAACAAAAAAAAAGTAGAATTACTGAAAGAAAAAATATGAATAATAAACAACAAAAATAAAATATACTAGGTGGGGAGGTCAAAGAGCCATAGGAAGTGAAGAAATCTGACGTGAGAATTTGCAAAACAACATGCATTAAGATTCGAACGTGAGATATGAAAAATAGGATAAGAAGCCTTGTGCCAACTGAGCTGCGTCCATACTACATAAAATCTGTTATGCGCTTAGTCCTTAACCTTTTACTATTGCTGAATTTTTTTATTACTTTTTGGGCCCTGGGCGGGCGCCCCTGCTGCCCCGCCCCGGGCCAGCCCTGGATGTTTGGTTGAGAGAGGAAAAAAATGAAATTAACATTGGGTTAAAAGGGGAAAGGTACCCTAAATAACCTAACTATATCTTGTGTTTAGTTTGTCTAGGCGCGAGTTTCAAAATTTTATCCACCTCCTCCCTTCCTCATCTCTTTCTATCTTGTTTAAGATTGGCACCACGACACCGTGGTGTTACTACTTTCGTCGGCGAAATTTTCTCACAGACACTTTCGATCTTGTTTACCCATTGTTGACAACGAGTTGATTGGACGACGACAATAGTTCATTCACGAGTTTGGGAGGGACGCTTTAAAACATTAGTCGAATTGATTAATAAGTTAACGTAAAACAATAACGATGTTTAAAATAAGCATACAGTTGTTAAGAGGAGTTAGTGAGTAATTTTTATTTATCATATCACCCTAAAGAGTTTTTTCTGTGAGATAGTACATATTTCTAGTGAACATTGGTTTTGTAGTAACTCAATAATGGAGCAAGAGTACTAGAAAGCATTAAATAAGGAAAATGCAAAGGAAGATTGGGTTTTAACATTCTCCCCCACTAAAGCAGTCGACGACCTCATCGCCTTAAAAAAATAAGATAAAGGTATATAGATAAATTTAGCTTTACTCTTCAATTGGTGTTGTGGTTGGTACTCTGAATTTGATGTTGGCGCGGTGGGTGATGTTGCATGTAGAGTCTTCAGAATCTGGGTGATATGTCTTGAGGCGGCTGACGTGAAAGACTGTGTGAATCTTCATCCATGTTGGAGGATCCAACTTATACGCGCTCTTCCCAATTAGCTTGGTGATACATATGGAGCCTTCATACTTCCTGATGAGTCTTCTGTCTATAGCCCTAAAGAATTTCAGTTGCTCGGGGAGAATCTTGGCCATCACCATGCCTCCAGCTTCGCACTCTAGTAGTCTCATGTGTCCGTCCACTTCTTCATGCACTTTGCTGCCTTTTCCAGGTAGGCAAGACCAATCTTTGTGTTCTGCTCACACTCTCTCGTGAACGCTAGAGCTTGTCGACTTCTTCTATCCTTCACTTCCTCAATTATGTGAGGTATAAGATGTTGTTGACTTGTGACCAACTCAAAAGGACTCTTATTGAAAGCAAAATTCTTTTGTGCGTTGAAGTAGAGCTGAGCTACATTAAGCAATCCGACCCAATCTTTCTGATTCGCACTCGTAAAGTGGTGTAGATATTCTTCCAGGAGATCATTGAATCTCTTTGCTTGCCAATCTCATGGAGGTAAGACATGTTTAGACTGGAGCCCGTCTTCTGAAATAGTTCTTGCCAAAAGATGCTAGTGAACCTTGCATCTCGATCAATCACAATGCTCCTCAGCATACCCCATTACTTTCCTATATGCATGCTTTAAGAATAGGTAAGCAGTTTCTCCGGTACCACATGTTTTTTAAATGGGAACGCAGGTGTCATTTTAGAAAAAATGATCCACCACCACCATGGTTGATGGGAACTACTCAACTTTTGGGATGGCGCTGCCGAAATCCATTGATAATATCTCCCATGGCCGAGTAGGGATGAAGAGTAGCACTAGTAACCCCCAAGCTTCCGCTACTCCAGTTTGTCCTATCATATCAAGCAGGTTGTGGTGTAAGTCATTACATCTTCATTCATTCTGGGCAATTAGTATCCTAGAGAGAGGAAGCAAAGGGTTCGTTGCCAAGATGTCCAACCCATAATTTATCGTATCACTTTTTCATGAGCATCTTGCGAAGGCCTTTCACTTTTGGGATGAACAATATATTGCCCTTAGTGAAGATAAGGTTGTCATTAATCCAGAATCTTGTCGTCTTCCCCGCTTAGATCAGTTTGTGGATCGTGCTTATCATCGTACCTTCCCGTGTGTGGTTCTTTACTTGATCTCTTATTAAGGTTGTTAGACCTCTCATTGTAATTGGAGCCAGTTCCTAAAAAGCTGCATCTGCCACTTGATTCTTGATACATGCTCTATATGTGAATTCCACATCAAATTCTGCAAGCAATTCTTGTCATCGAGGTAGCTTCTCTTGAGCTTATCTTGCGTACGGAAGTGACTTGCATTAGTGTTACCTGTGCGAACAACAAACTTGGAGCTCAAAAGATAGTGTTACCTGTGCGAACAAAAAACTTGGAGCTCAAAAGATACTGTTACCATCCCCTTAGATAATGTACTATGGTAAGTAGTTCTTTCTCCTGTTGTATACCTTCTCTCCGTAGCATTCAACTTTATGCTTTTATACGCCACTATGGGGTCTCCTTCGAGAAGTACCCCACCTAGAGTAAAGATCGAAGCATCATTTCTACTTCAAATGGATTTGTGAATTCTGGGACCACCAGCATTTTCTCCGGCGTCACAACATCTTACTAAGTTTTCGGAACGCTTATAGTTAAGTCGAACCCCAAACCCAATTGTGCTCCTTCTTGAACAATTCAATGAGTGGACAAGTCAAGAATGAAGGAAGTTCCGAAATATTCTTTGGTGCTAAGAAATATTTGATGGCCCGCACTATTTAAGGGTCCATCTTCACTATCCCTCCCCCTATAGGTTCCCAAGAAACCTAGTTCTCTTTGTGTCAAGGTGCATTTTCCCACATCACAAACAAACAATGTTTCTTCAGCTTCACGAACACTTTCTCCAAGTGGACCAAGTAATATGCCAATGTCTTGTTATATACCACGATGTCATCTAGGTACACCACTAATAACTTGTCAAGGTATTCCCGAAAAACTTGATTCATTAACGTGTAGAAGGTCGCTGGTGCATTCGTTAACCTAAATGTCATGGCCAACCATTCCAATGCTCCATATCTAGTCGCACATGAATTCTTCTATTCATCCCCTTCTACAATAAAACTTGGTGATACCCTGATCTTATATCAAGTTTGGTGAAGTACATTGCGTTGTCCAACTTGTCAAACAAGTCTGCAACTAAAGAAATGGGGTAATGATTTCGGATGGTTGCCTTGTTCAATGCCTGATGGTCGAGACACATGCAGGCTTTCATCTTGTTTCTAGTAATTCCTCCAATTACTTTCTTAGGTCAACAAATTTAGGTGGAGTCATCCGATAGGGAGCTCGAACAAGAGTTTTTTCCCTAGGCAAGAACTCGATCCGATGATCCACAACCCGCCTTGGCAGAAACACCTTGGAAAGTTCATTCGGCATGACATTTTCAAACTCTTGCAATAACTTCACCACTTCAAGGGTAGGCTTTCAACAATTTCCTTATCTCTTACTGTCAATGTCGCAATGAATGTTGGTTTGTTGCGCTTGAAGCACTTATTTAACTTTATCGCCTAAAGTAGGGAACCTTTGTGCTTCTCTCTCCTGGAGGTCGTGGATGTTATCAAGTGATAAGGTTGCTCACCCACTACTAATAACGATCCCAAGTGTGGCGTTTGGCTGCCTAGATTGCCCTAAGTAGTCCATTCCAAGCACAAGGTTGAAATCCAACCGACCCTTTCCGTATCCTAATTGTGTGTAGATGCTCTTTACAATACCCTCAATCGGTTTCGCGGTTGAATTGACAGCTTTCATACTTCCCCTATCCCGAGAAAGTTTTAGCCCCAATCTACTTGCTCCGTGTTCAGTGATGAACTTATGTGTTACTCTAGTGTCCACCACGGCACGAGCTTTCCTACCGTCGATGATGACGTCCATGTACATAAAATTTATCGCTTGGGTTTGGCCTAAGTCGCCTCTTTCCCCATTGCGTACAACATGTGAATGCCATCAAACTTTTTCGACTCATCTTTATTGAGTTCAACACTTCTAAGTCATTGTTTGGCCTCTGCTCTATGGACATAGTTGACGATTCTTTTGCAGACTTTCAATTTCCTTTTT
The DNA here is from genome assembly GCA_947645195.1 of Patellifolia procumbens. Taxonomy (NCBI): domain Eukaryota; kingdom Viridiplantae; phylum Streptophyta; class Magnoliopsida; order Caryophyllales; family Amaranthaceae; genus Patellifolia; species Patellifolia procumbens. The sequence continues at coordinate 337,829 of CANSGD010000466.1, forward strand.
GTGGTAGCAATTAAACCCTTTATGTGGCCCCCAATAAAGTTTATGCAAGAGAGGGTTCTACTTCTAGTTGAAGACCCAACTTTGTAACCCTTGTTGCTGGAAAAGGTTGAAGCTCCATTTTTGTGCGAGTCTTCACCCCATTACGAAATCTATCCACGACGGTGTTCGAGCTTGCCCGTGAGCCCTAATATTGCTCTTTGTAGGGGTGTGTAAAATCTATCCGAATGCGGTCTGAATAATCCGTATATTCGAATATTCGAATATCTGAATGTACGGATATCCGAATTTTTGGATCAGATATCCGGATAATCTAGATTTGGAATGGCATGATTTTTTGTTAGATTTTAACAATAATTATAAAAAGTTCATACTTTCATCAATAACAAAGAAATGTTTCATCGAATTGATTTCATAAATAAATAACAAGATATGTGCTCATCAATTTTTTATTTCAACATGAAGTTCTTGCCTTCCTTCATTTCAACATCATAATTTGATGTCAATATAAAAGAATCCGTCTTCCTGGATTTCAACCTCCCAAACACCACCAAACACCACTGGCTTTCTTGAACCCCACCACGGTATTGAATCTTCTATTACTCCATTTTCATCAAAACTCTCCACTAATTTGGTTGAAGTCTTGAAAATAACAAAAAATCTGGGCTTTTATGCTCACATATTCTTCCCCTAGGCTAAAAAGTCCCCATCTTTTCAGCCCAATGTTATTAGCTACAAGATTCTTATTGATGTTCTTGGAAGTATCAAGAAATGTTCAATAATTTAGGATTTTTTTTCGTGAGCTTAAATCAACAAAAGATTTTGTCTTTTGCCCAGAAATTTTCTGGTTTCTTTTTTATGCTTTTTATAAACCAAACTTACCCAATGATGCAATTCGAGCTTTATGTTGCAATCCAGGAAGCCAATGGTGCCTCATGATGTTTGGGAGGTTTAAATCAAGGAAGATAGTGGTGCCTGGTGGACTTTGAGAGGTTGATTTCAACTAATAACATGTTTATTTTTAGGGAAATTCTACATGGTGACCCTCAACTTTTTTAAATTTTATTTGCTAGCCATTTTTTTGTTCTATTTGGTAACCCTTTACTTTATTTTGTGTATATCCTATGACTTTATTGCATTTTAAAATGACTTTTTAATTAAAAACTAATTTATAATTACAACAACTAATTTTAAAATTAAAAACAACAACCCCAAACCCTCCCCCTAACCAGCAAACCACCCTTCCCACCACCCCCGCTATCCCACCCTATCCCCCACCCATACACTGGACACGATAGCTTCCCCTGTCTCCCCCAGCCCCAAACGACACCAACCTTCCACTTCCATTATCGAAATTTCGTCGATAATTTTCGAAGCCTTTTCTCTTCTATCTTCTAATATCTTCGTATAGATCCAGTGGTGACGGCGGGATACAAGTTCAGAATGTCACGGGAAGAAGATCCAGTCGTTACAACAGCAAATTGCGCGTGGAGTAGAAGCTAGAAGAGAAGGGTTGTGCGAATGGTGGCCGAAATTTTTCGATTATGGAAGTGGAAGGTGAGTGTCGTCTGGGGCTGGGGAAAGATAGGGGAAGTTGCAGTGTAAAATCCGTCAAACACCGACTAATAAAAGAGCTTAAATAAATGAAATATTGAACTAATCAGTGGTAGTGAAAATACCACCGAGACGGGAATGTCACTATATGGAGGAAAATAAAACTAAAATAAACAACAACCTCAAAATAGTATCCAAAACTACAAACAAATATATAAAGAGAAATGAGGTCCCATACTCTCATCTCTTAACTTAAACAAAACCAAATTCATAATTGCTCAAAGATCTCAAAACTAGACCATAATTCAAAAACGGTGAAACTAATATCCAAAAGACAACTCTAAGATAACATCTCAACAAGCAAAAGTAAACTACTTGGACCAACTAGAAAACTAGTCCTAATCTTAGACTCAAAGTGCTCGTCCACAATGACTTGCACGACCTCCTTCCTCACACGGGTAAAACGCACAGCCCCTATCCATACTATAATAATTCTAAGCTGCATCGTCATTTGCAAAGTATATCAACAAAATTCCACAATCAGTGGGGAGTAAATAGCATTTCTCCGAACCCAATTTAGAAAACAAATAGTAAACTTAAATGAAGTTAGAACAACAGTCAAATACACATGGCATCACAAATAGCAATGAAAGTAGGCAAAGGTACATCATGCTTACAAACATAATGCTTTTAAGGTATAATACTAAAGAAGGACACTTAAAGTTCAAAATAAAGAGTTACAAACAACCAACAACAAAGGGGTCGTAAAAACACCATCAATTTGAAAATAAGCAATTTAACATAAGGAGAACGAACGTTAGTTACCCGCAGCCCACTTCCTTAAGAAATGTCAAAGAATGGCCAAACTCCCGATGCGAGAGAATACACGCAGTATCTCCTGACCTCTCGGACGACAACAACTCCTAGGTTTCTCCTATGTAGGGTAACACCCAACGTGATGTCCCCTGACCTCTCGGAGTGCATGTTCGTTACCTTTGGGACAAAGTCCCTTCGGCTAATCAACTCCATTAAAACCAAACTTTAAATTCAAAGACAAAACAATATACTTCAAATCATCAAATTCATCAAATTTCTTCAAATCATCAAGTTCATCAAATTCGTCAAATTCGTCAAATTCGTCAAAATTATTAAATTCATCAAAGTCATTAAAATCATCAAAAATCATTAAAATCGTCAAAACCATGAAAATCATCAAAAGATCATTAAAATCATCAAAATCATTGAAATTCACAAATCTCAAATCGGCGCGGTATACTCATCAAGGTATACTATGAGTATGAAAAAGGCATACATAAGATCAAAACGTCATTTGAGTTTGGGTACAAATTTAATTATGATCGAGTAACAACACTTTCCGTACATAACTCCTGGCGAAGTGATGCTAAGGGAAGTGTTATTCTCCCCCGAACATTACGACGTGTACATTTCAATTCCACAACAAGAAATTACGTCAAAAAACGAACCCAAGGATACCCACCAATATAAAGCAACCACCATTGGCACCATAAAGCTTAAATTTACTTAAAAAGTGCTTAAACATGCTTAATATTCATCTAAACATTAATTAATAACCAAATGGAACTGCTGCAAAAAAAATTGGAACAAACAAAAACACGCAAAAGGGGGCAGGCAGTGGCACCTTATTCGCGAGGTGCGACCAGGGTCCCGACTCGTGACCTGGGTACCTGATGCCTTCGCAAGGTGCGAGTATGCTTGCATGTCGTGAGCAACTAATGCTTGTTTCATGTGGGAAGCTCTTCGCACTCCACATCAACAAAAACGCATACAAGACTAAGGCTTACGAACTCTTCTCAAGCCCAGCCAACTCAAAAACATACCAAATAAAGCACTTAGCATGTGAAATAAATAATTATAAATCCTCCAATTTCTCAAATCAATTCCACCAACAAACTTTACAACTCCATTCATTCATCGACAAGCCAATTCAACAACTAACACAACAAGGCAAATAACAAGAGCATATGGGCATGTTAGATATGCAAATTTTCAACTATAAACTTAGCCTAACATGGTACTAGGAAGAATAATACAAAAACAATCCTTGAAGTCATCCTAGCATGATTCTAAGTTCTCTAACGATAATTCTAACACCCTAAGGTTACTCCTTATTCCCTAATGTACTAGAATAACGCTAGTTACCTTAATCGTCTTGGGGACTGAAGAAAAACAGTAGAGAGTAGCCTAGGACTTGTACGGATCGTCACTACCTTCTTCTCCCTTGAAGACTTCCAATTGCTTGCGTTCTTCTCCTTCATTGGACAAAGTTTCTTCCTCCTTAATCAAATTTAGGTTCCTCCAATACGAACAGTTGCGTTGCGATCAATATTCCCAATGATTTGAAGCTTGGATTCCACATCTCTCCGTTCAAAGCGAAGGCCTTGATATTATAAACATGTTGTCCAAATTTGAAGAAGACCCAACGGTTAATTCTCCAGCTATGTCCATTTTCGTGAAGGTGTGCCATGAAAAAACGGGATGACTTTTCTCTTCTTTTCCATTCTTAAGGAGAGGCGTGTGGGAAGGAAAAGGGGAAGGGAGTTGCTTTTTATTTTTTGATTAAGTGGACATTAAAGAGGGGTTTAATAGGAGTGTTTAAGGTGGTTAAAGATGGGGTATTATGGCCATCATGAAGGGAGTTTATGAGGGTGAGTGAGAGGTTAAGGTTTAACGTTACAAACACTTGAAAAAATGATTGAGACTCTTCAATCTCCTGCCCCATTTAACCAGAATTTCGGACCCACTCAATGCCACACTTGGCTTTTGTAGTTTCATCGTACATTAGACGGTCCACTAAATATATATACGCTCATAATAAAATCATACGCTAAAATATTTATAAATAAAAATCATTAATATTAACGTAATATATATACACCTCATAATCATATGCATTTTATATTTTACGCACATACAAACATCACATTATTCATTTAAACAAAATCGACACAAGTACAACCACAAAAATAATTAAATAAGTATACAAATTATTTACGATATAAAATATATATAAATGTATAAACTGAAATATAAACATAATAGTAAGTTTAAATATAGATGTAAATGTAATTGGAAAAATGGAAAAGAATAATTCCACCTTTTACCATTCTTCTCTTAATAATCCCTCATTAACTTAATCTCAAAATAATCCTACATTTACACCTAATCTTCTTTTAATGGGTTAAATGATATCTTTACCTGTTAACCTGGTTGAACCCCTCATTTAACCGGTTAAAATAAGTTAATCCTATTAAATCATTTAAAAATAAAAAGAAAAAAAATATGATTTACTCCATCCTACCCAGTACCCACCATCAACCTCTTTCCTACATCAACCTTCATCCGCCATTGTTCTTTCCATTACTTCCAGCTCCAAAGAACTGGCGGGACAAAAGTTCACTCTTCTTACAATCCTCATCATCCTTATACAACGTCTTTGCTTCTCCTCCGCGGGAATTTATTTCTCTACTCTTACACCAATTCACTTCACTTCATCCATGGCGTCCCCAACTAGCAAACTCCAAATTTTCCACCAAATGAAAGGTCTGTACTTCAATTCCTTCCCAAATTATATCCATTCACTGCTATCTCGTCGATTTATATTGCAACAACAATCTACAGGTTGCCGGAGCAACAGTTTTCGATGAATCGACGGCACCGATAATGGAGCCATTCAATCGTTGTTTTAGTGTTTTATCTTTTATTTTCATCTACTACACCTCCAAATTCTTATTTTTCCTCTACTATAATTACGGTGTCGTTTTTACAAATCCTGGAGAATTGATCTCCGGTGATTCTTCACCCACCGATTCCGGCGAATTCAACAGCGGCGAGTACTTACCTGAATTCCAAATTTCGAAATGCAAATTCACTCCTCGTGCGTGAAACCCTAAAGTTTAAAACTTTATGCATAAAAATTGAAGAAATCATCATCCATCCATGGAGTTTTTTCGAGTTTCAGTGGTTTAAGAGAAGGGCGGAAGAAACGTTTGAGGGGAGAAGAAAAGTGCAGTGAGAAATTGGGTTTAATTTACCTGGTCAACAGGTTACCAGTCATTTAACCCATTTAAATAAGATTAGGTGTAAATGTAGGATTATATTGAAATTAAGTTAATAAGGGATTATTAAGAGAAGATCGGTAAAAGGTGGGATTATTATTATCCATTTTTCCAATATAATTACCGTAGAATTTATATAATTTAACTCGCGAGATTTCTAGTGAAATTACAGGGTGTACATGCCGTGTCCATGGGTGGAGGAGGGAAGGGTGGCCGTCGCCTAGGGGATGGGTTTGGCCAAGGGTGGGTGGTGGGAAGGGTGGTTTACTGGTTGGGGGGGGGGCGGGAGAGTTTGAGGTTGTTTTTTTTCTCTCTTAAGATGAGTGTTTGTGATTATAAAATCAGCTTTTTAAGTAAAAAGTATTTTAAAATAGGATATACAAAAAATAAAGTATAGGGTTACCAAATAGAATAAAAGAAAAAACGGTTACCAAATAGAATTTAAAAAAGTTGGGAGTCACCATATAGTATTTCCCTTCTTTTTATTGATTACTCGATTTTCACGCAAGCCGGAGCTGTCTTCTCTTGATTTCGACAAGTATTTTTGTGGTGGCATTGAAGTGACTCAGACTCTCATAGTGAAGCAGAGAGAAGAGCCTGAGAGACGAACATTGTAGGTTATTTCTTACTTGAGCTTGGGACATATATCTTATATTTATTAAAAATTCGGATTATCTGAACTTCCAAAAGTGTTATCCTAATCCGATAATCTAGTTTTAAAATGGATTTCAGATACGAACTATCCAAATCTTCAAAACTGGATTAATATCCGAAAAACTTGAACGGGTAGTCGGATTTTTGGATCGGATTTTTTTGCACACCTCTAGATCTTTGGGGTAGTAGCTGCTGACCCACTGCTTCCCTTTCGCTAGATTCAATGCCTTCTAAGTCGAAGAGTAGTCCATCAATCTCTCGGTAGCTGATATGCTCGACAATAGGGTTTGCACCTTCTTTCGCCAATTCTCTCGTTGTGCCCACTCTTTAAACCAATTGACGAAGTTGAATAGACTATCCTTTTTCCATGTATTTGATATTTGAAATGCATGCTGACTAATACTTCAGATAGTCATGAATGAGGTCCGTATGCTGGAGACTAGTTAGTTTCTTCTTGGCGAGGAACTCGGTGTTCTCGGCTAATGAGTTAGCCTAATATAATGACAATGTTTAATACAAGCATACAATAGGTAGGAGGATTTGACGAATCATTTTATTCTACCTAAACAGGGTTTTCTTTGAGCTAATACATAATACTAGTGAACACTGGTTTTGCAAATAATGGAAATTCAAACCTATATAAGTGTACTAGAACATAAACTAAAGTACTAGAAAGCATAAATAAGGAAAATACAAGTGAAAGAAGGGTGGATTCTAACACGAATGTTGTGGTTGACTTCTTGTGTAGCGATGGGGTAGGGATGTGGTAGATTGGTTCGGGATGTGGTGATGATTTTTGGGGGAAGAGTTTGAGGTGGGTACGACATGGATGAAGGGTGGTGGGGCTGGGTGTGATGGTAGAAGAAGGGTGGTGGAAGTGGAGGTAGCGTTGAAAAAGGGTGGTGAGATGGTTTGGTGCTTATTGTGGTTGGGCGTTGTTAGTGAGGTTGTAATACCCCATATTTTAAGGATATTTTATCATCCAAAATATTTAATTTAGACAAAGTTTAAATTAATCAAAAGGGTATTAGATGATTAAATTATATTGTAGAAGTGGATTAAATGAAATAACTTTATAATAAAATCTTTTTTATGAAATGTGTTATATTGAAATCATATTAGATACTATGAAAGTCTTTTGGTGATTTAATTGTTATAGGACTTTTGATTTGATGTCATGATTCAGAAAAAGATTAGAGGCCTAATGAGTTTGATGTCGTTCTAAGAACTAAGGTCTAATTTAAAAGGAACCCGGTCTTTTGAAGAGCCCATTAGAGTTTTCATTTAAATAGGAAAGGGAGTTGAGAGAGAAACTTTTTCCCATATTCTCCAAAAATTCTAAGAAGTTTTATCTCCATATTTTTTTATGCTTTGGATTCATGTTTGAAGCAGCAATTCTTCGTAGAAATTTATAAAAATATATATATTTGGATTCGTCTTGGAATGTGGATTAATTTAATATCAATTTTATTGGTTGGCGGAATTCAAAATCAGATATTTATTTTAGTTAGGGTTTCGTTCACTAGGGTTTTTGTGCCTTCCTTTCGTCGTCCTTCACGCTGTCATCTACCGCAGTCGTAGCCGGCAGCGATAACCGCAAGACCCCCGCGCCAGGGCTGCTATGCTGTTGATTCTCATGTGTAAAAAAGAAGAATATTTTATTTTTTGAAGTCGTCATCTTTCTTTCATATTTGCACCCTAAAGGTTTCATATTCTAAGGCTTGATTTGACTTTTGAAGTTTCAAAGTTTGAGTTTTGAAATTATTATATTGCTGTAAATTAATTAGAGTAATAATCTTATTCTATTAGCGTCTTTCAAAAGATTTATGGTTGGAATTAAGTTTTATAAACTTATAGGGAACTTTTAAATAAAGGAGTTTTGGAAGGTTTTCAGTAATCTTTAGAACCTGTCCTTTTTATACTATAAGGTTATATAAAATTGGAGAATTCTTAGGGGCTCAATTCATATGAATTTGGGACCTAATGTGAGCCTCATGGCCCTATCCATTGTAAAACAACTCATATTTAAGCTTAACCCTACTGGAAGGGCCATCTAATTGGTGAATTGTTCGGTCAAGGTCCGATTTGTGAATGGGGATGATGTTCCGGTTCAAGTAGGTAGGGTATTCATACCATGTGACTTTGTTGTTATGGAGTCGGAGGAGGACACTCAAGTCCCCCTTGTACTTAGGAGACCCTTCCTAAAAACGGCCAGCGTTTTTCTTGATATGAAGCGTGATGTGCTTACATCTAGGATTGGGGATGAAATGATGGAATTTGCCTTCAAACAACCAATGAAGTCCCTAATCATGAAAGAGGTAAAGAGGATTTGATAGTTTTGATGGAGAGATCTTGAGCCAAAAGTCCTTGGGTAGTAGTAAGATCAGTCCCCTTGAAGATGTTCTATTAGGGGAAGACTTGGATGAGAATGAAGGGAAATACTTCAAGTAATGAACAAGACTCCTAACTTTTGCACTAGAGCGGAGAGCAAGGAAGTACTTGAGGTACCATCACCCATGGAGGAGATTTCTGAGCCTCCTTCTAAGGTAGAGTTGAAACCCCTTTGTTGGCTTTCGTCGTATGCACTACCTAACCAAAAGTAATTCTCCTACTTTCTCCTGCAACTATATATACAAAGGAAGTAAGGTTCATATCCACAGGGAATAGGGGTCAAGATAGTACTTAGCGTAGAAAGTTAAGAAGTTTTTTTGTCAAATGACAACATAAATTAAACTATGTAAAGGAATGAAAATGAGACAAATGCAACAAGAGAAAGTTATGGGTCCACTTAAAACTAACTTATCGATCATCGAAACCACTACAAACTCTACCTAGGTCCTTGTCCACCTATTTGTCGAGATAAAGTCTCCTATTCTCCTTATTCGTAGTTTTATTAGCACGATTGGCATGACTATAGAACCCTAGATAAAGGAAAACCTAGTCCAATCAACATTTAGATTCAATCCCATAACAACAATAGTTACATAGAATCAGTAGGCTTGCTAATATCATACACACGACAAACATGCACCAATTTATTTAGTCTTCCTAAGTCTAACTCAGATGTTCCGGCATACAAAGTTAGGGCTTAGTTGTTACAAGCAGTATCGAATAATTTAATCCGGTTCTACACTCAATCCTATCAATAGATTAATCACAATTATGCAATAATCATGAAGTAGTAATGAAGAAACTAAATAATAACCAAGAAATAAGTATAGATTAGAGAAGCTCACTATAAATGGTCAAAAGCTTCAATTAGTCATTCCAAAGAGTTGTTTACGCTACAACTGAAATCTAAACTAATACAAGCCAAGAATTGAAGAGAAAATGAAGAGGAAATAAAAGGTATGAAAAGTAAGGTTTCTTCCCCTATTTTATCTTCGCCTAAAATCAGAATAATTATTATGAGTTTATCGTTCCAAGAAACATAAAAAGAAATGGCAGGTTTGGGTGTTACACTGGTTATGGATTGCGAGCTGGGTCACGGGCCGCGAGCAGTTCCTAACCGCTTCCTTTGGATGCTACTACTATTGAAATTCAAGCTTAGGGATACTGTGAGAAGGTTTGGCTAATTGGGTGATGCTGGGAATGGATGGGTAGGTGATGGGTGTTATTTATGCCAATCCAAACCCCTCATATCCCCCTTGTTTAGAGTATTTTATCCTCCTCCTTTTGCATTTACTAGCTTATTTTACTTTTTCTTTTAGAATAAGTGAGTAAAGTATAGCTCATTTATAAATAGTTGGTATTTTTCTTATCTTTCTAGAGTCTAATAGTGATTCCTTTTTTTATTTAATGTTTTATGATCGACCTTGAAGGTTTTAATCATGCACACCAAGCATTAAAAAGTTAATTGGAGTAAAATGACATGTTTTGGAAGTGTTTGTGCATAAGAGTCAACTTTAAATGGACATATCTTCCATATCACTTAACATTTTCAGGTGATTCAAGTTGTATATGTAAGCTTGTCTCAAGAGATTTCCAATGACTGATCATAATCCCAATTCCTATAAGAAGCAAGAGATATATGGTCGTTCTAAGTTGAGCTGTTTACTCAATGGGAGCGCGCGCTCCGACTTTTGAACTTAGCGGGCGCTCCAAACCTCATGAGAATTCATGCTTTCTCTATTTTTCGGCCCGTTTAATGAATTGTTTTGTAACCGTTTAAAGGGCCAAACTCCCAAAACTTTGGTGGGGAGACTTTTGGGAGGGTTAGCCTCCATAATTAGTTCAAGCTTTACTTAGCGATTTTAGAGAGAGAAACTCTCATCTTTTAGAGAGAGAGATGAGAGAAACTTGTTGAAAAACTTGTATTTTAAAGAATCTAAAGAAACTTATAGGTTTGGAGATTCCTTGCAATATCAATGAGAATTAGTTACTCCTTCTCATATTCTTGTTGCTTTCTTTACTTGTTTTCACTTTATTTACTTGTCTATTATAGATTAGTGTTTAATTTCATGATTTTAGTTCTTAATATTTATATTTTATATCTTTTATATGATTTGTGAGTAGCTCTTACTTGGGAAAATGTTGAAGCCCTTGATGAGCTCATAAACCTAAACCTTTAATTTGAACATTGAGTTTTAGCTTAGGATGATTTTGGTTGATTGATTTGGAATTTCCATGAATATTTGTGTGATTGACCATCATAGAAGCATAATTTAGGTAACATTAATGATGGATTAATAGATGAAGTTTAGGGGTTGATTGAAATCAATTATTAGGCTTAAATGACCATGAAAATAGGGACTACCTAGCCTACGGGACTTGCTTGCTTGTTTTGGTTTATCATATTTATGAAAATGCTTGTTTGAAAGACTTAACCATGATAATTGGAGTTTGGTATAAGATTAGGCCAATCTAGCTAGCTTGAAAGAGTGGTTAGAGTATAATTGGATGAACCATTTCCCCTAATTGATCTCAATCGTCAATTTCCCATATGATTGTTTGGTTTCTAAATGATTTAATTGGTGGAGACTTTTTCCTAACCTTTGTTTTTATCCTTGTTTGTTTAATTATTTAATCCATAACTATCTTAACAAAAAAAAAACTCAACCTAGCTTATCATAAGTCAATATTTCTCAGTGTTCCCTTAGTCTCTGTGGATACAACCTTTGTTGTCACTTTTATATGAGACCGAGTTAGGTTTTTATTTTTGGTAGGCTCGACGGTAGCCTATCAAATTTTGGCGCCGTTGCTGAGGACTTTGGTGACATTATGTACATGTTTATTAGGTGAGTCTAGGTCTTTGTGCATATCTTCTTTGTTTTTTTATTCTTCTTCTTTTGATCTTAGTGTTTCAAATTAATTTTTTTTTGTCATGAAATGGTATCCATGTGATGGAGAAGGTTCCTTTGATTATGATAGGGAGTATGGATATAGTACTTGGGATTTTCATGTTTCTAGTTTTGATTATCAAAATTATCCTAGTCTTTGTATTAATTCCTGTGATTTACCCTATATTCCCTATAAGAACCTTATGTTCAAGAATTTGTCCTTTCTCCCCAATTTAATTTATAAACCATTATGAAACTCAACCATCGGTGTCTGGTTTAGAGATTATTTTATCAACTATCCTAAGAGAGAAAACTAGGACTAATGAGTCTTCAAATGAGTTGTTTAACTCCTTAAGTGATAGTTTGTTACAAGTAATCGATCATCAAAAGTTGTTAGAAACTCAACACCATGGGATACAAAAATCATTTGATCATTTTGAGTTGTTAGATGAGGATGATGACTTGGGTTTGGTTAGAAATGAAAAAGAAGTTGAGGGAAGTAATAGTTCGAGTATTGGGAAGTTTGAGGAACAAAAGAAAAAAAAGGTGTGAAGTTGAGAGTAAGAGGACTCATGAATCTTTGTCAGTTAATGAGAACTCCATTTTTGAGCCTCATGTCCCTTTCTCGAGGGAACTAGATCTTATTCCATCTTCTCGCACCTTGTATTCCCCTTATTTTTCCAATTTGACTTCAACCCTCCCCCGTTCACTTCAAACCCATGATTTGAATAACCACTTTGAAAGCAATGAATCTATTTTTGTGAAATTTAATGTAAATATGATTTTTGATTTACCAAAAGAGTTTCCATATTTGATAGTTTTACGTTCAATTTTCCTTTTTCATTTAAATCCATGACATAATTTTAATCTACATTTTTATTTTATAAAATTGTATAGATTTGTGTATATTGTATTATTCTTTATTCTACTTCAATCTTTCTTCTTATTTTAAATTTAGTAGATTCTGAAATGTGCTCAATTTCATATGACAAGCTTCTTAGGAGTTTGTCATATTATTTATTAGCTAAGGTCGAGCCGAAGACCATAAACAATGGCACTTATCGGTAGGCAACCCAAGTTTTATCCTTCATTTATTTATTATTTCCTGTTTTTGACCTTGAATTTATTTTCTTTTCAATTCCACATTTAATATACTTGTGTACATTTAGGATGCATTGACTTTGGAGTGTGATGATAAATTGGAATAATGAGATTTTTGAATATTTGATATTAATGTAGGTCTTTTTAACACCCCCCCCCACCACACATTAAATCCTCTCTTGTAACCCCAAATTTTGTCAATTTGGAGATATGTTTTGCCACTATGGAAGGGTTTCATGCATTTAAGAGAGTTTAATTAACTTTTTTAGAGAAATGGTCGATTTAGTATCCAAAATTGGGTATTACATCTTCCTTTCGTCTCTTTCCTTCTCAAGCTATGGTAGTTTTTTTTTTGGTAATTTTCTTGGTTGCTTGATGATTGGAGCATATATTATTCATGGCCTTGAGTAGTTGTGGATGGTCATGTATTCGATGGAGTTGAGGTTTTATAACTTTGAAATATGATACGTTGTTGAGGTTGATTGTACCGTTATAAAATCATATTTCCCACCTCCCCTCCTCTTGATCCTCTTTTTTAAGCATTAAGGACAATGCTTGAATTAATCTTGGGGGACTTCGTGTTTACAGCTTTTCTTAAGGGCATAGGTCGATTATTTATGATTTAATTCTGGAATTTCACACATATAGTTGTGTATCTTTTGTTGTACATAAAAAAATTCCAAAATAAACAAAAAAGTGGAAATTCCAAACAAAAAAAAAGGTTCAAGCATGATTTTTGATGACGGTATTTACTTATTTGGGATTTGTGTATGTGCGAGTTAGGGCACTTAGGGATATCTTAATCTTTGATGCTTGAGCATATGCTTGATAAAGCTCTTGGTAGTTCTGCCGGTTGTTGCTTGTGTGGAAAAAAGTCTAACTTGTTCCCTCTTGGAAGTTTTTGCATCCATATTTGGTCGTTGAATTATTTTAGTGCGTACACCATCCCCTTTGAGCTAGTTATCAATAGTAACAAATATGAAAGAACTATAAGAAAAGCAAAAAAACGAATAAGTGGCGCCAATGAGCCCACAAGGCTAGTAGCCTAAAGTATTTAAAATGCCCAAATAAATAAGTGGAGCTAATAAGCCCACAAGGCTAGTAGACTAATGGGTTTAAATGAATTAATAAGTTATCAACATCACAAGTACATATTCTATTTTTACTCATTAATCAAGTCTAGCTTGGGGGGATATTAAATGCACTATTAGTGATTGGAACCATCTTTGGGGATCGTTTCCTTTCATTTGAGAACATTTTCTTACTTTTGGATACCTAGAACACCATTTAATGACCAAGATTTAGAACGATATTATTCTTGCAACCTAGATTAGGTTATCCCTTAGTTTCCTAACTTGTGGATACACTCTGAACGAGTTTTGGGTAGAAAGGTTACACGGGTCATATATTATTTTGGAACCTTGACTCACAAAAACACCTTGAGCTAATTTTTTTCTTCAATTTTATGAGATTTTGCTTACTTGGCTTTGTGGGTATACATTCGAAAACCCTCACGAGACCTTACTCATTCACTAGGATCATCCTAGGGCTTTAAAGGGCTTGTTTTATATGCTAAGTGAAACCGTGATTCCTACGACATTGAGTTAGACCTTCTTGCTTTCTTAGGGTAGATTTTGTTACTTTGTTTTATTTTGTTAAGGACGAATGAAGGTTAAGTTTGGGGGAATTTTATGAGTTCTATTTAGACCAATCTAAACCCCTTATTTTCCCCTTGTTGAGAGTCTTGTATCCTTCTCTTTTTCCATTTTCTAGCTTATTTTGCTTTTTTTAGAATAATCGAGTAAAGTAAAACTCATTTGTGAATAGTAGCTATTTTGATCATCTTTCTAGAGTCTAATATTGGTTCTTTTCGTGTTTGATGTTTTAGGATCGACCTTGAAGGTTTTAATCCCGCACACCAAGCATAGAAGAGTTAATTAGAGTCAAATAACACGTTTTGAAAGTATTTGTTCACAAGGGTCAAATTGTTTTTGGTAAATAAGAGATTTTATTACCGAAGTAGGAAAATAGTAAAATTACAACACAATGAAAAACACTTCCGAACTCAAGGAACATAGTGCCACCTCCTAGGAAGGGTTCACCAATCACCAAGGGCCAACATAATCAAGAAGGAACCAAAAGATCTCCATCTTTTTCTAAGCATCTACAAGAAACAAGAAAGACAATATCTCTAAAAATAGCATATGGAGGCTTACAGTTGCTAGTGAACACATTTCTCTAAATTCAAATACTATACACACCTTCAGCAAAACAACACAGCATAAAGTTGACCTTTACCGCTAGATTTTCTGTAATTCCTCAAGAACCATTGTTGCTCTTGCTAGAAACTCTAAACAGGTCTCATGTAGTCAAGTAGAACAAGCACCTGCTGCCATATATTATGAGAATTGGGGTAAGCAAAAAACAGATAAGATACACTCGCATTCTCAGCTAAACATTGAAAGCAAAGATGATCACATGGGATATGCCAATCTGTCAGTCTGTCCTTGATAGACAACCTATTTATAAAAACAGGTCATGTAATGAATAAAATTTTGGACAAGTTCTATTATTGCAAATGGCTCTAATCTTGCCATAAAGCTTTGCTATACTCATCTTGCCATTGTGAATAATAGAAGAACCAGCCACCAATACTACCAATAAGCTCTCTGCAAGTCAAAATTTTACTTAAAACTCGTGAACACTTTTGAGGGATGGCAGCATACTAGATGTTTTTATTGTTGAAGTCGTAAATATGCACCCATTTGATCCATATATTATCACCTTTATGAGCAAGGTCCCATAGAGTCTTACACACAGCAGCTTTGTTCCAATCACCTAAAGAAGTGATATTCCAACCTCCACAAACTTTAGGAAGAGACATGTGCTTCCAAGCGACAAGAGCCTTTCTAGAATGTTCATTCTTACCAGTCCAAAGAAAGAGCCTGAATTTAGCTTCCGTATCTCTTAAAATCTTTTTAGACAATACAAAAGTTTGAGACCAGTATGTCTGAATGCCAAATAGGATACTTTTAATTAGTTGCAAGCTGTCGGCATAGGAAAGCTTCCTAGAGGTCCAACAATCAATTCTAGTTGTGATCTTCTCAAAAAGGGGTCTGCATCGAGTGACAATGAGCTTTGTACAAGATAAAGGCACTCCAAGATATCTGAAAAGAAGGCAACCTCTCTCAATAGAACAACCTGTAAATTAAAGAAGCTTTCTCAGAGTCATAGATATCACCAAAATACACCTCACTCTTAGTGAGGTTAGCCACCAATCTAGAAGCTTCAGAGAACTTTTGGAAGGCTTTGAAGAGGAGTTGCATTAAAATGAGGTCAGCTCTAACAAATAATAAGAAATCATCAGCAAACATCATATGGGTAATCCCAAGTTTTTCACATCCAGGATGGAAATTAAAATCAAGATTAGAAGTCATATATTGCGAACATCTGGAGATATACTCCATGCACATAACAAAAAGAAAGGGAGACATAGGGTCTCCTTGTCTTAACCCTTTCTGAGTTGGAAAAGGTTATGTGGGGAAACCATTAATCAAAATGGAATATGAAACAATGGTAACATAATCCATAATTCATCCAATGAACTTATTAGGAAAGCCAAGTTCGCCAAGGACATATTGAAGAAAGCTCCACTCAACAGAATCATAAGCCTTTATGAGATCAACTTTAAGCATACATCTGGGAGTTACAACTTTATGAGCATAGCCTTTGAGGAGTTCATCAGTAGCAGAATTATGTTATCACCAATATGCTTCCTACAGATGAAGCCAGCTTGAGCCTCATTTACAATGGACCCTACCCTTTAGCAAGAATGCCAGTGATAATTAGAGATTAGTTTATAGACCATTGAGCAACATGCAATAGGCCTATAATCCTTTGCATAAGAAGGATATTGCACTTTTGGAACCACAGTAACAATAGTACAATTCCATTGCTTAAGCAATTTATCATGAGAGAAGATAAATATCATGTTCAATAAGATGCCAAGATTTCTTAAAAAATAGACATTAAAGCCATCAATATTAAGGGCTTTATCATCTCCATTGCCAATAAGGGCTTTGTCAATTTCATCTGTAGAGACCTTAGTAGAGAGAATAGAAAGAGCTTTAAAGGAGAGCTGCTTACCATTCCTCATAGTGCTCAAGTCAACAGCGGGAAGAAAGCTAGCTCTAGAACCCAATAAGTTTTTATAAAAGCCAACAATTTCAGCACACTCCAGATCAAGATGATGCAACAAATTGTTAGTGTAAATAGAATCAATTCTATTTCTATAATGTCTATGCTTCATAACAGAGAAGAAATAATGAGAATTGGAGTCCCCAAGCTTAATCCAATCAACTCTAGATTTTTGCTTGTAAATACTCTCTTAAATAAACACCCAATTTATAACTTTTTGCACCGCTTCAACCTCTTAAATGTGTAAAGAAGCACTAGAGTCGTCAACATCCAACCTGTTTTGAATTTGCATAAGAGAACATTGAGCCTGTTCAAGAAAGTCAACAACTTTAGCAAAATAATTGGTGTTGAGATTTTTGAGACCGTGTTTTAACAAATTTTAGCTTTTGCCAAACCCTAAGCATAGAACACCTAGCAACAGATTAGTTCGAACCACTCTCAACTACATCACAAAAATCAACATGCTCAGCAAGGCAATTTAAGAATCTAGAAGGCCTTCCTTTGCTAGACTGGTCTTGATGAATCTCAAATAGTAAAGGAGAGTGGTCAGGTAAAGTAGGAGGTAAATAGATAGGCTCAACATGATTGTAATGTTGCAACCACTCCTAATAAACAACACATCTGTCGATTCTAGAAACAATTCTGCTATCACCTTTTCCTTTATTTGACCAAGAGTAAAAAGAACCTTTACTCTTAATCTCAAGTAAATCCGGTTTCACAAAAAAATCTTTGAACTGTCTCACTTCATAATCACACTATTCCAATTATATCCATCATCAACATGAAGAACAATGTTATAATCACCAACAGGAAGCCATGGATTATTAATAGGAGTGAGACTATCCACATCTTGCCATAGAGGAATTCTTTCATGAACAGAGTGCATACCATAAATAAAGGTGCAAACAATCTAGTGCTGAAGATCCTTAGAGGTAATTATGGTGTGTATGAACAGCTCAAGAGAGACTACCATATTCATATTCACCTTATCACCTTTCCACCCAATCCATATCCTACTTCTATGAGACTGACCATAATTTCAAATTCAGGACGAAGCATTGCCAAATTTCTTCTGGAGAGTAACAGCTTATGAGCTTTAACTTTTGTTTCTAAAATACCAACCACAGCCACCAAATGATGTCTGAGATGCTTCTTAATAGAAGCAACCTTCTTAGGGTCATTAAGACCCCTAATATTCCAAGTAAGGATAATCATGTATCTAGAGGGGGATTACCCTCACCCCAATAGCATCGGTAGCAGTGACAATCTCCTCAGCAATCACTTGTAAGATACATTCACTATCAAGTAAAACCAAGTAACTGTTTGATTTAGTAACTTCTAACACTATTATTATCCTACTACCCTGGCCTTTAGCTTTTTTACGAACTATCATCCAATCACCTTCAAAATTAGTTTGATGTAAAGTAGGAGCAGGAGTAGTGACAGAAGCATGAACATTTAATTTATCAGAATTAGGAAGAACAATAGAAGGCACAACATTAATCTTAGGCTCCCAAACTTGTTGCTGCTTCTTAGGACGAGCAGCTTGTTGTTGAAGAAATGCATCAGGAGAGGGCTTGATATAACAATCATCCCCAATTATGTTACATTTTTGACAAAAAGATGGAGTCCATTCAAAAATAACCTTCAACTCAACCAAATCACCAGTGGGACTTTCAATACACACACTTTTTGGTAGAAGTTTAGTTACATCTACTTCAATCAATAATCTGGCAAAAGACAACCTTAATTGCTTGAAGGGGCATTCATCAGCACAAATGGGTACCCCCAGCACCAGGCTCAAATTCAAATAGACATATCCCCCATATAACTCAAAATTTTAAGGTGATTTAAGATGGATATGAACGCTTGTCTCAAGAGCTTTCCAACAACTAGTCATAAGCCGAATTTAGATAAAAAATGAGGGAGATATGGTTGTTCGAAGTTGAGTTGTCCGCTAATAAGTGGCAACGGGCTATCATGTGACTCTTTTCTAGTCGTTATACATGGCCTACTTACTTCACAGTCCCGTCAAAAGGCAAGTCAAGGGACCCGATTTCTTTATTTGTATAGCTTGGCTAGGCTAATTGTGCTAAGTATGGAGATGGCTGGGCAAGTATGTAGGCAAGAGAGTGGTTAAGAGGAACGCTCTTAGAATTCTTGAAGAAAGAATGCAAGTGTTGGTTATGTTGGCTGAAATGTACTCTCTCCATCCCATAATAAATGATACACTTTCTTTATTCGTCCATCCCACATTAGTTGATACACTTCTATAAATGGTATAGGAGTACAATAGAAATATTATTTTTTAATATTAATGGGTTTCACATATAATCAAATTAATATTCCCACTCACCCAAACCCCGATGATATGACCCACCAACATGTAATTTATGTACTAAAACAAATACCAATAATCAAGTACTCTTAGTACAATAAGTTAGTCAAATAACACTCCTAAAACTTTGTGCTAGTCAAACTATATCATCTAATATGAGACGGATGGAGTACAAATGAGCCACCACCTATTTATAGTTGTGTCAAGGATCTTTGAAAGTTCCCAACCTTCTCAATGGAGGCTAGGATTGTGCCACATGATAGCATCCTATTAATGCTCTTGAAATATGCTACACTATTCTGCACTACTCTACACAACTTTAGACTACTCTAGATATTACATGTATTTGCATGATGATTTCAGAGACTGCAAGATGCTCTGGGTTTCTCTAAGAGTATTCTTAGGAAGTATATAGTCTTCTTTAGGAACTTCTAGGAAGAGGAACTTATAAAAACTGTCTTCCAACACTTATGGTTAAGTGTGGCCCTTTTGTCGATGCTCGGGGGACGAGTCATGATATTCATCCTCACCAAAATTCTTGAAGCCCTCGTGAAGCTCGACCCTTGGACTCGTTCTGCCATCTTTTGGGTCCAAAGATGGGTAGCTTAGGATGGGCATATAGGATAGAGATATCTTATGTCTGCACTTGAATTTTTGTGTTCAATTTATTTCCTACATGCTAATCTGTTCAGCTGCTTTATGTCTGCGAGGCTGTTCAGTTAGTCTGTTTAGCTATTCTTATCTGTTAAGTTATTCTTGTCTCTTAAGCTATTCTTGTCTGTTCAGCTATTCTTCTATGTTCAACTATTCTTGTCTGTTCAACTACTTTTGTCTGTCCAGATACTTTTAGTATGTTCAGCTGTTTTTAGTCTGCATACCTATTTAGTCTTCTTTGGTCTGAATGCCTGGTTAATGTATGGTTGTCTGAAGTTCTGATTCATGCTTACGTGTTTAATTACATGTTTCTTTCATGATTAGTTGTTTATTTATTTATTTTGCGGCTTTAAATTTATTCGTCTAATTATTTATCATTGTGAATGTACACTAAGAGAGAGCATTGTTCATTGTAGATGTCTTGCTCAATAGTAGATGGACCATTAGGCATGATTGATAGTGAAGCTGGCCGAATGGGAAGCTATTACAATCCCATCATACTTAGTGACGATGAGTCTGACACTGAGTCTATACTTGAGAGCTACACCAGTTTAGATGTTGGGTTACGACGTATTCTGAGGATAGGTTCTGATAGTGATGATTAAGTGTTACAAGAGTTCGACCGACTAGAGGTCAACCCGTAAGGATATCTATGCTGCTTATATGACCGCTTTATTTGAGGATGATACTAATAGTGAAGATGAGATTGAAGACTTTGATGAACCTTCGCTTAAACGAGTTAAGAGAATGACTAGGGCCGAAGAGCCAAATTATAAATGTGTCATTGAGGATATGGAAGACTTTAAAGACGAGATTTTCACTTTTGAGAAGTACAAAGAGAATAAGGATAGGAATCATGATGTTAGTCCTTGAGATTTATTTAATATTATTTTTATTATTTTAGTATTTTGTCGGATAAGGTAGCTAAGCTACACTAATTATTTATTTTAATACCCTTTATTTGAGGAATTAGTTAGTGAATTATTGTCATGGATTGAGGAAATATTTATTATTATTATTTTTTGAGAAATGAAATATTATTTTAGTCATACAAGTTGAGTAATATTTATTTAGTACGCAAACAGAAATTATTGTTTTATATTTATTTCTTTCTCATAGTTGATTATTTAATTCTTGCTAATTTTCAGACGTGAATGATTATGCAAATAGTGTTGAGATTGTTTGTACTTTGGACTTGTTCCAAGTAAAATTCCGATGAACTTATTTTCTTGAGGCGATCTTGTATGGTCAAATCTTTCTTTTGATGCCTTCGTAGAATGGCAAGTAGTTATGAACCGAACTTAAAAGTACAAGTACTAATTTTAGGCCACGCAGTAGAATGGCCAACAACGATGTCGCCCTAGCCTCTGCCATTCTGTCTTTTGGCAGAGAGAGTGACTCAAGAGAGAACCGAACGTCCTGACTCTGCAGGAGAGATGTTCGAGAAACTGGCTAAGGTTAAGTCTTCGTACTACATTCTTAAAGAGTTGGATTAGGGGGTTCGATAAGATATTGGGAGCTGTTAATTGCCCTGCGGCAATGAAGGTGGATCAAGCCGTGATGTATCTGAAGGATGAGGTTGATCTTTGGTGGAAGGAGAACAGGACTAAGATTAGTGCCAAGGCTGATTTCAATTGGGATTCCTTTACCACTGCCCTTAGAGGAAAATTTTACCCTGATTTCATGAGGAAGGAAAAGGCCCAAGAGTTCATTAACCTTAGAATGGGGAGTATTTCTTTTTCCGAGTACTACAGCAAGTTTATACCTTTGTCTAGATTTGCACCTGAAGTAGTTGCCACCGAGGAGTTGAAAGCTCAGAGATTTGAGCAAGGTTTGACTGAGGAAATTCAATTAGGGTTGGGAGGTGAGACCTTTACATCCTAGAAATTGTGTATGGGTGAGCTGCTCATATTTATGGGTTACAGACTAGGCGTGACAAGAAGAATGTTGCCCTAGGAGATAAGAGGAAAGATTTCCAAGCTAGTGGAGGTCAAGGTAGTTACAAGAGGAACAGGAATGGGAATTCCAGAACAGGAATGGCCAATGATCTAGTGATGGGGCCAATCCTGAAAGGACTTACCATTGTAAGAGGTGTAACAAGAACCACCCTTGTAGAGACTGTAAGGGAGATCAGGTTACGTACAATTACTGCCAGAAGAAGGGACGTAGAGAGTTTCGAGTGCTTTACAAAGCAGAGACGTGAATAGAATGCCAATGGAGGCAATAATCAGGCAGGATCTGGATTTAACCAAGCTTGCAACCAAGGACCAAAAACCTTCAGGTTCGCAGAATGGTCAGGGAAGCTACAGTAAGCCTGTGAATGGAAGCAACAACAACAACCAGATTAAAGCTCCGAGGAAGCTGTTCGTGATGAGTCGTATTGAAGCTGAAAAGTCCGCTGATGTAGTTTCTAATACTTTTTCTATTAACTCCGCTGTAGTTAAAGCGTTATTTGATTCTAAAGCGACCTATTCTTTTATTTCGTCGTCTGTTGTTAAGAGTTTAGGTCTAGTAGACTTTGAAGTCGTTGATTTTCCCATTTGTATCCCTACTGGAGAAGTTGTGAAGTACACTAAGATGTTTAGAGACTTACCTTTGAAGATAGGAGGTTGTACTTTGCCCTCTGATCTCATAGAGATCAACCTGGGAGACCTAGATCTTATTTTGGGAATGGACTGGTTAGGTTCTTATAAAGCCAAAAATAATTGTGAAGCGCGGAAAGTAGTTCCAAAGAGCCCTTTAGGGAAGTCGATTTCGTACCAACGTTTTGGGAAACCTAAGATTTTTGGGATTATTTCTGCTATGCAAGCTAAGAAGTTGATAAGGAAAGGTTGTGAGTTATTCTTTTGTGGTGCGCAGATGTAAGCAAGTAAGTTGAGTCGAAAATTGAGGATGTACCTATTGTGAATGAGTTCTTAGATGTGTTTCCATGTGAGATCTCTGGAATGCCGCCTAAGAGAGCCGTTGAATTTACCATAGACTTAGTTCTTGGTACTGCACCGATTTCGAAACCGCCGTACAGAATGGCACCTCCTGAGATGAGTAAATTGAAGACTCAATTACAAGAGTTGTTGGAGAAAGGTTATATTAGACCTAGTGCATCACCTTGGGGAGCACCAGTATTATTTGTGAAGAAGAAGGATGGTAGATTGAGGTTGAACAATGTAACTATTAAGAACAAGTATCCTTTGCCTAGGATAGATGATCTTTTCGATTAGTTGAATGGAGCTAGTGTATTTTCGAAGATTGATTTGCGTTTAGGGTATCATCAACTGAAAGTAGCCGATAAGGACATACCTAAAACTGCTTTTAGGACAAGATATGGCCACTATGAGTTTACTGTGATGCCATTTGGGTTGACCAATGCACATGCAATATTTATGGACTTGATGAATAGGATTTTCCATGAGTTCTTAGACAAGTTTGTCGTAGTATTCATTGACGATATATTGATCTATTCGAAGAATGAAGAAGAGCACGATGAGCTTTTGAGAATGGTTTTGGATAAGCTTAGGAAAATCAATTGTTTGCCAAGTTCTCTAAGTGCGAGTTCTGTTTGGAAAAGGTAGCATTTTTGGGTCATTACGTATCTAAGGAAGGAGTTTCTGTAGATCCTGCAAAGATACAAGTCGTTAGTAAGTGGTCTAGACCGAAGAATGTGTCTGATATAAGGAGTTTTCTAGGATTAGCTGGTTATTATAGGAGGTCTGTGAAAGATTTCTCGAGGATACCGAAACCTATGACTACTTTGATGAAGAAGGAATCGAAGTTTGAGTGGAATGAGAAGTGCGAGGAAGCTTTTTCAGATTTTGAAGGTTCGTTTAACCTCAATACCTGTTTTAACCCTGCCCGATTGTAATGATGGATTCGAGGTGTATAGTGATGCTTCAAAAAATGTTTTTGGGATGTGTGTTACAGCAGAACGAGAAGGTGATTGCGTATGCATTGCGTCAATTGAAGAATATGAGTCCAATTACCCTACTTATGACTTAGAGTTAGCTGCTTTTGTGTTTGCACTGAAGATTTGGAGACATTACCTCTATAGAGAGACTGTGAAGATATTCACCGACCATAAGAGTTTGAAATACATAGTCACTCAGAAGGATCTCAATATGAGACAAAGGAGATAGTTAGAGTTGAGTAAGGATTATGACTTAGATATCCAGTATCATGAAAGGAAGGCGAATGTCGTCGCCGATGCTTTGAGTAGGAAGACGAGCCATAGCGTGAATGCGTTGGTAGATTCCGAAGAGTTGTACCGAGATATGCAAAGGCTTAGCCATGAGATTTTGAATACTGGAGAGATAGAAGCAAGAGTGAGCGCTTTGTTGTTAGGATCGTCGATTTTCGGTGAGATCTTGGAGAGCTAAGTTGGAGATGAACATCTGGACAAGATTAAGGAGAACTTGAAGCAAGGAAAGGAAGTGGATTTTAAGATCCATGAGGATAGAAGTTTTGAGATTCAAAGGAAGGTGGTGTATACCACATAAGTGTGAAGAAATTAAGAGGAAGCTTATGGAGGAAGGTCATAATACTCCGTATTCTGTACACCCTAGTGGTGATAAGTTGTATAAAGACCTTAAGGAGATTTATTGGTGGCTGAATATGAAGCGAAAAGTCGTCGAGTTCGAGTCCAAGTGTTTGACTTGCCATTAAGTGAATATAGACCACAAGAGACCTATGGGAAAGGTCCAATCGTTAGAAGTCCCTAGATGGAAGTAGGATTCAAAATCTATGGATTTTGTGACAGCGACTAAGAGTGGCAACGATACTATTTGGGTGATCGTGGATCCATTGCCTTAGTCTGCCGTATTTATTTCGATCAAGGAGACATGGAAGAAGAAGCAACTTGCGAAGACTTATGTTAAGCATGTCGTGAGACTCTATGGTGTGCCGAAGGATATCATTTAAGATCATGATTCGAGATTTCTCTCGAAGTTTTGGCAAAATGTTCAGCAGAATCTTGGAACTACGCTAAAGATGAGTACTGCTTTTCATCCTGCGACAGATGGTCAGACAGAGAGGACCAATCATACTATGGAGGACATGTTAAGAGCATGTGCGATTGATTTCCAAGGAAGTTGGGAAGACCAATTAGATTTGATTGAGTTTTCGTACAACAATATTTATCATGCGAGCATAAAGATAGCTCCATTTGAAGCTTTGTATGGGAGGAGGTGTAAAAGTCCCATGTTTTTGGAATGATTTTAGTGAGAACACAGTCCTAGGGACTGAATTCATTGAGGAGACCGTTAAGAATGTAAAGTTGATTTAAGCTAGAATCCAAGCTACCCATGATAGGCAGAAAAGTTACGCTGATTTGAAAAGGCGTGAAGATGAGTTCGCCGTTGCTGATAAAGTGTTTTTGAAAGTATCACCGATGAAAGGTGTCATGAGATTTGGCAAGAAAGGCAAGTTGAGTGCCAAGTATCTTGGTCTGTATGAGATCTTGCAAAGAGTTGGTAAAGTAGCTTATAAATTGGCTTTGCCAATGGAATTCAACAAGATGCACGATGTGTTTCATATCTCACATCTTAAGATATATATTCTCGATGAGAATCACGTTTTGTAACCCGAAATAGTCTAGATTAATAGTAGCCTCACGTAAGAGGAAAGACCTATGAAGATTTTGGACAAGAAGGTGCGTAGTACACGCAATAAGGATGTGAGTATCGTGAAAGTACTTTGGTTTAACCATGAGTCCGAGGAGGCAACATGGAAAGGCGAAGATGATATGAGGAAGAAGTACCCTGACTTGTTTGTTGAGGTGACTTACGAGGGCATAACTCGTTTTCTTTAAGAGGGGTAGAATGCGATAGAATTTTGCGTTTTTTGTCTATTTCATGGTATTTTTATGCTTATTTTGGCGATTTGAACATGTTAGTACAAAATAACGTGTCCATGTAGTGACACTATTGAGTTTGAGTTGGTAAACTGTGCACATGTGTGACACAAATGTTTCCGAGTTTTCAGTTTTGAAAAGTTTAAGTCAAGAATTTTTTCCAAACGATTTAGTTTTTCGTGCCAAGTATCGGGAAGAAACTTCTTTTAAGAGGGGTAGACTGTAATCCCCCGTAATTTTATGAATTTTATAAATATATTTAAGGTATATTTATAGTTATTTTCATATTAATTATATTAAATTATTTAAGTGTTGACTATTTTAAAAGTCAAACATTATTTAAACGTTTTAAATAATGGTTAACATTTTATTGGGCTGAACTTCTAAGTATCAAATATTTTATTAAAGGTTTTTGGGTTGTGTTCAAATGGATTTTAATATTGGGTTGAGGAGCCCAAAGCATTTACTTAAGTTTGATGGTCAACTTAAGCCCAAATAAAAGCCTAAACCTATTTGCCTTAGGTTTCTAAGCAAACCTATAAATTCCCCCTAAATCCCAAAATTTGCACACTCTTATTTCTCTCTTTCCCTCGCTCACACCGGTGCCCCTCACTTCCCTCTCTCCCTCGATTTTTGTGCCATCGGCCGAACCACCACCACCTTCACTCACTCGTGTTTTTCCGACAAGTCAAACCACCAGGTCCACCACCACTCGTCCTTCCTCTTTGTTACGTGCAACTGCAACACCAGCCGCACTCACTCTCCCTCTCCCGCCTTCGCACACAGCAGCCAGCGCAGCAGCAAGTCGCGCGTGACTGCCACGCGCCACCCTTTGCCAGCCATGCGCCACCCTGCGCGCGCGTTTCCCTTTTTGTTTCCGATTTTTCGTGTTTTCTTCTGGTCAATTCTTAACCCTTTTTCCTCCATTTATATTATTTATAGTTTTCATAAATTAAAATTATGATTTTTATTGTTTTCATATGTTTTTAAATAAAGTTGAGTTATTAAAAATCTGATTCTTATTATCTATGAATTAAGTTATAATTTCAGATTTATTATTTTATATTCAAAGTTAGTTTTAAATATAGAAATAAGGAATTTTGAGGTTTTTAAAGCCTAAACTTATAGTATTATATTAAAGGTTGCTAAAGGTAGAAACTTTGGTGTTTTTAAAGTATTTTAAAACAAGTTTGAAGCATTTTAAAATAATTTATATTACTGTGAATTAATTTGAATATAAATTCATTGTTGTGTTATTATTTTGGTTTGCGGAGAATTTACCATAAGTGACTTCTAGTGTTTTAAAGTGGTCTCTCATTCTGTCTACACAAGTTGGTCGCTAATTTGGTGTTGGGACAAGAAGCACACAGCCTTTTTAAATTGTTTCCAATACTTATACAATGTCTCAGTAGGTAATCGTACAACTCAGCAAATGTCCTTCCTAAGTTCCGAGTAAACAAGTTGCAGGAGATAATTTATCAAGAAAAGTTTTTTGAAGTGCATCCCAAGTCCATAAGAAATAATTAAAGCTAATTTTCTTAATCTTCTCCCTAAATACCTTAAGAAATCAAGTGAGGATCCTCATTTTCATTTAAAGGAGCTTAGTGTTGTTTGTTTACTATAAAACAAGAAGGAATTGAACAAAATCACATTAGACAACATGCCTTCCCATTTTCTTTGTATGACTTCAGCCAAAAATTGGTTATTTTCCCTTCATGTTGGATCTCTTGGGATGCACTTAGCTTCAAACAACTTTTCTTGAAAAAGTCTCTCATGCAAGTCGTATTGGATCTATTATTTGTGGAATTAGACAATTACCTACTGAGATATTATATGAGTATTGGGAACGATTGAAAAGGCTATCCGCTTCTTATCCCCAACACCAAATTAGCGACCAACCTTTGAAGCAACAGCAACAGAATCATACAATAATGTGAAAATGTGATGGACACAATGTAGATAACACTACTAAACCCGAAATTGGCAAATATATAAAAGTTAAACTTGTACAAAGCAAAAGCTGGAGCTGCTAGTCGGTTGAGACACCTAATTTTCACTCCCAAATTGCTTATGAATGTCTTCAAATGATACCGTGGCAGATCCCCTCCTTTTAGCCTTCTGTTGAGATGAATGCTCTTTCCACCCTGTCATAAAGATCACCTGCAGCATCCACAACAAAAAAAGGAAAGACTACATATAAGGTTTATTATACTCTCGTAGTCATACTCCTTGCACCTCCCGAAGGTAATTTGTAGGGAGGAGTTGATCATACAGATGAGATTATCATCTATAAAACTTCAAATTTTCTTATGTGATTATGAAATATCTAACATTTAAATCAGCCAAAAATACCAATATAACTGAATCTGCATGAGAAAGAAAATGAAGGAGGCAGCATCATAAGTCCCTAAACTGAAAACGACTGCATAGGATACCATGTCTCCTATTGAAAAGTATTCATATTAGCACACTGTCTAAATACAATAGAAAGATAACAAGTAAATCTATATTGAGGGGACGATATTCATAATAAAAGGATCTAACTACATGATGAGGCATGCATCATAGATTTTACTTGTTCACTGATGACATTCAGTAAGGTTAATGAGGACCCTATTCAACATATGCAGCGCCAGCCAGACTCCACACCAAAAGAATCACAAGAAAAGCATAATATGACCAAAATGTCAGCTATAAATTCTTCCTTAAGCTCATTTGCCATGTAATCAACCAGAAAATAGTAAAACAATAAGAGATTAAACAGCAAAGATGGGAAAACAGTTGAGCAACAAATGTAGTGTAAACCACCAAGAAATTCACGGCAGTTAATGGTTAAGAGTATAATCAGTCGCCCACTCCAAGGGGCATTTAAGACCCTCTGCAATTCTTCTCTTCCACTTCCGCTCTTTAGTTATTGACTATTGAGACCTAATTCAGAATAAAAAGAATTCCCAAAATAACTCTTATATTCCCCCTTCATGCAATGACCAATGATATAGGATTACAGAGAACATAGAAATGGAGAGGATCCTCACTTACTCCAAGGGAGCTCGTATGCTATTGGATAAATATGGAAATTCAACAGTAACTTAACAAGAGTAGCAAGTTCATATAAGCAAGACTTGATCCTAAAAGGTAAGGCATCACTAATAGGCTCACACCTTTTTTTCAGAGTGTCATAAACATAAACTGGAGACATATATTCATTTCCAGGAAGAGTGGTAGCAGCATATGAAAAGAAGACATTGAACAGAGTTCCAAAATCACCTGAAATGTCGCAGGAACAGTGCCATCTTCTGCTCCAAACATCGATTGATAGACAGCAGCCGTTGCCAATGCAGTCTCTTTCTTCAAGATCTGGAGTCATTACATATGATCAATGCCTCATAAGATGCTGAAGCACATAAAAAGATCAGTTGAAGAATTTCTCACAATGTTCCTCTGCACAAGAGCATTAGTTTCACCCATTGCACGAAGATGTTCAATCAGCTGCAAAGCTAAATCAACAGACAATTAATTACCAAACGTAGCACCAAAAGTAGCTCACATTCACATTTCAATTCATCAAACTGAAAGTTACATTCCTTTGAAGCTGGTAAACAAGTAAAACATTTTGCACCGGACATATCATATTGGAAAGGCAAAAGAACATCATGAGACTATGACTACTACCTCTGTACCATACCCCCATAATTAACTTCCCACCTTTAAGGGGCACAGGAGAATAAGGGGAATGATAATGTAGAATGAAAGAATTGAAGGCAGAGAGAGGGGGAGGGAGGGGGTATTGGAATTGTAAGAGAGTAAAGGTTTGGCTTAATTGAGAGAAAGTGACCTCAAGAAGGAAAAGGGAAGTTTTATGGAACACCCTAAAAAGAAACGTGAGAAGTCAACTAACGATGGCAGTACAGAGTTAACTTCACCTTTATTTAAAAATTCATTCGGTCAAAGTTCTTGCAGCTGTTGGGAAGAACACTCTTGGAATTGACACCTCTGACCTCACCTTATATATTACCTTTCCCTTGTTGAAGAAACCACATGTCTTTCTAAATAATTCCATAACTTCATGTGATTTGAAGGTAACAATTTGAAGTAATCCACGAAAATATAACAAAATTCTTCCTAACTACTTTTCGGGCAAAAGAAACAGATTTGTATAAACAAAATATCAATTTATGCAAGACTTTTGCCTATGAGAAGGTCTTCACACAATCCTATAGTTTCACAATACAAAAGTGAATGTCATTTACGCAATCCTGCTGTCCCCTTCTTTTTCTGTTTGCTTTTCCTTTCTCTTTGCTGGACACACACAATAAGTTTCTCTTAGAAAGGAACAAATGCTTACGTTCACAATTCACATCATCATACCCGTCTTTCCTTTGTGTAGAAATAGAGAAAACATCACCCATGTGAAATCCACAATTTTCCAAATCCCCACTAACATTGCTTCTTATTTACTGGACGGTAATGTGAAAAGGAAAAGCTAGCAAATGGCAAAACATTAATGTAAGCCAGCACCGCTTGCATATATACTGTAGCGCCTCCATGAATCCCTTGGTTCACGAAGGTGGGTGTGGCAATGGCTTGAAGGGTATGCTTTTCTTGAGCGGGTTATGAGGATGTCGTGCTATTAAAGTAGGGGGACTGAAATACCCCAATTCATCTGCAGTATAAGACCTTCTGAGTATCACAATTTCTTATGTCAAAGGAGTCATATGAATGAGCAAAATCTGGTAAATTTAGACAAATTGATACTAATGATTGTAGTAATAATGAATCACTTTATGATACCGCAAGAAAAGTGGATTTCCCTGTAGGCATCTACTGGTCAATAATGTTGGTTTCATAAGATAAGGCACAGGAAAATCTTGGCTGGATTATAACAGAGAATCCAATATGCCAAGGGCGCTTTGCCAATAGCAGCAGACATTGCACCCACAAAGCATACAGCTGGAAGCCTGGAACTGAACAGGATTATTTTTGAAGGAATGAGAAAGGAGGTTAGACCAAAATAGATACGATTTAAAAAATATTTACAGGTGTTATATTTTAACTTTTATTTTCATTTAAACAAAATTTAGCACAATATTCTAAGACTTGCAGCACTTAATTTTGGGTACCATAAAACTGGCCCTTTCGAATACTCACCATTTTCATATTTAACAGTATATTCATCTACATCAACACCTGGAAGAGTGAATCCGGCCCTTGTCAACAGGTTTCCTGCATCTCGTACCTGAGAGACCAAAGAAATGGAAAAAGTCAGAAATTTAGAGGAGAATTAAAAACATTAACATCTGAAAAGTTCAAAGAATAGACAAGAATAGAAAGACCAAGCTGTCAAAGATAAGCAAGGGAGAAGTCACAAAATCAAACATTGGCGAGTGTTAACACAAAAATTTTATTTTTTTTTTTGGTAAGAAGAAGGATCTTGACCAGACCTCAACTAGCTCATGCTAGTTTGACATTTGGAAGTAAGAGGGAGAGGTAAGGGGAAATCCCAACCCCCAAATGCCCCGAGTGGGATTTGATCCCATGACCTTGAAGTCATGAGGCCAAATCCTTAACCACTAGGCCAAGCCTTGCTTGGTGGTGTTAACACGAATTGGCCACAACAAAGCCTAATGGTGCAATTGCAATTTCTTCTTGTTCAATATATAGTGAAAGACAACTGCAAGTAAAATCCTGAACCTTAGCACTAAACTTGAATTTTATATATCATGAGTATACTATCAGGGGCGGATCTAGGATTTTTCAGACGGTGGTTCACCACCAATTAGACAATTTTTTTTCCAGAAAGTACTCTCTAATGAATATAATTCGAAAAGTAAAAAATAATAATAATTCATATGACTATAATTACAACATAGTATTTACATTAGAATTCGACGGGAATAATTTCAATCAAAGACAATGTGTGTACAAGAAATAAAAAGTCAAATTCTGAAAAGACCCAACATACTAATTAATTAATTAGGCCATACTCTTTTGGCCTGCAAAGACCTGGACTAAAAATAATTGAATAAAACTGCATCTAACTGCAAACTCCTAACTCAGCAGGAGCTAAATTGAACTGAACTTAATTTAAATTCATTGCAGAAGAAAAAAACAGAACCTTATTCACCCATCATTTTTAAATGAGATATTTTCTCAAACAACCCATATATACAAACCTAAAGAACATAGTACACCACAAACATAATAAAAAAGACATTGATTAAAAAAATCTCAACATACTTGTACTTGATACTTCTACAGTGGCGTGGCTGTCTTCAACCTTCAACCACTCACCAACCCACTCAAACTCAAACACTCTCTCTCACCCCACTGCAATTAACAAACAATTCACCATTACAATCTTATAAAATGCAAAGCCTACTCTAGCTTTCTTCTCCTCATAGCTAAACAAAGGCGATGGAGTCAGATCTGACTTACTACCAGCACCAATCTAAGTCACACTAAACTCCCACCAACTTTTCCCTATTAGCTTTCTTCACCATTTTCATTTTCAGGATTTAGGGGAGTCATTTCTTCCTATTTTCATTTTCAGTTTTGGCTGGCTGCTACTTTAATGAAAAAATTGTAATTTATTTTTTAAGGTTGGTGGTGGTGGTGCACGTGCACCACCGTGGTGTATGGTGGCTCCGCCCCTGCTCATGATAATCATTGCATGTAAAAGATTTTCATTATTTGTAATCATTGAAGTTTAATTGTTCGTAATCCACACCACAAAAATCAGATATTTAACTAGAGGCATGCACCTATGTCCACGATAATTGATGGGTGTTGCCTGTAGCTGGTTAATAGTTGGTGATTTTGCACAACATACACACTGTTATAGGGCAAAAACAAGTAGCAAGCCATATCCCCCTTGCAGAAAGAAAAACACAAGCATTTGGTGGCAACACTAGTGACCTTGACATTCAAGCGCACATCTGCTACAAGACTCAAACTAAAGGAAGTTC
Organism: Patellifolia procumbens; assembly: GCA_947645195.1. NCBI lineage: Eukaryota > Viridiplantae > Streptophyta > Magnoliopsida > Caryophyllales > Amaranthaceae > Patellifolia > Patellifolia procumbens. Next base: position 370,507 of record CANSGD010000466.1, read on the forward strand.
AAAGGTAGTCCCACAGGCCACAACCCTAATTGATTCAAAACCTACCTTTTATGAAAAATGAAGCAGAGACACGGATAGATGTGCACTATATCAGCACAAGACTATTCTCACAATATAGAACCTCGTATCACATCAGACATCATGGAACAAAACCAAAACAACTCCAAAAGACAAAGTATTTAACATCATCAGCAGGCTTATGTTTACTACTGTTCTAACTATGGCTTTACCAGTTTACCCTATAAATTCCACTAAGAAAAGAGAAGTCTATCAAAATACTGAAGCAGCATAATGGATGAGAAACACCAAGTATCTAAGTCAGCAAGTGACACACAAAGTGCACAGAGAAAAAAAAAATCCCTTCAATATTAAAATGTAATATATTGTGCAAAGCATCCTTTAGATATCCCAAAAGGCTCATCCAAAAGTTAGTGTGCAACTATGACACTAAGCAAAACCCAGAGTGTGAAAACTCTACTTTTTACTTGTTTGCAGTCCTTGTGAGAACAACCATTAGGTAATGCAATGTCAAAAAACTTGAGCATGCTGGCGTTCATGTTACCACACAAAAAAAAATCAGTCTAGAAGGAATTCTACATCTCAGAAAGAAAAAACAAAGACTTCCCAAGCTTGCATGTTAATCATGCTGATTTGGCAGCTTCAAAGGTACCTAATTGAGTTAAGAATTTAAAGTTGTCGGATTTGAGGCTGCCTGGATTTGCTTGTGGGTGACTAAGAATTAATAGTCGTGCATGTTGCATCATATATCTCTGTCTTGGGACTGAGAGCAAAATAGTAAGAGTTCATTCTTCGACAGCGTAAAGTGAAAAGTTAATCAACTGGAAAGTATGACATGCATACATCCCACGACACATAAGTTAGAATTTTAAAACACTGACTTGTTAAGCACCAATATCATGCTTTTGTATCATATAGGCCAGTACCAGATGGAGGGGCCGAGTGTATTCACATACCGATAAAGCAATTATTCATATCTTTTATTCTAATCTCCTTCTTCTTTATTCAATAAGAACTTGATCTCTCTCCTAATTGCAGTGATTTAATCTCAATACTGGGCAGGTGGAAGGCCACTTGCACACTGCAAAGGTGCGTTCCTAATTCAAGAGTTTTGAAATTCAATTAAAAGCTTTACGATAAGCTGACACGTTATGCCTCTCACTCTCTCAGCACCTTCACTTTTTTGTACCACTACCTGTCCTAGCTCAACTAGATTTGCAGTCATCCATTTTCTAGCACTAGTAGTTTTCAATGATTATATTCAAATTTTCCAATTGGAGAACCCATTAAAATGAATTTGTGTGGTTGACCAGAAGAAATCTTTTTTATGCATAACTGGCATTAGGATATGTTCAGTCTTTTCGTTGTAGCCAAACAAAGTGTTGGCTATTCAGATAAATTTGCGGAGAATGGTTTATTAAATTAAGAAACATTGTACAAAGAAAGAATCCAAGAAACCGCCATATGAAACTTAATTCCTAGACTTAGATTCCACTTCTATGTTTGATTCAAAAGAGAAAATTTTAAATTGAGCATTATTTTCAATGATAAGTATAGTTTAAAGAAAATCATGTTTTGAATTTCCTTTTCCTTCTTTTGGTTCCTCATCAGAATGCAAATGGATCGGAAAAGAGGGAAATGGAGGGTAGGAGTGGAGAAGGGAAAGGATAGGGAGGACCAGAGGAAAGAGGAAACAAATGAACAACCTTGGAAAAACAATTTTTAGTTCTAAAAATGATATTTTCAACCTTTTACATTTCAAACAAAGAAAGAAGATGATTTTAGTTTTCTCGGGAAAGGATTTTCCTTCAAACAGCCTTTTTGGACTAGGACTGGAAGGCTGGAGAGTAAGAACAAATACCTGTGCCAGAGGAGATAAACGCGGACTAATGCCACCTTCACGCTCCATTTGTGCTATGGTACATGCTATCCTCAACTCTCTAACCATTGCCAAATATAAAAATAATCAGAACCCTCAACATCCAAAAGGCTAGAATATCCATAATTTTGAGAGTTGGATAACAACTTTAATGTTTCTCCACCAAGAATAGCAGCTAAAAAGAGCCCATCAGGCTTCAATGCCAATCTACACTGCAGTAAACAACAATTTTATAACATTAAACTTGACAAAGACGTATCAACCTGTTGTTAGTTGTCTACAGAGGGAATACATACATGAATCTGTTGGCACAAAAGCATATACCTGTATCATGGCTCCGGGAAGATCATTTGTCCAGTGCAATCCTAAACAGCTGATGACCAGATCCAATGAACTATAAAAAAGTAGCTATGAGGTCTAAGGCGGTTGTTAAACATTCATTTATTAAAATGAAACGAGCAGAGCTTCTAGTTAATTCTCTTATCAAAAATAGGGATCCCAAAAGGGCAATGTGTATTAATGGCATAACTTTATTTCCTCAAAGGCATATATATAGTCATTTCAGAAGTCATATCAAGGAATAACTAAGCGCACCATTCTTTCATTGGTAGAAACTCTTCATCGCCTACGACAAAAGATGTTTCAACATTTTGGTCAGGCATATCCTTCTCAGCATTCTTACATAATTTGACCATATCGATTGAAGTATCCATCATAATAAGCTTTTCAACGCCACCTGATATTAGGACGGACCTTAAGATTAATTGGATAAGATCATCTAAAAAATAAAGACAGTACTCATTACCTCAAATAATACGTTCCTATGGGCTAAATGTTCCGCATACAAACTAACATGCATTCTTGGGACAGGTAACTTCCTCCAACAAGCCTCAAATCCAAAACCTCTAGATATTGTGGACCGTGGCCAACATTTAGGTCAGGCACTTGCACACAATCAAACATTCTGTCTCTAGATGAGCATACACAACTTTTCAATCGGGACATTTCACCATTTTCTTAAATGGTTAGTTGGTTCACCTATTTAGTGAGAAAAACACCAGCTTCATGTGAGACAACCTTCATGTTTCTCTTACTCTCCTTTTCTCTAGCTTTTTGACGATTTCCTTGATCCAAGTGAAAAAGCTAAAGCCCCAATTATTAAACAAAAACGGAGGGAGTATTCTGATTATTATGTCACACCCTCCCCCTGTTTTATTCCCCAAAATAAGTTTTTCTGTTTTCCAAAAAATAAGTGTTTTCCTATGCAATAATGTTCTCTTTTTACTTTCTTCTTCTTAATTCTTGTAGCCCGTTTACAAATAGCTTTTCTTTGACAGATTAATGGTAAGGCTTGATACATCTGAATCACGCCACTATATCTCAATGGGTCAATAGGACATATTGAGTTGTTTTCGCTGCTACAATTATTAAGAATAACCAGCTTAACGCCTTTCCTCATGGACCAGGCTATTCTCATTTGCAAGTTTGTTATGCATGCATAGCTAGTACTCCTTTATCCCTTTGTCAATAATTCTAGGTAGTAAAAATGCCCCAGCTCCAAATAAGTACAAAAGGCAAAGTACTTGCAACTCGTAAGACAATCCGGTGGTGAGTTTGAATGCTATTAACTTGAAATCAGGATTAACATACGTCAAATGACCAAAGCCTTTCTTGATCATCAGCGCACTGAGAATAATATAAAAAATCTCAGAATTTTGTAGAGGACAGAAAGGCCATGAATTTAAAAGTCAGTATGGGTAGTTGGGTACCCATGACATATGGAAAAATGGCTTGGAGTTAATCATTTCAGAAGCCAAAACATACAAGACGTCTCACTTCATGTAAAAATAAGAAGGCCCCTCCACAGCATTCCATTAATACGACAAATATCCACACAAAGCTATTCAAAGCATTATCGATCAGCTATTAGAGTCTCAGCGGCAAGTCCAAAATGTAGAAGTTCAATTAAAAAGTTACTAGTGGCTCAGATGATAAAATGACGAAGATGCTTTTTGATATATGATAATACGAGGAATAGACATTAAAATGAGTCCATCAGGCAGCTTTGCTACAATCAAATTCAGTAATCATGTGTTTGTGGTCGAGTCATATCATCTCAATTGAATTTGTTTCCCATGTTGTTTCAACTCAAGTGCAATACTACTCAATTTCCAGCTTCTCACTCACAGAAAATGACTTCAAGGACTATTTCTCTGGACCCTTATGGCCCTGCTTATTTCTGTTTGCACGCACGGCCTAAGAAAAAATGACATTGGAGGTGATACAAACATCTAACCAAGAATGTGAACTTGCTATGAATTTGCTAAATTCCTTTTTAAAAAAACAAAGTGCAAGTTATAGCTTACTAGCTCTGGAAAACTTAAGCAGAAGGCCTTCCAACTTCGATCTTCTTGATTTCAAGGATCATGGCTTCCTTTTATTAACAACAACATGCATGTTCATTTTTTTTTCTCACTAATTCTTTTCCTGTACCCATAACAAGGCAGGAATTTTATCTAGAAAACCATGACAATGCAGAAACATAAAGTTTAACCTCTTACCCCGTCCGCGCAGCAAATGCCTGATTGCCTGTAGAGACCCTCCAAGGCATAATGCGGTAGGAAAGGCTTTTTTGCAATCCTACAAGTAAAAGAGAAACAATAAGATTCTAGTGACAATAAAATCAGTGGATACATTAGCTAATTAAGTACCTTATCCTCTTTGTCATATAACTTTTTTGAAAGACATAGAGAAGAAGCATAGGTACATGATTTATGGCACCTAATTAGCTATGATTCCATGCTCAAACAATTAATCTCCCTACTGCAGTTATTTAGTTGTATCAAACCCAGGAGGTATTCCTCAAACAACTAATCGCCCAACAAACATGTTGCCAAGAAAAAAAATAATTAAGATTACAATAGAATCTGACTCACACAATAAAGTTGCTTCAAGGACTACCATACTACCATCAAATTCTTGAGGTTATAAAAATAAAGGGAAAGAAAGAAAAAAAAAATCAAGGATTAGGTATGTTCTCTTCGGCCGAAAATAACTAACTCAATTAAACTAGAAAAACTGAACTGAATTGATAGATAGTAAAATGTGAGAGTAAAAGCATTGTCAAGAGCTGAGCTGAACTGAAAAATAATTGAGCTGAAGTGAGTTGGAAGGAAAGTAAGCTGACAGGCCCTTAGTGGCATGTGGCGTCCACCATTTAAAAGTTAGGTATAAACAATAAGAAGAGTCAGCAAGTTGCTATAGATGATCTAGTAGAAACATCTATACAACTTACTAAAACAAAAGCCACTAAATGAGTTTTACCTCCAACCCTACTAAATTCCCCCCTAAAGTACCTTTCCCTTCTATGTGTAATTTTTCTTATCCTTCTCTATTATGCTTTGATGAATGGGACACCAAAAGCCTCATTATTGATGTACTATGCATGTTCTTATCAAAAACATTAATAAGATGCAATCAACAGCATAGACATGCCTTTGAGGATTGTATTCATTTAAGTTTTAAAAAAAAATTATAAATGCACCTTTTTTATATGTACTATACTAGGACAAATTAAATTTAGAAACAACAAGAGTTAATGGATTGGGCATTATACCAAGAAACAATTCCAAGTTCAATGATTTTTCACTTTAAATTTTTTTATAATCACGTCATTATATGCTTACCATTCATACGCTTATCAGTCATTGTGAATATGTGAGAATGCTTTGGAAGCTAAAGTGTCCCTATCCATACCATTAAATTTTGGGGAAGGAAAAGACAATTAAGGAAAAACTAGCTAAAGTACATATAAATGTATGCCCTATACTCATGTGCCTCATATATAATATACATATGTAGCCTACTTATCAATATTTGATTTATATTGTTTTTATCATCATTATACCTCTTTCTCATAAAGTACTACCTCCGTTCCATAGGTATTGCAACCTTTGACATTTTGCACTATTCATACACTACCCTTTGACCCTCTTTTGTGATTTATACACAAGGATAAATATAGCCATGTGGGATCTTGTTAGATTCGTCTCGATATATGCTTAATTAAAATTTACTTTATATAATTTTTACTTAAATAAAATTAGAGATATTATCGTCTAAAGTAGTGCGTTGGGAGGCGTAAAACTCCCTATGTTGCAATACACATGGAACGGAGGTAGTATTAGTTTTAGAACCGTGCATACAAGGGCATTAAAGTTGGTCAATTGATTCCCTAATTCATTAGATGCATTTGCATAACTTATTAACGACCATCCAGCCAATAACTTCAACCATATTGTAAAAAGGAAAATTACATACTTCATCACAACAAAGCATAAACTGCAAACTGAAGGCCATACTTACACAAAACTACAAAGGGAAGTATTCCCTCCTTTCTATCACTAAAGGAGCTGATTCTAACATAAATGATGGTAAATATTTACAACCAACACAAACTTGGGCAACTTGCAGCATAAAAATATACCAGCCGAGAAACAAATGGAGCCACATAGATATGTCATTCAAGCCATAAGATATCCAAATCTAAAAGTTCTTCTATTGTAGTTAAGGTGATATAAAAAAACAAGAAGCTTACCTCTAGGCGATCCAGAAGATTCTCAGCCACAGAATTCACAAATGAATCATCTGAGCGTGTCAACCACGCTGCTCGATCACGCTGCAAAGCGAAAAAAGAATTTTGGAAGCCAATTAATACAAGTACTGAGCTCACCAAAACAAACTACAAGCACTATTACAAGGAAACTTAAGAAGTACTTCATATAATTTTCTGTTCACATGGAAATCTCACCATCCATTGTGCAAATGGCAAAGTAACATTCAAATAGTCCATTTAAATGAATGCGTGAGGTCGTAAGTTAAACTAGTATAATGAAAGATACAGTTATCAACACGGCTACAATGAGATATAGAGCTATAGAGTTGCACCAACCACTATTTGATTGACAAGCGTCACGATATAGCAAATGAAACACATTTGCAAAACTAATCACAATAATTTGAATACATCCTTTCTAGTGGGTTAAAAGCAACATTTCCAACCATGAAATTCATAACTAGCAGTAAAGTTAGAATCTTGAAACTATTAACACAATCCTTATGTCTAATCTATAAGGGAAGAGGGGGAGACACCAAAAAGGAAAAGGTACAATTACACCTCGGATAAAATTGTAATAAAATAACTGAATTTCATCATTTAAAAATTTAAAAGTAAGGATAAAATGTATACAAACAAGCAATGTCAAGTCTCTAACGAATATATGTGAACATACATATATCCGTTGCCTAACATTTTTGGTGGTATAGTTAACGGAAATAATAGTATTTTTCTTTTGCAAGATAGTATATTCTTTAAGAAAAGTAGTATGTATGAATAGATATTTTGACAGCTATATTGTGATATAAAAGCCTTTGGGGGGAGCAGCTTGAGCGATCGCTTTGGGCCTCCGATTTTGAGGGGGCCCTCACACGTAAAAAATTACTTAAGAAAAGAAGTAAGTACTTAAATTTTTACTAACCCTAAGCAAATATTCTTACCTCTTAATTTTCCTTCACATTTCTATTTCGTAATACATATTTTGTTGTTTGTAAGGCCCCACGGTAGGAAAAAGTTCGAGACGGCTCTGAAAAGCCTGATAGTCTTGTATCTAGTATATAATTTTTAGAGTTTAATATACTAATTCACTTCATAAATATACGACTTTGTATAATAGATATACTACTTTTTTCGTTGAATTTTACCATCCATATAGAAATAGATGTATTGTATTACTCTATACAAACTGCCATTAACCTTTATACACTTAGGCCTTGTTCAGTTCAACTTATTTTTACTGAACTAAACTTATTTTTACTAAACTGAACTTATTTTTACTGAAGTGAACTTATTTTGCTGAACTGAACTTAGTTTTACTGAAATGAACTTATTTTTGCTGAACTGAACTTAGTTTTACTGAAATGAACTCATTTTTGCTGAACTGAACTTATTTTTACTGAATTTACTGAATTGGACTTATTTTTACCGATTTATGTTGTTTTTTCTTCTTTGCACTACTGGATTTTACTGAAGTGAACTTATTTTTGCTGAACCAAAAAAATATGATTATAACTGTTAGTATGCCTTGAATATCTGTTGGTTCGAATAACCAAGCACGGTTAGCGAAGCGCCTTGGTGGGCGTAAAGGGGGCAACGCCCTCCTTAGCTTTTCGAGTGTTATAAGGTTTGACTAACCTTATATTCTATTATGTGTTTTAGGCTCATGTCTGTTTAGGTTAATTCTAAGGGTGTTATATAAACCCTTCGGTTAAACCTATAGCCGAATTAGAATGAATTGAATGTCTATTCACTCATCTGATTATTAGTGTTGCCTAACACAATTCTGTATTCTATGCTTCTCTCTCCTAATAAACTATTCTCCCTCTGATCCGGTGGAAGTAGCTAGCACATTGCTAGTGAACACGTTAAATTTTGTGTGTGCTTTTATTGCTTTCACGTTCTTATTTATTCTTTATCGCCTATTCTGTTACAACAATTATGTCATTGGGTCAGTGCTACAAGTGAAATTAGCATATTTACAACATACAAGTAAAGCTCCCTAATCAGCAATAATAACGAAATTCAAGTATTTTGAAATTAGAGCAATTAGCTTGAACAAGATATTGATAGGCAACATCTAGTATCATTCATTCACTACTTATATTATATTATGAATATGAATGATACAGTCAGCTATAAGCAATGAGCATGATAAGAGATTACAGATGAGACTAGTAACTGAATAACTGAATTGTGCAAGTGGTTAGAAATAAGATTTGTTAGTTACAGAAGTGAACTATAAATATCTTCGTAATAAACATCTTTGTATTCATTCATTCAATAAAGAGTTACTCCCTTTCACTTACTCAGATTCTCTCAATGATCTCTAAATCCTTTCTCTCTCTACAAATACTTCTGACTTAATCAATGAAGAGATTAGTTTTAATTTCAAAATGAGGACATGAAATAGAAGAAAATGTAGAAAAGAACCTGTTTACGTTTGAGATCACGATCGAAAATCTTGACTCTAGCAGTAGTGGATGCATCAAGATTGTGTGTGCAAAATGAGGTACGCCTCTCTTTTGAACTTGCTCTGATCCAGGATGATAACGACTGTCTGCGGAAAATGGAATTGAATGCTCTCATTGTTTCTATGTTTTCTTCGAATTTTGGATTTACAGACAATCACATAATGACAACTCGTTACACACTTGATGTTGATCTTAAGGATATTGTTTCCGCCGAATGCCGATGCACTTCTTTTTAAGGATAAGAAGGGGGTTACTACTGCTAAGGAGACTAATGCTATGTTTGAAGAGAGGTTCAAGACTGGAAACAATCCTTGCTTTTTCTCCAAACTCCCAAGTTCTACATTCAAGTTTTTGGTTTGCATTTAATTTAATTTTATTTTGACTTAAATCTTATTCGACATGAATAATGCTTAAAGTATCGTTAATTAACTCTACGCGTCATTTTCAAAGTTATTTACCATCATATTGTTTGCGTAGGATTGGACAAGTACGAACCTATTTTTTATAGCTTCAGCCACAAATCGCTACTGCTTGGTCTTAAAATTTGGATCGTTGATAGTAGCGGTTTTGGGACCAAGTAGAGGTTTTACCTGCTTGTTTTTTAAAAAAGTTTCGAGTGAATATAAGTGGCGAGTTTTCCAAAGCAAAAACCGCTACTTGGATTAGCGATTTTGGTCCTAAAACTATTACTTGGAGTAGCGATTTTGGTCCTAAAATCTCCAAATAGCGGTTTTGGTCCTAAAACCGCTACTCCAAGTTCCTTTGTGATTTCGCCACTACTTGTAGAATAAAGGGAAAATTCTACCACGCGGCAATTAGGCATGCTTTGTTATATGGCACCAAGTGTTGGGCGGTGAAAAGACGTCACGTTTATAAGATGAATGTGGCGAAGCTGCATATGTTATAGTGGATGTATGGCTACACAAGAAAGGCCCGATTAAGAAATGAGGTGTTCGGAAAAAGTTAAGAGTTATATCTATTGAAGAAGAGATGAGGGAAAAACGTTTAAGATGGTTCGGTTATGTGAGAAGGAGACCAAATGATGCTCCGTTAGAAGACTTGAAAAGTGGAGAAGTAAGGGGCATGGAAAGACCTAAGATGAAGTAATTGAAAGTGATATGGGTTTACTTGGCATCAATGAGAGCATGAGCTCGGGGATTATATATACTGTGTTAAGTAGACTTTTTGAGCGTTGGAGAAAGGTGGGTGGAGAGTTAGGATTCACGTGGAGGAAAATGGTGTAATTCCCTTATTTATTTGTTTATCTTTAATGTGTTTATATTTGTGTATAAAACTTTTTTGTCACACTTGTCGATATCATCTATTTTTTCAACGATTTCAGATGACGATTCATGTTAGCCGACCCCAAATCATTTTGGGAATAAGGCTTAGTTATTGTTGCTTTATTCTTTAAATAATACTCCCGCGTCCCATATTAATCGATTCACTTCCTTTAGTCATCCGTCTCACATTAGTTGAAACACTTCTGTAAATGGCATGCGAGTACGATAGAAATATTATTTTATTAATATTAATGATTCCCACATATAATCAATTAATAATCCCACCAACCCCGAACTCCACCAAGGCACCAACATGTACTTTATATACTAGAACAAATACCAAATCAACTACTCTTAATAAAATAAGTTAGTCAAATAACACTCCTAAAATTGTGCCAGTCAAACCGTATCATCTAATATGGGACGGAGGGAGTAATGATTTGTTTCCCTAAATAATACTCCTCGGAGAAGTAAATCTCATTTTACGCGAATCTGAAAACTATTTCCCTTCATACTGTCCACATCAGCAGCTAAAGTTTATTTATTTATTTTAAAAAAAGCGCTAAGTTGGCTGCTAATAGTTATTAGCGGCTGAAATGTAATTGTTACTACCATTAACAGTTCAAACCAAGGTTGTTAGAATCGAGATTCTACTTTGGATATTAAGGGCCACTCAGAATCGGATCATAGAACCGAAACGTAGATCGCACGATTCTACAAACACGATAATCAAGATATATGCTCTTATCATCGGTTTTAAAGGCCAAAAACTAAAAAGATGGTAGTTTAAACATTCAAATTATTGGTATCATTAAATCTAATAGAAATTTCTTAAGTTTTCGCTAGCTAAAAGGAAGTTATAGAATCGTAACTAGAATCGTATGGCTATATTTGAATCGTAGAATCGTACGATTCTACACCAGGATCACGATTCTACACTAGGATCGCGATTTTAACAACAATGGTTCAAACACTAAGATAGTTACCGTCATTAACAGTCTGCTCTTCCAACCGCTTATGGTAGGGACAGTTTGGTATGCTGTGTTTTTTATTGAATTACTTATGCAATAAAGGAAATGCTATAATTCTTCAAGCATTTGAACCTGTAAACAAAATTCATCAAACCAAATCTGAAGATCCAAAACCAAATCCAAAGATCTTAAATCCACACCAACTTTCCAACTCCAAAGATCCAAAACCGTTTATCCAACTCCAAAGATCCAAAACCAACAATTCATGTCATCCAAAACCAACCAAAACAAAATTACCTAAACCAATTCACATTCATCCAACCAAATACAATTTATCTTAACTAATATCAACACCAAATTGTCTATGAACGGTTTACATAAAAACCAAATAAGAGAGGTAAAACTCTACAATTTAAAAACAAAAATATCAAAAATGTTTTGATACTGTACAAGATAATCGACAAAAGTAGCTCTTATTTCCCTTATTTAGAAGGTTGTGAAGATCAAAGTCCAGGCCCATCGAACTCTGAAATTGTATTTAGCAATAAAGTAGAAGTTGATAGTTGTCAATAAGCCGGTTGTCGAGAGGAGATGAACTGACCAATGGTGACATGAAGGAGGTAGTTTGGGTCTTATGGTCGAAAAGGTTGTCAAGGGCCACATCGGGCTTAAAGGATGAGGGCACTTCTTGCACGATGTAACCATGTCCAGCGGGGTGATAACATTGATGCTCATTGCCCTCAAGGTCGTAATAGACTAATTGTATAGCTGGTATCCCATCCATCTACATCCGCAATGACTGGACGATCTCTAGAGTACCACTGCGCCGATAAGCCACATCATCATAAAGCGTATGGGCCGCACATAACCGAAAATTGCACCATAAGTCTAAAACATATAAGAAACCAAAGATAAATATGTTATTAATCATATTTATACCACGACGTCTCCGACTGGTTGGTAATGCGTGGAAGGTTGTTGTCGTGTAGGACCAGTAATGTGCAATTTGGTGATACAAAGATACCACCTCACGCACTCATCCATCACTCCAATGTGGCCAGCGAATCCTACAAATGGCATACCCCCACTAGTGGCAAAAACCTTATTTAGTCCGGGCCAGACCAGTATACTCTCAAACCAGCTAAAAATTCACTAGCATGGGAACAGCTAAAAAATAGATTCAAATTCAGCCTGGGTTAGACCAGTATACTGTCAACGGATCCAGCCTTCGGAGGGAAGTTGGATCTGTTATGGCCGGTGATAACTGGTTCGGCCTTCCCCTAGGGCCGGATCCGTTAAGGGCCCCAAAAAATATTAATTTTTCAGTTTTTACCGAAAATTAATATAAATATCACATTTGACACAAGTACTATACAAGATATTTTAACCATCCCCCGCTGTACGCACCAGCCACCCCCACCCCGGTGCACGCACTGCTGCGCACCAGCTCTCACCCCACCCCTGCTGCACCCAGCCACCCCCACCCCCTGCTGCACAGGAGCCCCTCACCCCCACCGGCACCCCCGACAACCCACCCCCTACAGTCCTCAATTCTTCTTCGTTCTTTGTTAATCATATAAATCTTGTCAATGTATCTGCAAATATTATTAACAAACATATAATTGAATTCTTATATAATTCAATAAATCAGAGCAAAATATTACACATAAAACAAGCAAAAAGAATTCAAATACATAGCTTAAAACTTTGATCGACAAATCTTTTTTGTATCAACTTCTCAGTATCATCACTCTTTCTATAAAGGAAGTTAGTCGAAGATGCCAGGGTTGTTTTTCCTACAACTTCCCGGCCCACAATGGAAACAGCAGAAAGGCGAACCTGCAGTTGAGAACCAAGGGGGCTAGAAGGACGGCCAAAGTATTTGCCGATATGACGCATTAGCGTCTGGGTGTTGTCAGATAGACCAGAAGAAGTTATACTGTTTTCTGAAGTCGAAGGTAAATCTGAATCAAAAGTTTGTCTGACAGAGCCTGATGTAAGGTAAGGCCGTAACCATGTCTTCCCTAGGGCCAATCACATTATTACCCCATGAAGATGGCTGCAAATGATGCTCTGCGTCCTCCTGTTGTGACAATGTTTAAGCTTCCGCCATCAGTTTCTTCAGCTGTTCAATTATGTCATGAACTCGAGCTTCTAAGGCCTTCAATACTTTCATGGATTCCGACCAAGCTTTGGCATCATCCAGAATTGACATACACTTGTTCAACTTTCCCCCCTTCATTTATTTCTCCCTTGGCAATTTAAAAGCATCAATCTGAGTTTTTGCCAACGAAGAAACTTCCTTTATACTTGCAGCAAGAGGGACCAGCTCATCCTCCTCTTCATTATCTAATTCTGCAGCTTCCAGCAGAGTTTGCAAAGCTCGTCACTCGGGTGCCACTGATTCTGTCTCACCTTCCAAACCTTGTGTCAGTGGCGATTCTTCATTCTTCAGTTATCAGATCTATGAGGCTTCCCAAAGTTGCAGCAAGCTGACCTACTTGCTTGTCAGCCTCAACTGTTTCCATCATTTTCAGCTGCTCTGATCTAAATTGTTCACCTCTAGTTCCTATTTGCGTAGCTAAAACTAATCAGAAGTAAGGTTTATGAAGAACAACATAGCACTGATGAGTTATGATACAGACTTGAGATTAATAGAAGGAAATGGAAGTGATCAAAAGTAAAGATGAAGTGCTAGTGGAGAAAAGAAAGGTGACAGACAGAGATATTAAAGCAAAAGAGCAATCTCAAAGAGTAGTAGTAGACTAGTAGTAGTAACAAAACGAAAATCTAATCAGCCATTCAGAATGACGATAAACAGAAATGAATTAAAATCAAGCCAAAGAAACGTATTTTGATTGGAATATCATTTGGGGAATGAAGTGCAGCTTCGAAGCATTGTCTTGACAGCATGCATACAAGTTTAGGTGTTCATTTACAATATGGGGAAACAAGTTTAGGTGTTCATTTACAATATGGGGAACCAAACCATAAGGAGACTGATCAACAAAACAACCAATAAGCATATATCAAGCACATAATGACATTCCTTTGTCACTTAGAGGAAGCCAACGCATATATACAACAGGTTCTGCGCCAAATATTACAATCAAGCGAAGTCTCTTAAACCAAACATATAGTGCATGTGATCTATACTTGTTCTTACAAGCTATGTTACTCGGACTCGGGGTTCTCAGGGGAAACTTCAGCATAAAAAGACCTAGAAAAAGAGTATTAATCATGAATAAATACTATAGAGGCACAATGCTTAAACATACAGCAGAGTTCAGTCCACAAGGTCTTAACATATATATTTGCTCCATAGTAGTTTGACCCCAAACTGTATCAAATCATTGCATGCAAGGGACTTCCTCAAGGGTATAATAATACAGTATGTCTAATATGCTGTGAGCCAACATAACTTGGACAGATTCAAACTAACTGATTGAGAAAATAAAAAATGAGCCTTGGCATTGAATTTCTAGAAAATAGTAATTTAGATTGAAAAAACAAGCATTTGGGTGGCTCACACACTCCCAAACTTGAACAGGCACCTAATATTCGATCCTAACCTAGACAACACCAGATATCACATCAACATCACCAAACTTATGCTACACTCATAGAGATCTTAAAGTAGACGAAAGCGAGAAATAGTAAATAGGCTCCAAAGAGATTCATGACACGCTATCATTTACACTATACAAGGCATGCGAGACCACCCGGGAATAAAAAATGTGGTTCTTAAACAATGCAGATTCACCATCCTCCATAAGCAAATTGTTAGTGAAGTGCACAAATATAAAGGCTTACAGCTGCAACAACCAAGAAAGTATCTGCTATCATATATCTAATCCATATTTTAATATCAAACGCAATTCATCCTTGCCACAGACAGGAATATTCACCCACAATATAACAGGTATGAATGTCCACATTAAACAGGTATCTTGAGAAATAAACCCAAATACAAAGTCTAAACTTCAATGGGTGATCTCTGTCAGTCTTATCTTCTTAGAAGTTTCTGCCAGCTTATGTGATTGTGAGTCTGTCTTGAAAAGCAGTAAAACAAAGATAAAAAACATGAAGTATAGTATATTTCTACAAAATGATACTCAAATGTAAAAATTTGCAGTCCCATTCACGATGAACACAATTAAGCAAATTATCATCTTTAAACTAGTCTATTCATATCATAGACTAAACCAAAAGCATCAAACATATAACAATATAAGTGTTTCGCTGCTAATTCTTAGCCGTGAGATATTGGATCATGCAATCGCCTTCACAATCAACCCTATAACCCCAATTGGAAACAATTGATGGCAAGAAGTAGATTGAATCCTTCAAAATGCAATTCCATTAAAAGGAAAGAAAGAGCAGATCTACAAGAAAAGGAAAGGAAAGGAAAGGTACCTGAATGAGAACAGTGGAAACAGCAAAAATGACATAGAGGTCAATGATCTGTATTGAAAAGAAAAACAGCAACATAAACTCATAAGCAGATCGAAAATTAAAAATTCGAAGTAGTAAACACTGAACACACGACATCACATAGAAGAACACTAAAACAAAATCAATGCCCCAAACCCAGCTAATGGATGTCATTAGCAGACATTAAGACACATTTTGTTTCAAGCAGTAGAAGACAATGGGCGAAGAGGCAGAGTAACTGCCACCTCAGAGTTTCCACGGGAATACAAATCCAAATTATGCTTTTTGATTACTTGTTATTCTTCCTAAGATTCTCCTGTTGATGTAGAAGCATCAGTACAAATTGCGGTTCTCATCATTAATTAGATCTCACTCGTTTCTCATAATTTTGATGGCAAGACAACTTCTAATTCGACTTCGAAAGCTTTCTAATTAATATCCATAGATCGAAAACAGGCAAGAAACAGGAAGGTTTAAGCAAAAAGACGTTTTTCACAAGGGTTTACATCAAGAGACAGGGTACCAACAACATTAAAGGCAGAGTCAATGTTTATTTACAAATCATGGGGACGACAGCCTACAGTAGCAGCATTATTTATTTAAACACAACCGCATGAGTGATAATAGCAGCAAAAACAGAAAGGTTACTGTCAAATGCTTAGCACCTTTTTAGTAGGTAGCATGAACTCCATTCGTTTGTTTATTAATTTCATTTGTTTTAGATGCCTGTGGCTCTAGTAAGTTAGTAAGTACCTTTTGACAGTCTCAATATTTCTAGCAAATCTACTCCTGCTACGAAATTCCAACTTTACAAGAATTTAGGACAACACTGCTGGGAAATGGCGGAAATGCTTTTGATTAATACAATTTCCGTTGAAATTCTTAAGGCGCTGGGCACTAGACAGAGGAGGCCAAGCTTCAGCACCCATGACAGGATCACAGGAGTATCAGCAGCCTTATCAATAGGTCGGAGATTACCTTGACATCAATAATCATAGCTTAACATACGTGTTCTATATGAACAATTGAACACAAAACTAGTCCCTCTGTGTCTACATATTCGATGTTTTCAACATCTAGATCTAAGTTCTAAGTTCGAATACAAAATACTGTGAAACTAAATCAATAATCTATAATTTCAAAGGACAATCTTTAAAACCAAAATCATAATTTTAAATGGAGTATATAAGATAAACAAGGATAATCAGAGAAAATAAAGAAGAAGGGACCTGGGCGACGGCGGAGGAAGGAGTGACGTAAGAGAAAGCGGATTGGACAAAGCCGGAGTCACCGGAACGACGATGGCCTCAGCTTGAATAGGTGCAATCTGCTGAGGCCATCACCGTTCTCCCTTCGTCTTGTTCACTGTTAGGGGGGTGCCGTGTGCGTGTGAGAGAGACGAAGAGGGTTAGGGTTTTCCCGCGTTCCTTCTCTTTTCTTTTTCATCGCTTTCTCTCTCCTCCCACGTTTTCTTTCTCTTTTTGGTGGATCACTTAACTGGTCCAGCCCTCTCTTAGTCCGGAACCTGACCTGCTGACCAGTTAAGCTGGTCTTCTTTTACACCCTTTTTAATGCTATTTATGGGTCCAAAACAAAAAGGACCAGATCAGATGTCTAGGATCAGTTAAGGTTTTTCCCACTAGTGTCTATTGGTCTTCCACTAATCTCAAGCTTGTATGTACGCATGACGTACATGTGGATACTTCTTGTCTGCAAACACCGACATGATGTCACATGCCATTGGGATGGTCTTGCTCGTACCTAAAGTGTCGTATCACTCCATCAGGCATGTGGAACTCAACTTGAACCAACTTAAGTCCAAACTCTCATCAATAACTAAACCCTTTGCCTTTATATAGGATTCAATAGGCCTCCTTTCTGATCTACTTCATCTTATTCTTCAGATAATTCCACATTTTTTTCCTAGCTTTATCTTATTTAAGGCACAATCATCTTGCTTTTCCCTAGCTTCAAGAGATGTTACCGCTGTTTCACAAAAGCAACCCTCTGTATTAGCTCCCCAACCCAATTTCATCATTAACTGCAACAAAGCGGATCAATTCGAAATTCATAAAATGAATGGAGATATTAGATCATTATTCGCCATACTAAGTGGCCTGGCGGTGAGGCTAAGGTGTATATAAGTTCTATAAAAGGCAATACCTTGCTAATGGTGAGTGAGATTGTCATCACTAACACGAAGATGTTCGAAGATTTTTCATGGCCCATGCACTCCCATACCTTGCATGTGGCTTACGGATCACATCAGCAAGAACACATGTAGCCGACTTCTCAAGGAATATGAGCATCGCAGCAATAGCACTACAATAAAAGCATAAAGAAATTGTGAATGTCTAGCATTATCTTGTACTAACTTTGTAATAGACATGAGCTATATATATAGTACCTCAATATATAAATCCAATAGGGGTTACGTTAGCCTCAAGCCTGCAACCATATCACTGTGTGCCACTTCATTCAAAGCAATACAGAAAGTAAGAAACAAAACAAGGTGCTGGATTTTTAAATGCATAAGGTGGAAGTCCTCAGATACATAATACAAATTTGAACTCCGAAATTAATCCATTACTATGTTTGATCAATTCATAGCGTCTTTTGGTACAGTTGCTCCATCTTAAGATCATGTAAGCACAAATATATAGAGAAACAAGGTTTCCGCATCAACATGAAACAAAATTTTTAACATCATCATCCCAAAATTAATTCACAATCATAATGCAGAATACATCAAAAAGATCTAAAAAATTCTAACTTAAAATAACGTACTTGAGAGTAAAGTTCTCACCTTGTTAGAGTAACAAGACCCCTATGATCTGGATCCTGAAGTGTTTGGTGCAACATCCAAATATCAGATGGGGATTCATAGGTAATCTTCTGTGAACTCTAAAAACTCTGGCCCTCAGATGAAGAGATACCAATGCTCATTCAAGGTTGCTATCCAGTGCAAACTTTTCGAATAAGTATTGGCTCCAAGCACATAAGACAACTAACGAACAAGATCAATTAAACAAAATTGCAACATGTAGAAATTTTTCTTCGGATAGCATCGTAACACACTTTTACTTTTCCTGGATCAAATAGATGAAAGATCCTAGTGGACTAGCTTGGCGTACCTCTTCAGACATTTGGGCATTCTCAAGCAACATGTCGAAATCCGTCATCACCATTCTCCATTTGGCATAATCACTGGCAGAATATGCCTTCCAACTAACTCTTTATGCTTCTACTTTAGAGATTTCATCAATTGCTATAAAATAGCATCATTAAACCTGCTCTGCAAAGATATATCAGGTCGATCACAGAGATCAAATAGAAAGCCATGGTTTCAGCAGTTAAAAGCCTCTGCAACAATATTTGTTTCGCACACCTGTAAACATTAGGCCACTTCACAGTGCAACAGCACCATATGCGTCCATGATGCATACCAGACAGCTGCTCAAAGCACAACTTGAGCTACTAGGGAAAAGACTGAGAAACAGAAGAATTTACTGAATACAAACCCAAGAAAGTAACAGCTTTGGTAACTGTTTTTGATGTAGCACTATTACCTTAAGAAATAAGAGTGACAAACTAACAACGAATTCTTAAAATAATATAACAGCTGTCTTTGGATAAGACATAAAAAGAGAATTAGTGACATCAGCTGTCTTTGGATAATACATAAAAAGAAAGTTAGTGCAATCTTACCAGAAAAAGAGTTTGTCTGTCCTCATTGATCTTATCTCATACCAAGTTTTACAACATAGTGGAGCTCTATGTGAATGTCATAGCAAACTGGAATATAGGATGGCCTACAAGTAAAATAACCCTCTAGATCCCCTATATATTTACCAAATCCCCATCTTTATGCAGAACTCATCACTCAAAATCTCCATTAAAACTCAAAACAAGGAACCTGACTTTTTTGTCTCCCAGGAACACATACAAGAACCACAGCCAACATAACCTATAATTAATTGCAGAGTCCAAAACAAGTGTCATATATAATGCTGCAGAGTTTTCAAATGCTATTTACTTCACTCGTTAGATTAACTGATTCATCCTAAGCTCAGGAATCCTCTTCAAATAGGATCTTGTAAAACCTTTTCCTTTCCTCAGGATCAAATAGACGTCCGACTTGACCTACTTGATCATCTTCTTCAGATATATCCCCTTTCTTGTCCTTCCTTTTCTCTAACTTAGGCACAATGATACCTTTCTTCTTCCTCATCTCCAGGTTCAATAAACGCCTTCGCTGATTGTACTCATGTAGCCCTTCTTGCATTAATTCCCCAAATTTATCCTTGACTACAACAAGTGGGTCCTTGTCGATCAGCATTGAGCCATTATATCCCTCTCGAAGGAGAGCCGTATAGGTCTTATACTTATTAGTTACATAAAAAATGCCAGGATGCTTTAGCAGCAAAACATTTAACTTCTCTGGCAATGCAAGCTCTCTCCTGAAATGGCCTAGCTTTATTATTGACATCTTCTTCCATAGAGTCAGTGAGAGTAGTTCATGCACCAAGGCCACCGTCCTTTTCTCATGCTCCTTTGATCCTTCAACTAGGCTGCTTAAATTTGTGTAAGGTGAAACATAGGGTATTGAATTGAACTCGTTGAATCTCTCCCATGATTTAATCCAAGTCGAAGGCAATGAGCACGAAAACTGAGGTTCTGTATTCTGTTTGGTAGCTGACATTTCAATATAGGAAAGTGCTAATTCAGGCTTCCATGATATAAGCTCAACCTCCATTGAACTTTTACGCCCACTGTAGTTAATAAGCCGAAACATTTCTGGATGTTTTGGAACAATTCTAATAAGATAATCATCAGGGAAACCAAAATTCCGCTTCAATTCATCGAGCTTTACCACATTAATCCTCTGGTTTGAGCTCATCATCAAGATTTTTGCCAACCGCTGGGCAAATACAGGCTCCTGCTCTTCCTTGATGGACTCTTCCTCCTGAACTAGACCCATCATTCTTTTGGTAAGTTGACAATAGAGCTCATCATTTTCTCGAAAGACCTCAAAGCAACAAGGGTACTTGTTTAGCCAATTAAGAGCTTTGCCTTGAAGATCAAGGGTCTTGAACTTTTTCTGGAGGAAGTTTACAGGTACTACCTGGTTGGGGTATCTCAGAATTATGTTCTTGATTTGGTTGTTCACAATCCAACGGCGATTGTGGGCTAGTGCTGATTCAAGATCTGGGTCTTTCTTCATTGACCAGAGAGAAAATCCCCTGACGAGTATGTAAAAACTCCTGTTAGTACAATTCAGGTTTTGAGAGAGACTGATGACTTTCATGTTGAAATGCTAAAAGGGATTCCCTGTTCAAACATGAGAATTGAAATTAGAAAGATAAAAAAAAGTGTAAATTTCTTATAGAACTAAAGAAACGAAACAGGTGAATGTTGGGTTTTAACGAAAATTCTACGGTAAACGTCGTGTACCGCTATGTATTACTACCCGATAAATGACGTGTATCGCTATGTACTACTATCCGAAAAATGATGTGTACCGCTATGGCGCTATGTACTACTATGCAATTAGTTTTTTTTTTTAATTATACAATATCACTTTAAAAAAATCAGAAACAATACCAAATTACCATCAACCTAATTCAAAGTAAGATTATAAATTTCCCCTTTTTTAACAATCCCCCCCCCTTCCTTGCTCCCCTCCCCTGCCACTAACAATGCAACATTCATCAAGAAATGCTAAATCTCATTGCAATCAGATTCAAATTTTGTAATCAACCAAAACCCCAACTCACAATTCACAATCAAAATCACAACTTTTCCAACAAAAAGAATGAAACTTTAAAGAAACCCACAGGTGACAATTGATTAGAACACTTGCGGCGTGCCTCGCCTATGGGATGCATATGCCTTGACCTTGCGCCTAGGCTCGTAAAGATACCAGCGCTAATCAATGGTCACCGAAGTAATTTCTGAAGAATTGGTTGATTACTAGCGAAATGATACAAATCTATAACTTAAAAAATCAGAACAAAAAATTATGCTAATAAGAGTGTTTCGACGGGATTTAATGGCTTAGAGGCTGCAGTATGGGCAAGAGAGAGACAGGCAGAGTGAAAGGAAATGTAAAGGTGGAGAGGGAGAGGGATAGTGAAAGAGATAAAGGATAAACAAAAAATTAAATATAGTGGTACATAGCGGTACATGACATGCACCGTAGACTCATTCGGGTTTCAAGCGATGTAGTACCTTCAGGCTTCAACCAAGATGTTGCAGAAGTTACACTTGACATCCAAACCAATATGATAGGCAGCTTTCCAGAACGAAGCCAACATCAGCAATAATCCATCTTCTTGACTACAATCACATTACGCATGAAGAACTGCTGTCTACCAATGAATTGGCTGACCTGTTCAATAATTAGAAAAACTACTCAAGCAAAATTGTAGAACGATATGAAGCAAATGATGGGATTCGAAAATGCTTTGGGTTAGTTAGATATGTCTTCGCCTAACAGAGGTGGATCGAAGAACTAAGAGAATCGGTATGCCAAAGATTAACTCATGTAATACAAAGTACAACGCCACTAATTACTTAACACTTTCGGTTACAACTAATATATGGGGAAGGTATTACACAAGTTTTAAATATAATAGATCCCTGCATCTGACGAGTTACAAAGTTTGGAAACAGATAATTACCTCACCATCACTAACTTGCAAAATAAGTCCTTGCCACATTAAGACGATTCCCTCCACCATTCCAAAAAAATTACGAATGTTGTCTAACATCTTATCGTTCTAGCATTTATAATCAAACAATTTTAAAAGAACTACTAGGAACAATCTATATACATAGTACTTATATAATATACCTAATTGACTAAGGCCCTGTTTTTTTGGACTGAATTAATTCACTTCAGTCCACTCAAGTCCAGTTGAGATAGGGAATTCAATTCATTTTAATTCAGTAAACTGAGATATTTCAGTTCAGTTCAGTCAAGTCCAGTCCGGTGCAGTTGCGACAGGAAATTCAATTTGTTTCAATTCGGTTTAGTTAGGTATTTCAGTTCGTTTCAGTAGACTAGACACTAATTTTGAATTTTGATGGACTAGTTTAAATAAAGCAAAAAATCATCACAATAATTCACTAATTACAATTCAGAAATCACAATTAACAAAACGCAACTATTCAACAAATTCATCCTCCAAATTCGTTTTTGATGGGTTAGTTTCAATTTTGGCAAGCAAAATATCCACAAGAACACAAATTCACAACAATTTACTAGTTTGAAATTAACAAATCAACTGTATCCTCCAATAACAAATCAACAATTTATCCTCCAACATTCATATAGGAAGAACTAATTTCAATTCCAATAAATAAGACAATCATATAAAAATTTGATGAAAATGAGTTTAAAGTAAAGAGAAGCGCAAAAGTAACCTGAAACATATAGCGGCAGAGAAGTAGATGGTGGAGCAGCGGTGGCCACAGGCTGCCTGGTTGCTGTCAGTCGTGAGCTCGTGACTCGCCTTCCTGAAAATTTTGATTGTATACGGTTGGGACAAACATTTTGGGAAATGCTTAGTTCCTGTACGATAGACATCTATCTATTAGATAGCAATATGCTATATTTTCTAGAATAATACTCCCTTTCTCATTTTCTTTTGGCACAAAGTTTAACAATGATGTTGATGTGAGGCCTAGTTTTCATTTTAAAATAGAAAAGTAAAGTAATGGGTATTTTTTAGAATTGTTTATTAGAAGAGAGAGTGTGGGGTCAAATACTTTTTGTAAGGAAAATAATATTATAGTAGTTGGGCCATATCCAAATAAGGAAATGGGAAATGTAATTAGGACAAACATAAATGGAAAAATGAGAAATCCTTTGGGGGACGGAGGGAGTAGTATTATGTCTTCTCGTAATTTTTATTAAATTCTTAAATAAACTATTGTTTTGGACAAATTTCGTCAAGTACTCAATTTGCCAATAGAAAAGGGAGTTAACGATTAAATAATAAAATGACAAAAAAAATAATAATAAAGATGATGAACAATGAGGAAATAATAAAGGATGTCACCATAGCTAATTGGAGATAGAATTGAGATGACGAACTCACTGACTACTTAGTCGATGGTCGGGCCGACGGATTGAAAATGGTCTGGCTACTAGGACGACGTCAAGGTGGTCCGTCGGGACGACGTCTTGTCCGACGTCTTGGAGGTGTAGGACGACGATGTAGGACGACAGTGTCGGACGTCGAAGGGCCGGAGGCGTCGGACGTCGACGCCTTTGTCGACGGGTGAAACAAGTTGGAGATTAACGAAGTAAAACAAATAAAATATAATATGAAAAACGAATCATATAAAAATAATAAGAAAGAGAGAATAATAAGTGAAATGAGTACATAGAAGTTTTTAGAGTGAGAGGAAGTGAATGAATGAATAAACAATGAATTACATTTCCTTTTATAGGCAACTAAACTAGCTGTTAGGAGGTTAGAGTTTGTTGAGGAGATATCTCAACAACCTCCTTGTTCTATGGGGTGTTGACTGGTTGGATGTCGACATCTTGGTCTTAGTCAATTTGCTGGACTGCTGACACCCTGCAGACTTAGTCTTGGTTTGTTGAGAAGATCATGCAACTACCTCCTCATCTTGTGGATCTTTGACTAATTAGCTGCTGGGATGTTGGACTTAGTCAATTTGACATGTGCTGAGATGTCACAAATCTAGGTGTCGGTTGAAAGTGTCATGTCATCAATCCATGCTTCTTCTTATGCTCCTTTCATAGCTCGTCACGTAGTCAACATGGTAAAGGGTAAATTTTACCCCACAACAGTTACCCCCCATTTTTCCAAGTGAAGGCATCTTTTGGTGGAAGTTGGAAAAATCTATGTTCTTTGTTTACTTGCAACATGTTGAAAAGACGAAGGCAAGATTTTTGGATAACATTTGTTTACATATGTCATTTATTGTAAAGCGTATGTCTTTCGTCGTTTTGTGTATCAAATAAAGTGTCTGACCGATGGGATGTATTTGTACTTCACCGGGTGTGCCACATTTCATATGTTTTACCCCCCGGGTATTAGATCGTACGTTCGTATGTTGCATGCGCATGCCATGTTTGTATGTCTAGTGTATGTATATGTATTCATGTATGTGTGTATATGTTGGAAATTGTGTTGCCCCTTGTTATGTTGTGATTTCATCTTATTTCGAATGACATAGCTTGATTTTTGTTTTAGGCGTCATTCAACTGCATGTCATGGATCAGTTTTGAAACGTCTTATCGCCGACAATCTAGTTTCGTCATCTTTAACCTGCTTGTCATATAGTCTATGAAAGAAACTGTTAAATAGAATGATTGATAGAAAGTAAAATACTTAAATTACAAGAACTTATTAAAATTGAACAAACATAATGGAAATAAATAGCTTAAAATGTCACTTAAGAAATGTCACTTAAATTACAAGAACTCCTCTTTCTTTCTCTGCCTGGTTCATGACATAAAAACTACGTACAATTTCATTAAGCATGCATAAGTTTTGTTTTACTATGACATGAATAGTGTTTGTAAATAGTGTTATGATCATTATTTTACAAACTTGCATGTACTACTTTTCAATTATGTTTATTGTTTAAGTTTTGTTATGTTAA
Source organism: Patellifolia procumbens (assembly GCA_947645195.1). Taxonomy (NCBI): domain Eukaryota; kingdom Viridiplantae; phylum Streptophyta; class Magnoliopsida; order Caryophyllales; family Amaranthaceae; genus Patellifolia; species Patellifolia procumbens. The sequence continues at coordinate 395,823 of CANSGD010000466.1, forward strand.
GTGGAAATTAAGTTTACTTTTTATGTACTAATATCTAGTATTTATTATTAGTGTTAAAATACTTTTTCTCTAAAAGTTACCTAAATTATAATGTAAAAAATAATAGACCGCAGGTTTTACCTGACAAAAATTAGGGCAATGTAAAAATATATAAATAAATAAAGATCCCGCTAAGTGATTTTCACTTAGGCAAAAGTTAGGGACAAAAAATATTTACTAACGCTTTTTCTGCAGGTTCAAATTTCAAAACGGTGTTTTTTGGACGTAACAGTCGAAGAAAAATATGACAAAGTAGACCGAAAAGTAGACAACTGTCAAGCAAAACGGATGCAGCACTGTTCAAGCACCGTACCACGTATCAACATATTGATGAAACCTTGTACAAATGCCAAGACAAGCCTATGACTCATGCTTGATGATGATGAATCAACAAAGCAACATGTACATCAAATGTAATATGCAACAAAATAATCAACAATAAATGGTTTTATGTAATGAAAATTCAAAAGCTCCATCCCTCAAAAGATAAGCCATCTACCTCCAATAAATTTGAGGCATTTCAAGATTTTCCGCCTAACTTACTCACAAGACGTAAAATATCCACCTCAAGCCTCCACTTCAAACTCAAACACTCAAAATCCAAACACATATACTCATAATTATATTACCAAAACCCGTAAGGAACATAGTTAACTTTTTTCCTAATAATGTTTGAATTTCCTTTTTGCAAAATTCTAACATTTCATGATTCATTTGAATTGGTCTTGCCTTTTCATAAGGAAGTAAAACCATATGCTTTTTTCTTTCCCAAAATGCGTTAGGAATATCGGCACAAACTTCATTTTTGAAAATTTGTTCTAAATCAGAAATTCTTTTTTGAATATGAGAATTTTGTAATTGTTCTTCTATCTTTAAATATGAAATTTCCTATTGTAATAGAGAAATTTGAGACCTTTTGTTTGTAATTAAATTAATTTGTTGGAAAATAGAAGAAGATTGAAGTAAAGCTAAATCCTTTTGAAAGACTGGGGCAAGAAATTGAAAAGATATTTTCTTTCCCATGATATTTGTGTGAGCACCTATGTGGTCAACAGTAAAAGGATAAATTTGACTTATAAAAGGGGTGCCAAGTATAATTTCATTGTTGATGTCTTTCACAAGTATAAATGAATTTTTAAAACAATATCCATTATTACAAATATAAGCTTTTGGTAATTTATACTTTATTTTTAAAGGGGAACAATTAGCACTATGTAATTTTTCTGTAGTTTTCTCATAAAAGGTACTAGGAATTAGTCCTTCTTTGATACAATTTTGGTCGGCACCACTATCTAGTAGCGCTATAGTGTTTATGTGAAAATCTTTTCCAATTTTAAGTGAAATGAGAATATACCATTTTTGAAAACTTATTTTATTTATAACATTAATTTGATCGTCATTTGGTTCTTGTGAAGAAATGTGAATTGGAGGTAAAGTAGAACTATAAGAACCAGAAGGTTGCTCTTTTTGAACTTAAATTTTGTTATTATTGGATTCTAGAATAGCAATTCTAGTTTGAAGTTCTAGGTCTTTTGTTTTAAATTCTAAAATGTGTTCTTGAATTTCTTTTATTTGAGACTTAAGACTGTTTACCTATGCTTGTAAATCTTTAGTTGTAATTTGTTTAAATATATTAGGAGCAGGGTATTGGTTAAATATTTAGACAAAGTTATAGGTTCGGACATAACTGGATTTTCTTCTTTGTAAATAATATCCTTTAGTTTTAAAAGATATTCTTTTTTAACATCTACGTCTTCAATTTTATCTATGAGCTCAAATAAAAATTCTTTTTCATCTTTATTTGTTGTAATGACATTGACTGAAGGATGGTACATGATATCTTTATTCATTTTAGGAGTAGTTAAGTTTTGAGTGTCAAGGGAAAAATATTTTTACTTACTACATACTAAATCTGAGTTATTATTATCGTGCGAAAATAACTTTCTAACTAAAGTAGCCATGGTCATAAAATTAATTAACCTAGTATTCAAAGGTAATTAAGTTGACACAATTAAATGGGACCAACGGGACGACCCTTACCGGGACCACCTATCCTCTTAACGGCTGACCAACGGATTTAACAAGGGCTGACCAACGTCTGACCAACACTTAACGTAACTCTTAAGAGGAGTTCCTAGATTAGTTATTAATTACAAACCCCTTAATAAAGTTTTACAGTGGATTAGATACCCAATTCCCAATAAAAAGGATTTATTGAGCCGACTTTATAATGCAAAAATATTTTTTAAATTTGATATGAAAAGTGGATTTTGGCAAATCCAAATAGAAGAAAAGGATAGATATAAAACTGCTTTTAATGTCCCTTTTGGACAAATCTTTAACCTGCTTGTCATATAGTCTATGATAGAAAAAGTTAAATAGAATGATTGATAGAAAGTAAAATACTTAAATTACAAGAACTTATTGAAATTGAACAAACATAATGGAAATAAATAGCTTAAAATGTCACTTAGAAATGTCGTCCGAACAATGTTGATGACGACTTCCACCCATAATCACCATGAATCTTCCTCAATGCGGATTTGGGCAAGAGTTTTGGTTTGGACGTCTTCAAAAGTAGCACATGGATACCTTGTCAAGTCTTTGAACAAGTCTGAATTTTCCAACAACCCTTGACAGAACGCTTCAATAGCCGTCATGACATCACACTTAGGAATAGATACCTTCTCCTTATTGAATCTGTGAAGATATTCTCTAAGACTCTCGTCATCTCTTTGAATGATGTGGTACAATTTGCTGCTTTTCTTCTCAAGATGTCTACTACTTGCAAACTGTTGGACGAACATGTTCACCAGTTGGGCGAAACTAGATTTGCTCTTGTTGGAAAGATTGACGAACCAAAGAAGGGGTGGTCCGGATATAGTAGATCCAAACCCTTTACACAAACATGTTCACGTGCCTCCCGGGGTATTGGAATAGTCATCATCCTTTGTTTGTATTGAGTGACATGCTCTCCCGGGTCCGACATCCCATCATACAAATTCATGTTTGGAACAGAGAAATGTTTAGGAAGGTCAATTATATCAATTGCATCGGCATATGGAGAATCGGCATAACTCTCTAAAGTTGCCTCTCGAATAGGAGGGGGACCCCAGGGATCTTATTGATCATGGCGTCTAACATGTTTAATTTATGATTGAGGGCGTCGAAATCTTTTGAGGATGAGATTTGAGGGATAGGCTGTCTAAGAGGGACGTTTTGGTTGAAAAAGACATTATTAGGAGGAGTGCTTTTGGGCACAACGTCATGAGACAGATTGACGGAAGGTTATGACATGTCGACACCTGATGAAAGGGTGTTGGACAAACCTGACAGATTGCTAGAAGGGCTAATGCGGGATGACACTACAGATTGGACTTGTGATCTTAAGGTGTCATTTGTTTGCTGCAAACTTACAATCTCTTGACGCAAGTCGTCAATACAGGAGACCTTTTCATTCAATTCATCAAACCGATTAAGAATTTCGGCAGGGGTGAAAGAAGACCATTCAGACATGACGAAAATTTTTAGGTTTTTAAGGATTTGGTTTGTGATTTATTTTTAAAGATGGTAATTTAATCGATGCCCCACGGTGGGCGCCAAATTGTTTTGGACAAATTTCTTCAAGTACTCAATTTGTCAATAGAAAAGGGGGTCAACGATTAAATACTAAAATGACAGAAAAAATAGTAATAAAGATGATGAACAATGAGGAAATAATAGAGGATGTCACTGTAGCTAATTGGAGATAGAATTGAGATGACGAACTGACTAACTGCTTAGTCGATGGTCGGGCCGATGATAAGTGGACTTTAAGTTCACTTATTTGCATTTAGTTTTAGGTCATTTAGATGCATTTTAGGCCATATAGTTTCCTTTTCTTTCCCTTTTTCATCATTTCTTATAATCTCATGCTTAGCATTTAGTTTTAGTTCATTTACATATAGTTAGGTTGCATATAAGTCATTTCATTTGCATATGCATACCCCCTCCCCCATCTAATATTTTCTTGGAGTGTTTTGAAGATAGACAAGCAAGGAAGAGGCTCCAAACAGGGGAGCGGGCGCTCCATAGGAAGAGGAGCGGACACTCCATATGTGAAGAAACGAAGGCAAGATTGCAGTAGCTTGGTGGGCCCTGGAGTGTTCCAGGAGCGGGCGCTCCATTTTACAAGGAGCGGGCGCTCCGTCGCCTAGATTAGGTATTTCAGTTTCGGTTTTGTATCAGTCGATTTCTGTTTTGTATTGGTTTTTTTAGATGGTTTCGGTTTTTTTTATAAAGGTAAGGAGAAAGTGGGGGATAGTTAGGAGACCCTCCGCTCGAGGGGAACTCCTAAACTATCGTTACAAAGTAAGACTGAGAGTTCAGAACCACTCCAATCTGAGATACACATAGAATCTACCACTAAGTGACCTGCATTTGCTATCCAATATGCTACACGATTGCCTGCCCTATAGATGTGGTTGGTGTGGAATTCTTGAAAATTTTGGAGCTGGAGCTTGATGTCATCGATGATGTTGCCTATTTGCCATGGAGTATTGCACTTGCCATTGACTGCATTAATAACTAGTAGGTTGTCACCCTCGATGATAAGAGAAGAGGTAGTGAAGATGGAGGCCTGGAGGAGCCCGCGGTGAAGGGTAGTAGCTTCGGCTACCAAGACATTTGTGTTGCCTAGGTTGTGGGTTTCTGCTTTGATTACATGACCAATATGATCTCGGAGGATGTATCCTGCTGCTGCGTTGTTGTTTTTGACAGAGCCTTCGAAGTTTAGCTTGATAGTCCGTGGAGGAGGGGGGGAACAAGCAATGAGAATGGGTGGACGTGTGGTGGCGTTTGTGGGAGTAATGGGGGGTTGGGGGTTAGGGAACTTAGATTGGATGGGTGCAGAGCGAAATCATCGAAGTGGGTACGCATCTCCCATTCATGATGGTACAGTCTAGCACGATGGTAAATTCTATGTATGTTGAGGCGTGAGTCGTTGAAGACTATATCATTTCTTTCTTTCCAAATGCTCCAGAGAATGAAGGAGAGTTTGGACGCAGAACCTTTATTTTTAAGGTGATGACGAAAAGTAGCTGGGATAGATTTCTACTAAAGGTGCCAGACCATTGTAGGACCTCTGGGAGATCCCAAATTTTTCTAATGTTATGGAAGTGGAGGAATAAGTGATCAATGGTTTCCGGGTCGCCCGTTTTGCAAACCGAACAGGTGTGGAAAGGGATAATTTTCCTTTGATGAAGGATCGCACGAATACTGATGGCTTTGTGAACAAGTTGCCAAAGAAAGATTTGGAGCTTAGGGGGTATTTGAAGCTTCCAAATTTTCCTAAATTCCCATTTAGGGGCGTCAAAGTTCACATTATAGGCTAACTAGTTTGCGGGTTTGACTGTGAACTCGCCATGGGAGGACAAACCCCATATCAGAGTGTCTTTGAAAGGGCTCTGGGGTAGAGGAATACCTCTAATTAGGTCAAGTATGTTAGTAGGGACTAAAGTTGCCAGCTTTGGGTAGTCCCAAGTTTTGTTACAGGTGATGAACTCATTTAAAGTTAGGTGCATATTAATAGAGCTGGGATCGGGCTCTAGGATCTCGTATAGGGAACGGTTCGTAACCCAATTGTCCAGCCAAAAGAGGATAGAGGCCCCATCGCCTATTATCCATCGAATGCCTTTCCCGATGATGTCTCGTTGTTCCATTATCTTGCACCAAATGGTAGAGTGTGTTGGTTTTGGTGCGTATTCAAAGATGGAGGTGTTTTTGAGGTATTTTTGAATGATAAGTTTAACCCAAAGGTTATCCGGTTCTGACATCACTTTCCAAGCTAACTTAGCTAGAAATGCCTGATTTAGTGGGAAGGTTTTTCTCAAACCTAAACCCCCTAGACATTTTGGGGTACAAACTTTATCCCAAGCGATTAGTGGGATAGCTTCCTTTCCAAGAGTCTGGTTCCAGAAGAATTTCCTATGCATTGAGTCGATAGTTGTGGTTGTGGATTTTGAGAGTAAGGTGGCCGCTGAGGCGTAGCTTGGAATTGCTTCGAGGTTGGACTGTATGAGAGTATGGCGTCCGGCTTTGGAGAGGAGGCCTGCTTCCCAAAGGCGTACACGCTTTTCCGTATTATTTAGTAGAGAAATGACGTCGGTTTTTACTGACTTGAAAGAACTAAAATGGATACCAAGGTAGCGCCCTAGGCATGCTTTGGGGGCCATATTGAAATGGCTAGCTAGGGTATGTTTGCTTGCGTTAGGTACTTGTTTTGAAAAAACAATGGCCGATTTATGGAAGTTCACCAGTTGACCAGAGTCTGCGCAGAACTTGTCAATTATGTCTGAGGTTTCTGCAAGCCGATTTTGTAGCTTTGCAGAATAGAAGGCTATCATCTGCAAACAGGAGACAGGGGATCTTAGTGGTTTGTGGGCAGATCTGGAAGCAAATGCCACTTTTCCTGCATTTAGTTTTTTCCGTTAGTTACCTGATTAGACCTTCCATGCATAAGATGAACAGGTAGGGCGACAAAGGATCTCCCTGCCTGAGCCCACGAGTTGTTCGGAACCAAGATGTGGTTTGACCATTAACTTTAACAGAGTAAGATACTGAAGTGACACATTCCTTAATTAGGGAAATCCATTTAGGGGGAAAGCCAAAGGGTGACAAGCACCCCCACAGATAGTTCCATTCAATTCTGTCATAAGCTTTTTCCATATCCAGCTTAAGCGCACACCACCCAGTTTTGTTTTTTGACTTGTGAAAGGTGTTTAAGACTTCCTGTATAATAAGGACGTTGTCATGAATCGACCTGCCCTTTGTGAAAGCATTTTGGAATGGGCTAATGATTTTATCTAAAATGGGTTGTAGACGAGTGACTAGTATCTTAGAGATGGCTTTTTACATAGTATTGACTAAGCTGATCGGTCGAAAATTGTTTGGTCTTTCTGGCTGTTCCACTTTTGGGATTAAGGTAATGATGGTATGGTTGATAGAGGGGGAGGAGATGGCCATGTTGAAAGAAGCTAGAAATTGCTAGGCAGATGTCTTGCTTGACAATATTCCAATACTTCTGGAAGAAGCTAGGCCCAAAACCATCGGAGACTGGAGCCTTGTGAGGATTTGATAGGCTAAAGTCGTATCACTTAATCAAAGATAATCCTAAGTCCTCTAACAATGGTAGTCAGTGGAAGCAGGGTCCAATCCACAGGGAGACAGAGTTTCTAAATTAATATCCAATTGACTAGCTACTTCAGAAGAAAAGATGGAGAATTAATTAAACTAATGATTAAGCTAAGAAAGACGGGAAAAATCGAGGATTTAACTATGGACTAAAACCTAGGGTATTAGAAACAAGGGCAACTACTATCAAAATCTAAATCAAGAGTCGGGGGATTAGAGCCTATGTTGAGCTATGGTTAAGACTCAACGCTCATAGTTCAACATACGCCGCATGTTCACTAACGTAATCATAACTACTGACGTGTCCTAGGCCTCTAGTCGTAAGACGGATCTGTGCAAACAACTATTAACCACAAGCAACCAAAAAAACTGCGCAATAACGTTAATTACTCAATAAAGAACAAACCACATCATAATCACCCTAATCAAGCCCTAGAAATCAATAGGAGTCTAAATCACAATCATGGTATAAACATGGCTTTCCTATCTAACACCCTAGAAAGAGAACTACTCACTCATAATCGAATTAACAACGACAAAACTAATTGAAAACCCTAACAATTGCATCATGAACGATTAAATAAATAAACTAAGCAATCAAGAATAACAAAAGAGATTAGGGTAAGAAAGAATACCAATTGACGGAAAGCAGGAACTTTTATTGAAATCGAAATAGGTTTGATCACCTCTAAATTAATCTAAAGTGTTTGAATTAAACTAAGAACAATGAGTAGTAACAGTAGTCTAAAGCAGTAAAAAGATGAATCAAAGATGTCCCTAAATAATGAGGGAAAAAGTATTTATAATACCCCTCAAGTCTAACCCTAAATAATGAGGGAAAAAGTATTTATAATACCCCTCAAGTCTAATTAAAATTAGGAACCGAAAGTCGAAAAATCGCGAGTAAAGGTGCCAGACCCGATCGGGCCCGAGCACAGTACCCGATCGGGTCCACATACAAAATAGCCCTAACTCGTTTCTCTTGATCCAACACAGCAACGCAGCATAAGCCATGAATTTTACGGCCCACCCGATCGGGCCAGCCGCCAACTTGGGCCAGCAACATCTATTTCGCCAGCAGTAGCATAACGTGACTATGAGCAGCCCACCCGATCGGGCCTTGGGCTTCCACCCGATCGGGCCAGCCGCCAACTTGGGCCAGCAACATCTATCTCGCCAGCAGCAACATAACGTGAGCTACGAGCAGCCCACCCGATCGGGCCTTGGGCTTCCACCCGATCGGGCCTGGTGCAAGTCTTCTCGCCCGATCTGATCGGGCACAGCTTGCCCGATCGGGTCCGTGACTTTCATACCCGATCATAAATACTTTGCCCGATCGGGCCATTTCTGCCCGGTCAGTGTACGGGAACCTCCTTTTTGACTCTTTTGCTCTCTAATCTTCACGTTTAGGGGTCTTGGGACCTCCTAAACTACCCATAAAACTCGTGAGCCTTCCTACGTGCCCCGTAACATCTCGTGAAGCGTGGTTGCTTCCAATTGGCTCGGGAATAGGGAGAAAACTCCCTAAAACCTGCAATTCAATACTAAAACACAAAACCACAACTATATACGATAGTTAGCACAAAATAGCTCCCAAGAGCTTCAATGACGCACAAATTAGCTTGTAAATAAGGGATAAAAGTCTATATAAATATGGTATATCAGGATTCATGTCGAAGAAAGCATTCTTAATTTCCTCTTCCGTGACTTTTGCCAGGACAGTTTCGGCATCTTGTAGTGAAACCATAGGGACAAATTATCAAAGGATATCGTGGCGGGGACTGAATTTGCCGAAGTAAAGTTCTTCTGGAAGGCGTCTCTCAAAAGTGATTGAACGCCCTCCGAGTTATCTCTTAGCTTATGAATGGTTTTGAGCGCAAGTCGTTTTTTCATTTTGCTGTGAAAAAAGCGAGTGTTTCTGGCGCCTTGGGACAACCAATTTTTTCGGCTTTTTAGTCCCCAGTGAGATTGTTTAAAAAGCAATATTTTTTCACGTTGTTTTACCAGCCTCTTGAGGTGGTTGACAAGAATGGGGTTAAAAGGTTGTGCCCACAATCTTTGTTCCACCTACTGAATTTTCGCAATGTTTTGGATTAGTTTGCTAGAGGTATGTTGGAACTTTTTCTTAGCCCAAGCCTTAATGGCTGTTTTAATTAGTACAAGTCGCGCTTGTACTCTATGGAAGCGTGATCCCTTAGTCTTTAACTGCCATTTGTTTTTGATAATATCGTGTACTTCAGGTTCTAATGCACAAGCTTGGTGAAAGCGAAAAGGTGGGGGAGGGGATATAGGATTGGTCATTGAGTCTAGAATGAGGGGGGCATGGTCTGAAACTGTGAAAGAGCCATAACTAGCCATGCAATCTGGCAATAGGTCATAAAAAAGCTGGTTGCAGTTTGCCCTATCTAATCTCTCATAAACGATGTAAGTAGGATAGTGGTTTTTCCAGGAGAAAGAGTTAGGATCACAATGAACTTCCTGACAATTATTTCTTGTCATGAAAGCCGGGAATCGTTGTAACTGAGATAGAGATAAGGGTCGCCCTCCCACCTTATCCGAGGGAGATAGGAATTCATTAAAATCTCCCAATACCACCCAAGGCTTGTTCTGAGTGACTAGGTACTGGTGGAGGCCCTCCCAAACCTCGTCTTTCTCAGTTTCCTTTGCTGTGAGGTAAACCCCAGTGACAAGTAGATTCTGTTTCAGTGTTTTAGAGTAGATGTGTAGGTGTGCACATCTACTCGTTAAGCTATAGCTATCAACGTTAAGATTATCGTCATTCCAGCATACCCAAATGCCCCCACTATGATTGATTGGGTCAATGATGAGCTTGTGTGAGAAGCCTAATGCTTGTATGATTTTAGTGTTGTTGCCATTATTAGTCATGGTTTCCAAAACAAAGAGAATGTCAGGTTTGTATCTATTCTTTAGAAATAGTAATTCGGGAATGGCTTGAGCTTTTTTAGCTCCTTGAATATTCCATACTATTATTTTCATATTATGATTACGCTTATAACTTTTAGCTTGTTCCAATTGGTACATCCTTTTGTGATGTAAAGGAGTAGCCAAAATTTCCAAGTATGGGTACTAGCCCATAGTTCAATGCGAGTGTCAAAGCACTCGGTTCGAGGAGGATTATAAAAATTAATAAAAACAGTACAGTCCATGGCAAGATACAAAGTGAGAAAGTAGAGAATTAAGGTTACAAAGCTATAAACTAGTGCTAGGGACACGGAGGTAAGCCAAAAGAAAGGTGTAGAGTAGATAAAATCCCCCTTTGCTAAGAAGTGGAGGCGGCCTGTCCATTGTAACAAGCAGGAGTATGCCTGTGTTATAAGGTGTTCTTGTGTGATCTTTCCAAGTAGCTTTGGCTAGCTTACCAACCATGAGCTGTTATGTCTTGAGAGGTACCATGGCAGATGCAACCAAGAAGGAAAATAAGTTCCTAGCACACAGAACAAACAACAAATGGATCGGATCAGATACAATTTAAGGTAATTGAAATAGACAAGAATACTAGAATTACAAAGCAATGGCATTAAGATCCATGCTATGCCCGTTGTATATTCGAGCCATGAAGTAGTCTTGTAGCTTGGGGGACTCCTTGCAAGGTGGTAAAAATGGTGAGATTCCAAGCAATTGCAATAGAGCCTATGTCACCAAAAAGGAGATAATGGAAAAGGGTCAGAGACATTATGCATAATAGCTGAAAGTAGTGAATAAACCATGAGAGAGAGTCAATGGAAACATGGCTTAGGTGAGGATTCATAACAACAACAGCAGCATCGAGAGTAAATGGTACTTGGTGCCAGAAGTAGTAAATAAAAAAAATAAAGTTCCAATAATCAACATTAGTAGTAGGGTAGGATAGAAAAGTGAAAGAGGCGAAGAGCAACTCATAAGCATTTAACCACAAGCAAAGAAGGGAATTGGATCCATACACACTGAGTACATAGGTTAAGATAACAATATGGTGCAGGGGCGAATTGGGTGAAAAAGGTTGCCAGATTACATGAAGTATTACCCACTTAACAATATCATAGAGGACGTGAGAAGCAGGAATACCACTCAAGTGCATAATCCAATGAGAATAGTTAGCTAATACACTAAGCAGCAGTTGTGTAGAATCTTTTATGTGAAGCATCAAAGAGAGGACAAACACAACACAACAGCAAGCCAAAATAAAATGGTTAACCAAAGCCATTAAAGTAAACATTATAAAATAGGCAAGGTAACCAAAGAGCAACAAAATCCCAATTGAAAAAGCAATTAACATGAACAAACTGAACTGAGAACCAAAAAAAACTGAGAGAGGCATAGGAAAATACATAGTAGGAGCATCATTCCAACAACTTAAGAAACTACACAGCAAACAGAGAAGAGCTGCTAGAACATCTTTAAAAGTAAAGTTGACAGCAGTACTGAGAAATAAATTGAACTTAAAGGATAACCACAACACTAGGAGGATACAATACACAAAAAAAGGATTGACGGCAAGGAAGATGCACAAATAGGGAAGAAAAGGACTGGCATGACATAGCTTAGCAGGGAGCCAGGTGTTGTGAGCATCAAACTTGGGGCAACAAGTAGGTGGGGATATGCAGTAGCAACAACTACAACTAAGAAAGAGACTATAAGAAGCATAACAATTACCCGGGACAACAGAGCATAGCAATAAAATTGCAGAGTAATGACTATAAAAAGAACACCACCAATATTTAGAACAACAATAGCAACGTTGGCAAGTACAATAGCAAAAGCAACTGTGGTTATTCCAACTACAAGTATACCAATTAGAAACCCAAGGCAAGCAACAACTATGAACATAAAGCTTAGCTAATAAATGCGTAGTTAATCTGTGACTGTTCGTCGAGTGAAAGTGATTGAACAGAGGAGCATCGTTCGTCTTCTGTTCCGGAAGCACAACCGGCATATGCTGGTGTTCGTTGTACAACCACCACGGTGAGTTTCGTCGCTGTTTCAGAGCGAAAAGAAACGGCGTTGCGTCATTGATTCACCAAGGCTACTAGCTGGATTTGCTGCAGTCGATGCACGGGCAAGTGCCAGACCCATAGTGTGTCCGATGACTTCTCAGATGCATGACCTGAGTGGTTGAGGCGAGGTTGGGGCCGGTGTTCGAAGCGTGTGGATGGCACATGATTGGCTGGAGTAAGGGTGGCGGCTACGATTTTGCTAGGGTTTAGGTCTGGTGGTTTCCATTTCCTCTTGGGCTTTCTTTTCCTCTTAGGTTTCACTCTCTCTCTAGAATTCTCTCTCATCTCTTTCATAACAAAAGTTACGTAGAATGCATAATCCAGAAATGAAATTAGACGGTTTCGGTTTTGTGTTTTATGGTTTTTCCCTTAGTACTTTGGGGTATAAAAACCCATTTTTGTAATAATGACAAGAAGGGTTTTAATTTCTGAATCATTATTAGCTTAATTAGAGAGAGAATTTTAGAGAGAGAATTTTAGAGAGAGATAAAGTAGATCTTGAATTGTGAATTGAAGCTTTTGAAGGTATTTCCATGGAGTTTTGCTATTGCTTTTCATCTATCTTAGAGTATTTCTTCTATTCCTTCTCTTTATTTGCTTTATTACTTGCTTTATTTTGTTTTAGCCTTTGATTAGTAGTGATTAGTTGATGATTAGCTCATTTATGTTGATTTTCACCATTGTTGATTCACAAATGTTGTTTGAACCTTCTTATTTTACCTTTTTCATGACTAGAGAGTAGTTTTTAGCTAGGGGAAGGGGATGACCTAGGTGATCATGAGTTGACCTCAAAAGTCAAGCTAGGGGGGTTAGATTTAGGTGAAATTAGGTTGTCTAGCCTATTTATTTGCTTGTTTAATTGCTTGATCATCAATTGAACTTGATTAGGGGATCAAAAGTGAAGGATTGAGAGATGAAGCTTTTGATGGACCTTAGACTAGTCAAGAGGTTGACTTCACCATGAGAATAGGTGTTAGGCTTCCTAGGACCTTAATCGAATCGTTATGAGTTGTGGAAATACTTGATTGATTGATTTTACCATGAGAATAGGTAAAATTGGTTGATTAGGTCCTCCTAATTAGCTCGAGAGAGTAATTAGGAAACATATGAGTGACTTAGTCCCTTAGTTGACCCTAATGAATCCCCTTGGCTTGACAAAAAGGTTAGCAATTAGTTAACTAGTGATTCCCTTATCCCTAGTGTCTTATTATTATTGTTAAACCCAATCATTTACTTTAATTGTTAGCTAATTCGTTCTTAATTTATTTGTTAATCAATTAATCTCAAAAACCACTAAAAATAGACTTAGCTCGCTTAATCACTTTCAAACCTTGTTAATCCTTGCCTCCTCGTGGAATCGACCCTTTCTTTCCCTATACTAGGCTAAGTTAGGTTTATAATTTGGCACGTGCAATGACCGTGTCAGCCGACGGATTGAAAATGGTCTATCTACTAGGGCAACATCAAGGTGGTCCGTCGGGACGACGTCTTGTCCGACGTCTTGGAGGTGTTGGACGACGATGTAGGACGACAGTGTCGGACGTCGATGGGTCGGAGGCATCGGACGTCGATGGGTCGGAGGCATCGGACATCGAAGAGTCGGAGGCGTCGGACGTCTACGGGACAGAGGCGTCGGACGTCAACGGGTCGGAGGCGTCGGACATCGACGGGACGCAGGCGTCGGACATCGACGAGTCGGAGGCGTCGGACGTCTACGGGACAGAGGCGTCGGACGTCGACGGGTGAAACAAGTTTTGGAGATTAACGAAGCAAAACAAATAAAATATAATATGAAAAAAGAATCGTATAAAAATAATGAGAAAGAGAGAATAATAAATGAAATGAGTACATAGAAGTTTTTAGAGTGAGAGGAAGTGAATGAATGAATAAACAATGAATTACATCTCCGTTTATAGGCAACTAAACTAGCCGTTAGGAGGTTAAAGTTTGTTGAGGAGATATCTCAACAACCTCCTTGTTCTATGGGGTGTTTACTTGTTGGATGTCGACATCTTGGACTTAGTCAATTTGTTGGACTGCTGACACCATGCAGACTTGGTCTTGATTTGTTGAGAAGATCATGCAACTACCTCCTCATCTTGTGCATCTTTGACTGACTAGCTGCTGGGATGTTGGACTTAGTCAATTTGACATGTGCTGAGATGTCAAACCGGACTGTTGAGATGTCACAAATCTAGGTGTCGGTTGAAAGTGTCATGTCATCAATCCATGCTTCTTCTTATGCTCCTTTCATAGCTCGCCACGTAGTCAACATGGTAAAGGGTAAATTTTACCCCACAACAACTACTGTACTCAGAAACTATACTACCTTAAGCTCTACATGAGTATACTACTTTTCTATAATCCACAAATTGATGTATCTCCAACCGCTATCTATCAAATTGAAATAGGACAGCCCTCTGACATTTTGTTGTGTTTTTGTTAATTCCGTTGGCTCTTATCTTTCAAATTGAATGGAGTCGAAATGAACTGAACTGAAATTCATGAAGTTGGACACGGTGAACTGAAATTCCTGAGACGAATGGGGTTGTACTAAATAACTGAAATTAATGAAGTAAAATTAAAATGAACTGATATTGCAATTAATCCAGTCCAAAAGAATATATTTAACAAATGTTCATATTTCATCCCGCCAATGTTCAGGTAAATGTATATATATTGAAAAGAATGGACACGTACTATATTCAACAAATGCTCATATTTAATATCCATTTAGTGCAAGACTTCAGATCTCGATTCACAAAATAAGGGCTCATTCTCTTCGGCTGGAAACAACTAAATTAAAATTAAATTCAACTGAATTTAAAATAACTGGACTGGACTGAACTGAAAAAAACATTTAAATTTATAAGTCAAAGTATTGTGTAGAGCTTAAATGAACTAAAATACACTAAAAATGAACTAGGAAGGAAATGCCCTTTTTTAACAAAAAACCTGAAAAAAGAGTCTGGACCTGTTCTCTTAGGCTGAAAACAACTTAACTAAATTTTAGAAGAAGAAAATTGAACTCGATTGAACTAAAAGGAATAATGAAAATGTGCGAGTAAAAGTATTGTGAACTGAACTGAACTAAAATTGAAAATAACTTGAGGCGAACAAACCCTTATTCAACATGTTAGATATTTAGCATTTACGTTTAACTTTGGTACCTAAGTTTTAGGTCGAGTCATATTTATTTTTAACTACTCGCCAAATAGTATATTTGAGAGATTAAAGAATTACAATAATAGAAAAGTTAGGAAAGATGTGAACAGGTAAGGAAGAGTCACAATCCATCATAATGATAGTCTATCCATGCCACTCTCATGTATAAAAATACAATTGTCAATGTGAAGTTTCGAACCCCTTAACCTCAAGTATGGAAGAGAAAGCTCTAACCCCTCCTCCATCACATTAATATTGTTTCTTTCATCAAAATTTATGATGATATATGAGTAAAAATCAATGGTTAAATCAGACTCTCTCCGTTTTCATTTGATGTTCCCAATTTCCTTTTTGGGGTGTCTTCCCACTTTGAATCTTTCAACCAATTTTTCATTTACTACACTTTTTTACTTTTTGTTTTACACATGACCCATTTTAGAATAATCTATTTCTCAATCACACACTTTTCTCTTCTCTCTTTTTCTTTTTCAAAAGCAAAAAATACCAAAGTAAACTTTATATAATATAAAATTAAAAAGATCTTTATCCACCTCAATTTGCATTATTTTTCCCTCATATTCCAAATGAGAACATCAAATGGGAACGGAAGGAGTAAGTTTTAAAACTTATACTTCCTCTTTTTTTTTATTGACTACACTTCTCTAAAAACGGACTCCTAGACAAAACTTTGGTGTGTAAGAAAAAGTGGTAGGAGAGAAATAGAGAAAAAAAATTACTAAAAAAGGGAATAAAGGAGAAGTATAGTCATTAGTTTAAAATTTCCTAAAATGGAAAGTGTAGTCAATAAAAAGAAACGGAGGAAGTATTATGAATGATAGTTTTATAATATATTTTTCCACATTAAATGACATTATCTTTAATACTAAATTGCAAAAAACTAAGATTTTGGTGCATCGATTGAGCTTAATACTAGTTCATTCTTAAAAAGTTATCATGTCTTGTGATTAATTTGATTAAAACTCGTAGTTTTGATATGAAGAAAGCCAAAAATAATCAAATTTGCTATTTACCGTCTAGTTCATGACTGATGATAGGTTATGGCAAATTGATTAATGTGATCTATTTTTTTAGGGGTAACTTGTGATCTATTTTGTAATCTTCAACACTTGATCTAGTATTCTATTAAGAGTGTAGTCCCATTTTTGTCACCACTAGGTGTGCATCAGATTGGTCTAAATGGTAATTTAAACTGGAATCTGATTGGATCGTAAAATTCTGATCTGGTCTGCGATCCTCAAAATATATTGATTTCGGTCTAGTCAAAAACCGAATTTTTCAGTTTGGAGTGGAAACACATAAAAGTATATATAATTTTTTTTGTTTAATAACAATAGATAAATTGCCCAAAAATATTATTTTTATGTGCCACTAGCCTTTTAAATATAATGATATAGAATTAAAAGTATAATATAATTAGATGAATATTTTTAAAAAATATAAAAAGTATTTCATACAAATTGAATAATCATATACACCGGTCCAAAATCAGACTGAGGCGAAAATTCTCGGGCCGGTCTTGTCTGGACCGGAATTATTCCTATCTGGTGTTCGTTCCGCAAAAAAGTTGTGATTTCTGCCGGTTTCAGTGGTTTTTGACCAGTGCACACCCTACTTAGTACTTACCAGTTACCACTCATGATGTGTTGCTATTTACTCCGTAACACAAAATATGCAACGATTAGACATTATAGGTCCGCCACTGGGTTGTAGTCATTTTTTTGTGTGCGTGAAAAAACTTTTACATTCTAATAAGGTATGAAGTACTTCCCGTGCTCAATATATTTGAGTGAACCCTTAGTATATCCAATTACCAATTAGTAACAATTATGAAAAAAGATAAGTTGCAATTATACATTGAGGTAAATATGAAAACATCTTATTTACTAACATTGGATTTTAAGTTTTAGGTATGGATTATGTTGCAATTATATAATACTACCTTCGTTCCATATGTATTGCAACATAGGGAGTTTTACGCCTCCCAACGCACTACTTTAGACGCTAATATCTCTAATTTTATTTAAGTAAAAATTATAAAAAGTTGATATTAATTAAGCATATATCGAGACGAATCTAACAAGATCCCACATGGCTATATTTATCCTTGTGTATAAATCACAAAATAAGGTCAAAGGGTAGTATATGAATAGTGCAAAATGTCAAATGTTGCAATACATTTGGAACGGAGGTAGTATTGAATAGAGTTTTGTATAAAAACAACGTAAGGAAGAGAAGAGTTGTGTCGCCTCTTCCCCTTTTCTCCCAAAAAAAATGGCCTTACGATGAAATTTAGGAGCTAATTGTTAATGGTTAAGCCTTAATTTCAATCCTATATCTAATTCTTGTTTTTAGTATATATAACCTCTTGTGGGAGATTTCAGTCCCATCTTTTGGAAATAGTTAGTTCTCTCTCTAGGAGATGTACGAACTTAATAGATCTTTAATTATTTAGAGGATGCCATAATTCATTGATAAATGCTTGCTGTCTGAATTTGCAATTAATATCGGTTATCTGTCAATAGTCCACCAAGTCAAATCAAGATAATTCTTCATAAAACTTTCTCAAATCGATAGACGCTCTCTTCAAAAATTGTATAGTGAAACAAAGATTGGACATAGAGTATGCTACATTGTTACATTGGGTTCGTTGACTTCATGGTTTTCAGGATGAGCAATTGTAATCGATTCAGTTAGATTTATTTTCATTATATTTGATACTCTTTTACAAAAAAAACGTTTTGTACTAAAAAAGGTTATGAATTAATTTTGAAAGGAGTAAGTCCTGTGATAGACGATCTATCCTTGTGCTTAAAGATGGACAATGGTAAAACCAAAAGGTTTTAACTTGTAATATTTTGGTGAAATGTTTTAGCTTATAAGTGGAGGGTATCTAAATTTAAAAACCTTAAATTTTCAAGGTAAAACCTCAAGTTCTACTTATAAAGTTTATCCAAATGCTCATAGATAGATTGTCTAAAATAAGTTTATGTATTGGATCTTGCTAATGAACACCCCTAGAGCGTTATTTCACATTCAACATATTTCCTAAAATGGTATTAATTTGGAATATATTTCAAAATCACAGATAGGTGAATGTAATTATGTTATGTTGATTTAATATTTTCACTTTTAGCCATCTATCCAACCCCCGAGGCATCCGCTAACATTTACCATTTGCATTTTGAAGAATGAAAATTGAGCCATAATGTGGGTGCCATTGTGGACCCAAAAGGCCCAAATACTTGACGTAGAGAGCAGACTGTAACGATACGGACCCTGTAAGCACATAAAGGTCGGGTATAGATCCCTAATTGCAGCTGCTGTTTTTCACCTTTCTCAAACACATTTTCTTGCATCCTTCCTCTTCCCCACTCATCTCAACACAAAAAGGTTACAGCTTACAGGTTACAGCTTACAGGTTACAGGTGCGTGCGACATCTATATCTCTCTTCCTCATTCTTCTACTCAATCTTTCATTATTCAATGAATTAAATCGATCATCATAAAATAATTTTCTTTCAATCGGCTATTGAATTTTCCGATTCGCTTAGAGATCTTATTCTTAATTCCATTTTTGAAGAAATGGATTTTATTTTTGTTGAGTAGATTACCTAGCTTTTGCTCTCATCTTCATTGTTGATCACATATTTGATATTATAAGATTACTTAGCTCGATTTATCGAATCGAATTCGGTAAGTGGATCGATGTTTGTATTGTTCATTTGTTAATTAGATGCTTGATTGTCCTTCATTTGGTTCTTCAGCTCTACTTTATTTTCAACTGTTGTTGCTAGGGAAAAGAATAGAATATGTCTTAAAAAAGTGAGTGGCATCTGAAATATGCAAGCTGATCTCCAAAAAGATTTGTGAATTTTGAAAATTCAGTTACCGCGTTGAAGGTGCTGCTGTGTGAACTATTCCACCAGTGAAAATTAATTGTTTTGTAATGAACGGATGGAAGTTTGTTTGGTTTAATAGTTAGTGCCAATGAATACATTCATCGGACGTAGTTTCAACGGCAAGGGAGGGAGGCAATACTGTTCTTCTGATTAGAGATGAGATTAGTATTAGGAAAACCACACATTCTTGAAGGGATCTAAATTGCCTTTTAATGGTTCTTGAACAACACTTAAAAAACCATCTCTTTTCACCGTTACTTGTAAGCATAGTACTTTATGTGAGAGTTCGGAGTGGTGAAGGAGTTTTGGGGTAAAAATTTGGATTGTAGTGTTAGTGTTTTATGATGGCTGAAGTTTTGCTGATATGACGCCATTTGTTGTTCTCTCGTCTTTACTAGTTGGCGGGAATGTGCCTTTAGGCATTGATTGATTGGGGAGTTTCTTGCGTCAGATAAATCTTTTTTATATGTTGTAAGTGTGGCCATCATCAGGAAGCTTGTTGATTATAATGTCTTTCGTATGTCAGTTACTGCCTACTTTGTGAGCTTATGAATTGTGAATCTTTCTTGTTGTCTTCCATTTCCTTTATCATTTACCATGGCTCCTTCGTTGGGTGTGTTTTCACTTGTGGAATTCAATGCCTTTTGGTAACCAGATATCAAATCAAGCCTTATATTTATTCCATGCCAAAGTGGTTTTCTACTTTTCTACATATCTATTGTATTACGATTTACGATGCTCTAAACACTTTTCATACTAAGTCATTGACATTCTGTTGCAGGCAAGGTTACTATTTGCGTACTTCACAGTTCAACTTCTTACATATGTGAGTATATACGATCCCGTTACTTGCAAACTCATTTGAGTATTATTTATTACCTTCATTGCATGCATCCTCTCTGATTTTGCAAATTAAATTGTTTTATTAAAGTCAACTTCCACAGCTAGCTTTAGGGCAGAGTTCTTACTGCCATGTTTCTCAATGTGAATGCATTGGATATTTTTTTTTAGTCTTGCTTGTAGAAAAGAGCTTGTCTATGGGTCTTTGTCCCCTTTCCTTGCAAGTTATTCGGTATGAAATGCTCTAGAAAACCGTCTAGAATGCAGAAACCACCTGATAACAATTTTCCAGGGCTGACTAGTATTATATCCAGCATGCTGCAATATTAAGCCACAACTTGCTCTCATGCCTCATGTCCATGATTTTTTTGTGCTAGTCTATATTTGATGACACTTTTTTATTTCTGGGAAAGATGGATCAGAAGATATAATGTTTGGATATGCAACAATGTTCTGAAGAGATATTTCTTTAGTTTTTATTATTGGAATGAAATGGCAATTTAATCTCCAATCACCCAAAAGAGACAATGTAGAAGAAGTTACATAAAGTTTCCAGGATATGATAGAATTTGATGTCAAAATTTCTAGAGGTTTACTGATGCGGATAGAGGTAAATTTAAACTATCTTCAAGGTAAAGAAATGGGGTGGACAGGTGGTTTACTTGGAAGTCAATGTTGGCTGCTTAGAACCTAGGATGTAGAGTGTGCATTTTGAAATGCTATCTGGTGCAAGATCAACTTTGAAGACTTCCTCTCCTGAATCCTAGGTCCTTTTAGGGATGGTAACTTTTAAAGTAAGTTATGGTGTCTGAAGAATTGTCATGAACGGCAATCAGAAGCAATTCCATTCAACATGTTTGGGTTCTTTTAATGTGTGGGGTGACTGATGTTTTGGCCGAATGATGGATTTGGCCTTTACATTACTTCAGGGGTGGTAGGTAATCTCCCTTTTTTCTCAGGTCTTTGGGTAGATGCCTAATGATTGCCTAAGAAACAAATTTCAGTATTTCATTCAAAAGGGGTAAAAAAGAAGTTCATCTCATCCTAGCCCTTTTTTTTGAATGCTTTTAGGCTCTTGTTTGTTGTCGAGCAGTTCCGTTCAGCTTCAGGCTTGTATTGCCAAGGTTTTTTTTTGGTGAACTGGAAAAGGAGGAACTTAAATGCAGTGCTTAAATGTAGAAGCTATTTATTTGTATCATTTTAGACTTTAGAGGGTAACAACTAACAAGTGGACTTTGAGGGGCATTTCTTGTCATAGCAAGAATTAATGCTCCATTTGCATAGTCTGCTGTATAGTTGGGGAGAAATGATTCACATTGGATGTTGCATGTATGTTTTTGATTTGGGCATAGTATTATGCATGATTGATTTGGGTGAGGCATGATGGCTTTGGTTCAGACATCTGTGTTACTTATATGGGAACACCTGCTATTAGTGGTCTCCTATTTCTTACATAACCATCACTTTGACAAATTACAATGAGCGACGAGGTATACCGTATACTAGTGTTAAGTCTGGATCTTTGATCCCTGAACAGAGAAACTTTGTCTTAGATTTTTGTTTTCAGCTTCTGAAGGGATGAACCTCTAAGAGGGTGCCTGTTGAGTGCTATTTCTAAGTGCTTTCAGTGGAGGGTACAAGACAAGTACATAGTGACACAGTTTTTGGAGTGCATAACTGGTGAAGTGTCAAAAATGGAACTTTTGAGCATATACGTAAAATTTGATACTTCTGAAAAGGTGCTCTTTGGTGATTCATCAGTTCCAGATTTTTGAAGGTTTGGGGTATATTCGTCCTTCCCAGTTTTGCGGGAAGTAAATTTTCACTACATTCAGCAATTATGTTTCTTTATTCTCTCTGAATCTTCCTTTTCTGTGTACTTCCAGTTACTAAAACCAATCTTTCTCTCCTCTTAGCCTCTACCTTCCCATTTTCATATTTCCAACTTTATCTCTCTGCAGATATCCTGTACTTATTTTTGATTTTCCATTTCTACTCATTACCTCCCTTTGATTGTTGCTGAAGAAGCAAGGCTGTGAACAATTTTGGTTATTTTGTGCTTACGTTTTCTGAAATGATATTTTTTTGGATCTCCATTTCGTGCTTCTTTTTTTTAAGATTGGAACCGGAACCATCAACTTCTTGAGCTACTAAGAACTCATTTTTCGTTAGATATAACTTTTAGATCTTGTAAACGTAGTTTTTTTTTAATAAGATGTAGGTTTGACATTTTTAAATTCTGAGGTTGGCTAATTGGTCCATATGTGGGTTTTTAGGCTAAGTTCGATCTTATTCTTCTGCCATTTTTGTTTCAGTGGGGCTTGTTAACTTGGTTAATGCTTAAATCTAGTAAAATCTTGCCATTGGACTGCCCCAGGTTGTATGTTGGAACTTTCGATGCCTATAAGCAGGGTGATACATCTGCTTTCATTTTCTATAGTTGGGGGCTTCGATGTCTGGAAGCTGGTTCACTCATCTAGTATCACCTTCCATAGCTAGCTAATGCCGTTCATACCTGCATTCAGTTCAAGCTCTTGTTGCTGAGAGTAATCGGTTTTTTATATTTTATTTGTTCCTTGCTTTACTTTTGCAACTTTTGATGGTTATGGTGTGTTTTCTTTTCTTTTTCTTATTCTACTATTTGATTCGGAAACAAGGGGAATTTGGGATGACAATGGATGTAGGGATTACCTTTGTAGTGATCGCATCATGCACACAAGTCGGGGAAAATTGCGGAGAAGTGGTCTAAACTTTCAAGGATAAAATACAATTTCATGTCAAAATGTATATAGGTTTGCTAATGCGGAGATAGCTATTCTTGAACCGTCTTCAAGGTGAAGAAATGGAACGGAGAAGGTAAAGAAATGGGACAGAGATGTGGTTTACTTGAAAGTCAATGTTGGACTGATTAGCTGTGATGCTTGTGATGTTCGAACTCGGGTAGTATGGATTCGAGTGTCGGATGTGGATTTAAGGACGCTGGTCGGGTAGTATGGATTCGAGTGTCGGATGTGGATTTAAGGACGCTGGGACATGTTTATGATTGTCCAAATTCGGATTTAGATTCGGGGATACGGGAATGAAAAAATATCAATATGAATTTTTATAAGATTTTGAAGATTTTATTTAGAACTTCAAAATATAATATACAAGTTGTTGACAAAAATATGAAAATTATTATATATTGGCCACTATACTGTCTATACTCTATACCCAATTACGCATCCAATCAAAAAAAAAAGGGATACAGAACTTTTACTTCACAGTTTCTTTCAAGCAGGGGAAAAACAAGAGCAGTAGGAAAAAGAGCTATCACAATTGACACATTACATGCTTGGGAATGAGCTAATTAAATAAGGAAAGAGAAAAGTTTTTTAACATTTGTTTAACCTAATAAAAATAGGTTTGACTTCTCCTTTCCCCACTCATAAACCAAAACCTAATGTACTATTCAAACTTCAGACTCACGTAGCCCTTCCCTTTTCTTTTTTTCTCTGTTTGAAACATGTTACAATACTCAAGTGTTTCTTTCTTCGAGCATCGGCACCCATAGAAGGACTTGGAGAACTCGCAACACTAAGAATTTGATGTCTCAATTTAAGATCTGGATTTTCTAATGTTCTGATAATTATTCTCCTTGCGGTGTGTCTGTTCACTCTTAGCTTCCAACCTTACTAGATTCTATGCACGCGATGCGTGCGACAATAATTTTATTATGAAATTCATGATCTACAATAGATAATTTTATTGATCGTCGCATCTTATTATTGCCTAAACTTTTCATGTTTTTAGAAACTCTCACCTTAATGATTTTTTTAAAAAAATTCCACTTACCATTTACAATTTTATTAAAAACTCCCACCACTTAATGGTTTTTGTCAAATTTCATTAACAAAACCGTTTAGTGGCTCCCACATATACATTTTGTTAACACAATGAAACTTAAAATATTTGCAATTCTTTCCAAATAGTTGTAATTCGTTCCAAATTTGCTCTAAATTTGTTGAGGATTTGCTCTTAAATTGATGAAATTGACTTCAATTTCAGCGTAAACTAATAATAAAATGCATATGTAGGGCCCACTTAACGGTTTTGTTAACAGAATTTTAAAAAATCATTAAGTGGTGGGAGTTTCTAATAAAATTGGGAATAATATGGAAATTTAAAAGAAAATTTCATTAAGGTGGGAGTTTCTAAAAACGTGAAAATTTTAGGTTGTTTTTGAACAAAATATCCTAATTTTATTTGCATACGATGTGTGTTTTGGCTACTTTTATAAGATAAAATATGAAGGTACACAATATATTTTGTTTTCAAGCTAAATTCATTTTGGCTCATATGTCTTTGAAAACATCCCTTACTCTCCACCATTAACTACAATTTTTGTTATATAGTACCCAGTAAGGTATTTTTTGCTCATTGTTCCCACTTTATCATGTTTCTCACTCATGCTAAAATGCTTTATCATGATCAATTTGATCAAATGTGCATTCACTCATGAACAATCAATTACTCATGTATTTCAAAATAAAAAATTTCAAAAGTATATAAAAATATAGCAAAGTGGGTGTCTATTTATAGATCTCAAGAAAATATAATCGTTGATATATTTTTAATTGTTTTTACTTTGTAGATTTTTAGATATTTTAGTTAGAAGTTTTGAACATCTTTTATTAAAAATCTGATGGCTTAATTTGGAAATAAAACTTAATTAGTCAATAAACTTATTGATTTATTTTATTTATTTTTCCTTTTTTTTTCTTTTTGGTGTCCACCCCCACCTCTTCACTTATATAATAGAGATTGTGACTGCACCCGGGCGGGTCATATCAGCAAGGGTATGGTCGGGTAAATGGGGAGTCTGAGCATCATATGGTGAAGCAGCATGATTACTCTCTAGTTCGCCTTGTGAATTACGAATTCGTCCTAAATGGCTAAATGTACGAAAAATAGCTCAAAATGGCCTATAATTTGCTTGCCTCGCTTTGCGATTCACTAAGCCCGGTAAGTGAATTATGTAACACTGGGATGAAGTGTTGGCGTGAATTTTGGTGCGGGGTCAATTTTTAAGACCTTTCTCAGAAATCCCATCATTCCCATGTCTTTTTAGAGTTGGTATCTTTTAAAGAAGTTAGGGTGCAAGGAGTGTTTTCATGAATGGCAATAAAAAATTCGACTTCTTTTAAATTCTTCAGTGCGTGGGTAAACCGGTAAAGAAAGTCAAACTTCACATTAATGATTGGCTATTTTAGACTTTTGCTGAGGAGTGATTGATGTTTTGGCTGATTGGATCTGGCCTTTATGACACTTCATGGGTGTTTAATAATACCGTTGATTTATATTTCAAGGCTATTGGAAAGCCTTAAGGATCTTTTTAATTGCCTTGGGGAAGATGGCTAGTTTTTACTTGATAAAGAAATAAGAAATCTTCTAGGTATGTTTAATTTTTGCAAAGGGTGAAGTATCAGCTTATAGACTCCTAGTCCGTTTTTTATTGAATGCTTTTAGGCTTTTGTTCGTCTTTTGTTATTTTGTTCTATTCAGCCTCATATTGCCTAGGAATTATTGGTGCTTTGGAGAAGGAGGGAGAAGTGGATTGCTTAAATATAGAAGCTATCTTATCTGTTAGTTTAGTGAGTCATGTGAATAGGTGGATTTAGAGGGCCAGTTCTTGTCATAGTTGGAGTTGAAGTGTATGTGCGTAGCCTATTCTATTATCTGTAGTTGGGGCAACATGATATGCATTGGATACTTCATGTATGTTCTTGTTTTGGCATACTATCATGTACGATTTGTGTGGCTGAGCGCGATGGTTTTGGTTGCTAGACTCTGTAATGTCATGTCCCTTTAATGATTTTCTTTCTCCTTTCAAAACAATACAATTATACAAGTGTCAAGTTTGTAATTTTGATCTCTAGTAGAGCAAGCTTCGCCGTAAGATTTTCAATGGATGAGCTTTGTAAGAGGGTGCCTAATGACTTCCATGCCCTTTCTCTTTGGTAGTCCTGCTTACTTTTGTCTTTGCATGATAACTGATAAAGTTTTTAAATGGACATCAACATGGAACTATCGAAAAGCTCCTTGTCTCACTTTGCTTCTGTGCTTCTGTATTTGCTTTTGCACAATAACCCACCCTCCTCCCCTCCCTTACCCCTGCCCGCCAGAAGAAAAAAGAAAAGCAAAAGACAGGAACTCTAAAAAGTTTTCCATCATGTACAACTTTATGTAGAAAATATTAACGTCTCGTTTTAATATATTTTTCACCTTGCTATTTATTTGTAGGGCGGACGAGGACCCTGTCGATCCTAAGCAGGAGATCGAAGAAAGCATTTGCAAGCCCAAATGTGTGAAACCCTTACTTGATTACCAGGTTAATCCTGCTGGATACTGAAACCTGTCCATTTGCCTTTAAAAAGATTTGTTCATCTATCCATATGGCTTCGGAATCTTCATCTATTGAACTAATTTTATATGTGTTTCATGTATCTCTGTTTCCTAGTGGCAGAGCCAGGATTTAGAATGAGGGCTAGCGTATTTTTACTGTGATGGCTATTATAAAAAGAAGCTATTATATAGAGAATTTAAATAAAATTAGAATTAAACCTAAAGTACTTTAATAAAATAAAATTACAATTGTTCACAACATCAAGTTTCACATTTATAAACACATATTTCTCAACATAAGTTACTAAACTATCATTAGACAACCATTCTTAGATACTGTTGTGTAATTTATCTTCATTCTCATTGGATGTCCCTTAATAAATATACTTGAAATATATTCTCCCTTTTCTCTTCATGGCTCATTCATATATTTATACACATAATACAACAGAAAAAAATCTCACTTATTACAAACTTAATTTATGCATTCTTACTATACTTTTAATTCAATATTTATAATTAAAATCTTTTAGGTAGACACCAATAGCTAGAGTCTCCATATCTTAAGTTAACTTTGTCTTCATTGAATATTTGAAAGTTCATACATTCAAATAATCGACAAATGATACTCCATTCAATCTTTTAGTGGTTTCACTTTGACTTTTGCACTTCAAAAAATCCAAATTTTGACCATTTCTTTTACGAATATAAAATTATATGTTATTATCAATTTTCCTCAATATATATTAGTCCCTTTGTTTTTCTTAGTTGTTTCAAACATATATTCTTATTTTGCCTTATTTATATAATTCATTGGACGATACCTTTTTGAAAATATAAAAGATGTTATTATGTAAAATATTACGGAAAAATTACCTAGAATAATGCAACCTTTTAGCGATTCGTGGATAATAATGCAACCTAAAGATTATTCTGGAATAATGCAACATTTATACCCCATTTATTTTAGGAAATTTTGTCAAAAAATACCTTATAAGTTGCAAATTTTGTGGAAAAACCACCTTTTATAATTTTTTTTGTGAGTAAACACCTTATAAGATATTATCTATCAAATTACACACCTTGTTGTCATATTTTGGTGAAAAAAGGTAAACTTTTGGGTCATTGACTCTCTTATTTTTCCTCCCTTTTTGTGCATTAGATTTTTGTATGAAAATTTGGGTTGATATGGTCACTTTCACACACAAAAAGGGACAAAAAAATATGCACAAGTATTGACTTTTTGGCCTAAGAATGATAATAAGGTGTTTAATTTGATAGATAATAACATATAACGTATTTTCTCACAAAAAATATTTTAAAAGGTGTTTTTTCACAAAATTAGTAACTTATAAGGTGTTTTTTCACAAAAAATCCTTTATTTTAAATAGGAAAAAACCGGTTATAACTTGAAGAATGGGTAAAATGGGACACTTGTCGCATAATAATTGGCTCCTATAAACAATTTTTTTAAAAAAAAAACAAAAACAAATTTTTTAAAAAAATTCATAACCACCCTCCCCTCCACCCCCTGCACCCCACCGTAAACCCACCCTCCCTCTACCCCCGCACCCCACCATAACCCGCCCTCCCCCCACCCCCACCCCCAAGTAAACCTTAATCTCAGCACCTCCCTTGTTTTTCGGCCACCTCACTTGTTTTCCGGCGTCCCTTCTCCCCTGTCCCCGCTGCTGCCCACCACCTCCGTTGTTTTCCAGCGCCCCTTCTCCCCTCTTTTTTCAAGTGGCCGCATTTCTGGTGGAGTTATGGTGGTGTGGGATTTCAGGGGTTGTGGGTTTGTTGGGGGTGGTGGGATTTTAGGGGTTGTGGGTTTGTTGGGGGGTGGTGGCAGCGCTGGACGGTTTTGTCGGTGGAAGTGGAGGGAAAAGGGGGTGGAGATGGGTTGCGTGGGTGGGGGGGTGGAGATGGGTTGCGTGGGTTGGGGGGGTGCAGTGGGTTGCGTGGGGGGGGTGCAGTGGGTTGCGTGGGGGGGGGGGTGGGTGCAGTGGGTTGCGTGGGTGGGGGGGGGGGTGGGTGCAGTGGGTTGCGTGGGTGGAGGGGTTTTAAGTTTTTTTTTTAAATTTTTTTATTTAAAATTTAAAGTTTTAAATAAAATTACCAATGGTTCAGGTTACCGGTCATTTTTCCTATTTAAAATAAATGGGGTATAAAGGTTGCATTATTCCAGAATAATCTTTAGGTTGCATTATTATCAGCGAATCGCTAAAAGGTTGTATTATTCTAGGTAATTTTTCCAAATATTACTTCCTCCGTTTTTTTATTGGCTGCACTTTTCATTTCACGGACTCCTGGGCAAAACTTTGGTGAGTGAGTAAAAGGGTGTAAGAAAAAGTGGTAGAAGAGAGATAGAGAGAAAAAGTTACTAATAAGGGAAAATAGGAGAAGTGTAGCCATCAATTTTAAACTTCCTAGAAAGGAAAGTATAGTCAATAGAAAAAATGGACGAAGTATTAGATTTGTCTTAAGTTAAAATACTTTTTAAATTAAACATATTTAAGATTGGGATCCAAGTTGTACACTGACAAATTAGCAGAAAGAAAGAAAACATGGGGTATAATTTATTCTTGACAGCAAATGTTAAAACCAAAAGCTTAAAAGTATATAAAGCTAAGGGATCGAACGATTTGTGTGTCCCTGCGGCATGAGTTTGATAAAGCTCGAACCACTGCACCAACTTCCATTTCTTAGTTATGTATTGCAGGAGTTTATTCTTATACAAATTAGAAAATTTCCGTTTTTATCAGATCTGCGCGAGGTAGCATCTGCTACGCCATGTTATACTATAGCTGCACCCCTGTTTGAATATAATTAAACGGACAGTAAGAAGTTAGAGAAAAAGGTATCGAAACTTGTGGACTTTCTCATGGTTTAGTGCTGCTTAATGGAGCATGGTTTACTTGTGAACACATGGCTTTGCTGGTAGAGGGTAGACAGTGACGATGATGAGTATCAAACTATCAATGAATTGAAATTTTAACTGCCCAAAAGCATCAATTTACTTAGTACTGATTTCTGTTCATTTATATCGGTCTTTGGCAAATGTTAGCTGTTGTGAGTTGTGACTCGGGCACTCAGCCTTCTATTCTCATTTCATCTCATACGGTCAGTGTATTATCCCTTTTCTTTTGTCTACTTGGGACATACTAGAAAAGGGATAATACACTTCCCTTTTTTTTTTCTTCTCCTGATGAGTTTGAGCTAAAGTGAAAAGACATTCTAAACTTACAGCACTTACAAATTATAATGCAGGCATGCATTAAGAGAATCAAGGATGACGAAAGTGGACATAAACATTGCACTGGACAGTATTTCGACTACTGGTCTTGTATTGATAAATGTGTAAGATATCTAACTTTCCTCTTTGGTTAAGACATTATAGGCTGGTACCTTTCGTCATCGTGTGAATCTTTATATTGTTATCCCGTGAAATTGTAGGTTGCCCCAAAATTATTCGCTAAGCTGAAATAATGATGGCATTGTGCTGGTGTTGGATGGAAGACATTCATTTCTTGCCGCTGTGCCTGTGGTGCAAGCTTTACCTTCTTTCTATCATCTTGTGGTTTTGTGGTGCACAATGAATTCCTTTGAACGGTATTTTTGTTCTATCGGAAAAGGAAAACTAGACTAATTTTTGAACACACTGAAGCCTGTTTCTATAATAAAAATTGTTGTGCCTGTTTTTGACAGATTTCACTAATATCACCATATTTTCAAGACTGGACGACAGGGAAATCTCATCATCCAGTGTTTGTGTTGGTTTTTGTTGATTTTTCGTAAATAAGTTGGTATGTAAGAGCGAAAAAAATAATTTCAAATATAGAGATCCATGGATTTTGATATGGCCAACATTGGATTTCTGGAATTAGTAAATGCTAAATTTTTGATTGCATGACTTGGTATTGTCTCTTCATGCGTCTCAAGCTAGGGCAATAGTTTTTTTTTTTTGAAGGTAAAATTAATTCATTAATAAAAGAGGCATATGACATCTACAATAGAAATTGGAACTAACAAATACAAAATAATTTGGATCAAATAAAATTCTAATTTGACAAAACCACGATTGTTGTAGATGAGATTAGACACTGATGAATACCCTCTTTTACATCGCAGTTTCATACAGCCTTCTACGAGGGGGTCTTCCGATTCGTTGTAGTCTTGAAATTGAACTGAATCTGATAAAATTGTTTGTAGATGTAGAACTGACCTTCGTCGCGACACCGCACAAATCTTCATCAACAAATCAATGTTTGCAAAACTAAAGAACGTCACCAAAACTCTCACAAGGAGAGAGACAAAACCCAATATATGGGTAGATAAAACCCAATATATGGGTAGATAAAACCCAATAATTGGGTAGAAAAACTCTCAAATTGAGAGAGAATGAATGTTTATTCACCATGAAATTTAAAAACTAGTAGTAAGTAAGGAAAATAGGGGCTTACCATCAACCAAAAGTTTGAAGGTAGCCCCTAAATCAACAAAAGTTTTTTAGGGTTTTGGAGGAAGAAGATCTTGTGCATAAGCCAGGGCAATAGTTTGTTGTGAAGCAAATTCTTAGGCTTTGGCTAAAGTGTTTCAATCTTCTTCTTGTTCACACATCAGCTTGTGTGCTTCCTTGCATTATAAGTAGTTAATATTGTGCAGCAAATGCATTTATATTGTGAACTACGTGCACCCAAGATAGATCTGTTCTTTTTCAGCGTTCTGATGACTTATTCGGACAATGACCATCAAGAAGAATAAAGATCAAAGTGTCTAATGGTTTGGAGTTTTCAATGGCTTGATGTTAAAATATTAATGGAAGTTTGATAAAATAAATATTAATGAAAGGGAAGTCATATCTATAACATTATTTTTTTGTGTAGCACGAGATTTTAGTTTTAATAACAAAAGAATAATGAAAAAGGATGGTCTAGGTGGTGTCGAGCGAGGTTGGGGGAAGACTTGAATTCAATTCTGACGAACCCTCATGGGTTATTCACAGGCCATTTGGTCTAGGATTGTATTGGTTTGACTAGGTTCGAGCCAATCTGTCTGCCTCACACCTCAGAACCCAGCCACCTCCCAATCCCGAAACCACCTCCTAATCCCTGTTTGATCCTATCTTCAATAACCTTGTTTCTCTCCCTTTTGTGCTATATTATCCCCTGTCAACCCAACTCTGACTTATATTGGAATAAATCCAAGCTCAATCCCAACCGAACAGACGCCAAGATTATTTCTTGGGCTTATCAAAGGAGAGACTTCCCAAACTTAAGTTTCGGGGTTTAATTCTTATCAGATTCACTTAGGGAGTGTATAGCCTACTAATTCAATGTGGGCTGATTTGTGAGAAATTTTGACTGGTAGATCCATTAAATAACCTACCCAAAAAGAAAAAGAAACAAAATAATGAATTGCAACATCAAGCATGTAATAATCGTTTTGGCGCATTGACTTTAGGGTTGTGGTTGAGAAGAGCTTCAAGATTTATGATTATTTGTAAGTATGGAAATGAAGGGGCAAGGAAAATACATCAAACAAAATAATTAGTAAAATGAAGGCAAAAACAATAATGTTTTGATTAGTATGTATGGTATAAAATATTACTTGGTCGTGACAAGGTTTAGACTTGTAAAAATGCATATACTAACCATAAGCCATTAGTTTTTGTTTTTCCTATTTGACTTTATGATCAAACTTGATTTTTTTTTATAAATTTTTTATATATTAGAAATTGATATTATTGATGGATTTGTTTATATAATAGGAGGAAGACTAGAAAAGAACAAGCTAATATACAATGTCTTTATGACTTATTAAAGTATTCATACTCATAGGGATCAAATCTATATGATTTCTCTTTTTTCTCGTAAATTCTCCGTATCTTTCCACTAACTTTTCTATCTACTCTTTCGATTTAACAATTATCTCGCCATATTCATGGAGTTCTCCACAAACCTCCACTCTCTTATTTTCTCACTAATCAGTCTATCTGACCATGGCCCTGTTTGACAAACAGAGTTTAGAGTTTAGCGGATAGAGTTTAGAGTTTGCTGTTCGAGTTTTACCTTTTTTGTTCAGTGGATTTGACCGCGTATTTGACTGCTGTTTGTATAATTGTGTTTGGTAAAACTTATGTTTGGTAAAAGTTGATGGGTATTTTATAATGTAAAAAGACTATTATAGACATTGGTCTTTATTAGTTTGTTTTATTTAATTTTCTATTTAAGACTAATAAACCTCACATATCAAACAATTACTAAAACTAATAAACCCAATAAACCTCTTCTACCATTATATAAAAAAAACAAGTTTAAAAAGAAAAAGAAAAACTATCTAAACTCCTTTTACCCCCATATCTCTCTCCATTCATTTTCATCCACCACCAAAACCCATCTACTTCTCTCTCCTTTCGTTTCTTTCTTACTGCATCTATACCTCCTTTAATTTCATCCACCACCAAAACTCATCTAATCTTGATTGTTTTTGTTTCTTTCTTATTATTTTTCTTTTCTTTTCACCATCTCATTCCTCATTTCATTCTATATTAAATCAAAAAAATCTCTAACTCTACCCAAATTAATATTCCATGTTTCATTCAAATAGTATGAAAAAGAAGAGAACTTCTCTTTTATACTCTGCAATTCAATTTCGCATAGATTTTTGTTCAACATTTTTGAAAATTTCGTGAGTTATCTCAAGTAAGTCTTTTGATATTTAGTTGAAAATTTCTTTAGCTGTTTTTTTTTCTTTTGAAGATTTTTATTTGGGAGTTTAGAACCCAGATCTACAATTTCTGATTTTGTGATGGGCTGACAATGATACAATGAATTGGTAAATGTTTTATAGCTAATCATGGGTAAAATAGTCATTCAAATTCATTGCTTAATAAAACTCTGATGAAAGCGTTTTCAATTCAAGAGTTTTGGTACAAAAACTCTTATTGAAACCTCTCCTCACCAAACACCAACATTAGAGTTTTGACCCAGTCAAAACTCTAATAGGGTTAAAAACTCTCTTTTTCCTCCAAACCTCTCTTAACCAAACGGGGCCCATATGTTTCCTATATATACCACGTACCAAATATTACTTGAGCTATGTGAGGGTTCCCTCTATAAAAAAAATCACCATATTATATAGGAAACCTCTCCCACTTCATGGCCATGGGGAAATCCACTTAAAGAGAGAGAGAGAGAGAGCGTCCAAACGAGAGACTATTTTTACCCCTGCACTTTTTAATTTTATAGTTCGTCCAGTGGGGCCATTGCCTCCACTATGTTATATTGAACCATCACTGCATATATGAGAATTAAGTTTTTTCCAGTTTACATATATATTTTGAATAAGTAAGATGACTTATCCAACTCAGTCAAGCCACTTTCACCGTGCTATGAGCATAATATAATGAGTATTTTATAATGAAAAGATCACAAGTTCATGCCGTCCAGAACAACCGTTCCAAAATAAGCTTGATATTTATCTACTTCCCGTACATATACAATATTAGGGTACCAATTCATATGTTGTCGGTTGTAATTAAAAAAAAGGCAGCAACTATAAACTTCGAAATAATGCTATGCCTTATTGACGTTCAAAATCAATTTCTTGCATGGTGTTGAAGGTCAACCATCAACCATTACTTTTGCTAGTCATTTAAATTTCACAAACTATAAGACCCAATCAACTTAATTAAGGCAAAGGTAATAGCCATAGCAAGCCAACCACCCAACAAAACTCTTAAAGAAGACCTTACTAGTGGTGCTCTTCCAAGAAAAGCCCCCAACCACCCAAACATTGCCAAAGCCGCCGTCACCGCCGCCACCACCACTCCAAGCCTCACCTTGTAATCCTTAATAAACGCTGCCGCCAACAGAGGCACCATAGCCCCAATAGAGAAGGCAAGTGCTGATGCAAATGCTGCTTGCAATGGATTTGGCAAGTTCTCCTCTTCCTCCTCTTCATTCCTTTCCCCTTCCCTCATTTTGTCTCTCTTCATCTGAGCAACCTCAATGTCTAGCTGAGAGTACACGGACACGAACTCACCTATAGCCATGCTGCAAGCCCCAGCCACAAGACCTGCAAAACCAGTGAGGATCATAGCCTTCACGTCTTGCTTCACTGCACCAACTCCCATCATGAGTGCTGCTGTCGAAACAAGCCCGTCGTTGGCTCCTAACACCGCGGCCCTCAGCCATTGGCCGCGCTTTGAGTAGTCCATGTTGGTGCTCTTAGTGTCATCTTGTTGTTGGCTCTCTTCATCAATGGTTGGTCTTATTGTTTCCAACTTGGCAGGAGGGAAAGGTGCTTGTTTTGTTGTCATATTGGAAAAGATAAAGGAGGTTAAGTAAGATATAATGCATGCATGTAAAGTTATGTTGCAAGAGAAGGGTGCAATGTATGGAAGGATTTATAAGGGGGTGGTAGGGAAAGGCTGCTAGTGGAGATTTCCACCAAGCTATACCACTTATCTTATGGAAAGCAAAAGATATATTGGGTGATTGTATATGAAATACAAGATAGTTGCTGCTTTATCTGGTCTAGATCAACAGTTAACTTTAGGAAAGTTGATTTTATATTGCCTTGGCTTTTTAGTATTGAAGCCAAGAATGTTTCAGAAACCGAAATTTTGTTTGAAAATAATACTGTTTGGTGCACGAATAAAAGTAGGGTTAATTGAACTCCAATCGTATTTAAGTGTTCATCGCGGATAAATAGGAAGAAAATCCGAAGTCTTATAACAATTAAATAAAAATTTTTTGTCAGAAACCCCCACTAACTTTCAACTTATTGAAAACAACTCCCAGGATCTTTATTTTTTAAAAATAACCTCCATAACCTTTCAAAACTTGTTGGTTGCACCCCAAAACTTAACTCCGTCAATTTTTTCCGTCTGTTGGCGCCCAGTAACAGCTTTATATATCATCTTCAACATCTTCCTTCCTATTCCAATTGAACACAAAGGTAACATTCGTAAAGTTCTTCAATCCAATTCCAATTGAGCATCAAATTTGCATTCCCAATCAACTCGAAGTCCTAATTTAAACCTAATCCCCAAATTGTTGAAATTAAAGCTGTACAATTTTAGGTAAAAATATATCTTGCGTAAAGAGTTTCTTTTTTAAGAATTAGGGTTTGTAATTTTGATATCGAAATTCAGTAAATGGAACTTTAAATTTGGGGAAATTGTGAAATTAGGGTTTGTTAATGTTGAACCATGACTTATACTTATGTAATTGTAGTTGGGTGTGTTGATTTGACCTTGAATTATGCTTAATTGTTCTTTGACTACTGAATTTATTGGAATAGGTAACAGATGGCTATCAAATGCAAGTGTGGGATTGCAGCTAAAGTGTTGAGGTCTTGGACTAATGATAATCCTGGAAGGAAGTTTTGTGCTTGCAAATTCTCTGATTTTCATAGTGGAAGAGATGGGTGTGGTTTTTTTCAATGGCAGGACAAAGAAATGGTGGAGTGGCAAAGAGTTCTAACCAATGAGTTTATGGTGGAGTTACTGAGTTTCAGAGAAGAGAAATATGGAGAAACTCATCAGTTTTACAGAGTTGAAATCGCTGGTGGAGAGAGGGAAATGATGGAGGAGAGGGAAATTAGTTGAGATGGAGTTACTGAGGGTTATATCAGTAATTTCATCATGTGTTTTAAGAGGGATAAGCTGTTACTGGGCGCCAACAGACGGAAAAAATTGACGGAGTTAAGTTTTGGGGTGCAACCAACAAGTTTTGAAAGGTTAGGGAGGTTATTTTTAAAAAATAAAGATCCTGGGAGTTGTTTTCAATAAGTTGAAAGTTAGTGGGGGTTTCTGACAAAAAATCCTTAAATAAAGTCGGGTCTAATTGTATAGCAAAACACTTTTTATTATGCTTTCTCGTTATTTTCTTTCTGTTTCCATCTCCATACATGCACATTTATTTAGAAGTAGCATACCAAACATCAATATACTGCATATCAAATAATTCAAGCTTTTCTTTCTTTTGGGCTCATTCATTAGTTACTATCTTGATTGTTGACCGTCACTGCTACACAAGCATCGTACGTATCAGAATCCTTCCTCTAAAGCCCCCAATTTGACAATGCATCAAGCATATATGCATTAGTTATTACAATAGATAAGGACATAAGGTACCTCTACGTTCTTCAAATATTGAGAAAACAATCGGATGATATTGGATCGATAACATGTGTGATGTGTCACTAGTTTCAACTAATAGTTGTTACTTGTTACTTCCTCCTTTCCTAATTGTTTGCTCCATTTGCCTATTGTGGTCCGAAGTATATACACACTTGTTATCTTGCCTACATTTTCATTCTATATTTGGTTGTGTAGCAACGACATTAATAGCACTTTTGACCATGATTTCCACTTGTGTTGCACAGACACTTCGTGTAATTCGCGTGTCTGAAACGGACTCGAAATATTTCCATGTTTCGAACACAACATGGGGATGTTAATTACAAGGATAGACTAGCATTATAAACGTCCAATTTCATATATGTTTCAAGTCGGTTTTTCATTTCTTGTCCCGGATAGGATAACAACCACCACATCAACCTGACACCTAGTACAAAGTATAACGGATATATTGAAGGAATATGTCCTTAGACAATTTCCGCAATTACTAAAATATAAATGGGATTGTATTTATGGAGATAATATAGTTAATTATTTTAGTAGCCGTATTTGCTTTCTAGAGAATAAATTACGGTTTGTAGACAAATTGGTTTGGGCCTACAACTAAGTTAATTAATCCTATGAGGTCACACAGAGTAACACTGATTAATAAATAAATTATAAGCCCATAAAGGCTTATAAGGGCCGGCCACTATTAGGGTGATTAGGGTTTTAGTTTGTTCCTTTTCTCTTAACCTAATCTCTATTTATTATATATAGATATAATAAGAAGAGAGATGGAGCAATTCAGTTAGTCAGTAACTTGACACAAAAGAGAGAAAAAGAAAAACCCTTCTCCCTCTTTAGTCTAGGCGCCTATCCCATCAAAAGTAAGAGAGTGAATAATTCATACTCTTCCGTTCTAGCAGACGTGGGTATTAATCGGTGTTCGTGGACTAAGTAAAGGAATCACAATTGTAGTTCTTTATCTCTAAAGTAACCAGATCTGCAATAATACTTTGCAGTATTCAAACCCTACATACCTGTTCAAGTCGTGAATAAAAGGTTTGTGTATTCTCTACTCTATGTATCGATTCATATATTGTTATGCATGCGATTATGTTATAGATGTTAGGAAATTGTTTCCTGAAATTCCGCTATTCGCATCTATGAATTCCTACAGTGGTATCAGTTTTAGCTTCTTGCATAATTTTATATGATCAAGTTCATAATTTTAATTCAATTCAAGGAGGATTTTTAATATGTGTTAATTTGCAAGATTAATATGTTGATATTAATAAATTGAAAAGCATAAATTTTATGAATTTTATGTTAAAAATTGCCCAAAAATAAATTGTTTTTGATTTAATTTACGGAAATTTAAATCGAATTTTTTTTTTGGTTTTGTTCGACCTAGTTTGGTCGAAATTCTTGCTCCCAAATTCAGCAATTCAATGTGTTTATTTTGTAAAATTGAATTAGGGCTTTGATTTGTTTTGATTTGAATTGAAAATTGATGTATTTAATTGTGATTTTCGTTTCGAAATCAAATAGTTTGATTCGAAACAATCAAAAACCCTAATTTTTTCCCCAATTCGTTTTATGGTTAAATATCTGCAATTGAGTTGTACTTTGTTAACCAAATTGTGTTTATAAGCTTATTGTAAGTTTATATCACAAAACAAAACCAAAAATTAGTTGTTTTGGCCGAAAATCTTTCGTCTTTTGGTTTGAAAACAACCCAGATTTTACGAAAATTGTTTCGAAAATTCTGGGCTACTCCTCGCTTTTTTCGGCGAGTATGGCGGCAATCCAGTTGCTTCGTTTGACCGACATCACTCCGGCGATCCACCACCATCCCTCCGGCGGGTCGCACGCGTGACTGCAGCCCTGTGTGGTTGCGTCACTGCTGCGGATCTGGTGGTCGCAAGAAGCCAGCAGCCCTGTGCTGCTTTCGCGGGCCAGCAGCTGGGCTGGGCTGCGGGCCTCCGCCGGGCCTAGCTCAGTCCATCTATTTTTTTTTTGTTTTGTTTTTTGGTTAATGGTGATTTAAATTCTGATTTATTGATTTTCTTTGGGCAAAAGTTATAAAATTTTCAATTATGCAAATTAATATTAATGGAGATTAATATCATATTAAAGTTGTAATTGAATGAAAAGAATGAAAGTTTCCTTATTAGTTATATTCTTAAATTTGTTAAGATGACTAATTTTAGGAAAATTATTAATTCGATTAATATTTCCTAAATATTTTCTAACTTAAAGTTGTTAAGTTTTAAAATTATAATGGAAATTTCTCATTAATCGTTAATGGAGTAAATAAATTTTTTATTATATTATTGTGTTATTTTTTTGCTTGCATTTTATTTTCTAAATAAATTCGTGACTGTTTTATATATTTTGGAAATATTTGTTATTACCCATTAAACGTTAATGGAGTAAATAAATTATGATTTATAATATGATGATATTATATTTCTTTCATGGATGCATATAATATGTCTGATATTATATTGCGTCGATATCTTTTACAATATGGTGATATTATAATTTTTCTTAGATGTATATTATAATATGTTTGATATTATATTTGCACAATCGTGACTGGTATGGCCCAAACTAGGATAGAAAATACGATCTGTGCATCGTTATGTATTTTTGTAATTAAAATACGATCTGCGTATCGTTTGTATTTTTGTAATTTAAATTCTTTGCTTAGAATAATTTAAATGAAGATCAAGATTGAAGTTCCGTGGAGAATCAAGGATGGAGATCCAAGAAAGTCCCAAGGGAGGATTCATGAAGATTAGATTTTCTAGGTTTAGGGGCCATACTAGGATCGCGTTTTAAGTTCTTCTTTGATTGCTTATGCATTTAATTTCTTTTAAATGCTCGCTCAAGTTTATGTGTGGTTATTTATATAATGTGTTCACCTTTTAATATAACCAACATAATAAACTTGAGTCCCCAAGGGTGATATTGAGTTTAAATGCTTTTCCAAACAACACCTATAAAGCCTTAAATCATGAGTAATAGGTTCTGCCAAAGCAGGGTGTTGCTCATAATTCCGAGGATAGTAGGGTAGGTTTTTTGAAACTTACATGTTAATGTTTGGTTTGACTCAACAAAATCATCAAAAGATAAAGTTTTGGGTTTTGAAGCAGTGAGATAGGAGTTTATAAAGAGTTATTAACCTATCTACCAAGAATTATAAATTGTTATAATTAGTAAAGTGGTTTACTTACCTCTATCACTATCTTTAAAGGCAGGGCCAAAGTCCGTTTAATTTTAGTGGGAGGGGATCTTGGTTATTTCTTTATTCAATATGGGGTTTTATATTTTGAATAAAGTATTAATAGTTGTTTAAATTTGTTTAAATAACCATCATTGATAAACTTTTTTGATTGAATGCTTGTTTACTATTTTTTGTAGTCATGTCTAACAACAACAACAACCACTCTGACTATAATTTGCGCTTTACTCTTGCAAAAGAAAAACTCAACCAAGAGAACTTCCTAGACTGGGAGAGAAATCTGAGAATAGTTCTCAGAAATGAAAGGAGAGAAACTATTCTTGAAACTCCTATTCCTGAACTTCCCGAGAATTCTCGCCAAGCTGATAGGATAGCTAGGCAAATACTCATAAACAAATCTGTGCCTGTCACATGTTTGATGCTTGCATGTATGGAACCTGACTTTCAAAAACGTTTTGAAGGAATGTATGCCTATACAATAA
Organism: Patellifolia procumbens; assembly: GCA_947645195.1. Taxonomy (NCBI): domain Eukaryota; kingdom Viridiplantae; phylum Streptophyta; class Magnoliopsida; order Caryophyllales; family Amaranthaceae; genus Patellifolia; species Patellifolia procumbens. The sequence goes on from CANSGD010000466.1 coordinate 436,199, forward strand.
TCCAACAGTTGCGAACCTTTTTTCAAAAGCATCCTAGGTTGGAGAGGTTCGAAGTGAACCGCAAGCTTCTTGAGTGTAATATGGAGAAAGGAAAATCAGTTGGTCCCCACGTGTTCAAAATGATTAGTCATTTTGAGCACATGAACAAGTTGGGATTTTCCTATCCCAAAGAGATAGCAATTGATATGATCATCAATTCACTCACTGATGCATATAAGAACTTTAGTTTGAACTTCTATATGCAAGGAGGGGAAATGACCATACAAGAGTTGCATGGTATACTGATTCAGGCTGAAAGGAGCTTGCCTACCGAGCCCATAAAAGAGCATAAGGATGTTTTGATGGTGCAAAAGGGCAAGGGGCTCAAGAAGCACAGAGTTCCGTCTAAGAAGGGTAAGGGCAAAGGCAAACAAGTTGCTGAGCCCAACACTTCTGAGGAGCCAAAGGCAACACCTAAAGCCATAGTAGCAATACATGAGTGCTACTATTGTCACAAGGTGGGTCATAGGAAGAGGAACTGCCCTAAGTATCTGGAGTACAAGAAGACTAGAGCTTCTTCTTCAGGTATCTATGTTATAGAGATAACTTAAACTACTTTTGCATCATGGGTATTTGATACTAGATGTAGTTCTCACATTATCTGTAATGTGCAAGATCTAAAAAGAAGTAGGAGACACGCTTAAGGGAGAGGTAGAATTGCAAGTTGGCAATGGAGCTCGAGTTGCCGCCTAGGCAGTGGGAGTCTTCAGTCTATCTTTACTTTATGGTTTTGTTTTGAGACTTAATAATTGTTGTTATGTTTTAAAATATTACTAAGAACACTATTTCAGTTTCTGTTTTGGATTCTGAAGTTTTCTCATTCACAATAAAGAAGAATTGTTTTTCTGCTTATTTGAATGATATTTTCCGTATCTCTACTAAGTCATCAAATGGTTTGTATGTTTTACAAACACACATCTATAAAAACAGCGAGAAACATAAGTCAAATGAATTAAACCCAATACACCTATGACATTGTCGATTAGACTACATAAGTACAAAACAAATTGAGAAATACATAAAGATGGAGTTCTCAAATCATTTGATTTTGAATCATCTGATGTGTGAGTTTTGCTTAATGGGAAAAATGACAAAGTCTCTTTTCACTAGTTCGAGTGAAAGGGCCAATGACTTCTTCGCCCTCATACATACGGATGTGTATGGACCTAAGAATACATTGGCTATGGGAGGGTAAGTTACTTAATTACTTTTACTGATGATGTAAGCACATATTGATATGTTTACCTCACGCGGCATAAGTTGGAGGCCTTTGAAAAATTCAAAGAATTCCAAAATGAAGTACAAAACCGACTTGGCAAGAAGATTAAATCTTTATGATCTGGTCATGGAGGGGATATCTGAGTCAAAAGTTCGGTGATCATTTGAAAGATTGTGGAATATTTTCACAAATCAACTTCAATAGGAAATTTCACAATTCAGTGGTGTTTCCGAGAGAAGGAATCGCACCCTATTAGATATGGTACGATCCATGATGAGTCTTGCTGATCTCTCTATATCTCTTTTGGGATTTTCTCTTGATACAATTCCGCTTACACTCAATAGGACTCCATCCAAAGCAGTAGATGAGACTCCATATGAGATATGGTCAGAACCGTTCCTAAAATGTCTTTTCTAAGGGTTTAGGGTGTGAAGTTTATGTAAAACGTTTACTATCTAATAAATTAGCACCCAAATCTAAAAAGTGTTTCTTTGTGGGATATCCCAAAGAGACCTAGGGATATTATTTTTACCACCGTAGCGAAAACAAAGTGTTTGTTGCTCGCTATGGTGTCTTCGTTGAAAATAAGTTTATTTCCAAGAAGTCAAGTGGGAGAAATGTATATATCTCAAAGAAATTCGAGATGAGCAACAAATGGGTAACAAATGGGTGAGGTTAACACCTCATTAGAGGCGGCCCAACATGAAAATGTTGGAAGGGTAGTGAATCCTATCCACGAACCTACTACCATCCCACTTGGATCGAATCCATGCGAAGCTTCTGAGTCTAACGACCGAGAATCTTCTTCTGTTGTTCCCCTACGTAGATCTCATAGGATCACCATTCCATCAAGAAAATATGTTGATTTTCTTTCGACGAAAAGTTCTAAAATAACGATTTTAGTAAGTTGTGAGCCTATCAGCTACAAAGATGCTTTGGATGGCCAGGACTCCTAGAAATGGTGTGAAACCATGAGATCCGAAATGGAATCTATGTCTGAAAATCAAGTATAGGACTTGGTTGATTTGCCTGATGGCGTGAGACCCATTGGAAGCAAATGGATTTTCAATTTGAAAACAGACCAGGACGGAAACATGAGTGTTTTCAAAGCTACGATAGTGGCAAAAGGTTTCCGTCATATTCATGGTATAAACTATGAATTTAACCTTTCCCCAGTAGCCATCCATTAGGATAATCCTTGCAATTGCCGCATTTCATATATGAAATACGACAAATGGATGTAAAAACCGCTTTCTTGAACGGGTTCTTGAAAGAGGATGTGTATATGACACGACCTCAAGGCTTTGAACATCCAGCAAATCCAGGGAAGGTATGCAAGCTTAAGAAATCCATATATGGATTGAAGCAAGCATACAGGAGTTAGAACCTCAGATTTGATGAGGCAATCAAAAAGTTTGGTTTCCTCATAAATAAAGAGAAATCTTGTGTATACAAGAAATTGAGTGGGAGTAATATAACAATTTTAATCTTGTATGTGGAAGACATACTTCTCATAGGAAATGATAAAGTCGTGTTTGAGTTAGTAAAAGGATGGCTTAAAAATCGTTTATCTATGAAAGACTTAGGAGAGGCAAAGTATATTTTGGGAATAAAGATCTATAGAGATAGATCTAAAAGGTTGATTGAACTTAGTCAAGGAACTAATATAGATAAGGTTCTTGCTAGGTTCAAGCTGGAAAACTCTAAGAGAGATTTCAATCCCATGAAACATGGCATATCACTTGGCAAGACTCCGTGTCCTTCGACACCTGATGAAGTCAAGAGAATAAGTAATGTTCCCTATTCTTCTGCATTAAGTTCCATTATGTATGCATGCTATGTTTTGCACTCACCCAGATGTTGCCTATACTATGAGTAAATGCAACATATACCAGTCTTATCCAGGTTACGTGCACTAGATGAGTGCAAAGAATATCCTTATGTACTTACGAAGACTGAGGATCATTGATTGGTATATGGTGGAGAAATTGAGTTTGTTATTAATGATAGGCATATACGAATTACCAAAGTGACAAAGATGATTTCCGATCTCCATCTGGTTTTATTCTTTGTCCCAATGGAGAAGTTATGAGCTGTAAGAGTTCTATACAGAATAAGCAAGATTCATATTGATGAAAAAATGTGGGAGATCCGCAGACTAAACCTGTTGCTCGACCTAAGCATGAAGGTCATACTAGGTCTATGGGCTTAAGCATATAAAAGAATGGCTTTATAATGCTTACTTTATGTTTGCATTTGTAAAGACATTGATTATGCTTGGAATTGTTTATCAATAAAAATCTACATTCTTATTTAATTTGTTTAGTATTAAATAAGATGTCCAAATAAATTGTGTTTTGAAATAGGATCATCATAAACGTTGTGATGAATGGAACCCTATATAGTGAACAAAAACCACAGTTTATAATATGTCCCTAGTCTAAGGCACTGAATTGGACATAAGTGACTTGTTAAAAGACTAGCATAATGTTAATTGATAGCGCAGTTCCTTGGGCTATAGAGACATAGGGATGTCAAATTAACAAATATGGATGTATGATTGATACATTGAGACTTGACCTAATTAGATTCTAATAGTAGAATCAGAATGTCTATATTTAATAGATTCCTTGGACATGAGTATGTCTTAATAACCATGATATGATTAGTTTATCTTTGACATTGTTAAACACCGTGCCGTAAAAGGAGGTTATAAAGGCAATGCTCAGGTTGGCTAAGAATTGAGTGGGAGTTATGGTCATACAAGATTGAATAAGTCCTCCTATCTAATAGGAATGGTGTTTGGGCCTCTTGATGAGGGAGAATTGTAAAAACGCATGGTCATGCTAAAATGAGATTAAAGAGTTGATCTTCAGTTGAACAATTCAACCTCGGTGATCAAGAAACATATTTGAGTATATAACATCGTGTTATCAAATTTGGCATTAAGAGACTTAAGGAATTTAATATTGCGTACTTGTCTTACGGACAAGTGGGAGATTGAAGGAATATGTCCTTAGACAATTTCCGCAATTACTAAAATATAATTGGGATTGTATTTATGGAGATAATATAGTTAATTATTTTAGTAACCGTATTTGCTTGCTAGAGAATAAATTACGGTTTGTAGACAAATTGGTTTGGGCCTACAACTAAGTTAATTAATCCTATGAGGTCACACAGAGTAACACTGATTAATAAATAAATTATAAGCCCATAAAGGCTTATAAGGGCCGGCCACTATTAGGGTGATTAGGGTTTTAGTTTGTTCCTTTCCTCTTAACCTAATCTCTATTTATTATATATAGATATAATAAGAAGAGAGATGGAGCAATTCAGTTAGTCAGTAACTTGACACAAAAGAGAGAAAAAGAAAAACTCTTCTCCCTCTTTAGTCTAGGCGCCTATCCCATCAAAAGTAAGAGAGTGAATAGTTCATACTCTTCCGTTCTAGCAGACGTGGGTATTAATCGGTGTTCTTGGACTAAGTACAGGAATCACAATTGTAGTTCTTTATCTCTAAAGTAACAAGATCTGCAATAATACTTTGCAGTATTCAAACCCTACATACCTGTTCAAGTCGTGAATAAAAGGTTTGTATATTCTCTACTCTATATATCGATTCATATATTGTTATGCATGCGATTCTGTTATATATACTGTATATGTTTATGCCAATTGACTAAGTTGTCAAACCAACTTCCTAGCTTAACATTACCAGTTTAATTTATCAGCTTGTTAGTCGTGTAGTCAACAGTAGCTTCCATAGAAGTACCTTTAAGTTAGTTTCTTCCGATATAATCAAACCTTTTTTCTTTTTTGCTCAAACCATCTTTCTAGTGCAGTAGTGCTTCATCATCGGTAATGACAAAAATATCTGCACCTATTGAACTATCATTCACTAAGTCACTATTAAACTTGGTGGATCGCTAGATTTCGTTGATATGGTCGTAGGCTAATGGCGGACAACTGTTTTCTGAAATTAGGCAAAATGTTGCATCCAGAGAAGTCTATGCGAATATATATGTATGAAGTGATGATTATGATCTACAACTCAAGGGCCTTGATTTTATGGTGCTAAAAAAACTGAAGTTTAATTCTACTAATTATGTATTAGTAAAAATTATACTTGATAATTAATACTACTTCCGGTTTTTTTACTCATAACATTTGGGAATGTTACACAATTCATTCATGTTGCTTTGAACTAAATTTGTGACTTAGATATAACGGAAAATATAGTCATGTGAGATCTTATTAGATTTGTCTCAATGTATAGATTATTAATATTAACTTTGTATAATTTTTTCCTATATAGAAGTCAAGATATTTAATTTTGTAAAAAGTGCATTGGATTGCGTAATATAGTTCAATGATGCAAGTTAAAAAAAAAGGGAGGAAATATACTACATATCAAGAGGAATCTTACAAGATTTCACATAACTTTATTTTTCTTCTTCTAATGTATAGGCTATAAATAATGGTCAAAATAAAATATGTAAATAGTGTAAAATATCAAAGTGTAATAATTAAAGTGAACAGAGGTAGTATTCAGTTGTAATTTGTAGGTTTATAAACCTTGTGTAATTTTATTCAATTAAATTATCTAGTAGTTCTAGGATTATATTGAGCTGATGAGCAGATCAATCAGATATTTTTCTTTCCTATTTATTTGTGTTTTGGGTATAAACATGGATCTAAGACGGTAATGTGTTGGAACACCAAAAATGAGCACTCAATAAACAAAAAATGAGACTAATGGGTTGATGAGTGGGATAGCACTTTGGAGCAAAATGTGGAAATAGAAATGAGAGAGTGTGCTCTTCGCATGAATACCACCACCTTTGGTTGTATCATATTTAGCATCTCATAAACTTATTTGCACAGACGCAAGCAACACACGAGACAACATCACGATACCTTTTTATGTGAAGATACTATTACGTGCACTCAAAGTACGACTCTCGTATCTACTATCCATTATATGCATCTTCTTCTTTTATCCAAATATTATTGATCTTCAGCAATCAAAGATGTTATGCGCTTTTAACCATTTTTTCGCCCTAAATGTAAGAAAAAGTTTGATATGCTTGTAATATAAAATCACGTGATTTGTCGGAATCCTATACATCGCCAACATCGGTGGTAGGTCCAGGAAATGAGTACTCTTAGCCCCTCCATCTTTTAGGCCAAGTGAAGATGTGAAAGAAAAACAGTAGATTATAAGAGATGTAATTTGTGTGAATGAATTTTATTACTTAACAAGTCTAGCTTAAATAGGCAAAGGAAAACCTAGAGAGTACAAGACTAGCCGTTAACAGGAGAAGAACTAGGCTAAGGATTTGCTAAAGATAGATACAAGAGAATGTTAACTAAAACAGAAAATCAGGATTACAAAAGATACAGGATATACATAATATAATTAGAATATCTTGGAATATCTTAATTATTCCTTAATATCCCCCCGCAAGCTGGACGATCTCTTGACAAGGCCAAGCTTGGAATTTAAATTTGTAAATCGTGCCACAACAAGAGGTTTGGTTAAGGTATCCGCAAGCTGATCATCACCTGGAATATGTTGAACATGGAGGTGGCAAGACGCCAAGTTGCACACGCTCACGAACAAAGTGAAAAGCAAGAGCTAGATGTTTCATTCGGGAATGGAAAATCGGATTTATGAAGTAGTTTGTGGCGCTCAGATTGTCACAGTAGATGCTTGGGATCATAGACAATGAAATGTGCAATTCAGAGAGTAGAGATTGCAACCATAACATCTCGGAAGTAGTGGAGGCAACGGCTCGAAATTCTGCTTTAGTCGAAGAACGAGCTATGCCTTGCTGCTTCTTTGAACTCCATGATAGTGGATTGCGCCCTAAGTACACAACGTGGCCCGATGTTGACACAAAATTATCACGGTCACCGGCCCAATCCGCATTAGTGTAAGCATGGAGTCTTAGGGGAGAGTCACGGTGGAGAATTAAACCATGATCAATGGTACCGTTAAGTATCGAAGAAGCCGACGAAGGGCTGTCCAATGTAAGTCAGTTGGGCGGTGCATAAATTGAGACAAGTGTTTTACAACAAAGGCAATATCCATCCGAGTGAGAGCAAGGTACTATAGACTACCAACTAGAGCTCGGTATTCAATTGGATTTGGAAGAGGACAACCAGCACCTAGTGTGAGAGGAGGATGAGATACCATGGGAGTAGGGATAGCCTTAGAATTGGACATACCTGCACGAGTGAGTAAGTCACCAATATACTTTTGTTGGCTTATAAAAGGCTCCTGCTCATGAGGGAGTACTTCAACTCCAAGAAAATAGGACAAAGGTCCTAGATCCTTTAATGAAAACCGCAAAGCCAGGGAAAAAATAAATTCCTGCAAGGCATTAGGTGAAGGACCAGTAACAATTATATCATCAACGTAAACAAGCAAGTAAATGGTTGTACCTAAACCTGTGCAATGGGGCGGGGGCCCATTTTGAGCCCTGGTCCGGCCCGTTTGATAGGATGGCCTTGGAGGGGCGGGCTGAAACTTGGTTTGGTGGGAAATTAATTGGGGCGGGCTTAAAAAGGGCCTAGAGAGGGCCTTTTATATGAATCATTTTACATGGGTTATTGTTAAGTATTTTAATATATTCCAGGTTGCCTTTGAAACCCGTTTCATCCCGCCCCTCTTTGAGCCCACCCCTCCAAGGCCATCCTATTAAACGGGCCAGACCAGGGCTCAAAATGGGCCTCACCCCATTGCACAAGCCTAATTATAAGATGCCCACCAAATAAAAAAGGGCCGGGCCGGGTCAAATGACCCTGACCCGTCACGGCCCGTTATAGATTTTCACTGATCCGACCCGGCCTGACCCATTTACAAATTGACCCGCCCCGGCCCGGACCCGCCCCATTGCACATGTCTAGTTGTACCATGATGACGATACAAAAATAGAGTTCTGCAACAGAGTTAGTAAACCCAAAGGATATGAGATATTCGCGAAGCTCATTATACCAAGCCCCGGGAGCTTGTTTGAGCCCATAAATAGCCTTACGAAGTTTGCAAACATAGGTAGGATCCAATTGATTCGAGGAAACCAGGAGGTTGGGACATGTAAACGTCTTCTTTGAGAGAGCCTTGAAGAAAGGCATTGTTAATATCCAATTGACGTATCAACCATCCTTGAGTGACGGCTAAAGAAAAAATGACTCGGACCGCTGTGGGTCGGATCACGGGACTAAAAGTTTCTGAAAAATCAATGCCGGGTCGTTGGTGAAACCCTTTCGCAACTAACCGTGCGCTCAATTTCACCACTGGATTTGTACTTGATTCGATACACCCTCTTGCAGCCAACTAAATCATGTGAGGCATGGCTGGGCACTAGTTCCCAAGTACAATTGCGAGTGAGAGCGTTGTACTCATCAGACATAGCAGCGCGCCTTTGTGGGTCTTTTAAGGCTTGAGTGATGTTTGTGGGTTCGGTTGGAGAAGTAGTAACAGTAGTGTGGTGGGCATGTTTGGGATATTTTAGGTTGGGTTTGATAATATTATTCTATAGTCGAGTGATGATTGTCCGTGAGGGACGAGGAGGAGGAGGTGGGGGTTCTGCTACAGCAGCAGGTGTATGTGGAGTAGCAGAAGTAGGAGGGTCAAGGGGAGGAGATGTTGCTGCAATAGTTGTTGGTGAGTGGGAGGGGCAGGAACATCACGCTGTTGGGAAGGTGTGGCATAGGAGAACACAGGGAGACTGAGTGTTGTCCACTCATCAATGGAGAGGGGGTTAGCTACGGTAGGGGTCCTTCACAAGTCAGAAAAAGGAAAAACATCTTCTACCAATTTCACATGCCTTGATGCATAAATGCGTTTAGTGGGTGGATGCAAACAATAATAAGCACTTTGACTCGAATAATATCCAATGAAAACACATGTATGGGAACGAGAGTCTAGCTTGTGAGAGGAGTAGGGTCGCAACCACGGATAACAAAGACAACCAAAGTTTCATAGTTTACATAATTGGGGGATGTGCCAAAAAGCTTGAGGAATGGGGAGTCAAAGTGAAGAGTTGCAGTGGGAAGATGACTAATGAGATAGGAAGAGGTGGTAAGAGCATGAGGCCAATAGATGAGAGGCATGTTGGCATAAGTTAACAGAGACAAGCCCGTTTCAACAATATGGCGATGGCGTCGTTCGGCGTATCCATTATGTTCCGGGGTATGAGGAGGAGAAGTGAGATGAGATATTCCATGAGAAGTCAAGAATGGTGTTAATTTTTCAAATTCACCACCATTGTCGGAAAAGAACTTGATGATTTTACAATGAAAGTGATTTTCGACAAGAGCTTTGAATCGTGTAAAAACATCGAATGTGTCAGACTTCTTTTTCAACGGATAGAACCACATATATTTAGTAAAGTGATCGACAAAGATGACATAATATTTAAAGTGATCATGTGACAAAACAAGAGAAGTCCAAACATCAGAAAAAATTAGTTCTAAGGGAGAAATAGAAGATAGAGATGAAAAAGCGAAGGGCAAGTTGTGACTTTTATTCATACTGCAAGCATTACAATAAGACATATCAAAATCTGAAATTGCTAAATTGAAATTAGAATTCAAAGTCCTAAGAATAGAGGATGATGGATGGCCAAGACGATGATGCCAATCATGCTTAGGTAATTTGAGAGAAGTGAAGACTTGTGGTGAAATTGGACTCCATATATAGATTCCGGCTCTAGTGGGATCCTGAAGGAGGGTGATGCCTTTCAAAATCTCCTTGACAAGAAAGAAAGAGGGTAAGAACTCAATGCTAGTATTATTTTCTCGACAAAATTTATTGATAGACAAAATATTATGAGATATGGAAGGCACATGCAAGACATTAGAGAAGTGAAATTTAGTAGAAGGTGTTGAGAGAGAGAAATAACCAGTGTTTTGGATGGGGAGAATAGAACCATCACCGATCACGAGCTCTTCAGTGCTGTCATACGGAGCGTGCAAGGACAAATTTTTAAGGTCGTTGGTGACGTGATGCGAGACTCCAATGTCAAGTAACCAAGCACCGGATTGAGGAGAAGAGGCTGTTACAACATGAGCTTGGGGAGCATGAAAAGATTGTTGAAAATCTTTCTTTCCACCACGGGCAGCAGGTACCGCAAGAGGCATTTGAATAGTGGGAAATTGTGCTTTGAAGACAGAGCAGTGACTGAGAGAATGTCCTTGTTCACGGCACCACTGACATTTTCCCAAATATGGATGGTGTTGTCGAGGGGCCTGAGAGTTTGAAGAGGCCATATCATGAATAGGGGGAGCAGCAGGAGGATCATGAGAGAAGGAGGCCCGAGAACGATGTTGAGCTGCATTCACTGTGATAGGGAATGGCGTGGGAGCAACTTTCACAGAGGTAACGAGTTCCCTGGTTATCAACTTCTCATGAAGTTCTTCAAAGGATATTGGGGTGTCCCTAGCATTTACAGCATCTATAACACAACGATATTGTTCATAGTCAAGACCAAGTAATACCTTATCGATGATATCTTCGTGATCCATGGGCTTGCCCATTGACGCCAAGCGGTCAGTGCATTGCTTGATTGCTTGCATATAACAGGTGATTGATTGAGTAGAGTGAGTAATTTGGCTGAGATTGCTCTTAATTTGCTTAAAATGTCCCCTGGAGGGATTAGCAAGGTTGAAGCAAGCACATCCCATGCTTCTTGAGCAGTGCTGGTTTGCGACACAAGAGGAACCAGATCTTGAGAAAGAGTACCAACAATGGCCCCAAAGACTAACCAATCTTGACGAAAACACAGAAGTACGGCGGGGTTGACCACAGATTCTCCATCCTTGATAAGTGATGGTGGTGGTGATGGGTAGCTTCCATCATTGAATTTCCACAAATCATAACCTATGAGAGTGGTCTGAACTTGAATTTTCCAGGCAACGTAATTCATGGAGGTTAGTTTAATGGAGTTGTGGACTTGAATGAGAGTGAAAGGCTTGGTGGGATCAGTGTTGTTGGGAATGAGAGAATCGTTCACCATGATGAAGAAAAAGAATAGAGATGTATATAGGATCGTTTAATCTGATACCATATAAGAGATGTAATTTGTGTGAATGAATTTTATTAATTAACAAGCCTAGCTTAAATAGGCAAAGGAAAACTTAGAGTACAAGAATCGCCATTAACAGTAAAGGAACTAGGCTAAGGAATTGCTAAAGATAGATAAAGAGAATGTTAACTAAAACAGAAATTTGGGATTACAAAAGATACAGGATATACATAATATAATTAGAACAATTAGGATATCTTGGAATATCTAAATTATTCCTTAATATAGATGACTCGTTAGAGAGTACGCAAAGTTATAGTAATTGCTAATTTCCTCTAATTATATTATTAAGCTTATGCTTAAAAACTTAATTGAGATGTTGAGTTTGGTAAGATCGTAGCTCAACGATTGTTGTGGCGGCACGTCTTGGATGTAAAACAATGAAAAGAGTATCTAGAATTTCGGGAGAAACCCCTCCGATGCTTGAGTCAAACATAAATATGGAAAGAGATGGTCTGGTTTTGGGTTACGAGTTAAATACCTTGTTTGCATTGATAGGGGTGTTCACTTATTCTTAGCAGGGGGATCTCAATAAATTAGTGTTGAATTGTTCTAGAGTGGGTTGAAACGCCACTTAGGTCCTTTGGCAAGAATAATATGGTACTTTCACAATTGAAAATACCATGTTATAGCCCAAAAAATTAGCCCCATGCTCTAATGCGAGAAGTGAAAATCAACTCTTAACAGATGGAGTATGTGGAATGTATGCCCGTGTGAGAACCTTGTTGATGGGATATCTTCCTTTAGATGTCTTCCTAAACAAGTAAGGGGCACCCACAAACCTTCCTTGGAGAGGCTAAGGGTATCTTCTAGCCTAATGTTGCTTGGACATGTCGAGGATCATCCTATGGTGTTCCTCGGACAAGGCCAAGGGTGTCCCCTTGGCTATATAACAAAATAACTACTTGTTAGCATTACATGTTGAGGAGCGTCCAAGGTTGTTCCTCAGATAGACCGAGGAGGGCTTGGCCTATTTAGTCAAGTAGCGACATCCTCCTCAAATTGTGGGCAGGAGGTCTTTGCTGTGAAGAGGGGGTCCTTTGCTGCACATGTGATTTGATTGAGACTTAAATTTATACTAGACTTGATCAACCCAAACTTTGCCTCTAAATTGTACTTGCTATAAATTTTGTTCACTATTGAATAAATATTGTCTCTTAACAACTTTCTTAAATGAAAACCACAAACAAAATTGTATGGGGTCTGCCTAGCAGACCACCACGTCTTGCCAGCTGGCAGCAGACCTCCTGTTCCTGCCATTCCACGTCAAACCGCCCAGAGCGGAGCAGACCTCATAAGGCAGACCACTCAGGACATAAGCTCTAGGCAGGGAATTAATGAAGGCCTTATTACCTTGGCCCACTTCCAAAAGGAGTCCACTTACTTTACTAGGTCAATCACAAGCCCATGTCTCATATGAGTAAGGTACGTACTATCAAACACTCATAAAATACTTGCACTTGGTACTCGTTTTCTCTCAACTAAAGACCTTGTGTTCATCTTGGGCTGACTTAGGCATAGAGAGGCGATCCTCGGAACAACCTCTGAGGTTCTCCCTGTTTTGCAGGTAACCACCACCACGAAGGAAGCTTGGGAGCCACGTTCCACCAAGTACCCACCACCACATTCGTTGTAGCTATCCTGGACATAAACAATTTGGCACTAGAAGGAGGGAAAGAGTAGAAAAGCCCAATCTACAACTTCGCAATGGTGGTTCCTTACTCAACAACATCCGATTCCCACAGCTCAGAAGATGAGAGCTACTCTCAGTCAAGAGAAATGACCACCAGGTCAGCAAGAAGGGGTATCCCTGCTACCCATGCTCAGGAAACCAGGCTACCAAGCAGTTCCTTGGTCATGCCTACCCCTGAAGCACTCCAAGCAGCTATCACTGTACTACAGTCTGCTCAGCAATACATACAAAACATTGGAAGCCAGCTATCTCAAAGGAGGAAGAGGACTAGAACCCATGGTTCAGTTCGAAGACACCTGCAGCTGTCATCTGAAGAAGAGGCAGCTACAGAGGAACCCTTGTGTTGGTACAACAAGAGAGCAATCACTCCAACTCCCACATCAGAGTATGGCTTATCCAGCCGCTCTGGGTCCGGACACATTCGGAGAGGTTGACAAGAGGATGAGTGGAATACTGAGGTAATGCAAGAAGTACACCCCAACTTTTTCAGTGAGCTGATGCCCACAGAACATTTGGTAGGCTCCAGTCAGAGATATGTCCGCAGAGGAAATCCAGGGGGCATATCACAACAACGTCCCCGGGTGAGGCCCAGGCATAGTACAAGAGCTGAAGAGGCCCTGTCCATGCACAGAGGCAGACCCATCAGAAGACACATTAGCGAGAGGCTGGGACCAATAGCTGAGGAAGGGTCCGACGACAATGGGACCTCCTCAGACCTCAGAGGAATCATATCCAACAGAGTTGGACCCAGACCTTCTCTAGCCTCACCAGAAGAGGAGATTAGGTTCCCCTCCAAATCTCCCTTCACACCTGAGATCATCACAGCCAGAGTGTCAAAGGCTAAGCTTCCATCAAACCTCAAGTTTGAGGGGGAAGGGGACCCACAAGAGCATGTGGCAGCTTTCAAAACGCACATGGAGCTGGGAAACTACAATGAAGCTACCTGGTGCAGACACTTTCCTGCAACCCTAGCAGGGATAGCCCAGACCTGGTTCAGAACCATCCCACAAGGGACCACAGCCAACTTTGACGAACTGAAGAAGAGGTTCAAAGAGCATTTTATCAGTCGAAGCAGGAGGAGTAAATCCACTCATGAGTTGCTGCTGCTAGAACAGAGTCCCAACGAGAGTCTGCGATACTTAATCGGGAGATTCAACAAGGAGCTGGTGCACATCCCAGACCTAGAACAGAAGCTGGCTCTGCATGCTCTGAGGAACGCTCTGCCTCACACCAGCAAGTTCAGGGATGACCTGAAATGGGTCACCATGAAGGAGCTTAGCGAAGCCCTAGCCTTGGCAGAAAAGTACATCGCTGTCGAGGACTTCAACAAAGCCTCGACGCCTGGAGCAGGCAAACCTGCCAAGCAAGAGACCAGGTAGAACGAACAGCCCTTCATGGGTGGCAGACTGAATTTTGGAGGCCACCGGCCCCACCAGAACAGGGGTAGAGAGAAGCAGAAGGAAGCAAAGAGAGAAGTGGAGCGACTAAGGGCCCAAGAGAAGTACAACAACTACACCAACCTCAACCTACCCAGGGCTGAGATTTTTCAAACAAACAGAGACGATAGCAAGTGGCACAGACCACCCCCTACAAAGAAAAGGAGCATAGGCCCCAACATGGCAGAGTTTTGTGCTTTCCATGAGGCCCCAGGCCACAACACCGAAGACTGCATCAGTCTGAAGAATGACATGGAGAGTTTGATCAGAGGAGGATACTGTTGTATTCGTTATTTTGATGATGACAAATGAATTAGTTTTTAATTAGTTTTATTTATGTAGTTATTAACAAAGTATTATTAATTACTTATTTTGTTAGACCTAAAATAAACTTATGGAGAATTGGTTTAATAATGACCAAAATTAAGTTATTTAGAAAAAATAGGATATTTGGTTATATTACTTTGTGTGGAGTTAATTATCTATTATTATTATTGTAATTATTATGAAAGCTGGCCTATTGTTGGTGTTGAGATTACAGAAGCTGTGATTAACTTCTTACAGACTGGTAAGATTCCTAAAGCTGTCAATAAAACTGCCATTACTCTTATTCCTAAAGTCCATAATCCTTCTAGTGTCAAAGAGTTTTTTCCTATAGCCTGTTGTAGTGTGGTTTATAAGCTTATTGCCAAGATTCTTGCTACTAGGCTTTCTGGTGTGGTCAACTCTTTGGTGGATACCGCTCAATCTGCCTTCATTCCAGGTAGATCAATTGTGGACAATATTACTATGGCTCATGAGTTGGTTAAGGGGTATAATACCAAACACATTACTCCTAGGTGTACGATGAAAATAGATCTTCAGAAGGCCTATGACTCCATTGAGGGGAACCTTATTGAGCAAATTCTAAGGATTCTTAATGTTCCTAGAATGTTCTGTGATTGGATTATGCAATGTGTGACTACTGCGTCTTATTGTGTGCTGATTAATGGTGAGTAGAGCCCTATGTTTAATGCTAAGAAAGGTTTGAGACAAGGAGATCCTATGTCTCCTCTTCTCTTTGTTTTGGTTATGGAATATTTGAATAGATTACTTGTTGGTCTGAAGCAGTGCCCTGACTTCCATTTCCATCCAAAGTGTAAGAGAATTAGGCTTACTCATCTGAGTTTTGCAGATGACTGATATCACGTATTTATATAGAGTTTTCTCCCTTATTTACAAGCTAATTTGTGCGTCATTGGAGCTCTTGGGAGCTATTTTGTGCTAACTTTCGTATTTAGTTGTGGTTTCGTGTTTTAGTATTGAATTGCAGGTTTTATGGAGTTTTCTCCTTATTCCCGAGCCTTTTGGAAGCAACCACGGCTTTACGAGATGTTATGAGGCACGTAGGATGGCTCACGAGCTTTATGGATAGTTTAGGAGGTCCCAAGACCCCTAAACGTGAAGATTAGAGAGCCAAGGAGTCAAATGAGGTTTCCGTGCACTGATCGGGCAGAAATGGCCCGATCGGGCGAAGTATTTATGATCGGGTATGAAAGTTGCGGACCCGATCGGGCAAGGCGTGCCCGATTAGATCGGGCGAGAACACATGTGCCCATACCCGATCGGGCATCCACCGCCCGACCCCATCGGGTCTAGTGCTGCTAGGTCTTATTGGGACGCTGCAGAGGAGGCGAGCTTGCTGGCACTTTTTGTCGCATGACCCGATCGGGTGGGTGCCTCGGGCCCGATCGGGTGGGCCGCTTTTCTCGCCTTATTGCTGCACTGCTGCTGCCAGAGCCCAGGAGTGAAGATTGGTGAATTTGTATGCGGACCCGATCGGGTACTGTGCTCGGGCCCGATCGGGTCTGGTGCTTTAATCGCGCTTTTTCACTTTTTTGTTTCCGTTTTTAGTGAACTTGAGGGGTATTATAAATACCTTTTCCTCATATTTTTAGAGACATCTTTCATTCATCTATTATTCATCTTTCATTAGGTTTTAGACTAGTTTTATTCTACATTGCTCTTAGTTTAATTCAAACACTTTAGATTTATTTAGAGGTGATCAAACCTATTTCGATTTCAATAAAAGTTCCTGCTTTCCGTCAATTGGTACTCTTCTCTACTCTTTATCTCTTTAATTACCTTGATTGCTTAGTTTAATTATTTAATTGTTCATGATGCAATTCTTAGGGTTTCATATTAGTTTTGTTGTTGCCGATTCGATTATGAGTGAGTAGTTCTCTTTCTAGGGTGTTAGATAGGAAAGCCATGTTTATACCATGATTGTGATTTAGATTTCTATCAATTTCTAGGGCTTGATTAGGGTGATTGTGATGTGGTTTGTTCTTATTGAGTAATTAATGTCAGTGTACAATTTCATTGATTGCTTGTGGTTAATAGTTGTTTGCACAGATCCGTCTTACGACTAGAGGCCTAGGACACATCAGTAGTTCTGATTACGTTAGTGAACATGCGGCGTATGTTGAACTATGAGCGTTGAGTCTTAACCATAGCTCAACATAGGCTCTAATCCCCCGACTCTTGACTTAGGTTTTAATAGTAGTTGACCCTATTTGATTGGTATAAGCATGGTGGACCGACCTAATACCCTAGACTTTTATTCCATAGTTTAATCCTCGATTTATTCAGTCTTCCGTAGTCTATTCCTTAGTTTAATTAATTCCTTCCTGATTTCATCTAGAGTAGCTGAATTGGTTGAATATTGATTTAGAAACTCTGTCTCCCTGTGGATTCTACCCTGCTTCCACTGACTACCTAGTTAGAGGTCCGTAGGTTTATTTTTGATTAGGTGACACGACTAAAACCTATCAAATTTTGGCGCCGTTGCCGGGGAGACGGCTAGTTCTCTAAGTTTTTAATTAATTATTTGGTCTACTTCTCTGTACCTCATTGGAACTTCATTGTTTCAATCGAGGTACCCTTTACTGCTGCTTTTTGTTTCTTTTGTATGCCCAGGTCCCAAAGAAACGGTTCCCCATTCCAGCGGACCCTGATCTTGATAGGACAATTAGGCGGATCCGAAAGATAAAGCAGAAAGACAAGCAGTCTGTTCAGCTGAACACCTCTGGAACAGACACCTTGAGTTTAGTCATGTCAAAGTCACTGAAGTCATATGGGGTGCCCAACCCAGATGGTCTCTCCACTGGACCTACTATGCCCACCATTGCCGCAGCAAATTTCAAAATCAAGCCTGGACTCATCAGCATGGTCCAGCAAAATCAGTTTGGTGGGCATCCTACTGAAGATCCGGCAAATCATCTGCAACGGTTTCAACAACTTTGTCGAACCGTTAAAAATGCCGGCGTCACTCCAGATCAACTCAAAGTCATGTTGTTCGAGTTTTCACTGAGAGATAGAGCCCAAAAATGGTTGAACGATGTGAAAGAAACCGACTGGAGTGAGATTTCTGCTGCATTTCTGAGAGAGTATTTCCCACCCACTAAAACAGCAGAAATCAGAAATAAACTAGCCACGTTTTCCCAAGAGCCTGATGAAACATTAAGGGAAGCGTGGGCTAGGTTTAGAGATTTACAGAGAGAGTGTCCACACCATAATATGGACAAATGGTTCTTGACGCAGACATTCTACAATGGTCTGCAGCCTCAGACGAAGTGTATTGTTGATTCGTCTGCAGGAGGAGTGTTTTTAGACAAGGCAGTTGATGAGGGTTATGAATTCATATCAAATCTTGCAGCCAATGACCATTCATCATCTAGGAGTTTGACTAAGAAGGTACTTGAAGTTGACGCTATTTCATTGCTTACATCTCAGATGGCGCAACTAACTCAGCAGCTAATGAAGTCTTCTAGTCCGACACCTCCACCCATGAGTATCAATGCTATGTCTGCAGTAGCACCCATTACCTCATCTTACTGCGAGGTATGTGGTGTTCAGGGTCACTTTGGGCATGACTGTCAGTTCAGTCAATTTCAGATGGAGCAGGCAAACGCCTTTCAACAAAGGCCACAAACCTTCCCCCTCCACATAACTACCAAAATCCACAAAACTATCAACCTCCACCTCCACAAAACTATCCTAAACCCTCCTACCATCAAACCCCACAACATTTCCAAAGACCACCACCACAAAACTTCCATCACCACAATAATTTCCAAACTCCACAAAATTTTTCCACCCCACCTCCACAAAACCATAACCCACAAGAGCCTAGCAATTCTGAACTGATGAAACTGATATTGTCTATGCAAAAGGCAAATGAGGAAACACTGAGGGCCCAAGAGGAAGCACGGAGGGCCCAAGAGAAGCACATCCAACTTCTCGAGGCTCAAGTTGCCCAATTGGCAGAAACTAATGCACAAAGGCAGCAGGGACAATTGCCAGGGCAACCCGTTCAGAGAGAACATGTGAATGCCATCACTCTTCGTAGTGGCATTGCATATGATGCCCCTCCAGTGCCCATTGATGAGGTTACCCCGACTGCAGGGAAGAAGAGGGTGGTAGAGGAAGGAAAAAGGAAAAATTCGACGTCTGAAGTCGATTTGTCTGCAGAAGCTGAACAGACAGGGAAGAAAAAGGAGAAGGTTTCTGAAACGCCTTTTACACCAAGGCTACCTTTTCCTCACAGGATGCAACAGTCCAAGGTCGATCAGCAGTTTGGTAAGTTCTTGTCTATGGTCAAGAACCTTGAGGTAACGATTCCATTCACAGACTTAATTACCCAAGTGCCTGTTTATGCCAAATTTCTGAAAGACATGATTACTAAGAAAAGAGACTTTGGTGGGGTAGAACGTGTCGCTCTTACTGAAGAGTGTAGTGCTTTTATTCAGAATAAAACCCCACCAAAGTTAAAAGATCCTGGTAGTTTTTCTATACCCTGCCATCTATGACCTATTTTTATTGATAAGGCTTTGTGTGATTTAGGTGCTTCTGTTTCTGTTATGCCATTGTCGGTTTATAAGAAACTGAACATGGGAGCCCTTAAATGCACACAAATCACTTTACAGATGGCGGATCGTTCTATAAAATACCCTCTAGGTGTTTTGGAGGATGTTCCTGTTAGGGTAGGGAAATTCTATATCCCTGTTGATTTTGTGGTATTAGATATGGATGAGGATGCCCAGATCCCTATTATCTTGGGTAGGCCGTTTTTGTGTACTGCTGGTGCTGTCATTGATGTCAAGTCTGGGTCTTTAACTCTTAGTGTTGGTGATGACAAAGTGATGTTTAAACTAACCAATACTGTTAAGGCACCTATGCTTGAACAATCTTTTTGCAGGGATAAGGTTTTAGATGAAGTAGGGGTGGAGAAGGCTCCAATTCCACCTAAGGTTGCCTCACCGTCTGGAGGCTTAGTCAAGAACATTTGGAGAAGAAAGATTTTTGATGAGGGTGGCACTCACTGCCACGCCCCTCCTATTTGAGAGAGGGCGGATCATGGTCGTGCGGGACCTTTATAAACCAGCGCTGTGCGAGAGGCAACTCGTATTTCTTTTCTTTCCCTTTTTCTTCTTCTTACTTTTGTGAGCGAGAGTGAGGGTACTAACATTGTTTTTCCTCTTAGCATAGTCCTTATCACCTTTTGGCATTGAGGACACTGCCAAGTTCAGCTTGGGGGAGGAATTCCTGTTTGTATTCCCTATCTCTTTTACTGCTTTCTAGAATAGTTTTACTGCTTTCGGAAAATACTGAAAAAATGAAAAAATATGGTTCCCATGACTGGTTTAGTTGCCTCCCTGTGCCCCTTGTTGTGCTCTATTTGAAATTGATTTGACTTTGTTTTCTGGATAGCTGGGCATTTGTGATCTTGAGGCTATGATTTGATGTTTGATTGCTATGATTTCGAGCATTTCTGGATTATATTAGACCACTTTGTGCTGCATACCTGAATTGGTTAGACTGTGAGGCCTCTTTGTAGCCTATTGGATTCATATTATTATCCAGTCTACTCTTGTGTGTTAGTTCCTCTTTAGTGGATTGATCTTGACTTTGACTTCGTACTTGTCTGATTTTAGATGACTTGTAGCATGTGCTGTGATAGAGGAGTTCTTTTGTCTTATTCTTGAGCTTCAGAGTGAGTTTTTGATATACTTTTATCCTCCTTAGCCCCGCTGAGCTTAATGACTTGTTTCGTGTTACTTAAACCCCTATTATGAGCCAAAAGCCTTCACTTGATATTATTCCAAGCCTAGCTTGGGGGAGCTTTTGTATGGGTTGAGTTTGAGATTGGTTTGTTGGTTTAGTTTGGTTTTTGAGGAATTTAAAAGTGTATTTGCTGTGGTTTGAGAGTGAGAAAGAGAAAAGAAAAAGCAAGTTTAGAGTTGCGTGAATGAAGTTCAGAAAAATGAAAGAAAAATGAAATGAAAATTCAAAAGAATTCTAGTTCTTTCATTCACGTACGTTCATAAAAGAATATTCGCTCCATTGCTAGAAAATTGGGTTTGTTATGCGCTTTTCATTGATTTATGAGAGTTGGGTTATTTTACATGGTTTTATGGTGGTTGTTGGGAGTTGTGAAGGCCATCTTAGGCCTTGTTTGAATGGTTTATGCTCCCCCTTTCTTTGTTTTTCCACCATATTACCCAAAAGTATCCCCTACCTCTCACCTAAGCCCCATTACAACCCTATAAAGTCCTCTTGAGCTCGTGTCTGCAATGTTCATTTGATAGATTTCGAGTTAGTTTGTCAAGCTTAAAGAGTATTTCTGCTAATTGAGTCGACTTGACTAGGATGAGCGTCATTGAACCTTCTTAAACACATGAGAGTGTGAGTGGGAAGGGTACTTATGGTCGGGTTGGTGAGTGTTCGGGCACATTCTTTGCCTGCCACAAAATTGAGAGGAGTGACACCCTTGTGAGTGCCATTTCAGGACTTGTATGCTTTGTGGATGCTTGAGTTTGATAAATTGCTTGAATGATTGGTGGTTGGATGGATTTGATGAGCCAAACTTGAATTATGCCTGCTTGAACGATTCTTAGTCTTGAAAATGTTTGAGCTTTGATTTGTTTTATCTTTGGGGTGAGGTAATCTATTCCATGTTCATGTGCTGTTTGCTTGAGGACAAGCAAAGGTTTAGCTTGGGGGAGTTTGATATCACGTATTTATATAGAGTTTTCTCCCTTATTTACAAGCTAATTTGTGCGTCATTGGAGCTCTTGGGAGCTATTTTGTGCTAACTTTCGTATTTAGTTGTGGTTTCGTGTTTTAGTATTGAATTGCAGGTTTTATGGAGTTTTCTCCTTATTCCCGAGCCTTTTGGAAGCAACCACGGCTTTACGAGATGTTATGAGGCACGTAGGATGGCTCACGAGCTTTATGGATAGTTTAGGAGGTCCCAAGACCCCTAAACGTGAAGATTAGAGAGCCAAGGAGTCAAATGAGGTTTCCGTGCACTGATCGGGCAGAAATGGCCCGATCGGGCGAAGTATTTATGATCGGGTATGAAAGTTGCGGACCCGATCGGGCAAGGCGTGCCCGATTAGATCGGGCGAGAACACATGTGCCCATACCCGATCGGGCATCCACCGCCCGACCCCATCGGGTCTAGTGCTGCTAGGTCTTATTGGGACGCTGCAGAGGAGGCGAGCTTGCTGGCACTTTTTGTCGCATGACCCGATCGGGTGGGTGCCTCGGGCCCGATCGGGTGGGCCGCTTTTCTCGCCTTATTGCTGCACTGCTGCTGCCAGAGCCCAGGAGTGAAGATTGGTGAATTTGTATGCGGACCCGATCGGGTACTGTGCTCGGGCCCGATCGGGTCTGGTGCTTTAATCGCGCTTTTTCACTTTTTGTTTCCGTTTTTAGTGAACTTGAGGGGTATTATAAATACCTTTTCCTCATATTTTTAGAGACATCTTTCATTCATCTATTATTCATCTTTCATTAGGTTTTAGACTAGTTTTATTCTACATTGCTCTTAGTTTAATTCAAACACTTTAGATTTATTTAGAGGTGATCAAACCTATTTCGATTTCAATAAAAGTTCCTGCTTTCCGTCAATTGGTACTCTTCTCTACTCTTTATCTCTTTAATTACCTTGATTGCTTAGTTTAATTATTTAATTGTTCATGATGCAATTCTTAGGGTTTCATATTAGTTTTGTTGTTGCCGATTCGATTATGAGTGAGTAGTTCTCTTTCTAGGGTGTTAGATAGGAAAGCCATGTTTATACCATGATTGTGATTTAGATTTCTATCAATTTCTAGGGCTTGATTAGGGTGATTGTGATGTGGTTTGTTCTTATTGAGTAATTAATGTCAGTGTACAATTTCATTGATTGCTTGTGGTTAATAATTGTTTGCACAGATCCGTCTTACGACTAGAGGCCTAGGACACATCAGTAGTTCTGATTACGTTAGTGAACATGCAGCGTATGTTGAACTATGAGCGTTGAGTCTTAACCATAGCTCAACATAGGCTCTAATCCCCCGACTCTTGACTTAGGTTTTAATAGTAGTTGACCCTATTTGATTGGTATAAGCATGGTGGACCGACCTAATACCCTAGACTTTTATTCCATAGTTTAATACTCGATTTATTCAGTCTTCCGTAGTCTATTCCTTAGTTTAATTAATTCCTTCCTGATTTCATCTAGAGTAGCTGAATTGGTTGAATATTGATTTAGAAACTCTGTCTCCCTGTGGATTCTACCCTGCTTCCACTGACTACCTAGTTAGAGGTCCGTAGGTTTATTTTTGATTAGGTGACACGACTAAAACCTATCAAATTTTGGCGCCGTTGCCGGGGAGACGGCTAGTTCTCTAAGTTTTTAATTAATTATTTGGTCTACTTCTCTGTACCTCATTGGAACTTCATTGTTTCAATCGAGGTACCCTTTACTGCTGCTTTTTGTTTCTTTTGTATGCCCAGGTCCCAAAGAAACGGTTCCCCATTCCAGCGGACCCTGATCTTGATAGGACAATTAGGCGGATCCGAAAGATAAAGCAGAAAGACAAGCAGTCTGTTCAGCTGAACACCTCTGGAACAGACACCTTGAGTTTAGTCATGTCAAAGTCACTGAAGTCATATGGGGTGCCCAACCCAGATGGTCTCTCCACTGGACCTACTATGCCCACCATTGCCGCAGCAAATTTCAAAATCAAGCCTGGACTCATCAGCATGGTCCAGCAAAATCAGTTTGGTGGGCATCCTACTGAAGATCCGGCAAATCATCTGCAACGGTTTCAACAACTTTGTCGAACCGTTAAAAATGCCGGCGTCACTCCAGATCAACTCAAAGTCATGTTGTTCGAGTTTTCACTGAGAGATAGAGCCCAAAAATGGTTGAACGATGTGAAAGAAACCGACTGGAGTGAGATTTCTGCTGCATTTCTGAGAGAGTATTTCCCACCCACTAAAACAGCAGAAATCAGAAATAAACTAGCCACGTTTTCCCAAGAGCCTGATGAAACATTAAGGGAAGCGTGGGCTAGGTTTAGAGATTTACAGAGAGAGTGTCCACACCATAATATGGACAAATGGTTCTTGACGCAGACATTCTACAATGGTCTGCAGCCTCAGACGAAGTGTATTGTTGATTCGTCTGCAGGAGGAGTGTTTTTAGACAAGGCAGTTGATGAGGGTTATGAATTCATATCAAATCTTGCAGCCAATGACCATTCATCATCTAGGAGTTTGACTAAGAAGGTACTTGAAGTTGACGCTATTTCATTGCTTACATCTCAGATGGCGCAACTAACTCAGCAGCTAATGAAGTCTTCTAGTCCGACACCTCCACCCATGAGTATCAATGCTATGTCTGCAGTAGCACCCATTACCTCATCTTACTGCGAGGTATGTGGTGTTCAGGGTCACTTTGGGCATGACTGTCAGTTCAGTCAATTTCAGATGGAGCAGGCAAACGCCTTTCAACAAAGGCCACAAACCTTCCCCCTCCACATAACTACCAAAATCCACAAAACTATCAACCTCCACCTCCACAAAACTATCCTAAACCCTCCTACCATCAAACCCCACAACATTTCCAAAGACCACCACCACAAAACTTCCATCACCACAATAATTTCCAAACTCCACAAAATTTTTCCACCCCACCTCCACAAAACCATAACCCACAAGAGCCTAGCAATTCTGAACTGATGAAACTGATATTGTCTATGCAAAAGGCAAATGAGGAAACACTGAGGGCCCAAGAGGAAGCACGGAGGGCCCAAGAGAAGCACATCCAACTTCTCGAGGCTCAAGTTGCCCAATTGGCAGAAACTAATGCACAAAGGCAGCAGGGACAATTGCCAGGGCAACCCGTTCAGAGAGAACATGTGAATGCCATCACTCTTCGTAGTGGCATTGCATATGATGCCCCTCCAGTGCCCATTGATGAGGTTACCCCGACTGCAGGGAAGAAGAGGGTGGTAGAGGAAGGAAAAAGGAAAAATTCGACGTCTGAAGTCGATTTGTCTGCAGAAGCTGAACAGACAGGGAAGAAAAAGGAGAAGGTTTCTGAAACGCCTTTTACACCAAGGCTACCTTTTCCTCACAGGATGCAACAGTCCAAGGTCGATCAGCAGTTTGGTAAGTTCTTGTCTATGGTCAAGAACCTTGAGGTAACGATTCCATTCACAGACTTAATTACCCAAGTGCCTGTTTATGCCAAATTTCTGAAAGACATGATTACTAAGAAAAGAGACTTTGGTGGGGTAGAACGTGTCGCTCTTACTGAAGAGTGTAGTGCTTTTATTCAGAATAAAACCCCACCAAAGTTAAAAGATCCTGGTAGTTTTTCTATACCCTGCCATCTATGACCTATTTTTATTGATAAGGCTTTGTGTGATTTAGGTGCTTCTGTTTCTGTTATGCCATTGTCGGTTTATAAGAAACTGAACATGGGAGCCCTTAAATGCACACAAATCACTTTACAGATGGCGGATCGTTCTATAAAATACCCTCTAGGTGTTTTGGAGGATGTTCCTGTTAGGGTAGGGAAATTCTATATCCCTGTTGATTTTGTGGTATTAGATATGGATGAGGATGCCCAGATCCCTATTATCTTGGGTAGGCCGTTTTTGTGTACTGCTGGTGCTGTCATTGATGTCAAGTCTGGGTCTTTAGCTCTTAGTGTTGGTGATGACAAAGTGATGTTTAAACTAACCAATACTGTTAAGGCACCTATGCTTGAACAATCTTTTTGCAGGGATAAGGTTTTAGATGAAGTAGGGGTGGAGAAGGCTCCAATTCCACCTAAGGTTGCCTCACCGTCTGGAGGCTTAGTCAAGAACATTTGGAGAAGAAAGATTTTTGATGAGGGTGGCACTCACTGCCACGCCCCTCCTATTTGAGAGAGGGCGGATCATGGTCGTGCGGGACCTTTATAAACCAGCGCTGTGCGAGAGGCAACTCGTATTTCTTTTCTTTCCCTTTTTCTTCTTCTTACTTTTGTGAGCGAGAGTGAGGGTACTAACATTGTTTTTCCTCTTAGCATAGTCCTTATCACCTTTTGGCATTGAGGACACTGCCAAGTTCAGCTTGGGGGAGGAATTCCTGTTTGTATTCCCTATCTCTTTTACTGCTTTCTAGAATAGTTTTACTGCTTTCGGAAAATACTGAAAAAATGAAAAAATATGGTTCCCATGACTGGTTTAGTTGCCTCCCTGTGCCCCTTGTTGTGCTCTATTTGAAATTGATTTGACTTTGTTTTCTGGATAGCTGGGCATTTGTGATCTTGAGGCTATGATTTGATGTTTGATTGCTATGATTTCGAGCATTTCTGGATTATATTAGACCACTTTGTGCTGCATACCTGAATTGGTTAGACTGTGAGGCCTCTTTGTAGCCTATTGGATTCATATTATTATCCAGTCTATTCTTGTGTGTTATTTCCTCTTTAGTGGATTGATCTTGACTTTGACTTCGTACTTGTCTGATTTTAGATGACTTGTAGCATGTGCTGTGATAGAGGCGTTCTTTTGTCTTATTCTTGAGCTTCAGAGTGAGTTTTTGATATACTTTTATCCTCCTTAGCCCCGCTGAGCTTAATGACTTGTTTCGTGTTACTTAAACCCCTATTATGAGCCAAAAGCCTTCACTTGATATTATTCCAAGCCTAGCTTGGGGGAGCTTTTGTATGGGTTGAGTTTGAGATTGGTTTGTTGGTTTAGTTTGGTTTTTGAGGAATTTAAAAGTGTATTTGCTGTGGTTTGAGAGTGAGAAAGATAAAAAAAAAAAGCAAGTTTAGAGTTGCGTGAATGAAGTTCAGAAAAATGAAAGAAAAATGAAATGAAAATTCAAAAGAATTCTAGTTCTTTCATTCACGTACGTTCATAAAAGAATATTCGCTCCATTGCTAGAAAATTGGGTTTGTTATGTGCTTTTCATTGATTTATGAGAGTTGAGTTATTTTACATGGTTTTATGGTGGTTGTTGGGAGTTGTGAAGGCCATCTTAGGCCTTGTTTGAATGGTTTATGCTCCCCCTTTCTTGGTTTTTCCACCATATTACCCAAAAGTATCCCCTACCTCTCACCTAAGCCCCATTACAACCCTATAAAGTCCTCTTGAGCTCGTGTCTGCAATGTTCATTTGATTGATTTCGAGTTAGTTTGTCAAGCTTAAAGAGTATTTCTGCTAATTGAGTCGACTTGACTAGGATGAGCGTCATTGAACCTTCTTAAACACATGAGAGTGTGAGTGGGAAGGGTACTTATGGTCGGGTTGGTGAGTGTTCGGGCACATTCTTTGCCTGCCACAAAATTGAGAGGAGTGACACCCTTGTGAGCGCCATTTCAGGACTTGTATGCTTTGTGGATGCTTGAGTTTGATAAATTGCTTGAATGATTGGTGGTTGGATGGATTTGATGAGCCAAACTTGAATTATGCCTGCTTGAACGATTCTTAGTCTTGAAAATGTTTGAGCTTTGATTTGTTTTATCTTTGGGGTGAGGTAATCTATTCCATGTTCATGTGCTGTTTGCTTGAGGACAAGCAAAGATTTAGCTTGGGGGAGTTTGATATCACGTATTTATATAGAGTTTTCTCCCTTATTTACAAGCTAATTTGTGCGTCATTGGAGCTCTTGGGAGCTATTTTGTGCTAACTTTCGTATTTAGTTGTGGTTTCGTGTTTTAGTATTGAATTGCAGGTTTTATGGAGTTTTCTCCTTATTCCCGAGCCTTTTGGAAGCAACCACGGCTTTACGAGATGTTATGAGGCACGTAGGATGGCTCACGAGCTTTATGGATAGTTTAGGAGGTCCCAAGACCCCTAAACGTGAAGATTAGAGAGCCAAGGAGTCAAATGAGGTTTCCGTGCACTGATCGGGCAGAAATGGCCCGATCGGGCGAAGTATTTATGATCGGGTATGAAAGTTGCGGACCCGATCGGGCAAGGCGTGCCCGATTAGATCGGGCGAGAACACATGTGCCCATACCCGATCGGGCATCCACCGCCCGACCCCATCGGGTCTAGTGCTGCTAGGTCTTATTGGGACGCTGCGGAGGAGGCGAGCTTGCTGGCACTTTTTGTCGCATGACCCGATCGGGTGGGTGCCTCGGGCCCGATCGGGTGGGCCGCTTTTCTCGCCTTATTGCTGCACTGCTGCTGCCAGAGCCCAGGAGTGAAGATTGGTGAATTTGTATGCGGACCCGATCGGGTACTGTGCTCGGGCCCGATCGGGTCTGGTGCTTTAATCGCGCTTTTTCACTTTTTGTTTCCGTTTTTAGTGAACTTGAGGGGTATTATAAATATCTTTTCCTCATATTTTTAGAGACATCTTTCATTTATCTATTATTCATCTTTCATTAGGTTTTAGACTAGTTTTATTCTACATTGCTCTTAGTTTAATTCAAACACTTTAGATTTATTTAGAGGTGATCAAACCTATTTCGATTTCAATAAAAGTTCCTGCTTTCCGTCAATTGGTACTCTTCTCTACTCTTTATCTCTTTAATTACCTTGATTGCTTAGTTTAATTATTTAATTGTTCATGATGCAATTCTTAGGGTTTCATATTAGTTTTGTTGTTGCCGATTCGATTATGAGTGAGTAGTTCTCTTTCTAGGGTGTTAGATAGGAAAGCCATGTTTATACCATGATTGTGATTTAGATTTCTATCAATTTCTAGGGCTTGATTAGGGTGATTGTGATGTGGTTTGTTCTTATTGAGTAATTAATGTCAGTGTACAATTTCATTGATTGCTTGTGGTTAATAGTTGTTTGCACAGATCCGTCTTACGACTAGAGGCCTAGGACACATCAGTAGTTCTGATTACGTTAGTGAACATGCGGCGTATGTTGAACTATGAGCGTTGAGTCTTAACCATAGCTCAACATAGGCTCTAATCCCCCGACTCTTGACTTAGGTTTTAATAGTAGTTGACCCTATTTGATTGGTATAAGCATGGTGGACCGACCTAATACCCTAGACTTTTATTCCATAGTTTAATACTCGATTTATTCAGTCTTCCGTAGTCTATTCCTTAGTTTAATTAATTCCTTCCTGATTTCATCTGGAGTAGCTGAATTGGTTGAATATTGATTTAGAAACTCTGTCTCCCTGTGGATTCGACCCTGCTTCCACTGACTACCTAGTTAGAGGTCCGTAGGTTTATTTTTGATTAGGTGACACGACTAAAACCTATCAATGACTTGCTCTTATTTTGCAGAGGTGATAAAGCTTCTCTTAATGCTATGCATCAGGTTTTATGCAAGTTCACTAGAGCTTCTGGTCTTAGAGCCAATATGCAAAAGAGTTCTTTATACTGTGGGGGGCTTACTGATGAGTTGAAAGGCTGAGCTCCTGGATAGTCTGGGGTTCACTGAAGGCTCCCTCCCTTTCAGATATTTAGGAGTTCCCCTTTCTAGTAGGAAACTCTCTATTCTCTAGTGTAAATCTCTTGTTGACAAGAAAACTGCTCGTGTCAAGTCTTGGACTACCAGATTTCTTTCTTATGCTGGCAGGAAAACTTTGATTCAGTCTGTGCTTTTTGGTATTCAATCATATTGGTCCTCAAGTCTTTGTTTTGCCTAAGAAGGTTATTCATCAGGTGGAGGCTATCTTGAGATCTATTCTCTGGAGTGGGGTGGCTAATGTGACTAAGAGATCTTTGGTTAATTGACATTCTTGCTGTGCTAATATCTCTAAAGGTGGCCTTGGTTTTATTAATATTGCTGTCTGGAATGCTTCTGCTATTTGTAAACTTCTTTGGGCCCTGGCTAGGGAGAAAGAAGTTCTTTGGGTTCGTTGGGTTAATGCTTATTATATGAAGAGGGAGAATTCTATTTGGAGAATGGAAGTTCCTTTGGGAGCTTCTTGGATTTTGAGGAAAATTATCTCTTCAAGGGATAAGCTTGGTCAGATTAATGAGGATTGGGGGTGTGTTCAAAACAATGGTGCTTTTTCTACTAAACTTTGCTATAAGGTTTTGATTCCTCCTAGTACTAGAGTTCCTTGGAGTAGTTTGATGTGTAATAATTATGCTGAGCCTCGACATGTGTTTGCCCTTTGGTTGTTTCTCTGGTGCAGAGCTCCTACCAAAGACAGGATGTCTAGATGGATTGGTGACATTAATAGCTCCTGTGTCTTATGTGGTTTGGATACTGGAGACCATAATCACTTGTTGTTCCATTGCTCATTTTCTGCTGCTATTTGGTCTAAGATCCTAAGTTGGTTGGGTATTCAAAGAGCTCCTTTACCTTGGTCTGAATAAGTTGTTTTGGCTTCTAGATTATGCAAGAGAGCTTGTCCTGCTGCAGCTGTTTACAGAATGGCTTTGGCTACCACTGTGTATTGCATTTGGAGTGTAAGGAATGAGAGGATTTTCAGTAATTCTCATAACCCCATCTCTTCTATTGTGCAGAAGATCATCAAGAGTGTTTGGTGGAGGAGTATTAAGTCTTCTAAGATTAGCTCTTTTGTTATTTCTTTACCTAGTGTTATTTGTGACTAGTGCATTTGCTTGCACCTGTGTCCCCTTTTCTGTATATGTGTTGTATTGGTGTAGCTAGGTGTGTCTCTCCCTAGCTTGTACTTATTGTTTGGTTCAATGAATTTTAAACATTTTACTGATGAGTGAGATTTATCGCACTCATAGGGTAGCCTTTTGGTCCATTTTATTGCTTTTTCTTAGTGTTTCTTTACTTCTTACATCTATTTTCATCATCTCCGTCCTATTTAGAGCTTCTCACTATTTCTTTTGATTTTCTCTCATTTTTCATGGTTTTCTATTCTTATTTTCTGTTCCATATGCTTTGTATTGTATTTTTCTTGTATATGACTAACATATAGGAAAAAGATGAGTGCAAAGCAAAGAAGATTGGAATGGAAGAAGTTGAGGGCCAATCCAAAGAAAGAAAGAAAGAAGAGAGCCCGAGTCCAAGCAAAGAAGATTGGAATTGAAGAAAAGAATGAAAGAAAGAAAGAAAGAAGGAAGCCCAAGCCCAAAAAGAAAGGAAGAGAGGAGAAGAAGACAAAGCAACCCGAGCAGGTGGATCGCCCAATCCACCTTTGGATCGCCCGATCACAAAAGTGATCGCCCGATCACGGCTATCCACAGAGTTCCTGCCTCATGGTGATCGGGCGATCACCATTATGGATCGCCCGATCACTGCGGGTTTGCGGAATCCGTCTATTTCATTTTCTCTTTCCCTTTTTGCCCTTAATTTCCTTTTTTGAACTCTAGAGAGCTATTGAGAGGTTAGACTTTTGAGTGAGCTTTGGGTGTTTTTCAAGGTCTTTAATGGTGATTTGAAGAAGAATTTCAGATTTTTGAGGAGTATTAATGAAGCTTTAGTAACTTTTCTTCTCTTTGCTCTCATTTATTGCTTTACTTTATCATTTATTCTTGCTTTTACTTTGTTAGTAGTTTCAATATCACTCATTCTCATTGAAGTCTTAGTTTTAGTTGCTCTTTTTCACTTGCTTATGCTCTTCTCTATTGCAAACATTAAGTATGAATGAAAAAGCAATGGTTTTTGGTTTACTGATCTCCTATTTGCATTGTAGAACTAGTTTAGTTAATATGAGAACCAACTTTGAGTAGTCTTTTAGTTAGGGGGTTGGGTGAAGGTACAATGGACATTGTTTCATGATATGAGGCCCTAAATTGGCATGTTTGGAGGGTTGGGTTAGCAATTCCATTGATTGGTTGACTAAGGTAAAGTTGAAAGGCCTAACTTTAACTCAATGAACCAATGGATTGCCCTTTAGGTGTAGATCGTTGATAAATAAAATGAAGTTGGAATTGCTATCTCTAAATAAGGTTGGGATGATGGAGTATCCTGTGAATCCCACCTTTCTTAGAGTCTTAACCCATTCAACATCCGAAAGGCGAGATTGGGTTGAACTTAGCTAATTCCGACCTCATGTTCCATCATTGACTATCTAATCCCTAATTGAGAGTGTTGCATCACCTTGAGCATCCTTGAAAGAGGAGTTCATGGTTGCAACGTCTTAATTCAATCCCCTATCACATACTCCTTTAATCTCATTTTGTAATTCAATCTCATTGTATTGGATCCCTATCACCCCCTAACGTCTTTTTCCAACAATTTACAACCCTTTTATTTGACTTATTAGTGATAATTGAGTTCGAAATCAATTAACTTCTTCTCTTCGGTTTAGCTTACATGTTCACTTACGTGCTTAGTGTCGAGTCTAGTCTCTGTGGATCTTGACCCTTACTTGCCACGTACTCGTATTTGGTTAGTTAGGTTTGATTTGGAGTTTTTGTCTAGTGACGCAAAAATTCTCTATCATTTACCAAAAAAAATTATCCAATATTATGGAATATTGGATTCCATAATGTTAGTTGAGTTTGTTAATGGATTACAGGAAATAAATAAGTTGAAGAAGAGGCGCTTTTTACAAGGCTATAATGGTGGACTGTTAGCAGCGAGGTCCTAGATTCTAGGGAGCACAATCACGTCTAACAAACTGCATACCCAAGACAGTCAAATCCAAACTACCGAAGACCTATTCAACCACTTATGAGAAGATCATGAAGGATCTAAAGACTCGTTCAACTGTGCAACAAACGGTTATGGATCGTGGTCTAAGCATGATCCATAACGGCTATGAAGGTGGAAGAGAATGCCTAAAAACATGCGTCCACGACATGGAAGTTGAAGAAGATCGTTGAAGAAACATCACAGCTATATAATCTGAGAAGAACTCATTTTTAGTTCTTAAGACTTTCAATATTAATTGTGTAATCATTTTAGAAAGTTAACTTCGGTTTTATTCTCTTCAACAATTCATCATTGTATTCCATTAATCTGAGTTGGGGTGAGTGAAATTTTGTGAGAAAATTTCTACATTCAAGAGTGAAAAGGAGGAAAGAGAAAGAGAAGACTTCGAGTGAAGTCAAGAGAGAAAGTCACGTGTTCAGGGGGAACAAGGTGACTGGGAACCAGTTCCTAGAGGAACAGAGTGAGTTGCTGTTTATAATAGAGTGTAATTACTATTATAAATAAAAGGGCAAGATTTATTCCTAGAGAATAAAGGAATAAGATCTTGTTTAAAAGCATTTTCAGTGTTCTTAGTTTCAAGTTCTCTTTAATTCTTTCTAAGTTTATTAATTCACGCAAAAATAGTCTCTAATAGTCTTTACTACAATTCACCCCCCTCTTGTAGTAAACTTGTAAGTTCTATAGGACCAACAGATACTTCAAATAATACCTGGCCTGGAACCAGGGAATCAAAGAAAAGGAACAACAAAGTGAAGGAAAGAAGCCGCAAGACAAGCGAGCAGAAATCAAAGAAGGGAAGAAGAAAACAATATACGTCATATTCGAACTCAATTTGGGGGGGGGGGAGAGGCCCACCTGAAGCAGCTCACTCATCCCAACCTCTACTCCATCGATTAGACAGAGCTGAGTCTAGACCTGCCTGATATGACATTCACAACAGAGGGCTGCAATGGCATAAGTTTTCCACACTCAGACCCACTGGTGGTCACTCTGGAAATTTGTAACACAGATGTACGGAGAATACTGCTGGATGGCGGAAGTGCCGTAAACATCCTGTACAAGGAAACCTTCGAAAAGATGGAGCTGGACCGGTCATTGCTCAAGAAAGGAGGAACTCCCATCGTGGGATTCACAGGATACTCCATCATCCCAGAAGAAAAAGTACACCTAGCTGTGACAGTAGAGGACCATAGTGGGGTTAGGAGGACAGTGATGCAGGAATTCCTGGTGGTAGACCTCCCATCACCGTACAACGCCATGATGGGGAGGAAATTCATTGAGGCAGTGCAAGGGATCCCATCAACCCACCACTAGACCATGCTCTTCCTCAGCAAAACTGGTGAGGTAGGCAGGCTGAGAGGAGATCAGAAAGCAGCCAGGTCCTATAAACTGACAGCTCTGAAGAAAGACAAAAGACCTCCCCCTGACCACTCTGTATCCAGGAGGAAGAGGAGGAAAGAGAAAAATAAGGAAAGAGAGTCCAGACTGAAGAAATCACAGAGGACCAGGCTGAAGTAGCCGCGAAAAAGGGAAAAGAGGAGAAGGCCGAAGAGGCCGAGAAAAAACTGAAAACATCAGAACTAAAAAATGTCAGTGAAGCCGATGCTCGTCCAGAAGCCGGCCAGGAAACCATAAAGCCCGAACCGGGGGAAGACACCGAAGAGGTACTCTTGGGACAGGAAGAGGGCAGAGCAGTGAAAATAGGTACAGACCTGGACCCAGAAACCAGAGTTAACCTAATCAATCTGCTAAGAGAAAATGCAGACGTGTTCGCTTTCTCGGCAGCTGAGATGTCAGGGGTAGACCCCACCACCATCAACCACAAACTAAACACTGCTGCGGGACACAGACCCGTGAAGCAAAAGAGGAGAAATTATTCAGCAGAGAAGAATAAGGCCATTGAGAAGGAGGTGCAGAAGCTATTGGAAGCAGAATTTATAGAACCCTGCAAATACCCAGAATGGATGGCCAATGTGGTGATGGTGAAAAAGGCAAATGGGAGCTGGAGGATGTGCGTAGACTTCACAGACCTCAACAAGGCCTGTCCCAAAGATTGCTATCCGCTGCCGAGAATCGATCAGCTAGTAGACTCCACCAGCGGTCACGCTATGCTTAATTTCATGGACGCTTTTACCGAGTACCATCATATTTTCATGGACCCTGCCGACAAGGAAAAGACAACATTCATCACCCCGATCGGGGTATTCTGCTATATCATGATGCCGTTTGGGCTAAAGAATGCAGGGGCCACCTACCAAAGACCGATGGACCAGGTTTTCGCAGGGCAGAGAGGAAGGAATCTGGAGGTGTACGTAGAGGACGTCATCACCAAGAGTAAGAGAGAAGCAGACCACATAGCACATCTGAAGGAGACCTTCGCCAACCTCCGAGAACATAACATGAAACTGAATCCGAAAAAATGCGTGTTCGGGGTAAGGTCAGGGAAGTTTTTAGGCTATCTTGTCAGCGAGAGGGGGAATCGATGCGAACCCCGACAAAGTGAAAGCATCTATGGATCTGCCAGAGCCTAAGAGCATCAGGGACATTCAAAGGCTGGTAGGATGACATCCCTGTCCAGATTCATATCACAGTCTGCTGAGAAAGCCCTCCCATTCTTCAAGATACTGAAAGGGAATAAGGAGTTCAAGTGGGAGGCAGAACAAAAGGACGCATTTCAGAAGCTGAAGTCACATCTCTCTGGTCTGCCAACATTGGCCAGACCCAAGATAGGAGAGGCGCTCTTCTTGTACATTGCCGTTACCGCCGCAACTGTGAGCGCGGTCCTATTGAAAGAGGAGAACAAGAAGCAGCAGCCAATATACTTCGTGAGCCACACGCTCACAGGCGCAGAAACGCGCTATCCTCTGATAGAGAAGGCAGCCTATGCTGTAATGCTACCCACAAGAAAGCTAAGGCCTTATTTCGATGCACACCCCTTCACAGTTCTGACAAATATGCCCTTATAAAAAGCGATGGAGAAAGTGGACAAGTCGGAAAGGTTTATGAACTGGGCCCTGGAGCTGATAGGTTTCGGGGTCAAATTCACCCCTCGTACCGCCATCAAAGCACAGGCTTTGGCAGACTTCCTAGCAGAGTTCTCATACCAGGAGACAACTGTAGAATCCAGAGCCTAGGAGGTCTTCACAAATGGATCTGCGACCATCAACGGCTCAGGAGCAGGTGTGGTCATCAAAACCCCGGAAGGGAAAATCATTGAATACGCCCTGAAGTTCCTGTTTTCGGTGACCAACAACGAATCTGAGTACGACGCAGCCATTGCTGGGCTGCAACTCTGCTAAACTCTAGAGGTCAAACATATCCACCTGAAAATTGACTCTCAGTTGGTCACCAACCAAGTTAAGGGGGAGTATGAGGCCAAAGAGCCCACAATGCAGAGCTACCTGGCCAGAATGAGGTCTCTGATCACAAAATTTGAAAGCTTTAAAATTGAGCAAGTACCCAGAGCGCATAACGCTCAAGCAGATGCTCTATCTAAACTGGGGAGCAGTAGTCTGCAGGAGTTGAACAGATCTGTTCTAGTGGAAGTCAGACCCACTAGTGCAATCTGCGAAGATGTCGAGCGCGTCCTGGAGCTCGAGGACATGCCAGAATGGATAAGGGAGATTGCAGAGTATAAGCAGAACGGTAAATTACTTGAGGGCAGAATGAAGGCCCGGAAACTGAAATTGACGGCATGTAGATACTCTCTGATTGGAGACGAGCTATACAGAAAGTCTTTCCATCTGCCCTTACTCAAATGCGTAGGGCAAAGAGACGCAAATTACTTATTAAGAGAGGTCCATGAAGGACTCTGCGGGCACCACATCGGGCCAAGAGCTCTGGCCCACAAAGCTCTCAGAGCAGGGTATTATTGGACCACCATGAAGGCAGACTCTGAGGCTCTGGTGAAGAAATGAGACAGCTGCCAGAAGTTTGCCCCAAACATCAAGCTGCCAGATTAGTGTTGAAAACAAAAGAAAGGGAAATAGAAGGCGACAAAGGAAAAACATACCTGGCACCGCCTGACCCTCCACCAAGGGCTAATGACCAACAACCTGGTCATCAAAAGAAAAAGTCGGAACCTCCTCCATCGGAGCCTCCTCTGCCATGTGCAGATCTGAAAAAAGAAGAACAGAGCAAGTCAGAACAATAAGATAACGTATAAACAGAGAACTAAGAAAGTATATCAAAACCTGGCAGAAAGGTTACCTGTCTGCACTCCAACTTCCGGGGAGGCAGGAGGAGGGAGCTGCTGTAGAGGCTCGATAGTCAGGGGGGACCCTGACCCTTGCAGAGCGCCAGTTCCCTCCACAGCGCCCTCGTCGTCCTCAGCAGGAGGGCCCTCCGGACGCTGATGGCGGTGGACCCTCAAAGGGGCATCCTCCTCCTCCTCTTCATCATCAGAGACCTCGATCTCGGTGATGGTCGCAGATGGACCACCCACCGCTCGGACCGACCCCGTGTGTTTGCCCACGAGCTCTGGACGAGCAACCCGAAAGACAAGATGGTCCAGAGGAGTGTTCGAGATTTCTCTGACGAAGTCTGGAACGGAATAAGGCCCCGGGCTCGGCACCGGACGATACCTGCGACGTCCAGGGGACTCACTCAGACCCAGCTTCATAGGTAGAGCAGACCCCAGAGTCTCTGCGTTAAACAGAAAGAGCATCAGCAATTTAAAGGGAGACAAAGTACAAGGGGGAGAGCAAACTGTGAGCTCAGAACCCACCCATAATAAGACGACAGACCTTCCTTCAGCACGGAGCTGGAGGCACCACAAACAATGAGTGCCACGAGGTACAATAGAGCAGAATATAAGTACATAAAAGTAACAGTTGGCAGAACACTTACCAGTGGTATAGTCCGGCGACAGGTTGCCTACCTCAGAAAGGCATTCTGGCACATCACATGGTGATGTGGCGACCAATAGTTGGGGAGGGCCTGCTTCCCATCAAAGGACCCTTTACTTGTCGTTCTGAAGTAGTAATATGCTACCCCTTCATCCCAATTTAGAACGTCAGGGTCCAGCTGCTTGTGAAACAAAGGCTTCACAGAGCGCAGAGGGGCCTTGAACTCAAAAGGATGCCATGGCTGCGTCGGTACCCTGATAAAGAGGAAGCTGTCCCTCCAATCCTTTAGAGTCATGTCAACAGGGAAGACCGTCAGAAATTGGGCCCGGACCGAACCCGAGAAATAACCAAACTGCCCTCCCTGCCTCTTGAAGAAGAACAGGCACCGAAAAAGCTTCATGGTCAAGGGGAAATCCAATGCCTTACATACCCAGATGAACCCCAAGACTTTCTTCAAAGATTGAGGGTTCACCTGGCAGAGTGCCATCCGGTACTCACAAAGCACCCTCTCCAAGAACCAGTGGAGCGAGAACCTCAGCCCAAACTCCAATTAGTTCGTATATACGGCAGTGTACCCTTCTGGTACATCTGCCAGGCTCTGAGAAGCCTTCGGCACCACTATCCAGGATCCGCGGAACGACTTAATCTCCGCAGACCACTCAATGTAGTGAGCAGCATGACTCCTAGAAAAGGCGTCAGCCACCTTCCTGGCAAGATATGGCTTACCCTTATTATCATACAGAGCAGTAAGTCGCATCTCACCGTAGCTGTATTCCCATTTTATTTTGCGCTGGGGAGTCTTGAAAACGTGGTCCTCTAGGAACCTGTTGGAATCAGGACCTGAGGTCTCTCGGCGCAACCCGTCCCAAGGGTTAAAGATGGCCCACTCCCTAGGGACCATCTCATCCTTACAGCGCGGGAGGTCCAGCCTCAAGAAGGGAGACTTAGTGTCCTCCTCATAGACCTCGTCTGACTCAGACGAAGAAGACGCCTTCTCTTTCCCGCGAGAGGGCTCAACTTTTGAGGAAGACATTCTGCACAACAGAGCAGGAATAGCATAAGGGCATCAGACCAAAAGCTCAAGCACAGGATAGTTTGGCACCTCAGACCTACAGACTGAGCCACCAGACTGGGGGGCAAGGATATGTATGGTATATAAGGGTCAAAGATAGCCAAGAAATAGGATATTTTCTTGCAGAAAACGAAGAAAGAAAAATAGAAAAACCCGGCATCTAAAACTTGCAAACTGAACTGCCAGATTGGGGGGGCAAAGGTACGCAGAACGAACAAAAACTCGACATGTCAGGCAGGTAAAAGGACATTTTCCTAGATCCATGACACAAAAGCTATACTTAGAATGTTCTCAAAAGGCAGAGCAGCAGAATGGAAGAAGGAACTACTAAAACAAACACCAGAAGCCCATGAATCAAGGCCCAACAAATAGAAAACGCAGTATCAGGAATGAAAAGACCTAGCCTAACCGAAAACAGCAAGCAAAACCAAATAAGAGAGACAGAGCAGAGCCCAGCTGAAGAGGCAGAACAGGGCCTACTCCAGAATGGCACAACGGAAACGAAACAACACCAAAACACAAAAACGAACAAACGAACAGAAAAACAACATCAACAACAAAGGGGAACAAACCCTAATTCCTAGAGCACAACGAGAGAATCGCACACAAGGGGAAAAGAGAAAAATCCATCAACAGAAGGACTACCCTACTCAATCATCAAGGGAAAGAAGACTAAAAATGAGTTTTTGAAAGAGGGTTACCTATTCAAAAGTAGATAATGCTGAGAAACGAAGAATCAGGGGGTAGAACAACAAGTAGGGAATGCCACCACTACAAAATCGAAATTTGAAACAGGAAAATCTTGGAAAAATCGATGAAAATCGCACGGAAATTACTAGGGCAAAGAGAAATCCACGAAGAACAACAAGAAAAACTAACAACAAGGAGTTCGAAAGGAATGAGAATGGAAAAGTTTTAGAAATGGTTGATCCAGCCTATAAATAGGCGTGCTAAGCCCCACCAACAGTAATTACTCATCATTGCATTCCTTGGGAACCCCAAGAGGCACATTAATTCAAAAAGAATTAATGATTCTTGCTCAACACACCATCCAAATGGACGGGAAAAATAGAGGCACACTGGAGAAAAAGATGAACAGTCATCCAGAGAGCGACCCACACGCCTGCGAAGAGCAGAGCGTCAGACTGGAATAAATGTACCAGTTTATTATAACTAACAAGTACTGGGTCCGGGGGGCAAATTGTATGGGGTCTGCCTAGCAGACCACCACGTCTTGCCAGCTGGCAGCAGACCTCCTAGTCTTGCCATTCCACGTCAGAGCGCCCAGAGTGGAACAGACCTCACAAGGCAGATCACTCCGGACATAAGCTCTAGGCAGGGAATTAATGAAGGCCTTATTACCTTGGCCCACTTCTAAAAGGAGCCCACTTACTTTACTAGGTCAGTCACAAGCCCATGTCTCATATAAATACTTATGCCCATGCATGAATAAGGTACGTACTATCAAACACTCACAAAATACTTGCACTTGGTACTCGTTTTCTCTCAACTAGAGACCTTGTCTTCATCTTGGGCTTACTTAGGCATCGGAGAGGCGATCCTCGGAACAACTCCCGAGGTTCCCCCTGTTTTGCAGGTAACCACCACCACAAAGGAAGTTTGGGAGCCACGTTCCAGCAAGTACCCACCACCACATTCACTGTAGGTGTCCTGGGCATAAACAAAAATGATAGAATCTTAAGAGGCAACAATTCTTTAAGCTTTTTGAAGGCAACGACTTACAAACTTTAAAGACTAGCACATCATCATAAGCATGAGTATGCATCAACTTAACCACTCAATTATCAATAAACGTCCAATTCTTAAAGGAGTAGGCATGTAGTATAGAAACCTTGTTCTCTTAGAAATCATGCATGAACAATAAATTTTTCTGACCAAGAAAAATATTTGAACAAGAAGTCTTCTTAATAAAAGACACTACTCAAATTAACAACTTGCCCCATGAAAAATCCGTCACTTTAAGGGCAAAGGCAAAAGCTGCAATAACCATGGTTCAACTAGCAAAAAAGACTACGCGTCACTTCTATATAAAAATTGTTTTCAAATGATCGCCTAAAAATGGAATTATTCTTGGATTGGATTTCTTTAAGAAGATTGATGAAAGTTAACATTTTGATGATACATAATGGGACAAACATAGCAAGATTTCACCTTTACGACAAATCGAACAAATTTTAGAGTAAATCTTGAAGTAGAGGGTCTATCCACGTGCTTATGAAGACCATGTAAAATCCAAAAGATTTTAGAATAAAACAAGGTTTTAACTTCAAACCTTATTGCTTGGAGTGTCAAAAATCTCAGAACTCTAAAGTTAAAGCTTTACAATTATAACTTGAAGTTTCATTTAAGATCTATCCCCAAGTCTATAGATAAACCTTATAACAGAAGTCTTTGCACTTTTTTCAACATAGTATAAAGGTAAGCCTCTACAGGAGAGATGGTGTAAATACCAATTAGCAATTTTCTCTTTTCTGTTCTTTGGTAAGTGGTACCAACTATTACCAAGGACACCAGGTTTTAGAGATCTGGTCGTACAAACTTGCCATCAACTATCAAGTATCAAGTAAATGAGAAAGCGTAAAGCACAGGAGTTATTTTACTAGCCAAAATTAGCAAAAGAAAGCTTTACTTTGATTTTCTCTGTTGAATTTTTCCGCAACTGAAAATGATGATACAGCATACAGGTATACCCAAAACCAACTCAGCCTACGTTTCCAGAGAATATTCTGTTCAATGTATACTGGTGAATTGTCAATCGATCTTACTCGGAGTGATTTGTAGTGCAACTTTGCAAAGATCGATGAAGTTAAACTAAACTACGATCAATCTAAAGTAGCTTCACAATTTACCAACTGATCTCATGTTCTCATCTCAGCAACAAAGACAGGGTGACGTACTCGGTGCATCTTCAACTTATCATTGTGTCTTTTCAAGGATGATACACCAATTTGATTTGTCAAAGAAGCGATCCACAATTACAACATTGCTCATACCAGACACTAAACTGCAAATTCATCAAAATTCCAATAAATTGTCAGTTACTGGCACATCTTTAAAAGAAACAGTTCACCAGATGTAGAGATATTACAATTAGAACAGGAAGGATCAGAAATGAAACAGGATGTAATGTCGTCCAAGTTCACAAGGTTGGGTTCCTCAAAGCAGTAGGTGTCAACAAGAGAAGCCTTTATTAATGATATGGGCAATCAGGATTTCCAAAACAGACTAATTCTTTTAAAAAACCTGTAATTGTTATCAAAAGATATAAATACAATCAATCTCCAAACACTTTAGCTTAAAGCGAACACAGCTCCATTATCATTTGGTAAGCTTTGAATTCAGAACTGTGGCCTACATGGGTACAATTCTTACAAAGAATCAATACAACATAGAAACAGTCCCTTCACCTACAGACGGTGGACCCTATCAAAGACAAAAAAGCATGCGAAGAAGCACATTAGTACATTACCATGAACAGGACAACGTTGTTATTTGACAATAGGAATGAGGAGTCCATGGAATATGAGTCCAAACAGAACCAGGGATTGTCAGAATCAGTGAAGCACTCTTACATAGTGGAGAGAAGGATACCAAGTACCAACAGCAGTGGGGAACATCAGCCAATAAAATGAGCTAGTCAGAATTCATAAATGAATTAGCATGAACTCAAAAGTTGTTAAGTTGAGAGCTAGAGTATTGGCGACAGCTTCTAAAGATATATTCCTTCCAAGAAACTCCTCAAAATGGTTTCATCACATCCAGGTCAATGAATTCAAAGTCACAGCCACAGATCCCAAATTCCCAACCATGTGCCAGAACCCATTAATTAATACCCCATAGATGTTTATGGAGCCAAACAAAAGCGACACATTTCATTCAATTAGGCTCAATTTTCAACGCTAAGATGATTTGTTCTATCTGTAGAATAGTTCGGCGCTGTTGGTACTGAACACACACGATGTACACCACAAGATATAGTCAACAAAGATACAAGAGAAAATGCTGGCAAATTTCCACTTGAGAGTCGGATTACCTTAAACCTTTCCGACTTAAAGCAAGCAATATGAGAATTCAACAAACTGCTACAAAATGATAAATTGTAAGGCCAAAGTGAGTTTTTAACTTTTTTTTTCCCCCAAGAAAGTATCTGAAATTTCAAATCTGATGGCTCGTTTGGTAGACACTAATATATAGGGGTGTTGGTAATGAATCTTTCAGCAATTGGTAAGAAATTCCTTGCCCATGTTCATTGTAATCCTTGTCCATCCTCCATCCGAAATTTCCTTTTCATTAGGCTCACTGCCCCACAGAACTTTTACCATCCTTTAGCAGTTGAATGGGAGCATTGAGTGGTAGATTGGTAATGAAAATTTCGGAAGAACACATGGCTTTGGGATGGACTTCCATTACTATCGACATGGATGGGACTCTAAAAAACTACATACGAATACATTACCATTACTGCTATTAATTACCATTGCCAAAGAGATCATGAAGAGTATACTCTTCAAAGTTTCAAAATGTAATAACAAAGAGCTGAAATTTCGTGCTTTGTTTAAGGGAAAGACGAATTAGAGAACCTTATGGGAAAAAAATACACAAAAGGCCAAATTATCGTGTCTGAGATAGAACTATCTTACCAAGCCATGAATCATATTCGATTTGGAATTCAGGAACTGACCAAATGGGGCAAATCGAACCATAGCGATTCAAGTGGCATTATTTTTTCTACATGGATTGAGACCCATGACTAAACCTAACAAACCATATGACTGCCTAGTAATACATTGGCAATTCTTCACAGAGGCTATTGAAACTTGAAAGCCTTATACTGATTAGTCCTTAAGTTATGGACCAATTACTCTCAATCCTTTCAGCTCATCCTGTAGCAGTGTATGATCTTTTAGTTGCAAGACTAAACTCTGTTCAAAGGCATACATCTGTAGCTTCCACTAAGTAAGTCAGGTTCTATTATTGGAAATCTCACCTTTATTTCCACTGCATCTGCTAGTGACAACATAGGAAGTTACTGGCTCCTAGTTTACCTACTTTAAGGCAATACCAATTCACATATGTGTAATAATGAGGGACTAAGGACTAACTTAAGCAAATTATCTAGCTCAGCTTCATCGTATATTTAGCTCAGATTTTGAGTAAGAGGATGTGCACATATCCAAGAAAGAGAATTTTTCTGTACATTCAGAAATGCAGACTATCCTATCAGCAACTCAAGAGAGAAATCCCATGAAAAAATAGTTTCTGAAACCTTGAAGATATTATAAAAAAAAGGCTCAATTGAGACTTGAAAACAAATTTGCTGCAGGCAACAGAAAACATGTCTCCCTAAGCTTGCTGACACAAGAGCATACCGAATTTAGAAAATGGCTCACTATTTGCAAAGATGTTAAGCATCCACACAAAGTTAATCAAGTGGAAAAACATAAGCTTCTTTGTTAAGAACTTCAAATCACATGTGAACACAAGAAACCAGGCTGGAGACTCCATGTATGTTGGTAGCTAAGAGGAACCGAGCAGAGCACCATATATTGAGGCCTCCACTATTCAGAAAGTAATTTCTAATACCGGCACTCAATTTCATTCTTCAAGTAAGAGTTTTGTACTAGTCAACTACATACATTGATCAAACCTTAGGTTATTTAGATTCGAAGACTCCAAGACAGAATATTTCAACTACATATGTATGATATGTTGATTACTTGAAGCTTTAGGATCATTCCAAGTAGTTCTTTCGCCAAGTCCGACTGTTCTCTTTTTTGAGTTCTGCAGTGAAGATCTGCAAAGACTTGAAACTAAAGGAAGGAGGTAAGGGGGGATGATTGGAGCTACACAGGCCCAGCCTTAAGGGTGTGCAGGCTGCACTATTCCACAGGGACCCGAAAATTCGAGGGCCCGAAATTAGTTGTTGAATATTATTGATATATTTTTAGAAGTAGAATCATCCTGTCAAAAGCATCACAGCGCAGCGGTGAAGGCCCTTATCTATGTACGCTGAAACCAGCGTTCGATTGCCAAAGCTACTTTAGTTTGTGTTATACTACCTCCGTTCCATATGTATTGCAACTTTTGACATTTTAAACTATTCATACACTCTCCTTGACCTTCTTTTGCGATTTATACATAAGGATAAATATAGTCATGTGGGATCTTATTAGATTCATCTCGATATATGCTTAATTAATATCAACTTTATTCAAATAAAATTAGAGATATTAACATCCAAAGTAGTGCATTGGAAGGCGTAAAACTCCCTATGTTGCAATACATATGGAACGGAGGTAATATTTTGCTCTTTTTGTTGTCTCCTTGTTCACATTCACT
This sequence comes from Patellifolia procumbens, assembly GCA_947645195.1. Taxonomy (NCBI): domain Eukaryota; kingdom Viridiplantae; phylum Streptophyta; class Magnoliopsida; order Caryophyllales; family Amaranthaceae; genus Patellifolia; species Patellifolia procumbens. The sequence continues at coordinate 480,835 of CANSGD010000466.1, forward strand.
CCCCTCTTTTACTTTCTCTAGTTTCCTTTTTAAGTTTCAATTCCTTCACTCCACATCAGCCTCAACTTTCACATTCACCTCTTAATTTTTGTTTCTTTTTCCCTTTTTTCACTCTTTTAGTTGATCCCACGTTCATCTTAGTTTTTTTTAAGCCTTTCTCTTTTAACCTTTTGTTTTTTTTTCCGCTATTTTATTTATTCGTAACTTTCATGTAAAAAAATAGTGCACTTAACATTTCTTCTAGTGAAGTTGAGATAGTTCAATTCTTAGGCTCGGGGCAATGTTCTATGTTTTTCTTGGTGTTATCATTTAATAGTTCAATATTAGTTTCATTTGGTGTAAAAAGATTTCAGTAAAAAGAGCCAAACATCATTTTATTCATGATATGCATTTCAAATATTTTCTTAATTTTCATTAAAATACATAATATCGTTATTAAATTTGATAAAATAAACAAACAATGTGGTACTGGAGTGATGTATATATCTCTTTTTTCCATACTTTTAGATAGTGGGTTCAAAAACTTCACATTGACAATGTTTATATTTACTATTGTATGAGAATGACATGGATGTAATGCTTTTAAAAGAGAGAAGTTTAATATGTTGTAGCCGCTGGGTTATAATTCTTTGCCTTCCAGAAAGTAGATACTTTTTTAGAATAATTTTTATTCATAATGCAAACTAAATATTTTCTACTTAGGCTCTTTCAATAAATTTAGCAAGGGGCCTCAAAATTCTATGGGACGACGGGACGACGCTAGAGCTACAAGTCATTTGGTGTCCAAGATTATAGCTCTGATGTATATTCGATATTGAACAGACAGGATTATAGTATTGTATCTTCAAATTTTTACCTAATTTCATATGAAAAGTAGATTATCATGGTTGTTCGTTTAGGAGATTGTATAAAAAAAATCGTTTTTGCAAAAAACAAGCATTTTAACATGGACTTATTTTCCAATTGTAGAAGCTTCTTTTTAAGTAATAGTACGAACATTAATGGAGATATGATATTGGTGATTTTGATTGATAAATCAGTAAATTAAGAAACCAATGACAATTCTCCTGCAGTTGGGACTTTGGGAGGCTTGTATCTCTCTTAAAGAATGCTAGATTGAACTAAAAATCGAACAGTAATTTCTGATTCTTCATTCCCTCTAATCTTCCCGAATTTGTACTAACGCTCTACTTTCCTTTTCCCTTTTCCCTTCTAACTAACTATTATAACTTTTCTTAGGCCCTAGTCTTCGGAATTATTTAGTCTGAAGTGAACTTGTGAGTCTAAGGTGACAAAAATGAACTGCATTACAGCAAAAAAACTGAACAAGGCTTTGCATGATAACATCCAATAGAATGATTATGATATTCCAAGAGTGCCCCTCACATTGAAGGAGTGTTCACCTTAAACAAATAAGTTTCGGGAAATAAATCATTCAGGTATGTTCAGAAAAGGTCCGATCAGTTATAAAAATAGGTTCAAATAAGTTCAACATAATTAAGGTCTAAGAAGTCACAAAAACAAGTTCAAATAAGTTCAATAAAATTTAGGTGAAAATAACACCCCCTAAGTCAGTTCACATCATCTAACAGGCCCAGCTACACTAAATCATTAACCAAAATCTGAAAACAAAATTGAATGCAGAGACAGCTTCTACTTGGAGAGTTTAATCCCATTTGTGGCACTGATCAGAATCCAGAAGCCAAGATGCATGAAGTAGCCTAGAGGATATCTAAGTGTAACTATGAAGCAATCGGTTTCGACAACTTAAGCCATACACATACCAGCATAACAATTGCAAAAGGATGAGAAATTCAAAGCACATCATGGCCAAAAAGAGTATAACATAACCAAAGAAAGGATTGTATAAAAGCAATTGTGTCATACCTCTCAAGTTCACCCTCACTAAACACATGATAATATCGGTTATACACCACAGCACCCTTCTTGTCATCTTTTCTAGCCAAACCATTAGCAACAGCACAAGCAGAAGCACCGCTAACTTCAGCACGATGATAAGGTAAGTGCCACGGAACAAAGTACTCCTGGTTTCCCTTACATCCATCATCAACATTGGTCAATGTGGTATCTTTTCCTTGCTCGTTTACCTCCACACCCCCATCCAAATTAGCGCCAACCGACACATTACTATCATCCTCAGTTTCAGGAATGCTTTGCAAACTAACCGACCTAGGGCTATGCACACGAGGACTCCCAGGTCCAATCCACTCATCTACATACCTACGAGACAACGGCGTCCATTTACTTAACAAACCTTGATCCTCCTGCTCAACAGCCCAGACAGTAATTAACGCTAAACCCCCCTTCCTAACGACTCGAACGAGCTCTTCAATAGCTTTTCTCCTCCTAGTTTGAGTACTGAGGTGATGCAAAACAGCAATAGAGATTGCAGCATCACCAAACCCAGTTCTATAAGGCAAATTCAAAGCATCAGCAACCAAAACTTCATGACCTCTATCACCACAAATACTAACTAAAGGGGAACTAATATCACATCCTACAAAATAACAATTTGGATTGAAACCCAAATATTTGCCATTTCCACAACCTGCATCAAGAATAAGAGATCCTTGTGCCAAAGAATTTAAAAAGGAAGCAACTTTAGGCCATTTAGCGAATCGGGTTGAACTAAAATGAGGAGCAATTGCATCATATACCTTATGCACATATGTTCTTTCGATTTCAGGGGTGTACTCATCACCACGATTGGATGAATAGTCAGATGGGTGATTCTGAGCTTCGATATGATATGCGGCAGTTGAGAATTGAGAAGGGCGACTAACTCTGATTTCCTTCATTGTGTTAGAGAATATGGAATAGTAGTAGTAGTCACTAATTGAATGACGATGAAGCATAAATAAACAAAAGGGGATCAATGTTAGTAGAATGAGCAAAATCCAATCCAATACAAAGTAGGTGGGGGTTTTGAGTTTTGACGACTTGCCCTTATCTAATTTCGTATTCAACCACCACCGGAATCAATCAACCACCAAGCACCCACTCGTAGGCCCGAGAGGGATTCCGATTTTAAGGTAGGGACACTTTGGCGAATATGAGCGCCCCGATCTGAGACCCGAATTAGAGTCGATAGAGACTTAAGATTGAATCGAGATCCTGAAGTTGACCCAACATGAAGGGTTCGACCCGAGTTGATTTGAACTTTTTTTTTTCTCAAAATTAATCAACTTGAACTATCCCCTAACCGGTAAATGAGTTAATCAACTATTCTCATGGAGTAAATCAAGTAACTAAGGCATTGTCAACATATGTTCATAAGAGCCCCCTATAAATCTTATTCTTATGGATTTTCGGGCTAGTCAAATGATAGGAAACAAATTGTTGACTTCGTCTCTCGAGCCTTCATTAAGAAAGCAATAATTTCATGTAATTTATACTGCACAACATGAAACACCCTTAGCATCTAATCAACGCGAAACTCTTGGGTGGACTTGGTCCACACTAAAAATAGTGTAGACTCACTCTCTCACCTCATACCTTCTCCCTCCCTAAACGTTGAAACTACCAACCCTAGTTACCTCTCCGCCTCCCACTCCTTGACCAGTGGCCACCATTCCAGCCACCGCTCTCCTTCATCATCTCTAAAACCACCATCGATCATATTTCTGCCATCGATTTCGACCCTCCTCCACTCTTAAAATCGAATCACTACTCCCAAAATCAACCCACCACACCAAAGCGTCAACCACCAAATCGATCCACTAGCACGAATCACCACCTTAACGAAATCAAACCACCACAAATTCGGAAGTTAGTGTCGAGCCACGAAGATCTTAATTCTTGTACGTTGATTCCATTTGGTGGATTGATTGTCGCTGCACCTGGCGGTGGCCGATTTGGGTATTTTGAAACGGCGGCGGTGGAGGAAAGGAGGAGAGAGTGGTGGGAGGAGAGTTGGGCCGGGGAAAGATGACTGGGATGGTGTTCAGTTGGTATGGGGGAAGGTTTAAGTTTTTCTTTTTTTTAATTTCATTTTAGAACAGTAATTTTAATTACAAAATCTTAAATTTTGCTTAAAACAGTTTAACTTTTTATAATACTTATTTTTTTATTACAAAACCCTAACTTTTGATTTCTAAACTTTAATTTGTAATTACAAAATCTTAACTTTTGCAAGAACCCTTAACTTTTCATTCATATAACACTTAGCTTTTGATTACAAAATTTTAACTTTTTATTGTTAAACCTTAACTTTTGATTAAAAAATCTTAACTTTTGCTAAAGAAACCTTAACTTTTCATTCATAACACTTAACTTTTGATTGCAAAACCTTAACTTTTGATTGCTAAATCTTAACTTTTAGTGCAATATCACATTACCCATAAAGTCCGAAATCGCATACACCGTTTAATCATAACTTTTCCATAGTGCAATAGTCATCAGCTTACATGAATTAACGTTAATAATACCAGTACCAAATTTCCTTAGAACAACATAATCATTAGTTGTACAAAACCATCATAGTAGACTAACGTTAAAGTACTTATTTATAACATTATAATAACAATATTGATACTAATATAGTCGTATGGTACATATAGTAGTACTTTACACAATAATAATAAAGTTCATTCAATTGCACGTTTGTAAACACGTAGCACGTAATTTTCTATACGGGATTCTAAAGTTGATGGACATTGCGAATTACCTTGAGTGCACGTAGAGTAACAAAAGTCGACCTAAAATTCACCTTCTAAGTATCCTCCGTCTACAACAACACCATAATATTTCTAATTAGTCTACTAGTAAAGAGATATAAAGATTATATGGTAATTACAAAAGAATGTTAGTCATTTAAGTTAGATAAAAAGAATTTTTTTTTATTATAGTCCTAAAGTTAAAATAAAACCATTTTTTGTAAGAAAAACATAGGAAACGTGGCTATGCTGCAATTGTTTCCTTTCTATACAAAAAGGAAGTTATATATTTTAAATTAAAAACAATTGGGTTGTATAACCCATTAACCAAAGATGCTTATAAAACATCAGTGCACAACCACGAAAGAAACAGAGCACAGAAAGAAAATGAAGGAATGAAGCAACGAAAAGGATGAAGAAGGAAGAGAAGAAAGGAGAAGCTCGACCGACGACCCAACAACCAGAGTATGACGCCGGTTCGGTCGCCAGACCTCCGGTGTCGTCAGTGGGCCGTTCGGGTTAGCGTTTTCTCTTTGCTTGTTTTTTTTGGTTGAATAGATTCGAAATTGTGAGAAAGAACAGAGTACATAAATGATTGAAGAGAATAATGGTGTTGTGTGTCTCAATTGAATAACTTTAAAAGTTAGACAAAATAATGTTAAATATTTATATACCTCTAAAATAATTTGGCGGCAAGAAATTAAATTCTCAGAGTTCAGAAGTTATCAATTTAGATTAATAATATACGTAAAATAATTATTTAGAAAAAGTAGAAAATTACGGGATATTACATATATTCCCCCTTAAAAATAAAGTTCGTCCTCGAACTTTTAAGTTAGCTCTCACAATTGGATATTCGTTACGAAAACGGTTTGTTAGTATCACATTCTTCCCCCCTTAAGGAGTTTCGCCCACGAAACTCAACATACCTGGTCAAACAGTTCCGGATATTTCGTTTTCATGCTATCTTCAGTCTCTCAAGTTGTGTCTTCAGAGTTTGGACTCGACCACAACACCTTTACTAATTTTACCGCCTTATTCTGGGTACTTCTCGTTTTAGAATCAAGAATCTTAACAGGACGTTCTTCAAAGGTTAAGGTCTCATCTAACTCTACGGTTTCAGGTTGGATGATATGGGTAGGATCATGGACATATTTTCGAAGTTGAGACACATGGAGAACATTATGAACATTGGCTAACCCCATGGGTAAGGCTAATCTATAGGCTACCTCACCAATTCGTTGCAAAATATACGGCCAAATGTAGCGCGGACTCAACTTCCCTTTTCTACCGAATCTCATGACCCCTTTAGTCGGTGAAACCTTAAGCAAAATTTTTTCTCCAACCTCAAACTATACTTCCCTTCTGTTCTGATCAGCATATGACTTTTGACGATCCTGGGCTGCCTTCATGTGCTCTTGAATCAATCGAACTTGCCTTGTTGTTTCCTCGATCATCTCAGGTCCCAAGGTCAATGACTCACTTATATCACTCCAACACACAGGGCTTCTACATTTTCGTCCATATAACGCCTCATACAGTGCCATCCCTATACTCGAGTGATAAATATTATTGTATGAGAACTCAATGGTTGGTAAATGTTCATCCCACGATCCTCCAAAGTCCATCACGCACGCTCGTAACATATCCTCAAGAGTCTGGATGGTTCTTTTCGTCTGCCCATCTGTTGCTGGGTGAAATGTCGTGCTGAACTTAAGCAAGGTACCAAATGCTTGTTGTAGATTTCCCAAAAAATTAGACAAGAACCTTGAATCCCTGTCTGAAACAATATCCTTTGGTACTCCATGCAATCTCGCGACCTCTTTAACATAAGCATTTGCCAATTGTTGCATACTCCAAGTGTCCTTCATGGCTATGAACCTCGCGATTTTCGTCAAACGATCCACAATAACCCATGTAGCGTTATTTGCTGATTTAGCAAGTGGCAATCCCATCACAAAGTCCACGGAGATAGACTCCCATTTCCAACCAGGTACTTCCAAAGGATGTAATTTCCCTCCAGGTCTCATATGCTGTATTTTGACCTTTTGGCACGTCAAGCATTTCGCTACAAACTCAGGGACTTCTCGTTTCATGTTGGACCACCAAAAATGTTGCTTGATTTCCTTGTAAAGCTTATCCCCTCCGGGGTGAACTGAGTACGGCGTGTTGTGAGCTTCTTCCAGAATTTATGCTGTTATTTCAAAATGTCCGCTTCAACCGCTGTTTCACCTCCCAAATTTTTTTTCTTCTTTTCAACTCCTCATCTTTCGGTATACACCACCTCCCTTTGTACTTCACTACACCATTATCGTCAATCTAAAACTCGATAGCAGTACCATCTTATTTCATTTTCTTAACCTTCATAAGCCACTCATCAAGAACTTGTTTTTCTCGAATCTCATCGAACAAGGTAGCCTGCACAGAGAGTGCGTTAAATTGAGCTTCCACTTGCCCTTGCTCAATAACCTCCGAATTCATTTTCCGAAATTCCTCACATAATTCCTTCGCCAACACCATCATATTAATTGCGTGATTCGTCTTTCTACTCAAAACATCAACCACTTTATATGCCATTCCTTCATGATACAAGTTTTCCAGATCATAGTCCCTTATCAACTCAAGCCATCTTCTCTGTCTCATATTCAACTCCTTCTGAGTGAATATGAATTTCAAACTTTTGTGATCGGTATAAATTTTGCACGTTACACCATATAGATAGTGTCTCCAAATCTTGAGTGCAAACACAACTGCGGAAAGCTCCAAATCATGGGTAGGGTAGTTCTGCTCATACGGCTTAAGTTGTCTTGAAGCGTATGCCACACCTTTACCATGCTGCATCAGTACACACCTAATCCATTCTTCGAGGCATCATTGTACACTTCAAAACCTTCTAACCCGGATGGCAAGGTTAGAACTGGTGCTGTCGTAAGTCGTTGCTTCAACTCTTGGAAAGCCTTCTCACATTTGTCATCCCATTGATATCTAGTTGTTTTCTTCATCAAGTTTGTTAACGGTTGCGCTATTCTTGAAAAATCACGAACAAATCTCCTATAATATCCAACAAGACCCAAGAAATTTCTTATCTCTGTCACATTGCTGGGTCGAGGCAATTCCGTCACTGCTTATATCTTTGAGGGATCTATGGAAACTCCCTCTTTAGAAATCACGTGACCAAAAAATGCAACCCTTGCAAGCCAAAACTCACACTTTGAGAATTTAGTATACAACTTCTTTTCACGAAGTATCTCCAATACTTTTCGCAAGTGGCCCTCATGCTCCTCTTTATCCCTTGAATACACCAATATATCGTCTATGAAAACCACAACGAACTTATCCAAGTACGGCAGAAATGTCCTATTCATAAGATCCATGAAAGCTGCAGGCGCATTAGTGAGTCCAAAAGGCATAACAGTGAATTCATAATGGCCTTATCTGGTTTGAAATGCTGTCTTGGGTATATCCTCTTCTGCGATCCTTAATTGATGATACCCGGATCCTAAATCGATCTTAGAAAAGATTCCCGCACCTTTTAGCTGATCAAACAAATCTTCGATACTCGGCAGTGGGTACTTGTTCTTTATCGTGATGTTATTCAATTCCCTATAGTCAATGCATAATCTCATTGTACCATCCTTCTTCCTAACAAACAACACTGGAGCTCCCCATGGTGAAACACTTGGCCTAATGTACCCTTTATCCAACAATACTTCCAATTGCACCTTCAATTCCTGCATCTTTGCGGGTGCCATTCTATATGGTGACTTAGAAATAGCTCCAGTTCCAGGCACTAAGTCAATTTTGAAATCCAACTCTCGAACTGGTGGCATTCCCAGGATCTCGTCTTGAAAAACATCTTGGAACTCTTTCACCACATGTATCTCAGTGATTTCATCTTTCCCCACGCTTACGTCCTTCACATGGCACAAATAGATGGGGTAGCCTTTGCTAAGATAGGTTTGGAAGGTCATGGCTGAGACAATACTAATTCCTGGTTTGGACATAATACCTTGGTAAGATATTCTATTCCCCTTTGGCCCTATAAGAGACACTTTCTGGGTATGTCACTCTATTCTGGCCCTATAATTACCAAGCCAATTCATTCCTAATATGACACCAAAGTCGGGTAGGTCAAGTTGGATAAGGTTGGTAGGTAAGTTAGTTCCGAGAATAGTGATAGGTATATCGTGGTATGAGGAACTACAAGGAATTACCTCATGAGTAGGTATGAGTATATAAGTCTGACTCAAGGATGATGGTTTTATTCCTAAATTTTTGGGCAAATGAACAAGATATGAAAGAATGAGACGCCCCAGAATCAAAAAGCAAATAAGCGGGGTTAGAGTGAACGAGAAAAGTACCCGTCACAACATTGGCGTTGGTGTTCTCTTCATTCCAATTCATCACATAGATTCTTCCATTGTTAGCTCGAGCTGCATTCCCATTGTTGTTCTGGATGTTGTTGTTATTTCCCCTGTTGGCTTGATTGTTGTTCCCTCCATTAGCTTGGTTGTTGTTATTTGGTTGTAGGACTGAGCATTACTGCTTCCATTGCCATTTGTAGAACGGTTCTGCAAATTATTGTTATTAAAAGGACGATTGTTGGAGCTGTGATTTTGATTGGTTCCATAACCATTCCTATTTCCTCCATCATTCCCACTTTTCCCGTTCTGGTTGCTGTTTCGTCCCTTGGGACAATTATTAGCCTTGTGTCCAGGCTCTCCACAGGAATAACAAGTAATTAGAATTCCTTGGCAGTTACGTCCTGGGTGGGTCTTATCACATCTCCTACATGGGTGGTTTTGTTGGTTACGGGGACCTTGTTGGTTTTATCTCCCTTGGTTCCGGTTATTACAGTTATCAGAACGACCCCATTGGTTGTTATTATTTCCCCCATAACGAGGTCTCTTATAACCTCCTTGAACATTTGGGTTTCCAACTTGATCTTTCCTCTTATTTCTTGCCATAACCTCTTCCTCACGCTTCATATTTCTCTCAAGGTTAGATGCCTTAGATAGGGTTCCTCAAAAGTTGCAGAGGTCGAACCACCAAGTCTAGTCTGAATCTTAAAAGCTAGTCCATCCTCAAACTTCTGAGCTTTGGCCCTCTCATCAGGCACGACCTTAGGACAAAACCTAGCTAGCTCATTAAATTTCTGGGCATATTCTTGCACAGACATAGTGCCTCCTTGGTTAAGTCTAGTGAACTCGTTATTTCTTTGCCTCCTAATATGCACGGGGAAGAATCGAGCCTTTATAGAATTCTTAAATGATTTCCAACCAAAGTTCTCTTGAGCCCTAATGGTAGGACCTTGATTTTCCCACCATGTATCAAAATCTTCTCTCAAGTAAAAGGTTGCTTGGTCCACCTTTTGTGCATCAGGTGTCCTCGTTGCAACAAACAATTTGTCAAAATCTCTTAACCAATTTTCCAAGAGTAGGGGGTCCTCCTTTCCTACAAAAATTGGGGGTTTCAAAGAAGCTAACTTTTTGGCCATCACAGCTTGAGGGTATGCTACTACTTGGTTGTTAAGTTGGTTTTGCAATACTAGCCCTAAGTTCTGGGATAGTTGCTTAAGGGCTCTTAGTCGGGCATCAATTTGCTAGGGAGTTTCAGCCATGGTTTTGTGTCTTCTCCTACGAGATCTAGTGTAGACGTAATTAAAATGCATACACTACCTGTAAAACAAAATGTTTTAATTTCCATTGTGCATCACATCAATGTACTTACGTTGCTAGTATTGAATTACAAAACAACACATATATACGTAGAAAACCACATTTCATTAGCTTTATAAGCTCAAAATCCAAAACCACTATCAAAACATCCATGGAACAAATATTCCAAATACATATAAAAGTGTTCAAAAGATAAACATAAAGTAAGCCAAACTTTGGTCACAAGACCTTATTATATATAACTAGAGTTGCTATTTGGTTTATCTATGATTCTTCCTCGGGGTCCTCTTCCTTGGAATCCTCTTCCACGGGATCCTCTTCCTCTGGATCCTCCTCATCATTAGCTTCATTTTCAGGGTTGGGTTGAGGTGGGTCATGTTGCATATCATCCTCTGAAGACTCACTATCCTCGAAATCACTTCCTAGAAGGGATACGATTATAATCCCAAGACTTTACAGCATCCAACATTTCATTTTCCAAGAAGTACAAAGTAAGAAACCATTTCCCATTATAAAAGTACCTAACATAATTGGGCACTCCATTGACCACAACATTTGCATATTTCCTTTTGACCTCACCTAAAGGACCTTTGGTGGGAAGTGTACTAATAAGGATATGAGCTTGGCGTTCGGGGGTATGAAAGTCATTCTAATGGAGTAGGTCATCTAAGTGGTAACTCTCGATACACATCCTTAAACGATGGACATAGGAAGAAATATGCTCGCCATTCCTAATTCGGAGTCCATAGGGTCGAGAATGTATAGCAGCAATCCTCCTCCTTATGACTCTCTTCCTAGCAGTGCGCCTCACGTAAGCCATCTAAAATGAAACAAACACATCATAAGCACTCTAATAAAGTACTTGCAAACAAACATAAATCCCATTTCGTACCCCACTCTCTCTGTTTGTCATTTTAATTAAGTTACTTGAATCTTTCACCTATAGTTTTATTAATTACTCCTATTTTCAACCAAATGCTCAATGCTAAGATATCGAGATCTTAACACTAACCTAAGGACAACCTAGGTATGATCCATCTGTAACAACCCCAAAATTTTGAACTGTATTTTATTAAATAAAGTCAACATTTTTACTTTGAAAAAAAAAACGACCATTTAAATCTTGGGGTCATTACGCCACATCTATTTTCTTTCGAAAATAAATGTAAGGCTAACTAAAATAAATAAAGAATAATAGAACTTGAAATCTTATTAGTTAAAGTATTAAATCAAACCAAACTAGATAGTCTCGCCTTAAACAATTCAAAATCCTATGGTAACTTAATATTAAATCCTCAAAATAAGGTAGTCTTTTCACAACTAGATGGATCTAATACTACTTGAGCACTCACTCTTGGAACGTAATCCCCTTTCCCCAACCTGAAAAATTTAATAGAAAAGAAAAAGAGAAGAAACATACTAAAATTAGTAAAAACTAAGTAATTCCAACTCCATACCGTAAATTAGTAATAGTTTTATTTTGAAAATAATTTCATAAAGTATATAACATATTATAATAAATACACGTACACAAACAATCATAAAAAAAACATTAACATAATACGTTATATAATTCATGCAAAGTCATCTTTAATTAAGAAAGGGGAATGGAACGCCAGTAGGCCTGGACTAGTCCGAGTGACCACCTACTTCAACAGTGGGTCATCACCCAAATAATAATAAATGGCCAACATTGTTTTACAGAATGTCCTTAGTGTGCACACCCCTCACTAATTGCCTAATGGTCTCCGCAAACGCGCGCCACTACGTCCATTATTAGGAGGAAGACAATAATAGAATAATAAAAGTTCAAGACCTGTTGGTAGCCTAATGATCAAACGCCACTAGGTTCACTACTTCACAGGGTAGTTGTTCATTACCTATGGAGGATCCAAATCCATAGGTTTCATTCCCTTTTCATATTTCCACTTTACGTAATTAGTAAATTTTAGGACAACAAAAAACATATTATTTACAACAATCACACTATACACATACAATAACACATAATACACTTTAATTACTTTTGGTTATGAAAAGTCAAATGTCCAATATCACATTACCCATAAAGTCCGAAATCGCATACATCGTTTAATCATAACTTTTCCATAGTCCAACCGTCATCAACTTACATGAGTTAACGTTAATAATACCAGTACCAAGTTTCTTTAGAACAACATAATAACATTAGTTGTACAAAACCATCATAGTAGACTAACGTTAAAGTACTTATTTATAACATTATAATAACATATTAATACTAATATAGTCATATGGTACATATAGTAGTACTTTACACAATAATAATAAAGTTCATTCAATTGCACGTTTGTAAACACGTAGCACATAATTTCCTATACGGGATTCTAAAGTGGATGGACATTGCGAATTACCTCGAGTGTGCGTAGAATAGCAAAAGTCAGCTTAAAATTCACCTTCTAAGTATCCTCCGTCTACAACAACACAATAATATTTCTAATTAGTCGTCTAGTAAAGCGATATAAAAATTATATGGTAATTACAAAAGAATGTTAGTCATTTTAAGTTAGATAAACAGAATTTTTTTTTATTATCAAAGTCCTAAGGTTAAAACAAAACCATTTTTTTAAAGACAAACATAGGAAACGTGGCTATGCTGCCATTGTTTCCTTTCTATACAAAAAGGAAGTTATATATTTTAAATTAAAAACAATTGGGTTGTATAACCCATAACCCAAAGATGTTTATAAAAACATCCGTGCACACCACGAAAGAAACAAAGCACAGAAAGAAAATGAAGGAATGGAGCAGCGAAAAGGATGAAGAAGGAAGAGAAGAAAGGAGAAGCTCGACCGACGACCCAACAACCAGAGTATGACCCCGGTTCGGTCGCCGGACCTCCGGTGTCGTCAGTGGGCTGTTTGGGTTAGCGTTTTCTCTTTGCTTGTTTTTTTGGTTGAATAGATTCGAAATTGTGAGAAAGAACAGAGTACATAAATGACTGAAGAAAATAATGGTGTTGTGTGTGGCAAATTCTGGCAATTTCTGGTGTTGATGGATTGTTTTTATGTTCAACACTCTTATCGTAAAATGTTTCGAAAACATATAACTTGCATTGAGATCAAGTCATTCGAAGCAGAAGATGGGATTAGTTTTCTTATCGTGTTTATCAACATATGTCATTCATTATAGTACATTGGCGAGTACAACGAAAGGGACGTCTCCCCATCATCATAGTGAATAGAAGACAACCACCTAAGATCCTTTGCTCTATAAAGGAAGGTGGTGCCCAATACGGTGTCACCCGAGAGCATAAGCTCCCACAAATAGAAGGTGACAGACAACCAGGAGATACGTGCACGACCTAACATAATAAATTACTGCCAAGAATCGTTTTATTTATCATGTTGCATAGTTTTTAAGTGACTTTCATAAGCATCATCATAGTCGTACGTTACATAAGTTCATTTATAACATCGTTATTTCATAAACTTTATTTCCATAAAAAACATTTTGTATCCCACAATCCATATCAAAACAATATTGAAATAATCTTCATATAAAAGATCGTATAAGACATTACAAGGGAGTTGTGGGTGTTAGCAGTAGACGTTACCTCAAGTCCTGCTTAGTAACCTTGTTAGCCGGGGGAGGCTTGTAATATCCTTTTATTTTCTAATCTCTACTCACTTGAGCAGCGAAGGGAGAAGCAGGGGGTGGTGGTCGTGCTCCGACGTGGTTGGTGGTGCGGCGGTGAGCATCTAGGCGTTTGTGTGGCGGTGTTCCGGTGGCGGCAACAACAGGCACAACAAGAAGAGGAAGTGAGCAGAACGGAATAGAGGGAGAGCGAAGGGGATTTCCAGTGATGTGTGGTGGGTGGCCGGCAGTAGGGGTGTTCAGAACTGTTAAGACAACGAGGTTATTTTAACCGTACCGTGGTCAACTGTTATGGTTACTGTTACAAAAAATCCTAAACGGTGAATCGTTAATTTTTCTATTATTTTTTTAATATTAATTTAATAAGTAATATGTCTAATAACCTAAGTTTTTATCACAAATTCACAAATTCATGTATTCTCTCTATTTTTTAATCCTAGTTCCACTTAAGTTTGCACTCCCGCCTCCTCACTTCAGTCCACTTTGGCACTCTTCGGGTCATCCTGCCTTCTTTCTTTATTTTCTTTGCTAAATTCTAAATTTCTAAGTAGCCTCCAACTATTCCATGTGTAGTAGCTACCATCAGATTCATATTATTGCATATCAATTTTATTATTTAGGGAATGAAAAGTTAATTTAACTTGAATCAGAATATGAACTTTCTAACTAGTAGTTTAGGCAATTTGGCAGAATCCTAATGACAGTTTGAACATCATTAGTTTAATTTCTATCTAGAAAATTTTTTATAGCTTTTTTGAAAGAATTATAAGTTATATATATAGGTTACATGGTTAACCGGTAACCGTATAGTTTATTCAGGGTTAACTGTTGCAGTTAACCGCTACTTAACGGTAGGTTATGGTTATTAAAATACGTAACCGTTATAACGGTTAACCGTCCTGTTAAGCCAAATGGGACAGTTAATCGACCGTGAACATCCCTAGCCGGTAGTGGTTGCAGCTAGGGGAAGGGAGAGAAAGAGTGACGGGAAGACGAGGGAAAGATGGGTGTGTTTGAAGTGAGTTGTTTGGGTTGTAAACATGACAATTTGTAGCCATATTAGGAGGCTCTATAGGGAGAGGTTTTACTTGGGGAGCAAAAAAAAATCAGATTTTCTTCCATAACTTCAAGAGGAAGGAGATGGTGAAGGTCATTATGGGAAAGTCACCATTTGCAAAATAGTTTTTATTTCACTTTTTATTAGCTTATTAATACTAATATTCTAATTACTAGTCTTTCAACTAATGGTCCTTGAAAATAATAAATTGATGGTTATTATTTTAGGAATTATGAAATTGTTTTTAATAACTTAATAGTTTATTTAACGTTAATAAATTCAATATTATATATATATATATATATATATAGGGGTAGACTCTTGTGATAATACCCCTCTTATATGAGAACACTCACTTATGTGAGAATAAATCTACACGATATGATATTTTAGATCCAACGGTTGTGAGTTATCCCTAAAATATCACAATTTGAATGTCCACCCTGTGATATCGCGACATTTTATGTTTCTTCATCTTCTTTGTCTCTCTTCACCTCCTTACTCTCTCCCCTCTCACCATCAATGGTGGACTCATTGTTTATGCCAAATTTCACACAAGGCAAAACTCTGCTATAGACCTACAACTAGAGGGATGATGCAAAGTATACAAATGCAAATGCGTAAAATTATGAAGAATAAAGAAAGCAAAAAGAGAAGGACACCAGAGATGGTGATGCGGAAAATCCCAAGAATAAGGGAAAAAACCGCGGTGGCCTTGAGTCCACCAATACACTATGTCAAAAGAACGATTACAGCCCTAGTACCTTAGTTTCTCAATGTAATTCGAATATAAAGAGTTTGCATGCTTAAAGAATATGAATGCTAATACGTAGAACTTGTGTTTACAATGTATATATCCTCTTATTTATACTAAAAGAAATATCCCTTTTGAGTAGTTTGAGCAACGGCTTGCAAGAGTATCCTTGATATGCGCAGCCCACTCTATCTCCTCCTAAGATTTCGCCGCACATCTTCGATTATTAATTTGAACGAGTCTTTCATTTTACACGTTGAGCCGCTGTGGACTTAGTCTCCCATGGATATAGGCTTCAGTTGTAACAAACTCCTTGCGTGTTACTGAAGCTGGATTTTCATAGGTGGATCTGAGTAGCTGTCAACACATAGTTGGGACTAGATAGCTGCAATCATTTTGTTACCTGCACAGATAACTAGGTAGATTTTTAGGACATAACAATTACCCCTAACTTGTAGCTTGTATCTTCGTCATAAGTAGTGAAGCTGCAAGTTATCATAGTAAATCTTTGGACAATTGAAGGTAATTACGCAGACTATGCCATCAGTATATCCTTTCGCATAAAAAATAAGAAGATAAAAAGGATAAATCAAGATCCATTAGATTAGGTGAATAAATAATCATTTTAGAAGTGAAAGATAAGATTTAAAGATATAAGGCAAGTCAAATCCTATCTTTTTACCCGTTAGAGGGGGGGGGTAATAAATATCCAACCGTTGGTTGAAATAAGTTATCAGAATAGTCACTTTACTTTCCCAATTTCAAAAAATTTCTATTGCTCTTCCTTCTTCCTCTGCAAGGTAATTTATTCTTCTCCTTCCTTCTTCATATTTCTGCATGCATGTAAAGCAGTCCGCAAGGAAGAAGACGTTTCCGATCAACCCTATTTCGACGGGAAAGGCTAATGATGACGTTGCTTCTAGTATCACCTGGGGAGACATTGATGCTATTAAAGTTATGGGTGGTTTCCAGCACAGAGTATATAATTCCGAAAGAAACCGATAGGCCGAAAAGACCCCGGAAAACCTTATATGTTTCTATGAATACCCGTTTTGCTAGGGTACACCCTTGATTTCACACCTCTAACCCGTTCTTTCATAGAAGTTTTGAATTTCTCCCCCGGCCAATTGATGCCGGCATTCTGGAAGATCTGCTATACCATAGAATCAGTTACTAGAGAATGAAGTCTGTCTTTTGCCCTAGAAGACTTACTAACCACTTACGGCCTAAAGCATATTACCCCAGGAAAGGTAACCCTAAAGGTGAAACCGCGATACCCTAGTCCTGTAGAAGGACCCAGAGCCTCTGAATCCTTATGGAACACTAGGTTCTTCTTCGTAGCCAAGACTCTCTTGGTGAAGTTGGGGCTTTTCTCCCCGCTGGCTGGCCTACTGTAGGTATATTTACTATAATATGCCTGTTTCTACAAACATTTAATTGAATTAATTGTATTTCTTACCTTTGTTCTTTTGCAGGTGCTACCGAAGCTATTGACAGTTTAGAAGACAGTGATGAGAGAGTTAAAGTCTTCCTCAGCATCCCTCAGTCTAGAAGGACTTACACTGCTCTAGCTAGGGTTATTACTATAAGTTCTCATACTCCATATTCTTCAGAGTTTGCATCTATGTCTTCAGATGGTGTAAAGTACTGCTAGATTTTTTCGGTTTTTATGACAAGAATGTTAACCTAATATACTAAGGTCTTCATAGAGCTAAATGTAGTTCTCTGTCAACTTCTGAAGTTGTAGCTAGACTTAAGAGGAAACGAGGGACATGCCTTCAACCTCTACTCAGGTGAAGCCAACTACCCCTACCAAGACACAAACTAAAACAACTACAATGCCGCCTCCTCAAACCAAGAAGGAGCCTGATCAACCTATTCCTAGTCAGGCAGGGGTGAGTTTACATATACCGGAGGAGTTTTTATCTAAGGAAGGCCAGGATAATGGTATATGACCTCACGTAGAGAGCTTGCTATTTCCTGTTGCTGCTAAGCGTTTAAGGGTGCAAGACCCAGAAGTAGTGATCAATCATGCTGTTCAACACTCTCTCAAGGTAAAACTATAATACTCTTAAAGTCATAATACTTATTTCTATCCAAATTTTATTCACCTTATTCCTTACATATTTCTTGTTACTTATGTTAGGCTCTATAAAATTGTCTCATGGCTTGATCTAGCCTGAAGACCACCTCTTCTCTCATTTCTCAAGCCAAAGATTCCAAGGCAGAGATAGCTAGCCTAAGTGGAGATCTAGAGAAAGCAAAGAAGGACAAGGCCCGAGCTGAAGAGCAATGGAAAGCTGAGACGATGCTGCTGGAGAAGGAGAGAGAAAGTAAAAAATAGTTCACAGAGGCAGCAAAAGTAGAGGTAGCTGCTGCCAAGTTAGCTAAGGAGGAAGCTGAGGCAGCTGCTAAGCTGGCTAAGAAGAAGCTGAGACAACTGCTAAGAAGTTGAAGGAAATAACCACAGAGAAAGCTACTTCAAATGCCGAACTTACTCATCACAAGGAACATCTTTTGGATATGACAGCTGAAATACAGATCGTAGAACCAGCTAAGCTAGCTTGCCTGGCTCTCTTCGAGAATTTAGAGAAGAAGTACTTGAATAAGTATACGAACGTCTTCCTCGCAGCTGTGGGCAGCATGTCAGACCTTAAGGCCCTTACTTTAGCAGCTAAGCCTTCTGATCAGGAAACTTCTATAGTTGACTCTTCAGCTACAGCTCCTGCCGTCGAGCTATTAACAACTGAGGTAGATAGTGATCTTGTCTTGACCAACCCAGCTGGAGAAGTAGCTAAGCAAGTTCTTGAAGACGATCAACCTGCTGGCTCAGATACCCAGCTTGTTTCTTAGGCTAATCTATTACTCTTATTTATGTAAGACGATTTTCAGCTTTAGTTTATTTGTTTGATCGTTTGAACAAAGTATGTTTTTACCGCCATTCACGGAATCGGTGTGTCTTTCGAATTTTTTGTTTCTTCGTTTGAACATGTGACCGTTTCTTTGATATTTCACGATATATAGCTATGATTAGAAGTAAACTTGGAAAGACTATATTCAACTTTAGAATACGGACGTTACCTGGCGTTTACAACCGATGTTTTTTGAGAGGGGCCAAATCTTGGTGTATA
The DNA here is from genome assembly GCA_947645195.1 of Patellifolia procumbens. NCBI lineage: Eukaryota > Viridiplantae > Streptophyta > Magnoliopsida > Caryophyllales > Amaranthaceae > Patellifolia > Patellifolia procumbens. The sequence continues at coordinate 499,767 of CANSGD010000466.1, forward strand.
ACCCTTAGCATAGGTAGTCTAGGTAGTCCAGCTATCAGGTGTTGCTGATATCTACAAACTAGAAATTTTTTGGCGTTCTTGCGTCTCATGACAGCTTTATGAACCTGTTGCATTCCAGATTCTTAGTTGTTCTTGCGGTTCTTGTGATGTTGGCTATGCCACAGATAGCTGTTGGCATAGCCAAATGCTCTCCGATGCCTAAGTCAGTAATGATTCGAGAAACATGAAAATGGACGAAGGAAAGCATGAGGTGGCCTAACCTGGCTATCTCCAATTGGTGAAACAGTTTCCTAACTGGAGTAACTGTCCCATTGACTTTGATAGCTGATGCTTAAGCCTCTTGTTGCTGAGAGTCAGAGCTCAGCTGATACCTGGGGTAGCCGTTGGTAAAACCAACGGCTCTCCGATGCTTAAGTTAGTAAGTGTCTTAGAAAAAACAACTGAAGGAAAGGCGTTTGAAACAAGAAGTTGCCTGGATAGTTTGAAAGTGGTATAGCTTCAGATGTTAAGCGTTCCAGCTTCTAGGAACTGCCTCACCCTCTTTTGCAGCTAGGAGATATGCCCCTTTACCTACTACCTATTCAATTAGATAGGGTCCTTCCCAGCTAACTCCTAGCTTACCTGCATTCAGCTCTTGGGTATTTTGAAAACTTTTGTTGACACCTAATCACCTTTCTTGAATACCTTGGCCTTTACGCTCTTTTTAAAAGCTGCAAGCCACAATCTGCTGTTGGGCGGCTATTCTAACTAGCGCACTGTCTCGCAGTTCTTCGATAGTATCTAAATCATAAGAAAGTTCGGAGTTATTATCTTCAGGAGTTAGGAGTCCATACCTGGCAGTGGGCACGGCGACCACTAAACGCAATGCAGCTTCACAACCATATACCAATGAGAAGGGAGTCTGTCCAGTAGCTCCCCTAGGTGTTGTCCTGTTAGCCAGAGGACCTTGGGTAACTTTCCACCCATTTGCTTTCTTAGCTTTTAATCTCCTTTTGGTGCCATTGATAACAACTTTGTTGCTAGACTTATCTTGTCCATTCGCTTGTGGATACCTGGGTGTTGAGGTGACTAAGTTGATATGCCATTTGTGGTAGAATTGCCTGGTTTTGTCACTTATAACTTGCGATCCATTGTCGCAAACAATTTCGCTAGGTACTCCAAACCTGCAAATAATGTTAGTATGGATAAAAGTAATTACTTCCTTATCTTTATCCTGTTTGAATGCGTCTGCTTCGATCCATTTGGAGAAGTAATCAGTTAAAGCTAGCATGAACACTTTCTGGCCTGTGGCAGCTGGTAGTTTTCTAACTATATCCATGCCCCATCTCATGAATGGCCGGGAGTCAGAGTGGGATGCAACTTTTTAGAAGGTTTATGGATCATACCTGCATGTTACTGGCAGCTATCACATTTAGTTACGTAATCCTTACGTAATGTTGGCCAGTAATATCTATAAGACAGGATCTTGTTAGACAAGCTCCTTCCTGCTGCGTGTGAGCCACATTCACCTTCGTTAAATTCTTTGAGGGTAGCTTCCCACTGCTCCTTCTCTAGGCAACTTTGTAGCATATCTTGCTTAGCTGCTTGCGTGAATAAGACTTCGGATATTACTTGGTACCTTCTAGCTTTCATTCTCAGCTTCCTAGCTTCCATCTTGTCTTCCGGTAATATATCTTTCTCCAGGTAATCTATTAGCGGCTTTGTCCAGCTATTGGTGCCTGCATTTGCGTTAATATTGAGTATGCTACCTACCTCCTTGCTGATAGCTGGCTCAACTAAGTGAGATATGCTACACTTCCTGAGTCCTGATCCCATGTTGGCTAGAGCATCAGCTTTGGTGTTCTGGTCTCTTGGGATCTGCTGTATAACAAACTCCTCGAATAGCGACGTCCTTGCTTTGGCCAGATCTATGTAGAGGGCCATTTTGGAATCCTTAATGGCGTACTCGCCTTTTACTTGACTTACGATCAGGAGTGAGTCACTGTATAACTGCAATCTGGTTGCTCCCACGTCTTGGGCCACTGTCATTCCTGCAATCAAAGCCTCATACTCGACTTCATTGTTAGTGGATTTAAAATCACTGCAAATAGAGCCTACTATCATGTCCTCTTGTGGCGACTTTAAGACTATACCTAGGCCAGCTCCACTAAAACTGGAGGATCCATCAACATATAATTTCCAGCTGCCTGTGGGTGTTACCTGGATGATATGCCGTACTTCCTCATCTGCTGTGGCAGCTAAGGTAGGACTAAAGTCAGCCACAAAGGCAGCTAAAGCCTGTGATTTTATTGCGATCCTGGGTTGGTATCTGATGTCATGAGCGCCTAAGGACATAACCCATTTACTCATTATGCCAGAGTATTCTGGCCTACGCAACACAACTTTAATGGGTAGTTAGTTAACACGTAGATAGGGTGAGCTTCAAAATAATGGCGAAGTTTTTTAGAACCTGTATATAAAGCTAACACCAATTTGTGAAGGGACGTGTACCTGGTTTCACCATCAAGCAGTGATTTACTAATATAGTAAACTGGGAGCTGCTGGTTGTCAGCTTCTCTAGCTAGCACTGTGCTAATCGCTGTGTCGCTCACGGCTAGATAAAGCTGTAAGGTTTCTCTCGGCGCTGGTTTGGAGAGTATGGGGGGTAGCTAGGTATGCTTTCAACTGCTGTAAGGCAGCTTCATGCTCTACAGTCCAGTCAAAACCTTTATTTTTCTTAAGTACGTGGTAAAAAAGGTGACACTTATCTGAAGATCTGGAGATGAAGCGGTTAAGAGAAGCTACTCTTCCTGTCAGCTTTTGAACCTCCTTCAGGTTTCTGGGTGATTGAATTTTGATAAGCGCTCTTATTTGATTTGGGCTAGCTTCAATTCCCCTTTGCGTAATAGCCTAAAAAATTTCCTGAGGGTAGTCCAAACGAGCATTTAGTGGGATTGAGTTTCATGTTATACCTTTTCAATACGTCGAATGTGTCTTGTAGATGCGACACATGATCTTCAGCTTGCTTATACTTCACTAGCATATCATCGATGTAGACTTCCATTGTGTCCTCAAGCTGCTGATAAGCACTTTATTTTGCTTATTCATGCTGCATTTTTAGTGTCATTGCATGTAGAATAGAGCATTTTTGTCTTGCATTGCATGGGTTTTGATTACTTTGATTCAAATTGTCATTTCACTACTCGTTTAGTTGTATTGGATGATTTCCAGGCTAACTAACAAGTATTTGGAGCGTTTTGGGTATTTGGAGACCCTTGGGTGGAGGCCAAGCCCTTGAAGAGCATGGAAGCAGGTCTACATTGTTGTGTCAACACGACTGTGTAGCATTTACTCCTTAGAATCAGTTTGCAAACTGGTTCTTGCTGAAGATTGAAGACCAGGCCTACACGGCTGTGTCGTTTTGGACACGACCGTGTAATGTTTTTTCTAGCGTGGCAGTAACTTTTGGAGATGATGAAGAGTTTTGGAAGTCAGGCCTACACGGCCTTGTCGTTTTGGACACGACTCTGTAGTTTTTTTTTTTGTACAGAGGCAGTAACTTTTGAAGAATGATGAGAATTTTGTATAACAGGTCTACACGGCTGTGTCGTATTGGACACGACCGTGTCGACCTGATTTCGTGTTTTGACCTCGTTTTTCCGTCTTAGTTTAATGAACCTTATATTTAGTTTTAGCGTTTTTGTCGAATTATTATCTCATACTTTAGAACCTAATTACTTTGCCTAAGTCTCTAAACTCTCTCAAACCTTAGTTTTATTCATTGTTCCAACTTTGAAGATCAAATCATTAATTCAATTCAAGTAATTTTCTTTCAATCTCTCTTCTCTTTACTTTAATTGCTATGTTAGTCATGTTTAATTTCATAAATCTCTTTTGCTTAGAATCCATGATTAGTGAGTAGTTTATTTTCTAGGGTTTAGACGAAAGTATGAATTAAGGGCTTAAAGTAGATTGTTAATGCTTTTTATGATTCAATTGGATGTTTATGCATTGAATTTGGTGTTTTAACATTCTAGGATAGATCTTGATCACATTTATGATAGGGCACTTAGGGTTTCTATCGTTCTTAATCGAACTTGATCCCTTTGGTCATTCCCATGTTTCGACTTAGTTTCGACTTAACCCTGATATTCATCGTTGTGAATCGCTATAGTGTTGATTATCGTTGTCTAGCCCAAGTTCATACAAGTAGCCCGAACTCTAGTGTTTTCCTTATTATATTAATTCTGTTATTTGATTATTAGTTGGTATTCGATAACTAGTTGTTAGTTGGTAGTTATTCAATCTTACACCCCAAAAATCCTTCACTTAGGTAGTTTCGGACTTAGTAGACCTTAGTCAATCCCAATTTCCTTATGGTTCGACCCTTGACTTTCCATTACTACGTTCATAGTAGTTGCTCGTTAGGTTTATAATTTTTGTTTGCTAAGCGGTTCTAAGTGCCTTAACGACACACTAAAAACCTCTTATCAAAATGGCGCCGTTGCTGGGGAAATTGTGCTATTGATTGAAGTTTACTTGAGTTTAGTATTGCTTAAGTTATTTTTCTTTTGTTTTTGATTGTGTTGTTATTTGCTAACCCTCTGCTTAGCTTTGTTGTGTTACATGAGAAGGAGAGCTCACGGTTCACTCATCTTACCTTTAGATCCAGAAATGAATCGCACCTTGCGAAAGCTTCGGGGAGGTTTGGAACGGTTGACCTTGGGTTCTGCACCAGCTTCACTAATCTCAAGTTCGACAAGTGAAAGTGAATCAGATATGGGTGAGGAAAATGCACAGCTTTTCAGGGATTTCGGAAATCCGGGGTCCTATACAGGGTGGAATTCGACTCCCCACAACCACTACAAATTTCAGCATTCACCCTCAGTTCACATGTATGGTGAAAGCAGAGCAATTTTATGGAGGGTCGGATGAGGATCCACTTGACCATCTTGACCGGTTTCTGGAGATTTATGATAACGACGAATGATGTCTCTCTAGAGTACATCAAGATGCATCTCTTCCGGTTTTCTCTTTCAAGAAAGGCAAAGTCTTGGCTCAAGAGCTTGCCTGCTAACTCCCTCACTACATGGGAGCAAGTTACATTGGCTTTTCTAAAGAAGTATTTCTCAGAGTCGAAAACCGCAGATATTAGGGGGCAGATCTCCTCCTTTGAGCAAGAATGTGATGAGACGCTTGCGGAGGCTTGGGAATGGTTTAGGGAGTTGATTCGTTCGTGCCCTCACCATGAGTTTAAACAAAATCTACTCATGAGGTTCTTCTATGATGGTCTTGATCCTATGTCACGTTCTAACCTTGATGCTGGAGCGGGAGGTCAACTTTCTAAGATCCCGCAAGACCAATTAGAGTCCACCATAAAAGAAGTGATCAAGAACTACTCATGGGGTGGAAGAAGGAGAGGAGCTCAACCTAAGAAGGGTGGCAAGTTTGAGTTAGACCCAATGGATCAAATTCAACCGAAGATGGATCAACTTGACAAGAAGATCTCAAAAAGATCACCCCTTGCATCATCTAGTCCCTCCCAAGTGAATGCTTTCTCTTGTGACATATGTGGTGGTATAAACCATGATTCCTCTTATTGTGGAGGATCTCAGTCAGAGCATGTGGCGGCAATGAATAGTAGAGGAGAGGGCTATTAAGGTAACCAAGGTTAAGGAGCAATCAACAAGGAGGGTGGAGACAACCTCAACAAGGCTATAACCAAGGCTTCAACCAACCTCAACAAGGTTGGAATCCACCTCAACAAAGCTTTAATCAACCTCAACAAGGGTTCACTCAAAGCTAAAATCAAGGTGGATCCTCCTCTCAAAGCTCTAATACTTACCAAGCCCCTCATCAAAGATCCAACTTCCAAAAATCCCCTCTAAACCCACCATTTCCTAAGCCAAATCCCGAACCTACTCCATCCTCCGACCCTACCTCCTAAATTCTCCAACAACTCCAAACCATAACCCAACCCTACTCTACAAAGCCAAGCTTTTCAAATCCATGACCAACAGTTTTAAGAGTTACAAGCTCACAACAAAATGCTTGAAACTCAATTAGCTCAAGTGGCCGAGAAGAACCCTTCTAACCCCACAAATCAACTTCCAAGCCAACCTATTCCCAACCCTAACCTTCATCAAGCCAAAGCCATCCATTTGAGGTCGGGAACGAACTATGAGGGCCCCAAGATGACCAATGAGTGTGAGGAAAGTGAAGTTGAGGAGGTTGAGAATGATGCTAAAGGGGAAGAAATTGAGAGAGAGGTTGATATTTAAAGAAGAGGAGAGGACAAGGAGACGGAGGAGACTCATGAGCAAGTTGGTGACAAAGCTCCATTGGCAACACCTCCTCCATCTAGGACGTATGTGCCACCGGTCCCATATCCTCAACGGTTAGTAGAGAGGAAGTTGAGCGACAAATTCACTAAGTTCCTCAACGTCATGAAGAGCCTTCAGATTAATATCCCATTCCTTGAGGCCATGTCTCAAATGCCGGCCTATGCCAAGTTCTTGAAGGAGATCCTCTCCAACAAGCGGAAGTTAGAAGATGAGCTCATTACAATTCCATACCAAGTGAGTGCTCTTGTACAACGCGCTATGCCCAAGAAGCAAAGGGATCCTGGAAGTTTTACATTGCCTATGAAGATAGGAGAGCCTAAGGGTGCGTTGACCGATTTGGGGGCAAGTGGAAGTCTGATGCCTCTCTCCATAGCCAAGCACCTTCATTTTCCTCTTCTTCCTTTAAGGAAGACGATCCAATTGGCGGACCGAATTGTTAGGGTCCCACATGGGGAGTTGGAAGACGTTCCAATCCAAGTTGGGCATGTGTTTGTGCCTTGTGATTTTGTGGTAATGGACATGGAGGAAGATCTCGAAACTCCTCTCATTCTTGGAAGTGAGGTTCTTAAGACATTGGGCGTCGTGATAAACTGTAAAAATGACACCATCACTGTTGAGGTTGCCAATGAAAAAGTTGTCTTTGAGTTCTCCAAGGCATTGAGGAAGCCATGATTGAAAGGGTTTGCCGAGTTAGTCATGTGGAGAGTGAGATGGAGGGTTTTGAGAGGGAAGTACACACTGAGGATGAGCTCTATGCTTATATCAAAGAGCAGCCGAGTTTAGATATTGAAGAGGTGAAAGAGTTCTCTATGCTTCTCGACGGTGCTACCGTTGAGGAAACACTTGGGTCGGGATTTAAGGTCCTAGCCACTTCCGTTGCTAAGGAGGAGAGTACTAAGCCTCCTCCCAAGGTAGAGTTTAAACCCCTTCCCCCCTCCCTTAAATATGTTTTCCTTGATGATGAATGTGCTTATCCCGTTATTGTCAATTCGGCCCTTGATAACATCTCCGTATCAAAGTTGATTGAGATATTGAGAAAATATAGGGATGTCATTGGGTACTCGATTGATGACCTTAAGGGGATAAGTCCTTCTCTTGCTATGCATCATATCCATCTCACCGATAGTAATGCCTCCTCCATTGAGCCTCAAAGAAGACTTAATCCTAACCTCAAAGAGGTGGTGAAAAAGGAGATTACAAAATTGCGTGACGCGGGAATCATCTATGCTATTTCCGATAGCAAATGGGTGAGCCCTATTCACGTGGTTCCTAAGAAAGGAGGCATGACTATTGTTAAGAATGAGAAAGGGGAAACTATTTCTACAAGAACTGTCACTGGGTGGAGAGTTTGCATAGATTACTGAAAATTGAATACGTCCACCCGTAAGGATCATTTCCCCCTCCCTTTTATTGACCAAATGTTAGAAAGGCTTGCCCGTCATTCACACTTTTGTTTTCTTGATGGTTATTCCGGATTCTTTCAAATTCCGATTCATTCGGATGATCAAGAGAAAACCACCTTTACTTGTCCGTATGGGAAATTCGCTTATTGAAAGATGGCTTTAGGTTTGTGTAATGCCCTATCTACTTGTTAAAGGTGTATGACAACGATCTTTTCTGACATGTTGGAGGATTCTATTGAGGTTTTCATGGATGACTTTAGTGTGTGTAGTTCCTCTTTTGACACATGTCTTGCTAATCTTGAACGTGTGTTAAAAAGGTGTCAAGAGACGAACCTAGTATTGAATTGGGAAAAGTGTCATTTCATGGTTGAAGAGGGTATTGTGCTTGGTCATAAAGTGTCTAGTAAGGGCATTGAGGTATATCCGACAAAGGTTTCGGTAATTGAGAAACTCCCGCCACCAAATTCGGTGACGGGAGTTCATGCTTTCCTTGGACATGCGGTTTTTTAACGGCGTTTCATCAAGGACTTTTCTAAATTGCCAAACCATTGACGAATCTACTTCAAAAAGAAGTTGAATTTAAGTTGACGAGTCTTGTATCGAGGCTTTTCAAACCTTAAAAAGAGCCCTTACTTCTGGTCCTATTGTGCAAGCTCCTAATTGGAGCTTGCCTTTTGAACTAATGTGTGATACTAGTGACTTTGCAGTGGGAGTTGTCCTTGGGCAACGACATGAAGGAAAGTTCCATGTGATAGCCTATGCAAGTAGGACTTTAGATGATGCACAACGGAACTATGCTACTATGGAAAAGGAGATGTTGGCCGTAGTGTTCGCATTTGATAAGTTCCGTTCATACTTGACTTGCAACAAGGCTATTGTCTACATGGACCATCCTGCGGTCCGCTACTTGATGAGCAAAAAATATGCAAAGCTTAGGCTCATTAAGTGGGTTCTACTTCTTTAGGAATTTGATTTTGAGATGAAGGAGAAGAAGGGGACAGAAAACTTGGTAGCTGACCATCTCTCTCGCCTATCCCTTGATGAGAGAGATTATGATCTAAAGAATGCCCCTATTAATGATGATTTGAAGGAAGAACACCTCTTTGCTATCATAAACAATGAGGTCCCATGGTTCGCGGACTTTGCGAACTACTTAGCTTGTGGGATTGAACCTCATGGTCTTACTTCTCAGCAAAGGAAGAGGTTCTTCAAGGAGATGTGTAGATACTATTGGGACGACCATCAATTGTTCAAGAGGTGTGCTGACTCTGTTTTTAGGAGGTTTGTGTCCAATCATGAGATTCATTCTGTGTTGAATTATTGCCTTACTTTGGCATGTGGAGGACATGGTGGAGCGGAAAAAACTGTTGCTAAGGCGCTTCAAAGTGGTTTGTTTTGGCCCCTCACATGCAAAAGGATGCTAGGGGATTTGTTTTAAGTTGTGATAGGTGTCAACGAAACGGTGGAATCACCAAGAGAAACGAGATGTCGCAACAAAATATTCTTGAGGTTGAGCCCTTTGATGTGTGGGGAGTTGACTTCATGGGACCCTTTGTTCCATCTATGGGGAATTTGTACATTCTGGTAGCGGTGGACTACATGACCAAGTGGGTCGAAGCGATCGCTTCCCCCACCAACGATCACAAGGTTGTCATGAAGCTCTTGAAGAAGATTATTTTTCCTAGATTTGGGGTGCCTCGTGTGTTGATAAGTGACGGTGGTTCGCACTTTGGTAAGAAGCAATTGGAAGCTCTTTTGAAGAATTATGGGGTCAATCATAAGGTTGGACTTCCATACCATCCCCAAACTCAAGGCCAAGTTGAGGTCTCGAATCGAGAGATGAAGAATGTGCTTGAGAGAGTGGTAAACAAGACTAGGAAGGATTGGTCTTTGAGGTTAGATGATACTCTTTGGGATCTGCGCACCGCTTTCAAAACTCCTATAGGCACCACCCCCTATCGTCTTTTGTATGGGAAGGGTTGTCACTTGCCCGTTGAACTTGAACATCGAGCTTGGTGGGCAATCAAGGAGCTTAATATGGATCTTACTTTGGCGGGGGAAGCTCGAAAGGAAAAGTTGGTGGAACTAGAGGAGGTACGCTTTGATGCTTATGAGAGTTCGCGCTTGTATAAGGAGCGAACAAAGAAATGACATGACCAGAGGATACAACAAAGAGAGTTTCGGGTTGGGGACAAAGTCTTGTTGTTTAACTCAAGGCTTAAACTTTTTCCTGAAAAGCTTAAATCAAAGTGGTCGGGGCCGTTTGAATTAGTGAAGACCAACCCCTATGGAGCATATGAGATTGTGGGGGATGAAAGTCCCTTTTATATTAATGTGGCCAACGCTTGAAGCTCTACCACGACAACCACATCATTGGTTTCGTGGGATGTTTGATACTTGGCTCACCCGAGCACCATCATTGAGAGATGAGTCCTCTTAGTCAAACTAATGACTTTAAAGAAGCGCTTCTTGGGAGGCAACCCAAGCCTTTTAGCTCATTTTTCTTTTCTCTTATTTTTATTTCTTTTAGGACTAGGTAGTTTGATTTTATTTTCTTTTATTTTTATTATATTTTTTAGTTTAGTTTTGTCTTAATTTTTTTCGGTTATTATAAAAAAAAGAGAAAAAAATAGAAAAGAAAAAACAAAAAAAGGGGGAGGCAATGCACAAAAAAACGAGAGAGTGTAGAACTACAGGTCATCGACACGACCTAGCCCTGCAGTTCAATACTTACTGCCTGCTGGAATTTTGGGCGACACGGCCGTGTCAAAATCGACACGACCGTGTACCCCTGTTGCTGCTGTTATTAAACACGGGGAAGGAGGGTTATTTCCCTCATACTCTTTCTACAAATTTTCGAACCCCCCTCTCTCTAACTCAAACCCTCTCCTTCTCATCTCCAATCTCGCTAATTACTCACTCACTCACCACCAATCCACCATTAAAATCACTCCTTTCCGCTCAAATCTTCATCACCTACCTCTCTTCATCCTTTTCTCTTCCACACATCAATTTTTTTCACAAACCCTAACTTCTCCAATCAATTTGGGGAAAGTGTTTGGTGATGAATTTCATTGCAATTTGAAGACAATCTTTACTCAACATAATCATCTACCATCGCCAAAGGTTCATTTGTGGGATTTACTCCCACCATTAGAGCGGTATACACTTTCCTCTCTTGATTTCTTACTTTTTGTTTGAAATTATTGAAGTTAGTCGTAGATTGTGGTTTGTTGATAGTTGATATTTGATTTGGTTTGGATTGAGAGGTGTTGTTTGTTGTTTATTGAGGAACATCTTGTTGTGGGATTGTTGTGCAATTTGGTGAGTGTAGTTGACCCTAGGTTTGGGTGGTTGTTTTCCTTAATTTGTTGTGTGGACTTGTGTGCAATTCGTCGTGTTTGTTTGACCATTAGCTTTGTCATTCATTGTCATCATGGCCTCAAGTAGCCGTAGAAACCCCGCAAGGCAAAAAAGGACATCGAACATCCGCAACCAATCACCACCACCACCTCCTCCACCCATCCATCCTCCACAAATAGATACACTTGGGATTAATTTCACCAATCCCGACCACCTTAGAGCCTTCATGAGACTTAGTAGGAGAACCGTTCGCCCCACCAAATTCTACGATGCGAACGCCGTCGCGGCCCTTTGGGTTCAAGGCGACGTTCAACAACTTTTTTATGGTGTGGGGTGGACCAATTGGCTTAACTTACATGCCTACACCTATAAAAGTCTCACCTTGGAATTCCACTCTACTCTTTCCGTTCGTAGAGCAGAAGGAAGTAGGAACCCTAGAACTATGACCTTAAACCTCCTCGGCCGGACCTACACTATGAACATAGGGGCCGTGAATGATGCCTTTGGGTGGCCAAAGGGTGGGGTCATTGGGCCAAAGAGTGCATGGGTATCGGCTTACAATAAACAATTCTTTTGGCAGCAATTGACTGCCCGTTCACCCTACATACATAGTTCGGCCAAGGCCTCCCATGTAGTGAGTCCGGTGTTCAGAGTGTCCCATAGGGTGATCAGTAGCACCATATTCGCCAGAGGGGATAGTACGGTAGTGGTTACAGGCCGTGAGCTCTACTTCCTCCATCATATGACCGTGGGAGACACTAGACTTAACCTTGGGGGCTTGACTTATGGATCACCAAGAGGATGTGGCCCGTAAGGGGTCCGGAGACATCTTGGTGGGAAGGATGATTACTATACTTGCCATGTCTAATGGTGTTGATTGTGTAGGTTTTCAGGCTGTCCCAGGATCCACTCTACTCGACCTTAGCTCTTATCAGACCATGCAGTGGATCTCCCCCTTGGGCCCGAATGACGGGTATATTTGGAAAGTTAACAACCAGAAGTACGCCATCCTTCCAGATACTTCAAAAACCCCCATATATGATTAGGCCAACATGATTTGTGAGCCGAATTTTGAGTGGCCTCCAAGGGGCATTGAGGGTGGTGATGTATCAAATTTAGATTGCATTTAGAACTCCTTTTAGAGCATTAAGGTGCTTAATGACATGAATTTACATAAGTTGTGCTCTACTACTCCCCGTTTGTGTGTTTCGTTGATTTTCAGGTTATTTTGATGCAAATTGACTATGATTATATAAAATCAAGCCTATTAATCATTGAGGATGAAGGTAGCTTGCAAAAGGATCACTATGCATCCATTTGAGAAAACTTTGAATTGGAATGAAGCAAAGAGTTAGTAAAAGAAGTGCCAAAACTGAGACACATTCACTATTTTCATCATAACTCTTTATAGAAAATTGATAATCAAGAAATTTTAATTGGGTTGGATTCTAGACTTCAAGAGCGTTCCAATGATAGGTCACACACCCCAATCGGACTTCTGGTTTAGGAGATACGACCTTCGCAATTTGACCCAGTTTCGCCAGTTTTCACCCGATCGGGAGGACTTTAGACCGATCGGGCCCTCTACTCGAAGGCTTCGTTTTAGGCCTTTTTAGGCCTAAATTGTAACCCTACTCACATCTAGTTTAGAGTTTAGTATAAATAGGTAACTTCTTTTATTTTGTGAGACTCTTTTATTTTTAGCTTTCATTAATTTAGTTTTAATTGCTTTCTTAGAGTAAACACTTTAGATTAGTTTTGGAGGAGATCAAACCTCCGATTATTTCAATTAAAGTTATTGCTTTCCGTCATTCGGTATTGTTCTTCTCTCTTAGTTTCTTCGTTTAATCTTTGACTGCTTAATTAATTAGTTCATGATGCAAAGTTTAGATTTTTATATTAGATTTATTATTGTTGATTCAATCATGTTTGTGTAGTTTAATTTCTAGGGTTTTAGAGAGCAAAACCATGTTTATACCATGATTCATATTTGAATTGCTATTTATTTCTAGGGCTTGATTAGATTGATTATGGTGTGATTTGTTCTTATTGAGTAATTAATGTTATTGCGCAGTTTCATTGATTACTTGAGATTAATAATTGTTTGCACAGATCCATCTTACTTTTAGAGGCCTAGTACACATCAGTAATTCTGATTATGTTAGTGAACATGCGGCATATGTTGATTATGGGCGTTAAGTCTTAGCTATAGCTTAACACGTGCTCTAATCTATCGATTCTTGACCTAGGTTATGATAGTTGTTTGATCCTTTGATTGGTATAAGCATGGTAAACCGAACTAATTCCCTAGACCTTTAATTCATAGTTAAATTCCCATCTTTATATTGCTTTCTTTAGTCTAAATAGTTGTTCAGCTGATTTCTATCTGATTTTGTCTGAAGTAGCTGTTTGGCTGAATGCTAACTTAGAAAGTCTGTCTCTCTGTGGATTCGACCCTACTTCCCTTAAAAACTGTTGTTAGAGGACTTAGGAATATCTTTGATAAGGTGATACGACTTTAGCCTCTCAAATTCCCCCCTTGCTTGTGTTATCATTAGACTTTTCACACTGAGGACACTGTGTGGTTTAGCTTGGGGGAGGATGTATATTTTAGTTGCATATAGTTTGCATTAGTTGCATATTAGTGTCATGTTTAGGTTGCATTTTAGTATTTAGTATCATGTTTAGGGTGCATGTAGATTTCTTTTAGCCTTGCATGTGGATATAGATTGCATTTAGGTCTGAACTCCGCCTTTGGTACGCATGTATCTTTTCTTGATGACCTGAAAACTAAAAAAAAGGAAATGCTTTGATAGTCTCTAGTAGGCCAAGGAATTTTCGGGTTGTGGTATGATTGGTCTCCCTCTTGTGCAGCTCCACCGATGTTGGTAGCTATACCCTTTGTGAGAGTTTGTTTTTATAGCCTTATAGACTGACATCTTTTTAGTCTTATCTTCTTGTTGTGTGATGCTCTTCCTTGACGAATGTTCTCTAGAACTTGCATTGATTCTCCTTGAAATTGCATTGACTGGTTTGATTCTTGAATATGATTGAGGCGTTCAATATATATTTGAACTACATTGCCAAATGCCACTCACATTATCTTATCTCCTTTGTCACCCTCGTGAGCCTAAGCCTGCTTTCTTGTTTAACCGCACCTTTAGCCTATTACCGATTTCCTATCCTAGGGGATTGTGAAGCTAGATTGGACAATGGTATATCTTGTGATTTAGTGCTTTGTTAGTGATTTGAGTTGGTTGGATGATGTGTGTTGTGATTGAACTCACGTTCTGTGTTGAGTTCACCTTCTCCATACTTCTTGTTGATCTCCTATCTCTCTCCCTTATTAGATATCAAAACAAAAAACAAGAAGAAAAAAAATGGAAAAGAAAAAAAATGGAAACATCAAACATCCCAACAAAAAAATTATGGTTTTTGTTCTTAATGCTTAATAAAGAGAGATTAGGAGATGCTATTGGAGGAGGTATTGTTAGTTGTTGGAGTTGTTGCAACAAAGTTATATGGTTTTGGGTTAGCATTTCTCTAGATGGTGTTGATTTACGATGCTTCACTTTCCCCTATTTAGCACCAAATTCCCAAATGTATCCACACCCTTACCTTTAGCCTTCATTACAACCTTGATAAAGTCCTCATGATTCTTGAAAAGAACTTATGTCTCACGCGATGGAGAGTGAGAAGATATGCAAGCCTATGATAGGATTTAGTCAACGGAATTGAGCCTTGAGAGATTATTGCGACCTTACAAACACATGAGAGACCTTGAGCACGACCAAAGTGAGAGCTACTATCCATATGACTGAGCCAAGCTTGGAGGAGAACTTGTGGTAAGATTGGTTGCTTTTCCTTGTGCTATAAACTTTGAGGCTTGATAGTGTTTTGCATTCGTTGTTGAAAATGTTTGAAAGGTCTACTTACTCTATCTTGGCATGCGTATTATTGTGAGGGGTCGTTGAACTCTTTCCCCATGTCTATCGTTTGTTCGCTTGAGGACAAGCAATTGGACTAGCTTGGGGAAGTTTGATAAGCACTTTATTGTGCTTATTTATGCTGCATTTCTAGTGTCACTGCATGTAGAATAGAGCATTTTAGTCTTGCATTGCATGGGTTTTGATTACTTTGATTCAAATTGTCGTTTCACTACTCGTTTAGTTGTTTTGGATGATTTCCAGGCTAACTAACAGGTATTTGGAGCGTTTTGGGTATTAGGAGACCCTTGGGTGGAGGCCAAGCCCTTGAAGAGCATGGAAGCAGGTCTACACGGTCGTGTGGCCTTTGACATGACCGTGTAGCATTTACTCCTTAGAATCAGTTTGCAAACTGATTCCTGCTGAAGATTGAAGACCAGGCCTACACGGCCGTGCACACGACCGTGTAATGTTTTTTCTAGCGTGGCAGTAACTTTGGGAGATGCTGAAGAGTTTTGGAAGTCAGGCCTACACAGCCGTGTCGTTTTGGACACGACCGTGTAGTGTTTTTTGCACAGAGGCAGTAACTTTTGAAGAATGCTGAGAATTTTGTATAACAGGTCTACACGGCCGTGTCGTTTTGGACACGACCGTGTCGACCTGATTTCGGGTTTTGACCCCGTTTTTTCGTCTTAGTTTAATGAACCTTATATTTAGTTTTAGCGTTTTTGTCGAATTATTATCTCATACTTTAGAACCTAATTACTTTGCCTAAGTCTCTAAACTATCTCAAACCTTAGTTTTATTCATTGTTCCAACTTTGAAGATCGAATCATTAATTCAATTTAAGTAATTTTCTTTCAATCTCTCTTCTCTTTACTTTAATTGCTATGTTAGTCATGTTTAATTTCATTAATCTCTTTTGTTTAGAATCCATGATTAGTGAGTAGTTTATTATCTAGGGTTTGGGCAAAAGTATGAATTAAGGGCTTAATGTAGATTGTTAATGCTTTTTATGATTCAATTGGATGTTTATGCATTGAATTTGGTGTTTTGACACCCTAGGATAGATCTTGATCACATTTAAGCTAGGGCACTTAGGGTTTCTATTGTTCCTAATCGAACTTGATCCTTTTGGTCATTCCCATGTTTCGACTTAGTTTGTAGACCAAGGGATTGGGTAGGAATTAAGGGGGTCCTTTAATTAGGGGTTTTCCGATCTCATTGAATCTATTAATCAATTGACCAAAGACCATTCGAAAGAGGATTTGGTTGATTGATTAATCGATTACTCTTGAGGGCCATTCGAGAGAGGACTCAAGTAATTTAGAGGGAGACTTAACCCTGTATTTTCATCGTTGTGAATCTCTATAGTGTTGATTGTCGTTGTCTAGCCCAAGTTCATACGAGTAGCCCGAACTCTAGTGTTTTCTGTATTATATTAATTCTCTTATTTGATTATTAGTCGGTATTCGATAGCTAGTTGTTAGTTGGTAGTTAATTCAATCTTACACCCCAAAAATCCTTCACTTAGGTAGTTTCGGACTTAGTAGACCTTAGTCAATCCCAATTTCCTTGTGGTTCGACCCTTGACTTGCCATTACTACATTCATAGTAGTTGCTCGTTAGGTTTATAAGTTTTGTTTGCTAAGAGGTTCTGAGTGCCTTAACAACACACTAAAAACCTCTTATCAGCTGCTTTTCAAACATCTTGTTGACCAGGCCCTGATAGGTGACACCGGCATTTTTTAGACCAAAAGGAATAACTTTATAAAAGCAAATAACTCTTTCTGTCACGAAGGCCGTCTTTTCTTGATCTTCTGGATCCATGAGAATTAGGTTGTATCCTGAGCATGCGTCTAGGAACATCAGTCTTTCATGCCCTGCTGTTGTATCTACTAGAGCATCTATGTGAGAGAGAGCAAATAGATCTTTCAGAAAGCCCTTTATTAAGTCTGTGAAGTCGATACAGACTCACCATTTTTCGTTCTTCTTCCCGACTATGACTACGTTAGCTAGCCAGTTAGGGTATTTGACCTCTCTGATCTTTCAAGCCTTTAGCAGCTTCTCTACTTCTTCGTTGATGATGAGGTTGCGTTCTGGTGCAAACTTTCGCTTCTTCTGCTTTACTAGCTTTGAGTGAGGATCTATGTTCAGCTTGTGGGCACAGATTTCTGGGTCAATACCGACCATATCTTCATGAGTCCAAGCAAAGTAGGTGATGTTATGTTTGAGAAATTTAATGTTCCTCGTCTTCTCTTTTGGTGGTAGTGAAGCACTTATCTACACCGTTTATTCTGGCTTGGCTGGGTCCAGCGCCACTTCTTCAATGTTCTGTTCATATAGTTTGCTGGGTGCTGGACTTTGATGTAATTGCTAGATTGCCTCCTTTTTAGGTTTGAGGGAAACGCTGTAACATTCCCTGACTATCTTCCGGTCTCCTTTGATTTCTTGCACTCCCCATCTGGTAGGGAATTCAATAGTTTGATGATAGGTGGATGGCACAACTTTCATTCTATGAATCCAAGGTGTCCCTATGATAACGTTGTAAGTTGAGGGACAGTTTACGTCACGACATTGAACCTGGTTTGTAAGTTAACTCCTTGAGCATAGGTAGGGAGATTGATTTCTCCAACAGTTAGGGAAGGTTCCCCACTTAATCCGTATAGGAAAATGGATAGCATTCTTGAAGATGATGTAAGCGGAGCTGCGGTTGTCTACCAATACTCTTTTGATCAGGCAGTTGCTGATGGTGAGAGATATGACGAGCCCATCATGATGGTCTGCTCCCTCAGCTTCTTCTTTAGCATCAAAGCTGATAGTCATGCTCTGTAGCTCTCATTCCTCCTTGCTCCTGTGCTGTATTGGTGCTGCTTTGGAGCCTTCTCTGACGAACCTCTTAGCTGCAGAATTGGTTATTCCATAAATTTCTGAACCACAAGAGATAAAATTCACTACCTTATCATGGGTTGGGTCAAGTGGGGGTCCAACTTGCTTGCTGTTATCGTTAGTGGGTTCACTTTTCTGTCCTTTCTTTTCCATGAGATGTTCAAGGTATCCTTTCTTTAGCAGCCATGCGACCTCCTTCCTGGGAGCTTTGCAGTCTTCGGTACGGTGGTCGTGATCACTATGATAGCTACACTATTGGGTGGTGTCCTTTTGGTGACCTGGTTTGTCACTCTTTTTAGGCCACCTAACGGCTGAACCTAGTTTCTCCAGAGCGTTGACTACGCCTCCTTTATCAACATTAAAGCAATAGGAGGATAAAGAAGGAAAGTCAGCGTCGCCTGACCTGCGGGGAATTTCCCTAGCTACACCGTTAGTTGGGTCTCGCTTTTGTTATGGTTGATGTCGCCAGTCGTTTCTCCTGTTGTTGTTGTTGTTGTTAGGATATTTCCTATCATAGCTGGATCTCCTCCATACCTGGAGGCATCGTCTTCCTCGACACGGATTTCAGCCATAGCTCTAGCTCTAACATCTTCGAAGGTACTGCATGGATATCTGGTTAGTTCATAGTATAGGCGGGACTTAGGAGTCAAACCTCTATGGAACGCCTTTATGGGTGTGGGAATGTCTAAATTCTTCACAGAGATCATCTCTCTATTGAACCTGTCCAGGTACTGACGTACAGCTTTGCCAGATTTTTGAACAATGCGATACAAGTCGCCAGTATGCTTTTCCAGTACTCTGCTGCTGGCAAATTGTTGATAAAACTTGTTAATCAGAACAGAAAAGTTAGGGATTATAATATCCCGAACTTTCAACCTTTTAACGAATTTTATTAACGTTGGTGCGTCTTAAAATTTTCTCAAAATTTAATATTAAAAGGAAGACAAAATTTGTGTCAATTAAATAATATAAATACCGTAAAATTTTAAACTTTATTATACTCAAAATATCGAAGTAAACCTTAGTATACAAAATAACTTTAGTCTATGTTATATATTAATCTCTAAATTGAAATGGTAATTAAGTATATAAGTCTATGGAAATAAAACAGGTACTATAAAAGTAATATATAACAATCAAGATATTTGGGCAAGATAGAAGAAAGTCCAATGCCCATTCTTATCCATGTTTCACACCCAATACAAGTCATTGAAATAACTTAATAAGAAAAAAATGAAGAGAAGGAAAGATGATTTTTTTTCCATCTTCTACTTCACACCATTATTTACACTTAACATTGAAAATCAATATAAAAAAAAATAAAAAAAAATAAAAAAAATAAAAAAAATAAATGAATGATCAGCCAAGGCTCCAACTCATCTTCCTCCTGTAACAATGGCTACCAACTCTGAGACAATATCTTCAACCAAAATCCCAAATTTAGGGAGGAACACAAGATAAAATAGATTAAAAGTTGTGGTTCTAGTTCAATTCATCCATGTCTAATTCTTCTACAAGCTTCCACACCCTTCTATAAATACCAAGAGTTAAGTATTTCCCCAAGCAACTCTCCACTAAGTTTGGTATATTTTCTCAAACAATTCAACTCAAACGCTTGAAGTTCTTCCTATGTTTTTTTATAAAGCTTGATGTCCTAACGCCACCCACCCTCCATCCCTGCCACGCAACCGACCATCTGAACTCCAGCCACCACCCAGAACTGCCCAACCACCACACGCATCATCCCGGCAGCGCAGCAGCTTGCTTCCCCTCTGTCTCGCCACCCTTCTTTCCTCCCTTGTTTCGGCCCAATGCAACCACTAAGCACCCCATTTTCCGGCGACGACAACCACCCATTGAGCCCCGCACACAGTATCTAGTTTCAGTTCTCAGTACGACCAGCATCCCCTACCCTTGTCGTTCATGTAACAGTAGGTACACACTTCTCTCTTTTAATGGGCTTAATCAAAGTAATTAGCTTTGACCTTTAAATGATATCGTTAATGTTGGTTTAATGCTTACTGTCCATCCAATATTTTATATGGTGCAAATGATAAATTGGTATAGGATAAAACAAGTTAGATTGTAAATCCTGAACTCCAATATGTTAGAAGGTCTTCTTATTAAATTAGTATACGTGAATCTTGAAATATATTAGTCTTGTTGTCATTGACAATTTAATTAATTGGATAACTAACTAAGTAATATGTGTAATTAACCCATGCTAAAAGTAATGTTGTACTGTTGATATATCTATTATACCACTAACTAGCATACATTAGATACCCTACATACCATAATTGAAATAAATCTTAATTAATGAAAATTAGTATTTACATGATTTTATGCGCATAAACTATTGTCTAACTATGTTCCTAATAACCTAATAATGAGCCTACAGTGTAATATGCTAATGCCATCATAGAACCAAAGTTAGTTAAGTATTAAACTCGTTAAATAGTAAAGTAAACGAGTAAATTAAGAGAGAGAACAATCGATACAATAACTTAAATAGTAGTCCTTTCGCATCGGGTATTACATAATTAAGATATTAACTAATATGGAACATAACCTCAACCTGTGATATAATCATAATGAAAGTTTTACGGTACAAATTTACTCTTACCACGATTCAAAATAATACCTTAACTTATACGACCTATAACTGGTATAAACAAACAAGCATATACTCTAAATGTTTTATTGACCACTTATAAAGTCTTAGTTATTATAAGTCTTAAAAGTCTAAATGATATGATAAATAAACGTATCAATAACCTCGTTACTAAATTTTTGGCAAGATTAAAAGGAATAATATTACAGCCTCCCCCAACCAACAAATACATTTAAGCAGCACTCGAGGTAACGTCCATTGGTAACACCCGTATTCCCCTTTGTAAAGCTGTTTTATATGATTTCTTATGAAGTTTATGTTATCAATTTCTTTTATGGAGTGCGGGATTTAAAATGTTTTGCTATGAAATCGATATTGATGACGTAAAGTGACTTTCTGAATTATTCGACGATTGAAAAATATGATTATGCTATGATGTTATGAAAGCTTATGATTTCTATGATGATTTTAAGATGTTTATGAAACACACCTAAAAGCAACGGAACATGATAACTAAAAGTGAAAGATGGTTCTTTGCAGTATCCTGTTATGTTATGCCTGGGTCGTGCACGTACCTCCCGGCGGGTTGTCACCTCCTGTTGAGGGAGCTTATGCTCTCGGGTGACACCGCATGGGCACCACCTCCCGCTATAATGAAATGTTCTTGGGTGGTTGCCTCCCGTTTATTATTAATATGATGATATTACATTCGGGGAGACGTCCCTTCCGTTGTACTCGCCAAGATACTAAAGTGAAAGATATATGTTAACAAACATGATAAGGAAGATATTGTCAGATGATAGTTAGTATGTTTTTTTTTATTAAGTTACATGTTTTCAAATTGTTTTCATGTCATTCCCTCCTCCCTGTTTGCAAATAAAATGAATTTTAAAATAAAATGAATTTATAATGTTAGGGTAGTCGTTACTGAGCCTCGGCTCATGACATTTTGTTCTTCTGTTTTTAGGTACTGATGGGGAACATGGCATGGTGTAGCAGTGAGGATTAATTATTAACTAAGCTAAGCAAATATAGTGGTTATGTAATTTGAACCTATGAACTTTAGATTATAACTACTTTATCTAAATCATGTTAGTTTTATGTATGAAAGATATTATATGTTTAGCTTAATGAAATTATGTTGCCTTGTATTTTCCAAATGGAAAGTACGGCAGTAACGCACCGACTATCTAGGTTTTTCCGCTGCTAATTACGAATTAAATTAACTTAATAATGGTAATTAGAAGTCGGGCGTTAAGGGATAGTACGAGCTCTGAGGTGGATGAGCCATTGCAATGTTGGGCCACCTAAGGTAGCTTCGAAGATTTACACATCTTAGCTTCGAAGAGATGTTCAGGGATAGGCAGGGTCCACATCTTTTGTTTGTACTAGTTCACATGGTCGTAGGGATCCGTTGTTCCATCGTACAACTAAGAAGATGGGGTCAGGTGCATCTTTTTAGGAATCATGGCCCTAGATATTTCGTCAACGAACGGAGATTTGGTATAACCGTTAGGCGTTTCCTCGGCTACAGGTGTGGGTGCCCTTGGCAGCTTGGCTAGCATCCACATCATCTTTCTGCTTTGGGATCCAGGAGAGCTAACTTCCTAGCTGTATGGTTAACTTCTTCATTATCGGATTCAGGTTGTTCGTCCTCTGCTTCCTCTTTGTCATTGTTTTCATAGTCAGTTAGGTGCAGTATATGAGGAGAGATGACGCGGCGTCGTCGAGAGTTCTTTCAATAGTCTGTAGGCCCCACGGTGGGCATCAAACTGTTTATCCAGTTAGGTGCAGTTTTCACGCTTTCAATAGTCTGCCTAGATTCAGACTGTGCTTTTTGAAGTGATTCGGGAGCAGCTCTCATTGGTCCAGGAGTAAGGTCAGCCATTTGGGCTAAGTGTTTTAGTGTTTAGGGAATGTATGATAAGAATTAGATATAAAATCAAGATGTAGGCCCCACGGTGGGCGTCAAACTGTTTATGCTAAATTCCGTACATGGAAAAACTCATATATAGACCTACAACTAGAGGGATGATGCAAAGTATACGAATGTAAATGCGTACAATTATGAAGAACAAAGAAAGCAAAGAGAGAAGAACATCATAGATGGTGACGCGGAAAACCCCAGGAATAAGGGAAAAAACCGCAGGTGGCCTTAAGTCCACCGATCCACTATGTCAAAAGAACGATTACAGCCCTAGTACCTTAGTTTCTCAATGTAATTCGAATGTAAAGAGTTTGTATGCTTAAAGAATATGAATGCTAATACGTAGAACTTGTGTTTACAATATATATCTTATTCTTCTATTTATACTAAGAGAAATATCTCTTTTGAGTAGTTTGAGCAACGGCTTGCAACCGTATCCTTGATATCTGCAGCCCACTCTAGTTCCTCCTGGGATCTCGCCGCACATCTTCTATTATTAATTTGAATGAGTCTTTCATTATACATGTTGAGCCGCTGTGGACTTAGTCTCCCATGGATATATGCTTCAGTTGTAACAAACTCCTTGCGCGTACTGAAGTTGGATTTTCATAGCTGGAGGAGTATAGCTGGACCTGAGTGGCTGTGAACACATAGCTGGGACTAGATAGCTGCAATCATTTTGTTACCTGCACAGATAGCTAGGTAGATTTTTAGGACATAACACTCATCACCACCAACAAACTTCATGCACCGTCAACACCACCAACGCTTACCGGCGACTAACGTAACAGCAACCGACCACCACCTCATGAAGTTTTATGGATGCTCAAATCACTCGAATTTCCTCATGTTTTGGCACCAAAATTGAAGTATGTTGGAGGCTAATTTGTCATTTCCTTACTAAGAAAATGTCACGGAAATTAGCAGCCAAAATTGTAAAATCGAACGTCACTGATTTAGCAAAATTCACTGAAATCGTACCAATTTCTTTTCTGACCCACCATTTTAGTAATCTGAAGAACAACTTTTTAGGTCTTTATCTCTAAACCTAAAGAAAATAAAATTTCATTATGTATAAGAGAGATCTTTATTAAAAAATGTTACTTTGTTTTTAGTTGGGCCCACAAAGATTTGTTCATTTAGGTTGTCATGTTCTAAAAAAATGTATTTATGTTCTAAATTTTGAAGTGTTCTTGTATGATAGTTGTTTTCACATAACCTGGGTATTCTCACAAGATCCCATTCCTATATATATATATATATATAAGACCAAGTGAAAACTGTTTTCACCATGAATATTAAACCATGTAAAGGGGGTACATGTTAACATAAAGGGGGTAATAAGATCCGGTGAAAACTGTTTTCACCGTGAAACCCAAGTAAGGGGGGGTACATAAGAATCATAAAGGGGTATGCGTGCAATCATTAATTGCATTTTTGTAAAAACTGGAAACTTTAAAGATAGCAACACAACTTTGATGTTAGAAGCACGCGTACGTACCCTTAAATCGTAATATGTACCCTTGTAAAAGTTTTATGTGCCCCTTTTTTCCTACCAGGACTATCAGTTTTCAGTTTTTAGCAAGATATAGTTTTTTAGCAGAACCTGACTCTATATACACACACATATATATAGGAATAGGATCAAGTGAAAACTGTTTTCACTGTGAAAACCAAGTACAGGGGGTACATGTTAACATAAAGGGGGTACGTGTGCATTCATTAATGATATTTTTATAAATACTGACAACTTTGATGTTAGCAGCACAACTTTGATATAGAAGCACGCGTACCCTCTAATCGTAAAATGTATTCTTCTAAATCTTATATGTACCCCTTTTTTCCAATCTGGATTGTTAGTTTTCAGTTTCCAACAAAGTGCAGGTTTTTAGTAGAACCCGACTCTATATATATATATATATATATATATATAAGTAAAGAAGGTTGTAATTAGTTATGATTTTTTTTGCTAATTAAAAAGTTTAATTTTCTCGGATATTACACACATTGTGCAACTTGTTACCAATTTTAAAACTTTAACATATTTCTTAACACAAACTTTAAGCAAACTCATTTTAATTCTTATACTCGACTAAATCAACAAATAGTAATTTGATTTTTGATATTTTTATTACAATATCTATATTTTATGATATGCAATTATTTGAATTATTTTCATGCTCATTAGTAATTAAGTGAATTTTTAGCATGTAACTTATCTAATTGGTTTTTCCAGTTCTACCTCCTCTTCTTATTGACCGCTTTAAGTTTTCATGGTTTTACTCATTTCAATTGAATTTTGGCTTGTTGATGTTAAATTTTGTGGTCGAATCTTCGAAAATGAAAGTATGTTGATGATTATTTGGTGAAATTTGAAGCAAATCAAGGAGCTCTCGCTGTTGAGAAGAAGGAAAAAAAATGTTTGAATTTTTGGGAGCATAATGAAGATCAGGAGAAGACTAAAGTCATCAAGACAGAAGCACGACGAGAGAGAAAAATGGGAGAAGGATGTTTGTTTTGTGTTTTTTTTTGGGTTGAGCCACCACTATAGGTTAGTTTATGTTGTAGTGGGTCAGAGTCCTTTAAGATTGTGCATATAGCAATATATACCAAGTTGTACCATAAACCGATTGATGTGCTGTTATTGAGGTTATGTTTTCTTCCCGAAATAAGGTGATTTGACTAGAACCTGTTAAGGGTTGTATGAATAATTTCCAGTCTAATCTCCTATTTAGAATAGACTTTGGCCATATTTTGACACAAATTCATAAGTAAAAAAATCTAATTTGTATGATCCTTTTAGATTCATGTATAGAGTTATAACTAAATAGGCATAATCTCCTAACTATATTTTTCTTCGTTGAATGCATGTCGGGGGTATATGCTTTCTTAACACAAATTTTAAAATCTTCTTTGTAGTTTTTTTTGTTTGATATAAAACTCCTCGCATCTCAGTTTAATTTTCATCTTACACTTATCGAGACATGTAGTTTTAAATAATAAGTTATTTATGGTTATCAATTGTTATTATTTAATAATTATAAAGTAGAAGATTTGTGTGAAGTTGACTATATTATTTTATTTAGAAAAGAGAGAGTATGAGATCAAATACGTAAGCAGATGTATAGGGGTAGGGGGTTAATTAAACATTATAGTTGCAAGTCATATTAGAAAAGTAGAAGATTAAAATAATTGTGACCATATTCAAGATAAAAGTGTAAAGAGAAAATTTAGAATAAAGTTTAAAAAAAATAGTATGAAGAGTAAATTGGGATGTTGAGAGTTGAGTTTATTATTATTGCATGATCGAGCAAGTTTATTTTTGAAAAACAACAGAGAAATTCAGAAGTGGAGTAATAACAATTGTAATTCATCCCATAAAAGTTAAAACAAATCCCTTTTTACAAGCTAAGGTGTTGAAAGTAATTGCGCAAGGAGACTAAAACAATAAATAAGAACAATCTTACTTGAAGTATGGAAAACGTAAAAGAGATGAGCACTGTGTCGTGGAGACCTCCACTGTCCTTAAAGGTGATTTGGCCGCAGCACGAGTGCAAACTTCCTCCCGGCGACCACCCTCCAGGATTAGAATAGCACCGCCCTTTCGTGTGCACTCACAAGCAGACGGTTGGAGTGACAGAGACAACCCGAATTGAGAGAACATATTTTTGAGAGAGTAAAAATGAGAGATGTAATTTCTGTGTGTTTTGTGCTAACCAGAGAAGGGGTATATATAGTAGTAGTGGGAGAGAAAATGGCGATCAATTATTCTGGGAAGAGAATAACTGGCGGAAATCAAGGGAACAATAACGGCAAGTCAAACGCAGCAAACTCGGAAACAAATAATTTCCGTTACAAAAAGATTTTAAGAATTTCTCAAAACAGGCGGGCCGTAAAAAGATACACACCCACACCCCCATCCGTGAACGCGTCGCGCCAACACCACACGGCCCGGCCCGGCCCGCGCGCGCGTGCGTGTGGTGGTTCCTAGAGTATAGTCTCTATTATCCAAACAAGAGTTACAATGGTATGGGGATAAATAAACTAAGCAACAAACCCACTATCTTCCTATGTAGGATGCAAGTACCTTACAAATAAAGGAAAACTGTTAACATTGAAATACTAAGGAAATAGCTCTTAACCGACCCATGTGGGACACAAACTTTGAGGCTTATTTCCAACAATCCCCCACAAGAATCAAAGTTTAGGAATGAGAAAAGGAAGAGAAGAGCAATTCGTGTATTTGGCAAAAGAAGAATGCATAGGTGTTAATGTCTTGCGACTTGAATTAACACTTAGTGAGATAGACTCTGGAACTTGAGAGAACTTGAAGCCTTCATCTAAACAACTCATCCATCCCTTTTAGAATCAGTCACTCCGTGATCAATGTGGCGCCTACACTGGCCATACGCCTTACCTGGATGCTCATAGATGTTCTAGAGATCAGAAACGACCCCAGTTTCTCATAGGAAGCGGCCCCACTTCCACATCTAAGTAGGTGAATCCCATCAAGTGTGTATCACCACACACCACCACACAACTGTGGATATGGGTTCATTAAGAGCCTTTTGCCCAACCTCAAACACAAGTGATATGCACTTCTCAATATAACTTTACACAAGAGGGATAGACAAAATATAAGTGCTTTTATTACTTAATGTTGCCCTTTGAACTCCACTTGCATGGAGTAGGGTTTCATTATTACATTCAAATGGGTCTCAGTCCCATCCCTCTGGATGCATCCTCAATTACATTTCTAGAAAGGCCTCTAGTAAACGGATCCGCAAGGTTCTTTTCGGACCTTACGTAGTCCAGTGATATCACTCCATTGCTTATCAAATCTTTGACAACCTTGTGTCTGAGGCGAATGTGTCTTTTCTTTCCATTGTACACGTTGTTCTTTGCCACTGCAATAGCTGCCTGAGAGTCACAATGCAATGCAACTAAAGGAGCTGGTTTCCCCGACAATGGAACATCATTCAGTAAAGTCCTGAGCCATTCTGCCTCATTTCCTGCCAACTCAAGTGCAACAAATTCAGATTCCATAGTCGACATAGCAGTACAAGATTGTTTACAAGATTTCCAAGAAATTGTACCACCACCCAGGGTAAAATCAAAACCACTAGTAGAGTTAATCTCATCATTTCTAGATACCCAGTTAGCATCACAATACCCTTCTAAGACCGCAGTAGAAGAAGAAAAGTGAATGCCCCAATCCACGGTTTCCTCTAAGGTATCTGAGTAACCTGCGCAAAGCACCCCAATGGTCTTTGCTAGGGTTATGAGTGTACCTACTGAGTCTACTAATAGCGTAAGAAACATCAGGTCTAGTGCAATTCATCAAATACATAATACTACCAATTACTTTGGCATACTCAGATTGACACACAGGATCTCCCTTATTCTTTACTAGATTAACACTAGGATCATAAGGAGTCTTAACTGGGTCAACTTCAAATGAATTGAACTTTCTAAGTACCTTTTCTACATAGTGGGCCTGACTCAAGCTAAGTCCATGAGAAGACCGAGTGATCTTTACTCCCAAGATAAGGTCAGCCTCCCCCATGTCTTTCATTTCAAACCTAGTACTTAAGAAATCCTTTACTTCAATCACAAGATCTAAGCTAGTCCCAAGGATCAACATATCATCAACATATAGACAAATTATTACACAACCTCGGGAGTCATTCTTAGCATATACACATGTGTCACTCTCGTTTACAAGAAACCCAAAACTGGTTATGGTGCTATCAAACTTTTGGTATCATTGTTTAAGGGCTTGTTTTAAACCATAAAGAGACTTTACTAGCTTACACACCTTTTGCTCTTGTCCAGGGACTACATAGATCTCTTCCTCAAGGTCACCATTTAGAAAAGCAGTCTTAACATCCATTTGATGTACTATTAGGCCGTGAATAGAAGCTAAAGCAATCAAGGTTCTAATGGTGGAAATCTTAGTGACTGGCGAATAGGTGTTAAAATAATCTATTCCATCTCTTTGAGTGAAACCTCTCACAACTAGTCTTGCTTCATACTTATCAATGGAACCATTAGGCTTTAGCTTCTTCTTAAAGATCCATTTGCTAGAGATAGGCATACAACCCCTAGGAAGGTCTGCTAATTCCCAAGTGTTGTTACTCATAATGGACCCTAGCTCACTCTCTATGGCCTCATTCCAAAATACAGCATCAACATATTTCATAGCCTCACTATGGGTTCTAGGGTCCTATTCCAAAATAAAGACAGACACTAGATTCTCATTCAAGACATAAGATTCAGTAAGAAAGGAAGTGACAAAGTCAGGCCCAAAGCTACTTTCCTTTCTAGGTCTCTTACTCCTCCTAGGTTCTTCCACAACAGGTTTAGTCACTAAGGGAATACTAACAGGCAATGCAGGATCAGTAATAGAGGAACAAGAAGCAACAGAAGAACATTTCAAAGGAAAAACATGTTCAAAGAATTCAGCATCTCTAGACTCCACAATTGAACCACAATCATAGGAGCTTCTAGCATCCTTAATAAGGAAACGATAAGCAGCACTATGATAAGCATACCCAATGAAAATAGAGTCACAAGTCTTTGGTCCTATCTTATCCCTTTTAAAGGAAGGTATGGCAACCTTAGCAAGACACCCCCACACTTTCAAGTATTTGAGATTTGGGATCTGACCCTTCCACATCTCATATGGAGTCTTATCTAGTTTCTTATGGGGTACACGGTTCAATACATGACAGGCAGATAAAATGGCTTCCCCCCACATGTTATCAGGAAGTCCAGAACTAATCAACATAGCATTCATCATGTTCTTTAGTGTTCTATTCTTCCTTTCAGCTATACCATTTTGTTCAGGGGTATAAGGGGCAGTCAACTTATGAATAATCCCATTTGGTTCACAAAAGGTCTTTAGAGAAGTAGGATCATATTCTCCTCCCCTATCACTCCTAAGTCTCTTTATTTTCCTATCCAATTGGTTTTCAACCTCAGCCTTGTACCTTAAAAACATATCTTTTGCCTCATCCTTGGATTTCAATAGGTATACTACTGTGTAGCCGGAATAGTCGTCTACAAAGGTAATGTAATACTTCTTCCCTCCTCGACTTTCATAGTTCTTAAAGTCACCTAGGTTTGAGTGAACTAATTCTCGAAGTTCAGATTGCCTTTCAACTGTTTTGAAAGGTTTCCTAACATACTTGGCTTCAACACAAATTTCACATTTTGGCAAGTCAGAACCTGAGAGTCTGGGAATAAGGTTCAGATTTTTTAACCTTTTAATAGAAGCTACGTTAACATGACCTAATATAGAATGCCACAAATCAATAGACTCAGCAATATAAGCAGAAGTAGAACCAGATTTATTCATGATTTCAGCAGTTGTATCCAAAGTAAAAAGCCCCCTATTACAAAAACCCTTTCCCACAAATTCCCCATTACGAGTAATGACAAGTCTATCAGAATCAAAAGACAACTTTAAACCAGCTTTCATCTACAGACTACCAGAAATTAAATTGCTACGCATTTCAGGAACATGAAGTACATTAGTAAGAGATAAGAATTTTCCAGAAGTGAGTTTGAGAGTAATCTTCCCTTTGCCATTTACTTTTGCTGATGCAGAGTTTCCCATGAACACATTTTCACCTTCCATCTTCTCCTATATGTCAAACATGGATCGGTTGGTGCAAATGTGCCTAGTTGCTCCTATGTCAACGATCCATTCAGCGGTTTCTCCAGCAAGGTTGACTTCTGATACAACAGCAACAATGGTGTCAGATTCTTCTACCAAGTTTGCTTGGTTTTTGTCTTTCTTTTTATTCCAGCAGTCAGCAGCTTTGTGTCCAGGCTTTCCACATTCGTGGCAGGTTCCTTTGAACTCGTATTTCTGCACTCCTCCTCGAGCCTTAAGGTTGCTGCCCCCTTTGTAAGGGCCTTTTCCCTTGTGCCTGTTCCTGTCATAGTTGGAGTTTTTGGACTCCACAAGATTAGCTTTAGGAAAAACAGAATTGTTAGAAGGTTTGTCCTTAAGGCGGTTTCTTCCTCGATTTTCAGATGTCCAACAAGTTCTTCAAGGGTAAGGTCTCTCCTCTTATGCATAAGTTGGTTCCTGTAGTCCTTCCAAGAGGAGGGCAGTTTCTCAATAAGGACCATAGCCTGGGTGTACTCACAAATAATAAGGCCTTCAGCAGCAATATTGGGACAGAGGGTCTCAAACTCATGAACTTGGTCTAAAATAGGTTTGTCATCGTCTACCTTAAAAGCCATCCACTTACTAATACAGTAGCGTTTGGTCCCAGCATCATCAACACCACACTTCTTTTCTAAGGTATCCCAAATGTCCTTAGTATGGTTAAAAGTCATATAAATGTCAATTAAAGCATTGGACATATAGTGAAGTAACATCCCCTTGCAAATTCTGTCATCCTTAGCAAATTTGGTTTCATAGGCCAGTTTTTCGGTCTCATCAGTAGGGACAACAGGATCGTCCAGAACATAAGCAACATCAATTTGTTCTAAGTAGAATCTAACCCTGACAGCCCAACGTTTATAATTTTTCCCATCCAAGGACTCAATCTTAGACATGTCAGGAATGGAGTTACGCAAAGACATGATAACAGAAACTCGAAAATCACCTTTAAGATTGTTGAAAGTAATTGCGCAAGGAGACTAAAACAATAAATGAGAACAATCTTACTTGAAGCATGGAAAACGTAAAAGAGATGAGCACTGTGTCGTGGAGACCTCCACTGTCCTTAAAGATGATTTGGCCGCAGCACGAGTGCAAACTTCCTCCCGGCGACCACCCTCCAGGATTAGCACAACACCGTCCATTCGTGTGCACTCACAAGCAGACGGTTGGAGTGACAGAGACAACCCGAATTGAGAGAACAGATTTTTGAGAGAGTAAAAATGAGCGAAGTAATTTTTGTGTGTTTTGTGCTAACCAGAGAAAGGGTATATATAGAAGTAGTGGGAGAGAAAATGGCGATCAGTTATTCTGGGAAGAGAATAACTGGCGGAAATCAAGGGAACAATAACGGCAAGTCAAACGCAGCAAACTCGGAAACAAATAACTTCCGTTACAAAAAGATTTTGAGAATTTCTCAAAACAGACGGGCCGTAAAAAGATACACACCCACACCCCCACGGCCCGGCCCGGCCCGCGTGCGTGTGCGCGTGGTGGTTCCTAGAGTATAGTCTCTAGTATCCAAACAAGAGTTACAATGATATGGGGATAAATAAACTAAGCAACAAACCCACTATCTTCCTATGTGGGATGCAAGTACCTTACAAACAAAGGAAAAATGTTAACATTGGAATACTAAGGAAATAGCTCTTAACCCACCCATGTGGGACACAAGCTTTGAGGCTTATTTCCATCATAAGGTTGTCCAAAGTAGCAACACATGCTATATATCAATTTTTTTTTTAAATGAAGTGCTGTGGCGAAATATTAACATGAGCTTCAACTTAAAGCTATTTAGATTAAAAATCTCCTTGATATCATAATTTTTTTTACTGTTGAAGCTTTGACCCATGAAATATCACATGTAAAAGTCGCATATCCATAAACTTGGAGAAAGATTCACCTATTAAAGCTAAGGGATTACTCCTCTTATTGCCTATATTTTTAAGCTAAGGTGGAACCTTCTTTAATTTTGTGAATTGAAGTTGACTCTCTCCTGCTTATGTAAGGTTGCGCCAGCCCCATATTTAACATTTACTCTTCAATTAGATAGCTTAATTACCAATCGCTATTGATCATCAAACCAAAGGTGACAACCATAGCCACCCAACCCCATAACAAAACCCTCAAAACAGCTCTAAATCCCGGAGCACCGTCCAAAAACGCCCCTATCCACCCAAACAGCGCAAGAACTACGCTTATGGGACCCTCCACAACCCCAAGAGTCACATGAAAATCCTTCATAAGCAATGCCACCAACAACGGCACCATGGCGCCAACCGAGAAAGCTGAAGCTACTCTGGTAGCCGCCTGTAGAGGGTCTCTTCTAGTCTCTCCTACTTGATCAACCTCGCTTTCGAGGGCGGCATCAACCGAGATGAACTCGCCCATAGCCATGCTACAAGCCCCCGCCACGAGGCCAATGAATCCCGTGAGGATCATGGCATTAATGTCTTGACTTATCGCGCCCATTCCCAGCATGAGCGATGCGGTTGATACCAACCCATCGTTGGCAGCGAAAACTGTAGGGCATAGCCACTGTGCTACTTTAGAGTTATCCAAGTTATCTTCTTCTGATGTATTATGTTGGGTTGTCTCTTCAGTGTTGATGAATATGGTTATGGTAGGAGGGTTTTGTTTTTGTTGATCTGCCATTTGGTGATGAGAAGAAGTGACTGATCGAGGATTTATTTTATGTGAAGACTGAAGAGGGTGACTTGTACGGGGAAAAGTGTGGTGAGCACAAGCTCTACAAGTAGAGCTATCTATCTATATATAGATTTAGGGGTCAGACGCTAGTGGGATCACTAACTATGTGTGGTAATTATTATTTATCTTTACTACATAATAAATCCGTTCCAAAAGGAGTTGCCATATAGCTCCACACAGGGCCGTCTCAACAAAATGAGAGGCCCTGTTCAACTTTTAGAATTTTGCTTTATAATGGCCCCATACAGACATATAAATTACATGTTGAAGTTACAAATTATGAGGTAATTATTAATTTATTACCATGCTAAAATCTCTAATCTATAATTTCAAAACATTAAAATAAATATTCAAGAAATAATTGGAATAACTTCACTTGATTTTTCATAAATTTGGTGAAAAAGAAGAAAAGTAATGAAGACAATGATATGAAAAGATTTTTGTCATTAGAAAGTCTTAAAATTTTACCAAAGTGCTTAAAAAAGAACAAAAGAGTCTCTTAAAATATTAACGTTAAAAGAAGAGAAGAAGAAAAAACATAGAGTCTGTGACAGAAATAAGAATCAGATTTTGGGCTGTTGGCTATGTTACACGTGGGCCCAAGTAAGATCAAGAATTTTTTTGCTTGTGGCAGGATTTGATCCTTCGCCCAAAAAGTTCCTTTCTCCTCGCACGGAGTTATCCAGTGGGCTATAGACAAACAACTGAACCAATAGCGCGGAGTAAAATTATTATACACTTGTTACTTATGTGGGACCCCCAGTTTCGTGAGGCCCTGTGCAGTGGAACCGGTTGCACATGCGGATAGCCGGGCACATCATTATTATCTATATAAAATTAATAATTTAATTTTTAATAAACAATAATTAAAAAGAATAATTATATCTAAATAAAACATTACATTCCTTATCTAAAAAAAATATGAAATTATAAAAATGATCATAACTTTTATTTCAAATCTCATAAAGTTATAATTTTTGCATCGTTAGATTCGTCTCAAAAAATATTTTGAATTAAGATCCACTTATGATACGTTTTTTCAAAATTGCAAAAAATCTTATATTTTACCTATCAAGGGCATGTTTTTATTTGGAATAAATGGGTTGAACTAAACTAAATTGAATTGAACTGAAACCATTTGAATTGAACTGACTACTTTACTTTAGATCCAACGAGGCTTATGTAAATCTGATACTAAGAGTCCGTTTTTTTTCCACTTATTTAAACTTATCTGAACTTATTATACCTTATTGGACCTTATTCGACCTTATTCGACCTTATCTGAACTGATTTGAACTTATCCTAACTTATAAAGACTAAAAATAAGTTGAAAAGAATGGACCCTACGTAACATACGAGGTCAATTGTGTTTTATCACTTCTATACTAATAGACTTAACTAAGAAAACAATATTGCTTAACACTAAAGTCTCACTCGAGTTAGACATGTAAAAAAATCATCTAATTTAGATACAATGAAAAATTATTAATAGAAATATATTGAAGTCGGCTCGAATTAATAAAATACAAAAAATCACCCAAACTAATCAAAATTCAATCAAGTTTAGGTAAAATAAATGTATTAGTATGCTCGAATTTAAATTACGATACACATTACATTCGCTTGAGTTTAATCTATTTTAAGTAATTCAATTTAGTTGAAAATATTGCATAAAAATAATAAGACATCTTCCGGGCATTGCCCGGATTAGACGCTAGTTAAGTATATATTAGCCTCAAATGCAAGCGATGTGTGCAAAAGTGGTTAAAAAACTAATTTATAATATAGTTAATTATCGAATTAGTAATAAGACTTTTTTTTTGTTTTTTGGATGTCCACCCCCTCTTCCCTTTTTATGAAATAAAAATTTATAATTTGATTTGAAGTCATACGACATCTACAATAGAAGTCAAAACTAGAAAGTACACAAGAAACTGAAATAAATAAAATTCTAACATAGAAAAACCACAATTGCTGAGGAGATTTGACACATCTCAAAACCCTTGTCTTTCACATTGATGTTTATTAGCAGCCTTCTACAATGGGTCTATCGATCTGTTGTAGTTTTAAAGCAGAACCGAATATAAGTCAACTGATTGTAAATGAAGTATTGACGTCTGTTGCGACCCCGTAGAAAATACGATCAATAAAAGAACCTTTAGAATCACACAAATATGAAAAAACAAAGTCCAGAAACTCTCACATGGAGAGAGATAAAACTCAATATATAGGTAGATAGAACCTAATAGATGGGTTGAAAGACTCCCCATTGAAGAGAGTCAAAAGTTTATTAGCAATAACATTCAAATAATTTAAAAAAAGAAAAAAGGGGTTCATCATCGCCTAAAACGGTGGCGGGTAGCCCCTAGCTAGATCAAAATCAGGGTTTTATAGATGAGATAAGAGAGAAAGGAGAAAAAGTAGGAGATATGCGCGATGCCATATAATAAAAGAAAATCTGAAGTAGTACTTGGCCTATGCTAAGTTTCATATCACACAATTGCAAATACCATAAAAAACACATTTGATATTCATTCCTTTCCCTTTCATAAGAGACACTTCTTATGGGAGACCAATCATAAAATGAAGTAAGGCTTACCCTTTTTATCCACTAATAAGAATCAACAGATCTTGTCTATTAAGGTGGGTTAGATTAACCCGTGTGGGTAGGAATGACAATTGATCGGACTTAGATGATACTATTTTTCAAGTTTGCACTAGATTCACTTATATTCGGATTTAGATTATATATACTTGGATTTAGACTTGGGATTTCCCTTTTGAAATTTTCGAACTCAAATCAGATTTGGATGAAGTTCTCATATAAGACAAAAAAATCATAAATGTAGTACAAAATTATAACGTTTTACTTAATTTCTAATAGTTTATATTTCCTTACTCTATTAGAATGTAAATTTAATTTATTACTTAATTTCTATAATAGTTTATATTTACCCTATTTGTATGTAATTTTAATTTATTAATTGATGACTTAACTGGTAACAATTGGATTCTAGTGGTATTTAAGGTCCAAATTCTATCAGATTGCATTCTTATTTTTATGTTTTCGAATTCTGAATGGAGCTTTTCTTTCAAGAGTCGAACTCAGATTGAAGTAGGACTATACTAACACCCTTATACGCGAGGTTTTCGACCTGACATGACACTCCCCTTATCGCCTTACAAAGAAAGTGTATATGATAAATATATATTTTGAAACTTGATCTTAACTCTCTATATATATGTGTGTGAGAGAGAAACCTTGTAAGATTCTTCTTATATTTTTTTAAATATTACTTATTTTGATTCTATCTTAAGAAAATTTCAAAGAATTATTAATTCGAAATATGAGTAGTTTTCCAACCATGATCCCAACTATGCAACATTGTAATACAATCCAAACTACACGGATTATTTTCAGATGATCAGATGACTTGCTTATGCCAAGTTACTAGTAAGACCTTAAGAGCCTTTTCTCTTCGGTTGAAAACACATAAATTGAACTGAAGTAAACTGCATTGAACTGAATTGAATGCAACTAAATTGAATTGAGCTAATAAAATACTCTTAATGAAGTTGAATTGAACTGAAATGAACAAAGATGAATTGTATTGAATTGAAATGAACTGAATGGAGCTAAAATGAGCTGAACGGAACTGAACTAATTAAGCTAAACTAAACCGAACTAAATTGAATTGGATTGAATTATAATTAATAATAAATAATAATTAAACAATAATAAATTACCAATTAATTATTATGTGTAGTAAATTTTTATAATGATAAGTAGTAATAATTAATAATTAATGAAGAATGATAATTATAAATAAATAGATAATATTAATAATAAAAAAGTAATAATAATAATAATTAATCATAATGATAATAATTAATATTAACTAAGTATTATTATTATTAATAATAATACTAATAATTGATGATGATTATATAATAACTATAATGTTTAAAAAGTAAATTCATATTACTATTACAATAATAAAAATTAATAATATAACAAGAAATAGCAATATTAATTAGTTTTTGGGTTGGAACGTACAAAATTGTAACCCAAACCGTTTTGATGCGGTTTGAGTTGGTTTATGTGCTAAAAAAAATTGGGTTGGCCTGTGCTTTTGACCGAACCGCGATTTTACTACTCCCTCCGTCCCATAAAACTTTATACTTTACACTTGATCAGACACGTAGTTTTAGATGATAAATTATTGTTTAATTATCTATTGTATTTTATTAAAAAGGCCAAGAGAAATTTTATGAGGTGACTAAGCAAGGAAAATATAGGAGAAAGGGGCCAAGAGAAAATACACGTGAAAGTTAGCCGACTTATCAAGTTAGCAGTTGTAGATATCAATTTGAAAATGTACCTATATTATCTTTTTTTTATATATTATAACATAGAAAAAATTGATAGGAACAATTCTAATTATGATATGTTTTTTCTATTATAATATAGTATAAGTTATTATAGAATAATCCAAACTACTGGGCGTACCTTTTCAAAATAATCCAAACCTCATTTTTTTTGCCTTCAATAATCCACTTAATAATAATCAGCATTTTGCTTGTCTTCAATGATCCATTTTATAACCTTTAGTAATACCGGCTCAAAGGTATAAGTGAAAAAAGAAGTGTCTTAAAGACCGTGTAAAAGATCGAAGGTATACTCGAGATCAAATCCTGCCCACAGAATCATCCAACCAAAACTGCTCACTACATCTTCTACGAATTCTTTTAAAATAATAAACTACTCCCTTCATCCAACATTAATTTGACAACTTGAGAATGAGGGATATCTCAGTTGGTTAGAGTTTCCCTTCCGATTCCAGGAGATCATCAGATCTATTCTCATCACCCGCCCTTGTGGCTCTTTAACAGAAAAAAAAACATTAATTTGTCAACTTGACTTTCCTAGTCAATGTACAATGAAAGGCGAAACATAAACTACTAGTGCTATTTTTAAAATTTTCTTAAAGTGCTATTTTTAAAATTTTCTTAAATGAGTCTGTTCTTTACAAGTTATTTTCAGTTCGGTTTAGTTACCCTCCAATCAGTTCAATGTAATTCAGCTTCATTCAATTATAGTTAAGTTATGTTTATTATTTAACCATTTCTTCAATACCATTATTATTGTTGATCTAATTTCTTTTTCTAATTACTCTTACTATTATTATTAATACTATTATTTATTCATTTATTACGATCAAATAATTGTACAAATACTACTATCACCATTCATTAATTATTAGTTATTACTACTGATCATTGTAATAAGTAATAAATATTTAATAATTTATAATTGTTTAATTATTATTTATTATTAAATATATTACAATACGATTCAATTCAATTTAGTTCATTTCAGTTGAGTTCAGCTCCATTCAATATAGTTCAATTATGCTAAATCCAGTTTAGTTCAATTCAATTATCTTCAGTTGAAGAGAACATATACTTTATTTATCGAAATATGATATTTTAAAATATTATGACACACAGTTAAAATTATTGATAGTCTAATGTGGTTCCTAAAGACTCTAAATCAAACATTATATGCCTAAACAACCCTCTTGATTCTCTCATTCCGGAAACAACTATCCTAAGAAATGAACTTCTCCAGGCTCACGATATGGGCATTCAAGACGTGTTCATAGAAGGAAACAAATAAATGATCATCAATATTCTCAAGGACCACTTCAAAACCCCTTGGTCCTTTCGAACACTCATTGATGATATCTTATATACTACATCCGTTCCAATTGTATTGCAACCTTTACCTTATTTGGCAATTTCATATTAATTGCAACCTTTCTATTTTAATCACCAAAAAGATCACATGTGCAACCTTTCTCTCTCTTCATTACTTATTATCACTTGATGCACTTGGGGAAGATGGCCCACTTTTTTGCTCTTCTTAATAAATGTGTCAACCCCCTATGTTGCAATACACTTGGAACGGAGGTAGTATCTTCTTTCAAGTTTCTCCGATCCTCCACCTCTATTGTTTACATCTTTCATGCAACCAATTGGGTAGCGAACTATCTTTCTAAACAAGAATATCAAATATCAACCAAAGAATGTACTCTTATGATATCTTTGAAGATCAAAATTTGTATTTACTTTCTATATCGGAAAGTTTAGGGTTCAAAATTTAGAGAAAGGTTAACTAAACTTTACTTGTACCTTTTAAGAAAGCATATTTTCAAGTGATGGAGATCTGTGTAGTTCATGAATTAAGATTTATAACGATTATACAATCGGAACAGCTAGTTGCTCAGATTGGAGGAAGGGAAGTTGATTACTTTGGGTCTGACTATAAAGTAATAACACATATACAAAATTACGCCATGCATGATGCATGCTGCATATATAAGTGGACGTTCAACCAAATTGTTGAATTGTTATTAACAATACTGAAACATCATTAACACATAACCTAAGAGGCTAAAGATGGACTGGTGAGTAGGAATGCACGTATAAATTTGTTAAAGAACACAAAAGCGGCTACAATTTAGTAAAGGAGTGTGCCATGTACCAACCTTAGTTTAATAAATGTATAGTGTATACACCCAACTCGATCTTTTGTTGGGTATCACTTTCCAATTATCTCCACCATTATGTCGTTTAGTATTTAATTAATTACAGATGAACACATTTCTTGGTCGTCAACTTGTCAATGCATCAAGGACATTGTCACCTTGGTAAACTGCTATATTAACTATTTTTTGAGGTTTGGAGGGTTGGCCAAATTTTTTAAGAAACAATTCGTTTGGCTATCATTTTGTTCTTGTATATACGAAGATGATTTGAACACTTTGCAACTCTATGTGATAATCTGCTCTTTCGGGCTCTAGCCTTCTACAAACCCCTTTTTACACCATTCGGTTATCGGGTCATTCACCAATACTACATTGATGCTAAAACCTGAATACAGATCGATAAAGAAAAAAAATTCTAATGGATAAGTCTCGTTAATAGCAAAATAGTATTATGGGTCCATTATGAGTGCCAATCTGAAGCCCATGCCCGATAATTATAAAAGTCATCAAAGTCCAATAGTAAAGGAGAAATTTAAAATCAAAGAAGCGGTCCATGAATATGAAGAGATGCGAGATTCTATGGGCACAAAGTCATAACGTGGAGTCAACGGAAGTCCAAGAACGTGGGAGCACATGTGGAGTCTCAACTGATCGATTCTCCCATATATGCGAGAAAATAGGCGCCACTAACACTCTACATTGTTGAAAAATCTAAACGTTAAATAGATGGTTGGAAGGTGGCTAAATATCTATAAACTACCTTCAGGATCATCTATAAAAGGAGGATCCCATCATCATCAACATAACACACAACAACAAACCACAAAATTCTCTTATGATCTTAGTCTTAGCTCTTAGAGTAGTTTAACTTATATCAGCTTGGTAAACACTTAGCAAGCTCTAGAATCTTGAATATCTTTTCCTTTCATTAAGCAAGAATGATGAAGGGATTCATTCTATCTAACCATCTCAGTTCAGCTTAATTATGTTACCTTTCTTTTCATAAACGTTTGTGTAAGAACTAAATATGATGCATTAATCATATAAATTTTGTTTTAAGGCTTGTTGTCATAAATTCATAATTGCTGCATATTATTATATTTGACACTCTTATTATACTATATATAATGTACCCCGACGTTAGCATGGATCCCTTAATTTTAAGGACTAATATTCTTTAAGAGTGCTTATTCTCTAATCTCTACGGTACTTCGAACCTTAAGCGACGAGATATCATTTGCTTATTGATAATGTTCCAACAGGTATACATCCTTGTAAGTGGTGGGCATCTTTCTAATTCCAGAGACATACCCCGCGAAAATAGTGGCTCAGATTGGAGAAAAGTAAGTTGATTAGTTTGGCCTTGGCTATAAAGTAATGACACATTCAAAATTACGCCAACGCCATGCATGATAAATGCTGTACAACAGTACAAGTTGGGAGGTTCAAACAAAATTACATCACGCATTTATAAAGTTGAGGTTAGAACAATATTACACCATGGATTAACAAACTACATAAGGTGCGAAGGATGGATTGCCGAGTGGGAAAGCACGTAAAATCTGGTATAGTACGAAAAGGCGGGCCTATTTTACTAAAGGAGTGTGCCATACACACGATGGGCTCAGGCACTCAAAAGTATAATAATCGTACACAACCAATTCTCTTAGACTTCAATTTTTTAATAACTCCACCATCATGGCGTTATTTATGGATGTATCTGAATAATCTTATTGAAAACATGTCTTGGTCGGCAATTTACTCTATGAAACTTGTCTTTTGCCGTAGAGAAATGGTGTACATAATTGAGTACGCTAGGTCATACTTGGTCTAGTGCTAAATTTGTATCTCATAACTCTAACATCATGGAATAAAATCATGCTCGAGAAACTGCTAAGGTTCGGATTAATTCGGTAGAGAAACAAGTAACTATCCATATATGGAAGACGTGAAACTTAGCCTATACTAGTTTGTAGTTACTTTTGGTATCGATTTTAAAACATGAGCTAGAAACGAAATGAAGAATTATATCTTTATGGAAGTTGATAAGCCAAAAGTGTGGCTAGAAGTTTGGGAAAAATTGACAAACATAACCCCAACTATGACTGATCGATCTTCCCAAAATTATGCCAGCAAAGAGTTGTTCTAGAATAATCCCAACTTTAGAGTGTGTCTTCTCAAAAGGATGCTAAGTGACCAAAATGATTGATTTTTATTTTGCATTTAATGTATTTTAATTATCGACCTCATCATTATTTCCTAACTAAAGCTTGAGACCTCATTATTTGACTAACAAAACTACCTAGTTTAGGTCTTTCAATCCTATAGAAGCTACCCCTTAAAGTTGGAATTATTTTAGAATGATCTACAGTTGGAAATTTGGGATCATAAGTTTAAGGTGACCGACCATAGTTGTCT
This sequence comes from Patellifolia procumbens, assembly GCA_947645195.1. Taxonomy (NCBI): domain Eukaryota; kingdom Viridiplantae; phylum Streptophyta; class Magnoliopsida; order Caryophyllales; family Amaranthaceae; genus Patellifolia; species Patellifolia procumbens. The sequence continues at coordinate 541,568 of CANSGD010000466.1, forward strand.
TTAATCTTATATTTTTTTCCGAGTGCGGAACTAGAGCTAAGTAATTTAAGCAACTTGTGTTTACAATATGCTACTAACTTAACTTGGATCTCATTCACTTACCGGTACTCATTGAACATTAATAAACTTTAAGCACGCGAAATTTATCTTGTGAATATATGATGTTTACAACGATTATAAAAGATATGAAAAATTGACCATAGATAACTAAATTATGAAAAATGATGTGTTAAAATATGCATGAAAATAAATCTTAAAACATTGTCTCGAATAACAACGATTTTATATACTTCCTCCGTTTCGCAATACTCGCAACGTTTCTTGTTTGCACACTATCCAATGCAATACTTTGAACCTTAATATCTCTAATTATTGATAAGTAAAAATTGTAAAAAGTTGATATTATGATAGTATGCATTAAGACGAATCAAATAAGACCCCACTTGACTATATTTTTTCTTATACACTTGTAAAAAAATATAACATAAGATTGGTTCATGAATAGTGGCTACTATTCTTATGTTGCGAGTATTGCGAAACGGAGGAAGTATTAGTTAAAAACTCGTCTTAAAGTCTGTACAAGGGACTACCTAGGGAGGAGTAGATTACAAGAGCTAGCTAAAGTTGGAAGGGAGTGTCTTCAGGACGCAGATGGGTTAGCAAGGTGGACAAGGGAGTACAATTTGGTAACTAATACTTGTATTACTGTTCCCAGTTCTCCCTTCTTCGATGGTGGTTGTAAAATTAACATTAATTATCTTTTGGATGCAATAACTAGGGCTTAGGAAGCCAGTCATGCTGATCTAACTTATGATCAAAGACAAGTTTTTATGTAATAGTTACTAGTATTTAATATATTGCTCCTTCCAACAAAAAAAAAGTCAGTACAAGACCCGAGTTACAATTTTATTCATACTACTGTCAAACCCTTATTCCTACTATAATCACAATCCTTCTAATAATATAGTCCTATAGTTGTTATAATTTATTTATTGCTACATGCTCTTATGCTCGATTTAACAAAAAAACAAAATAATGTTATTCATCTAAAATGATAAATGAGTGCTTTTTAAAAGTATATTTCGTGCCTTCTCCCATGGTATAATGATTATAATACTTTAATTTATGTCTCAAAATTGTACTCCATCTATATGTTATTATATCCTTAGGTTGTTTATAAATAATCAAACTTTCATGTTTTAATCATCGCAAACGTAATTTTTTTCTCTATAAAGCTTTTATTCTAAAACTTTAATCTTAAACTTTAACATGGAAATCCTAGGTGGTGCTCTTTATGTTACAAAATTTTCCTATTTTTATAAAATTGTATTGATTATGGTCAAAGTGACAAATGTGAATAAGTGATGTTCTAAATTGTGATAGAGGAAATATATATATGTGATAATTTATGGTCAAAGTTTATAAAGTTTGACTTTATAAATAAAAGTAAATGAAAAATCTAATAAGACACAAAGAGAATAATTTCTTGTTTTGTTTTCCCTATTTGCTAAATGATAGGATTTAGTCGTATCACCTATTCAAAGATAAATCTACAGTCCTCTAACTAAGGTAGTCAATGGAAGTAGGGTCGAATCCACAGGGAGACAGAGTTTCTAAATTAATATTCAATCAATCAGCTACTTTAGATGAAAACAGGGAAGAATTAACTGAACTAAAGATTAAGGTAGGGAAGACGAATTAATTAAATCAAGGAATTAACTATGGATTAAAAACCTAGGGTATTAGGTCGGTCCACCATGCTTATACCAATCAAACAAGGTTAACTACTATCAAAACCTAAGTCAAGAGTCGAGGGGTTAGAGCATGTGTTGAGCTATGGTTAAGACTCAACGCTCATAGTTCAACATATGCCGCATGTTCACTAACGTAATCAGAACTACTGACGTGTCCTAGGCCTCTAGTCGTAAGACGGATCTGTGCAAACAACTATTAACCACAAGCAATCAATGAAAATTGTACACTAACATTAATAACTAATTAAGAACAAACCACATCACAATCACCCTAATCAAGCCCTAGAAATTGATAGAAATCTAAACAACAATCATGGTATAAACATGGCTTTCCTATCTAACACCCTAGAAAGAGAACTACTCACTCATAATCGAATTAACAATAAAAAAACTAATTGGAAACCCTAATAATTTCATCATGAATAATTAAATATTTAAGCTAAGCAATTAAGAATAATAAAAGAGATTGGGGTAAAGAAGAATACCAATTGACAGAAAGCAGGAACTTTTATTGAAATCGAATAGGTTCAATCACCTTTAATCTATTCTAAAGTGTTTAAACTAAGCTAAGAACTATGAGAAATTAACTAGAATAAAGATGTAAAAATATAGATGATAAAAAGATGTCTCTAAAATAATGAGGAAAAAGGTATTTATAATACCCCTCAAAGTCTAACTAAAAGCGGAATTAAAAAGACGAAAAACGCGTTTGCGGGCACGGGACCTGGTCGGGCGAAAGGCCACCCGATCGGGCCAAAGGCAATTTATCCACCAACTCCTCTTAATCCAGCGTAGCATTAGCAGCAGCAAATTTGGGCGAAATTGGGTTTCACCCGATCGGGCCTAACCCCACCCGATCGGCCTGATACTAAGCGAAGCCCAGACGCTCCCTCTTGGACGCTGCATCATGAGCCCAGCAACATAAAACAATCTTCAAGACATCCACCCGATCGGGTCGGGCAGGGGTTGCCCGATCGGGTCTGGGCATATAGGTTCTCGCCCGATCTGATCGGGCACGGCTTGCCCTATCGGGTCCGTAACTTTTGTATCCGATCATTATATCTTCGCCCGATCGGGCCATTTTTGCCTGATCAGTATACAGAAGACTCTTTTTTGACTCTTTGGCTCTCAATTCTTCACGTTTAGAGGTCTTGAGACCTCCTAAACTACCCATAAAACTCGTGAGCCATCCTACGTGCCTCGTAACATCTCGTAAAGCCGTGGTTGCTTCCATATAGCTCGCAAATAAAGAGAAAACTCCATAAAACCTGCAATTCAACACCAAAACACAAAACCACAACTATATACGATAGTTAGCATAAAATAGCTCCCAAGAGCTCCAATGACGCACAAATTAGCTTGTAAATAAGGGAGAAAAGTATATATAAAAACGTGATATCAGCAAGCAAGGTTTTCTAAGTATTTGTGGAGCCTATTTGTTTAGCAATTGTTTCTATGTATATGTGGCTTTAGTCATTCCCTTTTTTTTTTGGTTCTAGCACCTTAATTTTTTGCTATATTAGCTAATTCACCAGAATTAGGTGGATCGGAGTTGGTAGACCAACCTACCTCGTAATCTTTTAATGAGTTACGGTAAATGTCAAACACTACTATCCACCACTAAATTATATATTTAATTTTTTTTTTCTTCTATTTTTACAATTTTTTTTTTCAAAAAAACAATCACTTTGTATCTTCCTAATCTCTTTCCGTCTTCCTCTCATTCTCCTGGCTCCCATTGTTGCATACCCAAGAAATTTTCTTCCATCAATTACCTGAGAAGTTAGAAATGAGATAAACTAGGAATGTTTTTATAAATCAATTTCCAGGTTCATGAACTTGAAAAGCCATCTTCATCAGTTTTGTAGATGGTAATGGAAAATTAGAAATAGAGTCAGAACCCTGGCCCGCAGTCTTTCTTCCCAAGGAAAGTATTTTCATTTTTTAAATAATTATAAGTAACTGAACACAATAATTTCGTAATGCAATAATAAACATGGTAAAAATCAGTCCAATTTATCATTTTTCTTTGTTTTGCAGAGGGTGTTTTTTCTAGGTTTATAAACAGAAAAACAAACTTTTATTGTAAATTGTAATATTGATGAAGATCAAACTGCCCAGATTATGGTTTGTTTTTCTTCATGAATCTGGCAATAATTACTATCGTATTGTAGTGTTGTATTTGTTTTTTTGGTGGTGGGTGTTTAGTTCAATTTCAATGGAGGGAGATGTGAAGGAGAGGGTGTGCCGGATAACGATGATGAGTGAGGAGAGAGAGTGAGTGAAGGGTAGAGTAATTAGGTTGATGGTAACATAGCAAGAATATGATGGTAATTTGACTAATTATCAAACATTAAATAGTAAAGAATTTAATATTAGTGGTGTATGTTATTCACTGTAGAATTTTCGATATAATCTTGGAATGAAGTTCGATTCTCGTGGGAATCTGGAAAACAAGGGTAGAGGATAGGGTAGGATCCTAGGAGGGGTATCTAAACCTGTTTCGATGGGGCTTGTACACGTATACTAAAATTTTAGGGATGTTTTTATGGTTGACTTCTTGAAAAAAGGCTACCGTAAAGAATTAATAATAGCCACGAATTTGTCCATGTCAACATATGATATTTATGGCTAATTATTAAAGATATACTTAAATAGGCAACAACATATGTCACTATATAGTATAATATAGTTCATAATATACGAAAATAATGCTTTGAATTGCATTTATCGTCGTCAGTTTTTTGGACAATACCATAACATGTTTTGGTCATAACCATAATTTGGACATGTACAGTGAAACTGGTATTGGGTATGACCATAGCTTGATTTGGATATCGCCCAATTTCACTATCCAAAATTACGGCTATGACTAAAACATGTTATGGTGCTGTCCAAAAACTAAAAAAATGACGATAATTAATTTTCGTATGGAGGTTTAGAAAATTAAAAAAAGAAAGTTAAATAAATGCCAAAATAATCATTGCTGACGTGGCCAAACGTGTGGTTCACATTGATCAACTACCGTGACTTTTTTAAAGAAGTCTATACTAAAATTTTCAAAAAAAGAGCTATTTCCTTCCGCCCCTCGCCTCCTTTTACCTTTCTATGTCATCACCACTACTACCACCTTCAATAGAATCAACACCCCTTGGAAAACCCTTGAAAACACCTAGTAATCTTCTAGGCAGATATAGAGCTACCAATTCATTGAGAATTTTTTTTACAAGAAGCAATTAATAGTCTCATCAAATCATCTACCATGAAATTATACTGTTGATTGATAGAAAAATAAAAAAAGGATGAAGACCATTAACAACAAATATACAACCAGTGAGGAGTTGACAATATAATACTCCATCCGGCATCAACCATCCCTAGGAAATACACTACTAAAGAGTGCAACATATAAACTTATCATATTAATTAAGTGATCACCAAACCCTCCCTTCATATTTCATGCTTTTGAAATCTTTCATTTGCTCCAATCATATTAAGCAGCAAAATCATGTATAAGAACCATTTTTACGTGACACAAACACGTCACCCACATATATAGTTGATCCATATCAAAACCTATCTGACCCAACAAACTTGGTTGCCCCAAAGGTGATAGCCATGGCAAGCCAACCACCCACCAAAACCCTCAAAGAAGCTTTTAAACCTGGCGCTCTCCCTAAAACCGCCCCTAACCACCCAAACACCACCAACGCCAACGTTACGGCGGCTGCCACCACCCCAAGCCTTACCTTATAATCCTTTATAAACGATGCCGCCAGCAGTGGGACTAAAGCTCCCACTGAGAAGGCGAACGCCGAGGCGAATGCTGCCTGCAATGGGTTAGGCAGCTTCTCCGCCTCTTCACAACTTTCCGCTATTCCTCCATTGTTCATTTTATCTCTTTTGAGCTGAGCCACCTCGATGTCAACCTGGGAGTACACAGACACGTACTCTCCAATGGCCATGCTGCAAGCTCCACCCACTAGGCCTGCAAACCCTGTGAGGATCATGGCCTTTACGTCTTGCTTCACTGCACCAACTCCCATCATCAGTGATGCTGTCGAAACGAGCCCGTCGTTGGCACCTAGGACGGCAGCCCTAAGCCATTGGGAACGTTTTGTGTAGTCGAAATTGTTGTTGTTTATATCATCAACTTGATATTGGTTCTCTTCATCTATGGGAGAAGGAAAAGATTTTTGTTTATTTTCCATATTTAATTGAGTGATGAATATAGGGCAGTGAATAGAAGCTGATAGAGAAGAATAGAAGATGAAGTGAGCTATGTAGAAGAGTATGGTGAACACACGCCTTCTAAATATAGAGATTTATAAGGGTGGAAGAGACATTAGTGGGGGTAAGCCACTACAGAAAAAATCGTTATCTTATGTACGAAAAGCAAAAAAGATGGATAAGTAGTGTATATGAAAACAATTGTTGCTTTAATTTTGTGGTGAAAATCACTGTTTCAATAATTTAGGGAAGTGGAATTGTTGCTTTGGGTATTACTGGTTTAGTAGTTTTCATAGGTTTGTAGGAGTGTACAATACTCGCCCATTACTTCAAATCATTTAGTATGCTTGTAGTGTGATTCTTTTCAAACTTTGAAATTAAAAAATAGTATCATTGGATCATTACAGAACATAGACCATGTTTGCAGCAAATCAGAAAATATCAAATGCAATAGTTGCATACTGTAATAGCGTTGTTTTAAGAGTATTTTTATTAGTCATTAATTATATTATTAGCTTAATTAATTATTGGAAAGCTTTGCTATATTCATTGATTTAATTATATTAAATTATTTTTAATAGAATTACTTTTGGGTTATGTTGAGTTCTATTAAATTAAGAAATTGGTTTGAGCTATCATATTTTACGAGATTCATATTTTAAAGAGATAAATTAATTATATTTATATATGTGTAAAACTAGAAAAGTTAAGAAAGGGGTGCTTTGTTTAATAAGATAAGGTTTAAGGAAAAAGGGAAATTGAGAAAAAGAAAAGGAAGAGAGAGGTGTGGCATTTTTATGAGATTTATATTTTAAAGATAAATTAATCATATTTATGTTTATGTAAAACTAAATAGGGGGTAATTTGTTTAATAAGTTTAGGTTTAAGGAAAAAGGAAAATTGGGAAAAAGAAAAAGAAGAAAGATGACTACATATATTAAGAAAGAGGGTGATTTGTTTAATAAGATTAGGTTTAAGGAAAAAGGGAAATTGAGAAAAAGAAAAAGAAGAAAGAGGTGTGGCATTTTTTATGAGATTTATATTTTAAAGAGATAGATTAATTATATTTATGTATGTGTCAAACTAAATATATTAATTAAGAAAGGAGATGATTTGTTTAATAAGATTAGGTTTAAAGAAAAAGGGAAATTGAGAAAAAGAAAAAGAAGAAGAGGTGTGATTTAAAGAAAAGGGGGAAGGAGTTCGTGGAGGAGAAAGGAAGGGAGAATGGGATGACTCCTTAGTTTAAAAAAAGGAATAGAAGGGAAGGGGGATTGTTTCACGTTGAAACCGAAACAAAAATGAGAATTGAGCAGGAGGTTGAAGAGAAAGAGAGAGAAATAGAGGAAGAGAAGAGTGAAGGGAAAAAGGGAGGAGGGAGATCGAAGGAGGATGAGGAAGAGAGATGGAGGTGCATCTCTAGCAGACGACAGGGCATGACCCGACAAAGGGCAGCGAAGGTAGAAGAAATAGGAAAAAGAAGCATGCAAGAGAGCGGGGACTATTGGCCGCCATGCGAAACCTCAGGCCGCTACTTTCCGAGTTTCTGGCGAGGAAAAGGAAAAGAAAAATGAAGGTGATGGTCTAATTAAAACCTTGAACCATTTTCAGACGTTACTAAAGTTTCGGTTAGAAAAGAGAGTGAATGGGTTGTACTTGCATGGTTGTGGTACCACCTTCGCGTGGCTACTAATGGCGTCAATATAGAGGCTCTTGTTGTGATGTTCGTGCTTTGTTGTTGTTAGGTACTAGACTACTAACCCTGATTTAATTATCCCAGTTCATATAGTATTCTCTTCTAAAATTTTTTATGAATTATGTGTAGTCTGTTTGGGATGTTATTACTAAATTTAGAATGGAGATTACATATTGATTCCGTGTTTAGGAAAATTAGTAGATTGGTTTGAAGAATGAATTTGTCTGATTTTATTTCTGAAATTAGGGCTCACTTAGAGTATGTATACTTTGATGTTGGTGACGCTGTTGTTAGAATCTGAACTATGAAAATCAATAGAGGATTATATGAAATTTTGTTAAGGTTACAATAGATGATGCAAACTAATAGGAGTGGGAGACTTGCAATGTTGTCTAGCTAGTTAGTGAGGGTAAGAAGTGGAAGTAGGATAGAATGAGTTGTTAGGTTACACTACATATGATATGATTTTAAGGTTATTAAGAAGGTTTCGTGATCCCTCTTATAAATCAATTGGTGATACTAGTTCACTAGGTCCCACAATATCTAAATAAACTTAGAATTATTTAGTTGTACTAAATAATCTAAAGTTGATTAATAATGTTAGCTTATCGAATTAAGTTAATTGATTCGAGTATATAGGAATTGAGTGAGTTAACTAAAATTAAATTAAAATAAATATAAGTTGGTTCAATGATTTTTAATTAGCAAATAAAATAACTAAAGATAGCGGAACCATACATCAATTGTAAGAGATTCCACTAAATTGTATGTATAACATTTATAACTTTAAAACCCTATGGCCACTAGTGTGTGGTTTGGCTTAAGAATAAGGATAACTAGATATTAATCAAATCAGGAATCTGAAGAATGAATTCGTTTCTTTTATAATATATTGAGAAACTTCTAAATATTACTAATGGTATTGAGAGTAGTTTTAACAGGTTCAAAAGCTTAATTATATAACCAATGTTAAGTAGTTAGTGAGTTAACATTGAGTATGGTAGTGGATTAATAAGTTCTATGATTGTAGTAACGTTCTAACTAATAGTTTCCAATTTGATAGCTTAATTATTACTAGAGTAGTTGCGTGTCTAAAATATCTTAAGATTTGTTTTTAATAATTATCTTTATTATCAATAATGAGAAATGTGTAACAGCTATAGCCAAAGTTAGCAAAAGGTTATATGAACTAAGAAGCAAGATACTAAACTAGATCAGTCCGATCTTACTTAGTCTATGTTCATTAAGATGAGCAGAACCTTATTAGAGATAAATCGAGCTACGTAAATGTCCTAGTTGCAATTGGAGAATTAGTTGTTGATTTGGGAAATTCACAAAGGAACCTAGTTAAATGAAGATAGGTAGGGCTAGTTTTTAGGAGCATATAGTTGTAAGTCAATTTTAGAAGCATATAGTTGTTTCAAGATTATTTCATATTTGTTACTTACTTTTTTTATTACTTATTTGAAATATATATTCTTATTGTTGGTTAATGGACTAGGGTATGCATGATTCACTACAAGAATGAAGCTCATTTGCGACCAAACTTAACGACCGTACGAAAATCAAGTCGTAATACACGATACAATTAATGTCGGCTTCTAAGACTCGTCGTTAATATTGATATTAATTTGTGACGAGTCCTATACACATGTGGTAAACGTTTAAATCTCTGGTCGCAAAAGGTATGAAATTGTGCCAACAAATTAAGCGGGAGCGCTCCCGAGTTTCTATATCTTTACACATCCACCGATTTAATTAGTAATTACAACAATTATAACAGTTGCAAAGAAAATTAAATTACTCAAAAATAACATTAAGCTTTTAATTACCCAAAAAAACATTACGCTCGAATCAATTAATCAAAGAAATAAAGAAACCCCTATGCATGAAATATGTTCCACACTTATCACTTCCAATGTCGTTCCATTGTAGTTATGCGAACTTCCGAACTTCCGCGAACTTCCATTGGAGTTCCACTACTCTGCTCATATGAAATCTTGAGTGAATTACTCGTGAAGATTTTTTCGCTAACCATCTGCTTCGTTTTATAAACCCAAAATTAAATTTTTGTTCCCCTATAATAATAAATTTTTTTAGTACCAAAATTCTCCAATTTGCACCCCAATTTTGAGGAGAAGAGTGAGCGTTTGTTCGACTAAGACTAGAATTTTCCAATTTGGGGTCCAAATTGTTAGTCACTTCAAATTCCTCAGGTATCTGAATTCACAAACTAAACTTAGCGATTATTTTGGTTTTTGCTTATGACAATTGGATTGACTATTAACTGACTATTATTTCGGTTTTAATTAGTGAAGTCTGACCTATATGTTAGGGTTAAAATTTTAGTATTAGTTTTGTGAATGTTACATATTGTTAGTTTTCTAAAATCAAGCTCACTACAGTGAATATCTAGTCAATTAAAAAAAACCATTCACAAATTAGAATACTCACAGTGAGATAAAATATGGGTAAACTGTAAAATCCCCCATACCGGACCGTTTTATATGTTGGAGTAGCCCAAAGTGCAGGGTTGGCCGGAAAATCTCATACCATTTTTATGTGGTTGGTTTAGGTTATATCCAAAACCGCTCCAACTCAATACATGGCAAATTAACTCTAATAATAATAGTAATAATAACGATTCAAAATTATGATTCACCAAATAATATTTATCAATAAAAATAATAATAGTAAGTATAGTCATTAAAATAAATTAGTTCAACAACAATAATGTAACGAAATGGCTCAATAATGAATGGAACTGAATTGAACATAACAGAAAGGAATGAAGCTAAACTGAACTTAAAATGTGCTAGGGAGAACATGCCCTACTTAGTAAAATAAGTTAGATCAATAATAATAATAATATTAAAAAAAATTGTTAAATAATGAATGTAATTGAACTAACTAAACAAATCTTAACAGAACTTAACTAAATGGAATTAAAGTAAACTCAAGTGATTAGAGCTAAAATAAAAAGAACTGAAATAAAAATAAGTTGGAGAGAACAACATGCAACAAAGAGTGATTAGTTAGGCATGTTTTCCCCATCTTATTTTCACTTTGTTCAACTCCAGTCAGTTTAGTTCAACTTCATTCATTATTTAACCATTTTCGTGAATATTAGTATTATTTTTTATCCGATTTATTTTACTAATTGCACCTATTATTATTATTATTAATTTTTTGAATTATATATTTACTCATTATTATTATTATCATTAATTTGTTTTTTTAAAATATTTATATTATAAAATAAACCCAAAACATTACATAAAATTTGGGAAAAGATGAGATACTATCTAAGCCCCGACTCCTCTAGTAATAGCAAAACTAATCCTAGTAAATAAGTGAGCAACAGCTCGTGCCCCAATATCTAGCATTCTAGAGAACTCCTGTATACCTTAAATAATTCGTTTAAGATTATTATGATTACTATTATTGCTAATTATTAATATATGAATAATTATTATTATTATAGTAATAGTAAATGATATTGTTGTGACATGGCAAAGGAATGACATGTGGACCAGCTTAAGAATGCCACGTGTCTCAGCTGTCGTATGCCACGTGGAGCCAATAGCTAAAGCACCACGTTTCGGAGTCCAAGAATGACACATGACACAAACAAAATGGGATTTTATGAGCTCACCATATCTGAAATGAAGCCCATACATTCCCTAAAGAGGGAATAAGCAGAGCCCAAGTCCCAATAAAAGGCAGTAAATGATTGGTTGAGAATATCAAGGCAATAAAACACATTACAAGTGTCGCTTGATTATTGCTTAGCCAATCATCTCCCTCTATTTTAGGGTGCTCCTCCTTATTTCCAAGCACTATAAATAGTCCCTCAAAATCAGATAAAAGGTAGAATCTCACAAACTCCCTAAACTTACTCTATCCAAATATAGTCAGATTTTCTCTCACTCAAATACTGACTTAAGTATCGGAGGGGGAACCAACTACCAAACCCCAGGGTTGGTTTCCTTGTTTTCAGGTAGGGACCCGAAGCTACCAGCATATCTACACAAGTCTCAGTAAAGAACTCAGCTACAAGAGTTGAAAGAATAGAGCTTATTTTTCAGCAGCTAACAACATTTGGCGCCGTCTGTGGGGAGACGTAGAGATGACTGACTGTCATTCGTCCAACCGAGTCCGAAATCAAATTCAGCAGTATCTAGTGGAGGATACAGTAGATGACGAGCGTCCATCAAGAGGGAGAGATGGACCTCGTCTGGAGAGAGCATATATGATATTGGAAGAAAACATGGATCGTCCAGTTACAACGGCTCATTTGGAAAATGTTTTGAATGACTTTCAATTGAAAGTCGCGGCTATAGTACATGAACAAATTAAGAGCATATGTTGTTCTTTCAACATAATGGAGCCACAACTACTCAAAATGAACTTCTTCGTGGACGTTCACAAGTAGACATGGTAGGACCTAGCCGGCCCTCCTGTCCCGCAAGTAGAGGAAAACTGCCAAATACAAAGTGAACAAGCGAGGAGGGTCGATTGGAATCAAGTGGTAAGGTCTCAAGAAGATCGTGTGATCGATGAGCGTCGCATGGCGACGGATGCAAGAGATTACCTGCAGGCAAAGAGAGCAATAGCCCATCAAAGGTCGGCCACGGGATCCACATCTTATTTAAGGGATCTTCGTTTAAGAGTTCTTTCAGACGGAGGTTGGAGGCCTAGTGCTATCGCTCCGACGTCAACAAGAAAAGACTATAAGCCAGCCGAACGTATATTGCCGAGGGACCCCAGCCCACACTTCTTCAAACCCGGTGATTAGACAATACTGTCATGAGAATATGCCCGTTGAGAAGAGGATGGGGGCCTTATGTAAATGATTGGCCGACTCCTTTCTCGGCTAGGATCATGGAAGCCCTTCCATATCCAAAAGTCAAGCTACCAAATATTGAACCCTTTGTTGGTACAACAGATCCTGATGACCACTTGTCAGCATACAAGCACCAAATGTACGTTCATGCGGTGGATGATGCTACATGGTGCAAGAATTTTCCGGCTACCTTGAAGGGGGTAGCTCAGAAATGGTTTAATAACCTTCCAGCCAACTCGGTGAACAATTTCACTAACCTAAGCCTCCTGCTTAATTTCCTCTCCATTTCATACGGATGCCGGTGGTGAATCAGAGCGGAGGAGGCCCTCATCCACTCACAAAGAAGTTAATCCTTAAGTCTAGCCTTTTGGCTTAATTAAGAGTTCTTCCTTCACCAACCATTTTATAGGAAATCGTCAGGAGCAGAAGACCAATATGCATTTGGGAAAGGTCATTCAGGGATCAAAAGAAGCTTTGCGCAGCTTCGTTAAAAGATTTAATCTTGAAGCCCTTGAGATACGATACTTTGACTCGGGAGTATGTAGCCTTTGATGCCTTCATCAGGGGATTATGCTCGGGAAGCTATAAGTTTGACTTGGTTAAGAAGAAAATTGTCACTTTTTCTGAGGCCTTGAAAGAGGCTGAAGCTTTTATACATATAACTAAGGTATCCGCTGAAGCCAAACATCTTGAGTCTAAGAAGCCTGAGGAGTTTGTTCCCATTAAAAGGAACAACCCTAAGAACGCTGAGACCTAGACGGTGGCATCAACAACGACCTGGTTTAAGAAGGGAGAACAAAGAGAACGAGAGGCAACAATGTCAGCTGGTCCAATAGAGTTTAACAAAGATCAATACTCCATCCTTGTGGAGATTAAAGATTAGCATAATCTCAAGGCTCCAGCTGACATGAAGACGCCCTATCGGAACAGAGACAAAAGTAATTACTGTCATTTTCATAAAGATTGTGGTCATAAGACCAACCAATGCAAGCATTTGAAGAAAGCCATAGGGGAACTAGCTCGTCAAGGCAAGATGAACAACTATCTTCCCCATGGAGGGAAGAAGTTTCGAAAGAAAAATGATCGTTATGGTAAGAAGAAGGAAACCGAGAGTACATATGAAGATGTGGTCTTAGTAATCTCGCGAGGATTCATCGCACAGGGGCCAACCAACAGGGTACATAAGAATTATCTCATAGTTTTCAACCAAGTTCTACTGACAGATATTATCAAAGTTGAGCCTTTTCCTAAAATGGTGGTCAGCGAGAATGATAGGGGAGAATTAAGGACTCCCACTACAATTATAGGCTTTTGTAGCAATTTTTTTTTATCAAATAACAATTTGCTAAAATAAATTAAAAATAAGCTCAAATAACTAAGTCTATAGTATCTATTAAAATATAATACAAAAACCTATTATACAATTGATGCGAAATCCCAAAATCTCAAATTCGATTGAGCGGCATACTCCACGAAATTTGGGCTCAAAAAATTTCAATCCACTGCCACTCTAAGTACTTCATTCACTTTCATATTTCAATTGACTTTTAAATCTCTCCAAAATTTAGTTTCAATTCTTCAGTCTCCATGCCCTTAAATTCTTCGCCTTTTCAATTCATTGAATTACCAGAGGAGCTACAGGTGCCGGCGATGGCGGCAACCCTCTCTCCGGTCACTTCTACTGCGGTATACTCTATACCTTCGATCATCACTCACTTTTTTTGCTTCTCGTTCATGCACTCCGATTTTAGATACTAAATTTTGCAATTGTATTCTCCTATCAAGCATCTTCAAGAAAGGTACTTTCTAAGTGCCTGTTTAAACATTAGTTTATTTCGATTCATTTGTACTTACTAGTGTAACAATATGAGATTTCTGTTCTATTAATTTGTTATTTGACATAAATATCATGATTCGTGGGAAAACCCAGAAATGTGTTCATATATTAGTTTAATTCATATATATATTAAATCAACTTTCCATCGTATGAGCCAAGGATTCATGTGTTGAGGAGGCGATTTCACCGTCCGAAATGGTACCGGAGGTGCACCGATTTATGGCGCGAAATTCAAGGATGAGAATTTCGTGAACAAGCATACTGGACCTTGAATCTTATTAATGGCGAATGCTGGACCAGTGGACCTAACACTAATGGATCTCAGTTCTTTATCTGTACTGAGAAAATTGAGTGGCTTGATGGAAAACATAGTGGTTTTGAACAAGTTGTTGAAGCTATGGATGTAGTTAGTGGAAAGTGTTCTAAGCCTGTTATTATTGTTGATTGTGGCCTACTTTGAATGTTTGGTTTATAATCTTCATCATCATATTGTATGATCGTATCTCAGGATGCGATGTTTGATTATCTATCTTATTAATATGGTTTTAGGAGAGAGGATGTTAGAGGAAAGGAGAGAGATTGTGGTTTAGGATTCAGTGTTTGGTAATGTTTGGTTGTGTTCTGTTTAATTGTGAGTTTTTTTTACTAATTTGTGGTTGCAGCTGATGATCATGGTGTTTCTGTTTCTTCTCTGGGCAATTGGAAACTTAATGGATATTTATTTTCAACTCATCTCTTTTGTTTTGTTATTTAATATCATGATGGAATTATGACAACTTATGTATTCTTTGTGTTTAATTTTTGGTTGGTTTGGTTTGTGGTATTGTGAGTAAGAGAAGAAAGAGTTCTAAGATAGAAAAATGTGGCCTTACATTGATTTCATTTTTCTTGTTCTAGGTTTTCTTCTGTGTAATCAAAGCCTATATTTCTTCTCTCTATGCCGTCAAATTGCCAGATCTCGCCGATTTCCAGGTATTCGATCAACCGTACCAACTCTCTTTTAGATGATTTTAAGAAAAAAAGGCATAAAACTAAAAACTGACGGACTTATTGCTAGTACTTGGGTTCTAATATTACTTACAAAGTGACTATCATACTTGCCTTTTAAACCTCTTTTAGATCAACATCTAAAATACTTCTTACTATCAAAACCTGCTATTATTTCTTTTATCCTTCTTGCATGTGTAAAAGAAGGTAGTTCTTTATTAGACATGGGTTACTTCATTAGAAGGGAGTACTAACATGCATATCTAGCATAGGTTCAGGTTTTTTTGTACTAATACGATGAACAAGGCATTAGCCGCACGAGACAACATGAACAGTGAACAAAATCAGATATTTCAAACCTGAATTACACTCTTGAGATTGTGGTTATTTCCATCTTTACATGTAGCATTTAACACAGGATGTTGAACAAGAGCCATTGCTGCAACTTATGCAATCAAACCAATCGTTGTAACACCCTTCTTCTTAATGTGATCACTCACAAAATGTACACAACTTTTCAAAAACCAAATTAACATTGCCATATGTACTGAAACTACTATAACCAAAAATGAACTTCTGTATGTATATTGTATGTACCTTGTTATAATGAGCATCAAGCGCATCAGTGAGTATAGGATACACAACCCGAAAAATGGGTACCGACAAACTCTCCGTCATATTGTTTGCTACAGCCGCCTGCATTATGGTGAGCGACACCATAGAAGACCCCTCAATTTCAGTAAAATTGCCACCACTACCACTAATAACCTATAATTGAACTCAGATTAATGCATGTCTATTCATCTATCTTTTGGTTTTCCTTTCCCATTTAATTTCCAATGGAACCCCTCAATCCCTCATGAACAATCTAAGTTGCTCAAGGGAAGGCATGGGTTCTGTTTCCCAATGTAGGGGGATGAGTGAGCTTTCAAAACCTCATGTAGTTACTAACAAAGCTAATTTGCCCAGATAGATTATTGACATTACACGTGAAGGGTCTCTCAATTGGTTTAGGCTACTACTTAGGCTCAACAAAGAGATTTGGTGTTAAGGGTGGGTATATGATATAATCATACAGGTCATTTTGCTGTCTGGCTATAGTTTCAATTCGCAAAATAATGATCTCTTTTAGTACATGGTTTGTAAAATTCAACCATTTCATTTCAATCGGCGAAACGATGTTGTCAACAAGTTCAGTGAAACCTCCTGGTCGCCAGCAAGTCGGGAAATGAATCAGTAAGTTCTACCATACCTGCAATTACTAAATATGTAGTTGGATTGGTTCCATGTTGCTAGATTGATGTCTTCCTTTATTCATGGGATAATAATAGTGATTGATATTCTATGTCAACCTTTTCGTCTTATTCTGAATTATTTTTCCACTGGCGAATGTTTCATATATAGGGACGTGTTGCCAAATTTTAGTCCCACCTTTTGTATAGCCGTGTTTAGTGATTTATAAAGATACTAGGCGATTAAAGTTCTTTAAACCATATACAAGCATAGATACAAAGGCTAGCAAAACTGTTTAACTGAGATCTATGTTATTAGCGTTGTAGAATGATTAAGCTTCAACTCTTTATTCATTCTCTTTTCTTCCATCAAATATGATTGTGTGAATGTTTTTCTTTGATCAGATTCGTGCTAGCATTTATTTCTTTTCCTATCTGGTTCATTACCTCGATGGGTCTCTGAATGTTATAGTTTCCTTGAATAATCGATATCAATCTTTAATTTTTATTGCCTAGTATATATAAGGTACATATTTAACTTATCGAATGATGATTCTTTGACTCAAGGATGGGGAAGTTATAGTTGAGTCTTATCATGGACTTTGTTGGCATCTAGGCAAAGTATGGTTTTGCAACGTGAATTAAATGCTCTATCAATTGGCATAAAATAAAATTTTACTTATTTCTTTTTGTACACTTTTTTTCTTTGTTTTTTGCAGGTACTACTATAGGTTGGAAGGAACTGAGTAGCAGGTTTTTGGTGAATATGGAGCTAGTAGGATGATTTTTTTTTCTGTTTATAAGTAACATTTGGTTTGTACATAACTACTTATATGATTATGGAGATATTACACTTCCTTGATGTAATTGTAAATCTTGTTAACTTTGAAGTTGTCATATTATATATATAGGATGATAGATATTAGACTATATCTTTTTAATTTTTTGAAATTATTAGCCAGGTGACCATGACACTTGTACATTTTGTATCGACAATATATGATTGGGATTATTTAGCTCAATTCATAGCACTTATAATGGCAATTATAATCGATATAAGAATTGGTCATTTCTTAATACTCTTTTTAAAGAAAATTGTAATCGACACAATAGAATCAAAGAAAATAAATATTATCTTTTTGTGGCAATTCTAATCGATGCGATAGTAATTAGTGAAGATAAATCATTGTTATTTGTAGCAATTACATTCGTCGCCAATTGCAAATAGTGGTGTTTACAATTGATGCTAAAGCTAAATGGAGGTAAAACAAAATAAGGAATTAGTGATGATTATAATCGCCACAATAATCGCTGGTATAGCTACAACCCTTTCACGGCAATTATTTTGGCCTACCCCAGCGATTGTGAAAATCGCCTCGATATGCTATAGAGACAATGGATCCCGTGACGAATAGTCATTTGATCCTAAAGGTTTTCTTGGCAAATACATTCGCCACGAAAGACCAATATAATCGCCGCGAAATCTCTTTTTTGTTGTAGTGACCTCATGATGATCCATTGGTAGTGGAAATGAAGATCGCAAATTTGAAAGTAAGAAGGATCCTGATTGACACTAGTAGTTCCATTGAGATAATCAGTGCTGATTGCTTGTCTCGACTGAAGTTTGATGAGAGCCAACTGCTCCCCGTCCACCATCCTATTATTGGGTTTGGGGTAGGAGTCACCCATCCGATGGGAACAATATTTTTTGCCTGTCCGAGTTGGAGGAAAAGATAGGTCTAGAACCCTATTTGTCAAGTTCTTGGTGGTAAAAGATCTTACAGCTTACAAAGTCATCCTGGGACAACCAAAATTAATCACGTCAAGGCAGTGGTTGTTACACATTTAATGCTGATGAAGTTTGAGTGTAACAACGGCCAGGTTGGGGCATTGTATGGTGATCAGAGAATGGCCAGCGAATGCTACTTGACTACATTAAGGCCTTCATCATGGAAGTCAGAGGAAAAAATGAAGGGCCAATAGGTAGAACAGACAAGACGTCTGAGATTCTGGTTTCATCTTCATCTACCCGGAGAGGATTAGATAGATCTGAGACACAAATTGTTTCGTCAAGAAAAGCGTCCGGAGACCTCCGAACAAGAAGAGGAAGTTGGATGCCATTAAGGAGAAGCATGTATCCTCGGTGGAAGTAATGGCCATTATGGGAGTGCCAACTGAACGTCCGAAACCATTAGATGAGCCTATCACTATCTACTTAGAAGAAACTCGTCCATAGAGAACTCTTCAGTTGGGCTCATCTCTCGACCCTGAACTGAAAGAGGCGCTAGCAAAATTGCTTCGAGAATTTCAAGATGTTTTTGGCTATTGCACAGAAGAGATGCTTGGGATTGACCCGGAGGTGGCAGTTCATCTGTTGAATGTTGATCCATCCAAGAAGCCTTTTCGTCAGAAAAAAGGCACCTTGGTCCCGCCAGAAATCAAGTTGTGGATAAAGAAGTAAAAAGGTTATGGATGTTGGGTTCATCAGAGAGACTCATTATCCTGACTGGATAGCAAATGTGGTGATGGTGCCTAAGCCTAATGGTACATGGAGGATGTGTGTGGACTATACTGATCTCAACAAGGCTTGTCCCAAAGATAGTTACCCTTTGCCCAAACTAGATCGACTTGTGGACTCCATACTGAGTTTTATGGATACTTATTCCGGTTTCCATCAAATTTCGATGTAACCCTTTGATCAAGATAAAACTTCCTTTATCACTGAGAAAGGTTTGTATGGATGGCTAATGATGCCTTTTTGGCTTAAAAATGCACCAGCTACTTTTTAGAAACTCATCAACAACATTTTCCAGCCTCAGTTGGGAAGAAATATGGAAGCATACATTCTGACATGATCATCAAAAGTCTTGTTAAGAGCAACCATATAGATGACTTGAGGGAAACTTTTGAAACTCTCAGAAAATATAAGTTAAAGTTAAATCCCAAAAAATGTGTCTTTGGAGTCTCACTAGGAAAATTCTTGGGATTTTTGGTAGACCAGAGGGGGCATTCAAGCTCATCCCGAAAAGATTCAAGCGATACTTGATATGAAGTCCCCATCAATGATAAGAGAGGTGCGATGGCTGACTGGGTGCTTGGCTGCGTTAGGAAGGTTCTTATCAGAGTCTGGAGATAAATGCCATCACTTTTTCACCACCATTAAGAAGAAAGCTAGATTTAAGTTTACGTGCGAAAGCAGCGCAAGCTCTACAACTGGTGAAAGATCACTTGCGTCAATTACTACGCCTGGTCAACCCAGTTGAAGGAGAAAAACTTTTTGGGTGTTTGGCCGTTTCACCTGATGCTGTATGTGCTTTCCTTCTTGCTGAGAGGGAGAATGTACAAGTGCTCATATACTTCGTCATTCATGTCTTAAAAGATGCAGAAAGTAGATACAACATGGTGGAGAAGTTCGGTTTAGCTTTGGTCATGGCCAGCCGAAAGCTACGCCCATATTTCCTGGCCCACAGCATAGTGGTCTATACAGAACAACCTCTCAAGCAAGTTTTACAAAAGATGGAGACAGTAGGAAGAATGTTGAAATGGGCGGTAGAACTCAATATGTTATACATTGTGATTGAGCCTCGTAAGGCCATGAAGGGACAATACTTCATTGTTGAGTTAACTCGGCAAGAAGTGGAATAAGTTTCCGACCCTGCTGAAGGGAGGACTCATTGGACGATGATGGTTGATGGTTCGGCCACCACCAATGGGTGCGGGGGAGGGATTATTTGACAATCCACTTAAGGAGATAAGTTTGAGTATGCTATGCCCTTTGAGTTCCAAGCGTCCAACAACGAGGCTGAGTATGAAGCACTCTTAGCTGGGATTAAGATGTGCAAAGCAGCTGGAGCTCAAGAATTAGAGGCTAAGTCTGACTCACTTCTAGTATTCAGCTAGGTGAATGGTGTATATGAATGCAAGGAAAGTTCTATGGCTAAGTATGTGAGATTGATCAAAGATGAGATAGAGCAGCTGAAAAGGTTCGTCCTGATATAATTACCCAGATCAGAGAATAACCACGCCGATGCTTTCTCCAAGCTTGCTAGTTCAGCTGCCTGTGATACATCTAGAATTGTTTTTTGGGAAACTAAAGAGAGGAAGAGTATAGAAGAGGAAGAAATTATGTTTCTCAGCCGGGGAAACACCTGGATGGAACCTATCATCCACTTCAAAAAGACCGGCCAATTACCAGAAGATCCTATATATATTGAGTCCAAGTACATCAGTCATCGGAGCAAGACATAATTGGTTTGTGTTATGGGATAAAACTTTGTATAAGAAATCTTTTAATAGACCCCTTCTGAAGTGTATTAACTAGGCTGATGGACTGGATGTCTTAAAGGAATTGCATGAAGGATCATATGCTTCTCATATTGGTGGGCACGCTCTGGCTGAGAAAGCCTTCATAACAGGAATTATTGGCCAACCCTCTGGCCAGATGCCATGGATCACGTCAAGAAATGTGTTAATTGTCAAAAGCATGGAAATCTCTATCAAAGACCTTCAAATCTGCTCACCCCAGTTCTTTTTACATTGCCATATTCCAAATGGGGCATGGATATACTTGGACCATTCCCTTTGGTTGCTGGGTAGAAGAAGTTTGTAATTATTATTGTGGACTATTTCAGCAAGTGGGTGGAGGCTGAAGCTGTGAGGGGTATTACAACCAAAGATGTGAAGAGTTTTATATGGAAGAACATCATAACAAGGTTCGTCATACCCCAGTGTATAGTCTTTGACAATGGTCCACAATTTGAGACACCCTAGCTGAAGAATGGCTGGCCGAGAGAGATATAAGGGGACACTTTGCTGTTGTTTCACACCCTTAAGCCAATGGATAGGTTGAATCATTCAACAAGCTACTATCAAATGGAATTAAGAAAAAACTTGACAATGCAAGAGGCTTGTGGCTGGAAGAGCTACAGTTGGTCTTGTGGTCATTAAGAACAACAACAAAGAACTCCACTGGGAAACGCCATTCATACATGAACGGCACCGAAGCCGTCTTGCCAATTGAGTTAGAAGAACCTACTCTAAGAGTTATGATTTACTCAGAAGAAGCAAATTGGACAGTAATGAGGACAGCCTTAGATCCGTTGCCTGAAGTTAGGGGCAATGCTATACTTAGAATGCAGCTCTACAAGCTCCATATGGCTCGAGAATTTAACAAAAGGGTCACTCATCGTCCGCTGAAAACAGGTGATCTTGTGCTGAGGAAGATGGAAGCAGTGGGACGAGCTAAGGGGCAAGGCAAGCTGACACCTAACTGGGAAGGCCCCTACCTAATTCTCGAAGAGGTTCGAAGCGGCACTTATCGGCTGCAAGACATGGAAGGTCGACTCATTTTTAGGACTTGGAATTCAGATAATCTCAAGAAGTTTAATATTTAGAGTTGCCAGTAAGTTGCACTAAGTTAAGTGCCATGGCACAGAATTGTATACATGTAACCTCAGTCATTCGACTAAGCAAAAATCATTAATACAATTATCCTTCTTACTAAAAACACTTGGTGTTAATTAAATAAATATTTGTTTGCTGAGGAATTTTCTTCTTTCCCTTAAACAAATACTAAAATCCCTCTTCGTCCAGTCAAGCAATATGATTAAAACAGACAACAAATTGCTTCAAGACAAAGAGGTGGCCTACTTAGCAAAACTGAATAGTGAAAAAACCTTAGTAAAGGTTTAGCCATCACGGACATGCTCGTCCTAATAATGATAAATCCTAACAAGATAAAGTCTTTTTGAAACAAACCTTACTTCCTAAAGGAAGTCGCTGAAATGTGTATCAGACTTAGTAAAGTTTGACGCATGTGTCGTCCAAAAGCTATTACAGCTCAAGGACGAACATTGCTTCCTCAAGGAAGCCAACCATACATCTGACCAGACAAATTATAGTTTGGCGCATTTGGTCGTCCAAAAGCCATTTAAGCTAAAGGACGAACATTGCTTCCTCAAGGAAGCCAAATAAGACACCTGCTTACCCATTTTAAAGACCTAGACGAAGGATCTAATTCAAAGCAGGTCGTCTCGATTATGCAATCAGACTTTCCAATAGGATCGTTTAGAATTTTCAACTTGGTCGTTTTCCTTTAAGAAGCAATGTCCGTTTGTTAAATTGCCAGTAAGGTTGAATGATTTCAACCAAGCAAGGTTAAAATATGTTTTAATCAATAGATATCTTCGTCTAAAATAATAATAATTTTCAAGAAAGGTTACCTAGATCGTTAGACGATGAATACTCCTTGACGATTGATTATGGGCCAAATGAACAAAGTGATAAATTGGTTCTTTTTTGGAGCACCTATGTTGGCAGTTTTCCTTCCTGAGCGACAATCCAGTTAGACATAGTCACCCAAGAAGGGGGAAAAATACCCGGCTAGCTCCCAAACAAGATTAATTAACACTTACCCCTTCTTAGACGGGTTAGGTTGACACTTAACCATAATACCATGTCTGCAACATAACCGGTCCGGAAATTAGATTCTTTCCTGACAAGCTGAGTTAACACTTAAGAAAATACTCTTGTTTGGAACATATGTAGCCAAGAAAGGAAATCCCTTTCCGGACGAATTAAGTCAACACTTAGCAAAAATTTTGTGTTCGTCATACATTCGGTCAAGGGAGGTGATCAGGACGACTCTACAGATATTGCCTGGACAAAAATCTAAAGTGAAGTATTGAAACTTAGAAAGCTACTTCAGACGAGATTTTTGAATACTTATAAAATTTTTCATATAATAAAGACAAGCCCAGCAATGTGAAGAAAAGCTATTCATTCAGATGGACGAAAGTTGTTTGCCAAAAATAGCAAAATATGAAGCAGCAGAGTTTGCTATGCTACTACGACAAAGCTAGATGAATCAGTTTGCTATGATAGCACAACAAAATTATACGAAGGTATTTATTTAAAGTAATTACAAGGCTTTGGGAGGCAGCCTAAATAAGCCAAACATAAAACTAGCCAAAAATGGACGAGGCCTGTCTACTGAGCTTCTTTATCATCTCAAACCGGAGTGGATTTCATTTGTGCCTTCCTCGCAGTCATACTTCCTGGAGAACTTAGTGCAAGCCACTTTCTTGGACTTGCACCAGTTCTTGTAGAGCCGCCTCCTAATTTCCTTAATCAAATGATGAGGAAGGAAAGAAGGAGAACGACAGGATTATAAATTAGGGGGAAGAATAGCGTCATCCTCCCCCATAGCTACATCAACATGAGTATATTCCTCATTCAACTTTTCTTCTTCGTCTGAATCCTCAAAGACAGGAGGCTCCTCATTGCGAATCTTGGCCTTGTGAGACTCATCCTGAAATTCAAGTCGGCGTTGAAACCGACTCACCTGATCAGGATCGACCATCATCTCCATAACCTCGATTCCCCAGCCCTTGGTCGTCTCCATTGACTCAGCAAAGGATTTCAGGGCATCCTGGAAGTTGAATCCTGCTTGATTCTTCAGCGGAGCTACTTCCGCTTTGAGTTCAAAGATCTCCTTGTTTAGCTCAGCCAAGGTAGCAGCAGCAACCTCCTTCTCCCTTGCTAGGTCATCCAACATGGTATTCCTAGCCAGATGCCATTCTTCCTTCTCCTTGAGCAACCCATTGATCTTGATTAGATGAAGCTTGTTGGCTGACTCAAGTTCGAATGAGCGCTTCTCTATGGCCTCCATGCTCTTCCGATGCTGAATTGCTTGGCTCTCACAAGTCAATATGGCCTCATCTCCAGCCGTAGTTGCCTTGTGGACAAAGACAAAATTTTCCTTGGACAGGTCCTTCACATAGTTTTCCATTACGATATGCTCCGAACGTACAGCTAAAATAAAATAAAAGAAGGAGTTAGACGAAAACCTAAATAAAGAGAAAAAGTTAAGGAATGAGAGATACAGAAGAAAAATGATACATGGGCAGACAGCTGAGACATGTAGCCCACATGTCCCGCCGCGGCTCCTCTCAACCCCTCGACGTAGTCCTTAGGGAAGGCCTCAAAAGCATGCTTCTTTATTTTCTTCTTCTCTGCCAGGGAGTACTTGGCAAAGGAGGGGAGTCTATGTCTAACGACTTTACACCTGGAGATTTTCCTCTATCTGAAAAATGATGAACTATCCGTTCTACGAACAGAGATGACCACTGCAGGTTTTTTCGACGGACTCATCGATCGTCCACCAACCCGCAGCATTCGGACCCAATTGGAATGGTATAACTCATCGGAGGAGGAAGACTTCGTCCGAAAAGGATGGGGCATTTGACCCACCAGTTGAGCCGCAGCCCCAGTATAGGCCGAGGTCCCAAGAAAAACCGCGTCCGACTGTGACAGTTATTCAATATTCAAACCAGCCGCGTCCAGAGGTCTTTCCAAGTCTATAGGAGCGGAAGATTCTCCATCTCTTACTACAGTAACCGGTGGTGGTAGTATCACCGGGTCAGAAGGCTTTCACCCCTTTTCACCGTCGGGGATAGGTGCCTTACGGGCAGACAAGCTTGCCTGACCGACCTTCTTTGCCGGAACAAAAGACTTTGATTTTTTGGGGAAGAAGGTTTTCCCCCTGAAGCGGCCGGCCGCTTCATCGA
This sequence comes from Patellifolia procumbens, assembly GCA_947645195.1. Lineage (NCBI taxonomy): Eukaryota > Viridiplantae > Streptophyta > Magnoliopsida > Caryophyllales > Amaranthaceae > Patellifolia > Patellifolia procumbens. Next base: position 566,717 of record CANSGD010000466.1, read on the forward strand.
TGAAGTCGGCTTGGCAACAGACGCTCTTGCCAACGACGATTTAACCTAATAAACACCATTACACAAATTAGGTTTATAAGAAGACAAGACATATAAAAGGACGAAGGTTCCCCCAAGAAGGAACACGACTAAGCTCAGCCGTCACACTTCCTAAAGAGCCTTCGTCCCAAATTACCTTTGCACACAGCCGAAGGTCCAACAATGAATAAGTATCATAGAAACCTAAGGTTACTCAATGAAGGAATCCGTCCAAATCTGGCCGCTTTCCTTCTTTGACCAACCTTCGTCCATATAAACTACACGACCAAGGCAACAACAGAACGAAGGTTCCTTAAAGAAGGAATCCTTCCTGATCTGGCCGCCTTCCCTCTTTGATTAAACTGCGTTGACAAAGGCCTACAGACGAGGTCACCCAAAAATGAAATCGTCCATAAATGGCCTCTTTCCCTCTGTAAGCGATCCTTGTCCTCAAGAGCCCTTTGCCGGAGAAAGCCATAGGAAGAACGTCGTCAGTGTCCAGACGCCTTCCTTCCGCAAGCAATCTTTGGTAAAAAAAAATAGTACAAGCGTCTCTTCCCGCTTCTTGGACGGAGCTTTAGAATACTCCGCCCAAAGATTGCCACCAAATTGGCTCATGTTGATGTCTCCTTTCCAAGATGGTGGAAGATGTCTTCTTACTTAACCTAATTCACAAGAAAACAAGAACTGGTTAAGTAAATTCAGAGTTACTTGGTGCTTACTATTACTTGGGCAACACCAGGACAATACCTAGATCTTCGCCCTGCTTAAGTCCAGCGGTAATAAAAAATTTCTCATTAAAAACATTTCTTTAAAGGAATCCAACCAGCTGGTCCCTTCAAAGAAACCTTTTTAGGTTTGGGGCATCCGGGTTCCCCAAGCCCCGGATGAATGTATTCGGTGGCTGAGAAGCAGGCTACCACAACGTCATCATGCCTATTCTCTGACTCTAGTATAGGGGCACCCCGTCCTATATTAGTTACTGCTCAGTTTTTGTACCTATAAGGACTAGCTGTGTCTTCATCTGGAGTTTGGACAAACACAAACTATGACTTCCAATTATGCATTTTAGACGGTTTCTCAAAGGCGGTCATGAAGCCCGCCCTATACTAAATTCCCTCAATTGTCTTTTGAAGTTGGGAAACATAGTGCATATGGGAGAAGTCAGCTAGAGACAATGATAAACCATGCAACTCACATGTGGCGATAAAGGTCAAGATATTCAGCCAGGCATTGGGAGCAAGCTGGTTGTGACCTAAACTGTAGTGTCTAAGAATTTCAAAGATGAAAGGGTGAAAAGGAAACCTATGTCCAGCATCTAAGGCTAGGAGGTGGCCAGGAGGGGCATGGAAAATCGTCTCCTCTTTCTCGGGAAGGACAAAAAGGAAATCGGTCATAGTCATATCTATGTCTAGACGACACCCATTTGCACCATATCTCTTTAACCAGTCAATATAGACATACATAGGCTGGATCAGATAGAGGACCTAGACGTTCCCTCAATCTTGCCGAAGTAGTGGAAGCATCAGACCCTTCCTCCTCTTCTCCCTCCTTATCATCTTTGTCTGAGAATCTTCCTGATGGGTCGGCTTTATCCTGTTCAGGGAAAACTATCTCATCCTCTGAGTCGTCAAGACGACACTCAGCTAAAGGATCAATCTCCATCGGCTAAATCTCCTGTACAACATCAGGCACATCCCTTTTCTGGCCTCTTCTAGTAGACTTTTCCATTTCGGAAGTGGAGGCTGGAAGAATTATTGAACGTCTAATACGCGCCAAATTACCCTGCACAAGCAAAGACTGGGTTGTTGGAAACGGGTCTTGCGTTCTATTAAAATAAAGGTATTGACATTCAGCCGGGATGGGGCGCTACTCTAGAAAAAGTCGAAGAAGAAAAAGAATCGGTTCTAGGGTCAGCACACTCCATGGGTTGGCCGGGGTTATTGGACGAGGTAAAGGATACCATTATATTTTAAAGAAAGGAAAAAGGAATAAGGAGGAAAAATAAAAGGAAAGGAAGGAAAATACCTGACTAAGAGCTGTCTGGAGATATGAAGGACTTTTTCTTGTTCCCTTCAACAGGTCAAGATGTCCTTAGCAAAAGTCAAACTTCTCCAGGAAAATCTCTCCTCAAAACAAATAAACAATATTCCCCTTTCTTCCTCTAGAAAAGTCTCCCAAGACAAAATCTCTTTTCTAAAATCTCTCTCTAAGAGTAAAAACATGAAAATGGCAAATCAAGACAATGGGGGTATTTATAAGGAGGTAAAAAAATCTCCCCCCTCCCCAAAAGTCAGTTTACACGTGTCATTTCCCTGAAGTGACACGTCATCCTTGCCTTTTCCTGATTGGAGGGAAAATCAGTTGAACTATGAAGAGTCTGGTGATCTGGAAAGTTACTCTCAGTAAAAGGTTATTAATCAGTCAAAACCAAGATCAATTCCCTTTTAGGGGCAAATGTTGTGACATGGCAAAGGGATGACACGTGGACCAGCTTAAGAATGCCACGTGTCCTAATTGTCGTATGCCACATGGGGCCAATAGCTAAAGCACCACGTGTCGGAGTCCAAACAAAAGGGTATTTAATAAGCTCACCATCTTTGAAATGAAGCCCATACATTCCCTAAAGAGGGAATAATCAGAGCCCAAGTCCCAATAAAAGGCAACAAATGATTGGTTGAGAATATCAAGGCAATAAAAACACTATAAGTGTCGCTTGATTATTGTTTAGCCAATCATCTCCCTCTATTTTAGGGTGCTCCTCCTTATTTCCAAACACTATAAATAGTCCCTCAAAATCAGGTAAAAGGTAGAATCTCACCAACTCCCTAAACTTACTCTGTCCAAATATAATTAGATTTTCTCTCACTCAAATACTGACTTAAGCATCGGAGGGGGAACCAACTACCAAACCTCAGGGTTGGTTTCCTTGTTTTCAGGTTCGGACCCGAAGCTACCAGTATCTCTGCACAAGTCTCAGTAAAGAACTTAGCTATCAGAGGTGGAAGAAGAGCTCAACTTTCAACATCTATAAACAGATATTATACATTATTATTATAATTATTATTAATTATATTATTATTATTATTATTTATTTATTTATAATTATCATTTAACCACAACTAAAATTTTATTTTTGTTATTCAATTTTATTATTATTAATTATTATTATCTAATAATTTATGATCATAAATTTCTTATGATTATTTAACCATTATTTATTACTATTTATTACATTTCAATTCAGTTTAGTTTTTGCTCCATTCAATTTAATTCAGTTACAATTCAATTTAGTTAGTTGAGTTTATTTATGCCAAAGAGAATAGGACTTCACCTGAGTAATATACTATGATAATTTAGGGTTAAAAACAATTATGTATTGATATGCTTGATTATACTATCTTTGCTTTTTTATGTTCTATGAACTTATTACTCCTACACGAAGACATGGAGGAGACAGAGATGAAAAAAGCAAGTCACTTTCATTCATGTAAATAGGAGAAAGAATATTATTGTGAAAGGGTACAAAATTATGTGGGTCCTAAAAAGTGGGGTAAATTAGTGTGGAAAGAGAGTAGCCTTTGCCATTCAGTAAATAATTTAGCAGTGGGTATATATCTACATACCAAAATTGAACGAAAAGTGGGCAACATATATACTAGAGAATGAAGGGGGTAATCTCTAAGAAAAGCAAAGATGGCAATATACCTTGGACCCAACCCAGACCTAGAGGATCCGACCCATTTATAGGGGTCCGGGTTCAGTATTTTTAGACCCATACGAGTATGGATTGCAGAGAGCATGAGTGATTCTAGGTCCGGGTCCACATATATCAAACCCAGACCAGACGCACAAACTCATTTAAGCGTTTATATGAGTTTTTTTTATAAATTTGTTAAGACAATACTTTTATTGATATGGTATAAATTGTAATATTTTAACCTTTTATGAGTTATTTTTTATAAAAAGGTTGTTTAGAAAATGCTTAAGACATGATCGTACCAAGGTATAAATTAGAGCGAAACAATTTATTAATTTCATGACCGCGATGAAAACTTACAATAGAGAATGATCCATTATGGACCATTCAATGACCAATGAGTCTGCATCACGTCTTAGTCTGGAAAAAATTAAAAGGGTATGAATCTAATTCACGTTAGACCCAATCTATTTTCATCTCCAGTTTATAGTGGCAAATAATCAATATATATACTATATATACTAAAGGAAATTAATTTCGTCAGCAGACGGAGCGCCACATAAGATATATAGAAATTTATATTCTATTAAATAAAGATTGAGAAGATAGTTAGTTTTAAATACAATATTAAAGACAATCATCGTACACAAAAGATAGAGAAAGAGAAAGATTTTAGTTTTAAATAAAGTATCAAAGACAATCATCATACATAAAAAGATAGAGATTAGTTTCAACTAAGTACTAAAAATAACTATCAAACATAAGTTAACAATAACTTTTGTTTCATGATTCGAAATATTATGAATTTTATACCATTGAAATCACTTCGAAAAATATTTCAAAATAAAACCCATATGTCATATACCTACACAATTAATAAGAATATTGTAGACCCCTGACCCTTACGACTATATAGGTGCATTTAGGCATAAATATAAACTTTTAATAATAAGGTACGTAGACACTATATTTAATCCATACATATAATTAGATTTTAGGATAAAAAGAATAATATAATTTATTTTTTAATAAAATATAAAATAAAGTTAATTATCATACATTAAATATAATTTAAGATCAATGACACTAATAATAAGACTTATAAAAGACTAATAATATTAGGATTTTATGTAAAAGAGAATATTGTAATAATAAATTGATATTCATGAATGTTAGGATTTTTTCTAAATGATTTTTCATAATTATTAATTTTCATTCTTTTAATCCGTGCATATCACATACCTTTAATAGTATTCATAGGAAAAGTTGAATATAAGCAAGATGCCAAGAAATGAACAAGAGTAACTTTACGGTGGATTACGATGGAATAGAACTTGACGAATGGTTGCTGAGGCGGAAAGCATCTAAAAAACAATGATAATTAGACATTAGTGGTAAGAGCACGAAATGACGGAATAGTTAAATGCAAAAGAGTGTGCTCTCCACAAATATGCCACCACCTCCCATTATATTTCACCATCTCATGTTTCTGTAGAAACCACCCGTCTTTAGGTTTCTTTAATGAAGTACTCTCTCTTTTATATTGGCACTTTTTATGCTTGTTAATTCATATATTTGGTTACTAATATCTCTAATTCCACGTGAGTAAAAATTACCATCTAGATCTCTTAAAAGTCAATTCTATTTATTGGCTATGTTGTATTTCTTGAGAAAAAATTGATCTCATGACGCTCTAAAAGGCAACCCATCGTGTCTAAGTCTTGAGCTAAAGCTGAATATCGTGTATTCGCCTGATGTGATTGTCTTTCTAATTTAAGCTAAGCAACCATAATATTATGCAAGAAACTTAGAATTAACGAAGTCTGGAAATTTGTAACCAAGTAACATAATATTTTATTTTGTGTCAGCATTCCTATGCTGACAAATTAAATTTTAAACTCACTGGGATTACTCCTGAAATTAAGTAGCTTGAGTATAATTAATAAACACTCCTGAAAATTAACTGCAGGTTGTAATTTAGATTCAATGAATCTTAAGTACTCAAAGTTTACAATAAAAATAATACTCTCTATATGTTTTATTTATCATCAATGGTATCAAATATATAGTAGTACATCCCTTGGATAATAGGACAACCCCCTATCTTATCCCACTTTGATTAGGTTTACCTGAGCCGAAATAATAAGGATTAATCACAAAAAAAATGATCCTTAATTTACTACTTATACACGGTTAAATTAGATAATATTATACCCCTAAAATATTGGAATAAATCGCTGAAATATAGGAGAGTTTGTTAGCATGGATTTAGTCAACTTTTCATATCGTGAAATTAAAGGTCTAGTCAAATTTTAGGAAAATTAACATGAATAATTTCAACTATGACCGTTCCACACAAAATAATCTCAAATAGCTACTAGGAATTTCCATCTAATGTCAAAGGCTGTTGCGGCTTCGTTTCTTGTCCATATTCAATGAAATTTTGACACAACCATATTCAAGATGTATAATTAAACGCTCCTGAAAATTAATTAAAGATTATAATTAAAACTCAATGAATTTTAAGTACTCATAGTTTACACTAAATAGTCTTCTGTATTTGCTTTATTGAGATAAATGGCATCAGATATATATGTACTTACATCCCTAGGATAGAGAGAAAAAACTCGTAACTTATTCCACTACGATTAGGTTTACCTTAGCAGAAAAATTAAATCCTTAATCTTCTAGTTACACATGGCTAAATAAGATAAAATACACCCCTAAAAGATTGTGGAATCAATCCCTAAAAAATAGAAGAGTGTGTTAAATATTCATGGATGCAGTCATCAAACTTTTTGTATCTTCAAAGATGTCATTGTTAGGCGCCACCTTTCTAGATTTTCTCAAGATTCATTTAACAACCTTCCTTGTTTCCCTAACAAACTTTGACTTGCCTTCAAAGAAACTTAATTCACATGCCATTACCTTGCTTGCATGCCAAGTAACTGTTATGCACGACACTTTTGATATATCAGACTTTTGACTCAACAATTATCTGAAGGAAAAATTGTTTTTAATAAGCCAACCTTTAGCATGTCTTCTAATATTAAGTTAACCTTTGAGTAATCCAGGAATAAGTAAACCTTGTAAACCGATCTTCCAAAATTAAGTCATGACCTGTTGGTAACTTGTTATTGCAGGTATACGATACACGTGGCGTAATATAATTGGTTTAAATTAAAATTATTATTTTTTTAAAAAAATTAAGCTTTCCCTCCCTCACCCCTCTACTCTCTACCACCCCGTCACTCTGCCTTCCTAACGCCAACCCCTCTGCCTTCCTTACCTTCCAACCACAACCAACTTCCTTCCCGCCGAACCACCACCCAACCGATTGAGACTGTCCACCGCAACCTTCCTTACCGCCCAACCGCACAGCCGCCCTGGAGGAGATAGAGGAGAAACAAATGGAGAGTTTAAATTAGCTGCGTTGGCGTCGAGGGCGTGGTAGTTTTGGGCATTGGGTGTGGTGGTCTGGTGTTGGGCGTTTTTTTATGGTGGTGAGCGTAGTGGTTAGAATGGGTGTTGGGCACGGTGCGTGGTGTTGGGCGTCGGTGGTTTGGTGATGGTGGTATGATGATGGCGTGGTGCGTGGTGTTGGAGTCTGTGATTGTTGTGGTGGTTGGGTGTTGGGCGTTGGTGGTCTGCTTGTGGTGTCTCTGGTGATGGCGTGGGGCTTTCTGATGACGGCGTAGTGCGTGGTGTGGGGGTCTATGGTTCGTGCTGTTGAGGTGATGGGTCTATGGTTGTTGTGGTGGTTGGGTGGTCGTCAGGTGGTCCCGGGCGGTGGCTGTGGTGGTGGGAGTGGTGGTAGAGGAGGCCAGGTGGCCATTGGTAGTTTTGGTGGTGGTCAACCGGCAAAATTAAGTAAAAAAAAAAAATATTACCGGTTGTTCAAGTCATCGGTCATCTTAACTCGTTAAAAGTTATAACCTATACAAGGTTTACTTATTCTTGGATTAATCAAATGTTAACTTAATATTAGATGACAGGCCAAATGTTGGCTTATTAAAAACAAGAGAAGGTATTGGGTCAGACGCGTCCGACCATAACATTTGGTCGGACGACTTTCAGTTGGTTTCATTTTTTTTTTCAGTTGGTTTCCTTTTTGTTTCAGTTGGTTTCAATTTTTGTTCAGTTGGTTTCAATTTTTGTTCAGTTGGTGTTCACATTGCTTCAGTTAGTTTCTCTACGATTTTCATTTGGTATTTCTATTACTTCAGTTACTGCATAAAAATTTTCATTTACAGAAATGTATTCCAGTAACACATTATTTTCAGTTAGAGTTTTACAGTTTTCAGTTGGTCTTTATATTATTTCAGTTACCTCTTTAACTTTTTCATTTAAACAAATGTATTCCAATCAAACTTATTCTTTTCAGTTAGTGTTTTTCACCTTTCAGCTAAAACCAATTTTTTCTCAGTTCACTAAACACTATATAAACAATATTACAATTCTTTCATGTGATAAGAATAACTAACATAAACAAAAATGTAAATAAAACTAGCAAATGACAGTGTTCAACGTTTTGGTCTGCGAGCATACAACAAGCAAATGACTAAGTTCCTTCATTTTCCCTTTATTTTCTTCCCACTTTGTGCATAAAATTTCTGGTGACTCCATGGTTAACCACCAGAAATTGGAGAGGAATCTTCAAACCAACAGTGGCGGGGGAAGCAGAGGCGAAGGTGTTATGAAGGTGGCGCAGGAGCCGCGGCGCGACGGCGACGGAGGAAGAAGATGAAGAAGGAGCAGCGGCGCCGTTCTCGCGCTTCGTCCGACGAAACATATTGGGTCAGACGATCTGACCCAATAGTTTCACTAAAAACAATTTTTCCTTATTTAAATGACATAAAATAAGCCTAAAACAAGAAAAAGCATTTTCAAGTGAAGAGGTAAAAACCTATAGGCAAAATAACTCACAAATACTTGAGGAGATAATTAATACATGAATATTAAATCAACATCATCGCCTATATGACAGCAATTGTTAGTTGGTTTCTTGGGAAAATTTTGATCTCTTAACCTTTAAAAGATATCCCATTTGTGTCTAAGTCTTGCATTAAAGCTGAATATATGTGTCGTTGCCTAAAAGCGACAACTATTAGCTGATCATGATTATCTTATGCGATGTCCTGTAATCCTCTAGTGTGATAGTATGTATCTTACACATCTTAGTGCTAGTAATTCTAGTTGACATGATAGAAGCAAACATATCGTGGTTTCCAAGGGAAGGATAAGTGCTCGCCGTGTTGCTATAGAGTTTCCGAATGTTGATATTTTTCTAAAGACCTCTCTACTGATAAGTCTTTTAGATACCATTCCTATTTCCACATAACTACACCTTCTATAGATTGATAGGATGTATTAGGGTATTTGGTTATCTTATGAACTCTTTCGAAATACAAATTACAAAAATGAGCATAATGTTGTTAATTCTAGAGACAGAAGCTCTCTCTTCTCCTTAGGAAATTAACAGGTTTAGCTCTGCTGAAGCCATGGAAAAAGGCGGGAAGACAAAAAGAAAGAGCCATTCAAACTCTAACTCCAAAGGAAAGGGGAGGAATAAGAAGAAGAGACATGTTACTGTTGATACATTAACTTCATCAAAGAGAGAATCACTTAGCTCTGCATGTTCATCACTTGATAAAGTTAGAATGCAAGCTATCGAGGTGCAAAAGGCTTCATCGGAACAATTCTCTAACTGAATTGCTAACCTTCAAGCTTCTCATCAATAGAGCAAGCAGGATCACAGTAATTATAAGTTGAATGAGGTTCAGAAGGAGACAATAGAAATTTAACCAGAGACATCTTAGAATCAAAAGCTATTTCAGCATTTGCCAGGTTTGTATCTCACCGGTGAAAATCAAGCTGTAAGTTGTCCTTTGTCCGAATAACGATGGATTGATAGATTAGATGAGATGAGATATTGAGAGCCTGCAATTATCTGTTATGTACGTGGCTCTCAATTACCATTTAGAGTTGTTCACGTTTATGCTAGGCGAATTTGGGGGAAGTTTGGATTAATAATTGTTTCTGTTGCCGAAGGGAATGTTTCTGGTGAGATTCCAACATGTTTAGGGGAAACAACTTGACTTAGAGTTTGGACCTCAAGTTTTTGATAGGATGCATGTGCTTATGATTTATGAAGAGCAGGTCACCAAGCTTGAATTCGAGAGATGAGAATCTTTGTACTATTCCAATTTGGATCAAACTGTTTGAGTTAGATATTAAGTATTGGGGGATACTTTGATGAAATTGGATTTGACTTGGTGGTAAACCAATAAAAACTTATAAAGTGAATATGTAAAAGAAAATGCTAGCTTTTGCTAGAGTAACGATGGAGGTACAAACTGATAAAAAATTACCTGATATTAATACAAGAAATCGCGTTATTTTCGCCTGAAAATACCAATCACATTGTATACGGTAGTAAAAACTTATAATACCGACCGTTTACAATGTTTTAAATAACAGTCGGAAATTAATGCCGTCTAAAATATTCCCATCTGCTTATTAATTTAGTCGCGCAACTGATAAGAAACCCACCTTTTTTTATTCCCCATATAAATGAGAAAACCCTACTTCCCACCCACCCCACCATGCACCCTCTTGTCCAGCCTCCCCTCTACCTTCTGTCTCCTCTCCTCTTAGATCTAAACTCTTTCTACTCTTTCTATACTCTGAACTTGAACACTAAACTTTATATATGAGCAACGTCGTTCAAGAGCAATCCTGCCTTATTCTGCTGCCATCGAGTTTTTATGACACATAAAAACAGAATTTGAAGATTTACTAGTCGATCGAATTCAAAAAAAAATAACAAAATCAAATATTTGGTAAAAGACTCAAGGTTGAATGAAGAAACTGACACCAATTTGTCGAGAAAAAACTAAAAATGATGGTTTTTCGCATTTAGTTTTAGATGTAGATTTTCAGAAAAGTTTAATTTTATTTTATTTTTAGGTAATTTTAGATCTACTCGGCTGGAAGTTAATATTTGTTGTTTTAAATTGAATTTGGTATTCCTTACTTACCTTCGTCTTTTGGCTGGTGTAGGTTTATTAAACATTACTTTTTTTTCTTCAGTGAAATTTTGTGAAAAACCACCTTTTATAATTCACATTGTAGGTTTAATTACCTTTTCTAACTTTTTTTAGTTTAACTACCACTTATAATTGAAACTAGTAGGTTTCACTTTCCAAAACCGCTTTCACGCCAAATTTTAGCGGTTTTCCGTCATGTTTTTCATTTCCCCCTCATTTTTATTCGATTTTCATGAATAAATTGCCCAGATCTTCATTTTCCCACCAATTTTCATTCAATTGGACGTTTAATTGGGCAATAATTCGTGAATCAGGTGCCCAGATCTTCAATTTCACGTTTTTTGCAAACCCTAGTTTCATAGATTCCGACAACCATAGTGGGCAGCTCAGATTCCACCGGTGAGTGAAAAACCACCACCAAACAGCCTAGGTTCCGCCGACAAGTGAACAACCACCACCAAACAACTTAGATTCCGCCGGCAAAGAGTAACCGCCACCAAACAAAGCAGATTTCGCCGGCGAGACAGTAGGGTAAAATCAAACGACGAGAGATTTTGCCCAATTAAATAACAAAATGAAAATAATCTTCAAATTTCTTCCAAATTGATGAACTAGGGTTGGATAAAATGAGAAAAGCGAGTGAAGATTGGGGGAAAATCGAAGAACATGACTGAAAACCACTTGAAGGGTAAAATCGGCATAATTTTTTTTGGCCTAAAAGCGATTTTGGTAGTGAAAGCTACTTGTTTCAATTAGAAGACATAGTTAAACTAAAAAAATTAGAAAAAATAGTTAAACCTATAATGTGTATTATAAAAGGTAGTTTTTGACAAAAAAAATCGTCAGTTAATACACCTTATTTATTATACTCTTATTTCATTTGAAGTTTATATTCTTTTCGTGTTTTCTTAGTCCCTTAATTCAATGAATTGGTTGTTTTTAATTTGTGTTGATGCAATCAAATCATATATTTGATATCAAAACTAAATGAAAAGGTTTGCTTTGGCATTATGCTATATCATGGCATTGAAAAAAAATCCAATGATTACAATTTACAGAGGATTCTGAATAGCTTTTCTCTTTTAAACTTACACTCACCAGTTCGGTCGGTAAAATACGCAAAAGCGGTAAGTAATTTTACCTACCAAACAACGGTCGAAAATTACCTACTTTTTAGTGATAGGTAAACTTACGACTGCTTATGGTCGGTAATGTTTATCAACCGAGATTTTCTAAAACGGAGGTCGATAAATCGATTTGCAAACCGTTTTTATAGGAATGCCGACCATCTTAGACGGTCGGTAAAAGACGGTTTCTTATAGTGATATGATTGAGTTTGTGAATGAATAACTGTTTCTCAACAGGTGATTTATGAATGGAAACTTATAACAAGTGTTCAATCATTGTAAAGGGTTTGGGCACACTAATGTTGAGTGTAGGAGAAAAAAGTTTGGAAGTTCAGCAAAGAGAGGGGTAGAAAAAATTGAGAAAGGAATGGGTGATCAAGAAACCTCGAATTGAGAAGGTTGTAGCCCCTACTCCTCCTCCAGTGAGTGTGACTAGTGGTTTTGTGATACTTTTGGCTGATGATGTGGATGTAGGGAGGGGATGTGTAAATGAGGTAGGTGAACCATGAACTGTTAAGGTGGTTGACAAATTTCCTAATTGATAGGCTGGGATTTTGGAATACTAAAGTGTTGAATAGATACTGGAAGCATGGAGATATTGAATGTTTTATGCAACAGTAGAAAATAAAGCTATTTGGTCTTCTAGAAACTACGGTTAAGGCCATTAATTTTGTTAAGGTCTCACCTGAAGTGTGTGATGGATGGAGTGTGGTGTGAAGTTATCAATGTCATAAGGGGGTAGAATTTGGCTGATTTGGCAACACTCTTATTTCAATGTGATGGTGTTATTGGTTAAAGATCAAGTGATCCATCTTAGAGTGATGATATCTCTTTTTAACAGAGTTTCTTGTGCTCAATGGTGTATGCTCATAATGATTAGAGTGAAGCATTGGAAAGATTTGAAACTATGTGGGGGAACCTGTAAGGATCCTTGGATTCTCATGGGTGATTTTAATAATGTGTTAAACTTAAATGGAAGTATAGGGCAGGTTGTTTCTATTAATGAAGTATCTGATTCAGGAAGTATTTGGAAGATTGCGAGCTGGTTGATCACAAGATGAGTGGCACGTTTTTTTTACATGGAATAACAAGCAACACGATGAGAAAAAGGTTGCCTCACGGGTAGATAGAGTGATTGTTAATGAAATGTTGATGAATACGTTTCCTTATTATGAGGTTGTTTTTCTTCTTAAGGGTTTGTTTGATCATTCTCCTTGTGTTATTGAGCTCTATGAGGACGTGATAAACACTAGAAGAGCTTTCAAATTCTATAATATGTGGACTTTAGCTCCTAGTTTCCTTGAGTTTATATAGAGGAATTAGAATAAAGTCTATCATGGTGCACCTAAGTATTACGTAAGCTTAAATCTATGTTTTGTCTAGGACAGCTACTATGTGTGGTGGTGGGTACTTGGTGGAAAACGTGGCCTCCAAACATCCTTCATGGTGGTGGTTACCTGCGCAACAAGGTGGACCCGGGGGTTGTTTCGGAGGAACGCCCCTCCGATGCCTAAGTCAGCCAAAGATGAACACAAGGTCTTTAGTTGAGATAAATGAGTACCAAGTGCAAGTACTTTGTGAGTGTTTGTGATAGTGCGTACCTCACTCATGCATAGGCATGAGTATTTATAAGAGACATGGGCTTATGATTGACCTATCAAGGTAAATGGGTTTCATTTGGAAGTAGGCCAAAGTAATAAAGCCACTCTTGATTTACTGTCTAGAGCTCTGGCCCAGAGGGGTCTGGCTGGTGAGGCCTGACATAATCTGGTAAAACGTGGTGGTTTGCTGGGCAAACCCCATACAATTAGCCCCCAGACCCAATGCTTGTTAATAGCAATGCACTGGGTATGAATGTTTTGTTCTGGCGTTCTACTCTTCACAAATGCGTGGATTGCTCCTCTGCTGATTCTCTATCTCTTTTTCATAGTGCCTCAGTTTTTTCTGCTCATTTTGGTGGTGTGTTGAGCAAGAGTCATTGAGTGTCTTTGAATTAATGTGCCTTTTGGGGTACCCAAGGAGTGTAATGATGAGCAATTACTGTTGATGGGGTGTAGCTGGCCTATTTATAGGCGGATTTCACCATTTCTCAAACTTTTTCCATTCTCATTCTCTTCGAATTCCCTGTTACTTGTTTCCCTTGCTTTCCCTTGCGAATTCATCCTTGCCCTAGCAATTCTTCGTACGATTTTCACTAGTTTCTTCAAGATTCTCTTTTTTTTAGTCTTTGTTTCGAGGTTGTTGCACTTTTCTGCTCGTTTCTCAGTACTTGACTCTTCGTATTTCAGCTATCTCCATTCACTAACAGGTATTTTTCGCAAGAACTCACTTTTACTCCCTTTTTTTCCTGCTTTCCTTGGTGGTCTGGCATGGTAGCATCATTATGGACGAATATTTCTATTTTTCCCTCTTTATGTGTGATTTCTCTTGTCATTCCCTAGGGATTAGGGTTTGCTTTCTTTTGTTCTTGATGCTGTTGGTGCTGTTTTGGTGTCATCCCATTGTTCATATTGTTGTTTTTGCATGTTGGTGTGCTTCATTTTCGTTCTGCTGCTTTGGGCTTGGCTCTACTTTGACTCATCGGCTGAGCACTACTCTGCTTCTTTGGTTTAGTTCTGCTCCGCGTCTTCGTCTGAGCTTTGACTTGATTGTTCAATTTAGTTGTACCAACCCTAATTTTGTTGGGTGCTATCTAGTTTGGGCTTTGCCTGTCCTACTATGCTCTAATCTTGTGTATCTCTGTTGTTTTCCTTAATATCCCCTTTATTCATTCTGCTAGGTTGCCTTTTGTGAGATCATCTTTGTTTCGTTGTTGAGTGCTTACTGTATTTTGCAAGAAAATATCCTATTTCTTGTTCTCTTGTTTATGATATGTATCCTTGCCCCCCATTCTGATGGCTCTGTCTACGAGTTAGAGGTGCCAGACTGTTTTGTGTTTAATAACCTTGCCTGATGTGTTTTTCTTTCTCCTCTGCTGTGTTGCAGAATGTCTTCTTCTAAAACCGGACCTTCTAAGGGAAAGGCGAAGGCTATGCCCTCTTCCTCGAGGGCGCCTTCCAGGTCTGATTCAGACGACACTCTCTTGGATGACACTCAGTCTCCATTTTTGAAGCTGGACCTGCCTCTTGGTAAAAATGAGAGGGTTCTACATGGGAGAATTTATGCCCTTGGGACGGGCTACGGGCCGAGGAATTGGGCCCTGACACTAACAAATTCCCAGAGGACCATGTATTGAAAACTCCCCAACGTGCTATAAAGTGGGAGTATAGCGCGGTTGAGATGCAACTCACTGCCCTTTACGACAATAAATATAAACCTTACCTAAGTCGGAAAGCTGCTGCGACTTTGGCCAAAAGCCATGCCGCCTATTAGATCGAGCTTGTTGCGGAGATCAAGCCCTTCCGTGGTTCCTGGGTGGTGACTCCGACGGCATCTCAGAGTCTGGCAGATGTGCCTGAGGGGTATACTGCTTTTTATATGAAGCAACTAGAGTTCAGGCCGAGGTTCCCGATTCACTGGTTCTTGGAGAAAATACTTTGTGAGTACAAAATGGCGCTCTGCCAGGTGAACCCCCAATCCTTAAAGAAGGTTATGGGATTAATCTAGGTCTGTGAGGCCATGGACTTCCCTCTGACCCTGAGGCTTTTCCGCTACCTATTCTACTTCAAGCGGCAGGGTGGACCTTTTGGCTACTTCTCCGGGACGGTTCATACCAAATTTTTGATGGTCTATCCGACCGACACCACTCTGAAGGACTAGAGAGACAATTTTGTTTTTGTACGGGTGCCAACGCAGGCAGGGCATCCATATCAGTTTAAGGCCCCTCTACGGTCTGTGAAGCCTCTCTTCCTGAAGTAGAAGGACCATGATTCCTTGAACTGGGATGAACGGGTCGCTTATTACTACTTCCGGACTGCAGAGAATGGTGATGTTGATGGGAAGACCTCGCTTCCCAAGTATTGGCTACCTCATCACTATTGATGTGTCAGAACTCTTTTCTGAGGATAGGGAAGTTATCCCTAGACTACACGATGGGTAAGCCTTTCTTTCCTTTCTCGTTCTGGTCTTTCTTGCATTTTTCGTTCTGCCTTGTAGAATATTCGCTTTTCCGTTCTGTTGTGCCATCTAGCACTCATCATTCCTGGGTTCTGCAGGTCCATAAAAAAGGAGAGTACGACGTCTCATAATGGGTGGGTTCTGAGCTTCACATCTTGCTCTGCCCCTCTATCTTACTCTGTCTTGTTTTACTTTGCAGAGACAATGGGTTCTGCCCTCATGAGCTGGGCCTGAGTGAGTCTTCAGGCTGCCGTAGGTATCGTCCGGTGCCGAGTCCCGGATCATGTATGGTTCCACACTTCATTAGAGAGATTTCCAAGACTCCTAGGAACCACACTTGCTTCTGGACTCCCCGCCGGAAGTTGGTGGATAAGTACAGTAGGACTGTCCGGGCGGCGGGAGGCCCGTTGACTACCAACATAGAGATCAATGACTCTGATGATGACGGCGATGAGGATGAGGAGGATGACGAGCCTCTGATGACTCATCGTTGGCGACCGTCTGAGGGTCCTGTCGGTGATGACGAAGAGAATGTTGATGAGGGATCTGGCGGTCTGCTGGGGTCATGATCTCCATTGGTTGTCAGTCTCTCCAGCAAATCCTTCCATCTGCCCCTAAGAGGGAAGGTGCACAGACAAGTAACACTCCCTTTGCAGATTTCTTTGTCATGGTTTCCCTTAAAGGTTATTTTCCTATTCTGACTTCTGTTTTGGTTTGATCTGTTTTAGACTTGCATGCGCCTGAGGGGACTCTGGTTGAGGAGGCTCAGATGTCCCTTTCTGGTGTTTAGACTGGAGATCCCCAGCCCATGGAGGTGGGCCAAGCTATCCCAGTTATGTGTTGTCTTTTTCTTATTTTTGTTCCTTATTTCTTCTTGATGATATTGTAGTCGATTTTTCTGCGGATTCATGTGCCGGATCCTATAGAGAATGAAGTGCCTCAAATGGAGGAGGTGCTGGAGCCTCTGCAACATGAGAGGGTAGAGCAATCAGTCCCTATCCTATCTCAGGTTGTAGAGACTTCGGTTTCGCCTCCTCTTCGGAGGCCTACTCCTCCTGTCAGGAGGTCTGCTCCTCCCCCAAGAGGATGTAAAGAACAGGTTGTTGCTCTGAGCCGTGAGCACATAGCTCGCCTCGTGAGTACTTTCTTCTTCTTCTTTACCGTCTCTTTTCCCTTCTGCCATATTTTGATTTACACTAACATATATCTCTTTGTTGTCTTTTGCTTTTTTCAGCGCGAGGTTAGACGTAAATGGGCTCAGGCTATTGAGGCTTCTCTGACTCCCCCGAAGACCGCAGGCCAGTCAAAGACTTCTACAGAAGAGGTGCGGGAGCCCGTTTCAGAGTCATTGCCTGCTCCTCTGGCCTCTTATCACTCATATAAGAGGCCTGCAGAGGGGCAGAGCCGCGAGGAGGAGCCCCCGAAAAAGAAAGTTCGCCAGCCTTATGAGCCTGCCATGGTCATCGACATCGACGTAGAGGAGAGGACTACAGGTGTAGTCCTTGAACTTTTTCCGTTTTCTGGTCTTAATTTTGGCCCTTTCCCTTCTGTATATATCACTAACCTTTCTCTTAGTTAAGGCTCTCTGCAGGGGGGATCGTGGGTACATGACGCGATGGTGAAGGTTCGGACTAGCCGTCGGTGCCCTTGTTTGATCCCAGTGAGTGGCTGAAAATGCTTGGCAGCCGCTTCTCACCTGACTACACCGTTAAGGATGTACCCATGTTAAGTTATTTGCTTTATGTAGAGTGTATTATGTTAATATCCTCTATGTTTCTAAATTCTCATAATGGTCTCCCTTCCAATTGCTTTATTACACCTCTGACCCCATCCCGTTATTATGTGTAGGCTGCACGGGCCGAGGCCTTCATTAAAGAGTTTCGCCATATCTTTGGTTTGGCCAGGCAGACGACTGATATCCCAGAACCCCAGCAACTCAAGGATCAGCCAGAGTCAACAAAGCAATAGGCTGCGTCCATCAAAGATTATGGGACTCTGACCCAGCAGCTGCTGGATGAAGCCATAGAGAAGAGGGATCGCTTGAACGTAGAGCGTGACGCTTTGAAGACCCCTAACTCCCATCTGCAGGGGATGTTGAAGGAGTCAGAAGCTGTTGTGGTAGACAACACGAGGCTCTCCTCTGAACTCAAGGAGGTTTCCGCCTAGGCCTAGATTGCCGAGGCCAAGCTGCAGAGCATGATGAAGGAGCTGGGGCAGCTTAAGGGTCAGTTCTCTGCTCTGCAGGCTGATCATGACTGCTTCTCAGCTAAGCTAGAGCAGCAGGCTAAGGAAGCTGTGCAGACTTTGCTGGCCAAGGTTTGCGAGGTGAAGGAAGAGGTTGCCGAGGCTCTGAAGGCTAGGGAGTCTGAGTTAGAGGCTAAGTTCTTCAAAGTCTTAGCTGATAGGGAGGCTCAACTGCATTCTGATGAGGTTTCCAGGGCAACAAGGATGGAGGAGGCTTTCAAGGTCAAATACTGGAATAATTGTAGGCATGCCATTCGCCGTGTCCTCTGGCATCTTTACCCTGATTTTGACTGGGATGCCTTCGAGGAGGCGTACGGCATGTACATGGATCAGATTACCACCCAGGAGCTCAGAGATCTGGAGCTCCTCTATTCTCTGTCTGCAGAGGAAGGGAGCTTTGAGCAACAAGCTGATGGGAGCTTTGTTGGGGATGGCAGCTCTGTTCCTTATCAATAGGAACTCAAACGGCTATTTTACGCTTTGCCTTAGTCTTCTTGTGACTCATGTATGAGCTGTTGAGGTGGATGAGCTGGGAGCATGTGCTGAACTGTCTGTAGTCCCCCGTTTTTGCCCTCCGATGACGTCCCTAATTGACTTCTTGTGATATTTGTAATTATATAGTCAAACACTAGTTTCTCATCTGTATTTTCTCTCGCTTTTGTTTAGGTATACGCCTTCCTTTGTAATAGATCTGTAGTTTCTATTCTGTCTTCTGACCATAACCTCTCTGCAAAACTATATTTTCTGAGAAATGCAAGTCTCTTCATTCTAACTAGAACTTGTCTGCTTATAAATTTGGTATCTTGACTTGCACATTTTCCACCTTAATTTTTGCTAAGTTTTGTTCTCTCTACCCTTGCAAGGTAGAACATAATATCAACTAGCAACATCTTTTAGTGTTTTCATTCCGACTTCTTCACGGTAGAACTCGTTGATAAGTGTTGCTCTTCTTGTCTCCGATAGTATCTCCGTTATTTTGTTAAGTACCTAATACCAAGTGTTTCCACTCTTCCTTGAGTTGGCGGAGCTCCATACAAGATGTGTAATCCATGTCGTATTTGTCTTCTTCTTAGGTGGGGTATATTTTCTGCTTCTTACCGTGCACACACCTTTGCTTCACAGTCTGTCTATTCTGCTTCGGCAAGATTAGGCAGACTGGATCAGATGGAGTACATGGTCGGTCGCTTTCTACGTGTGCCTCAGGGATGTTAGCTTTTGACCTTAGGGGTCCTTTATTTGTTCACTCAGCTTCACCTACTGTCGTAGGTATCGGTGAGCGAAGTGATCCATAGGTATTTTGACGCCCTAAGTCGCGATGGCTTCGATGCTTTTAAGGATTCTGCCCATTTACGCCTTCTGCCAACGCCTTTGTTTTGGGATGCACTTGGTTATTTTTCGAACTCCGCTATTCCCATAGACCTTAGGTGCCTCTGACTTATCCTCGCTGCTTTTGGGCCTTTGGCCCTGCAGAGCTTGGGGATAGAGGTCTATGACATCGCTAAGTCGACCCGACAACCGATTCACTCTGTTGGCCTTAGGGCTCTCATGAGTGTTTTATCTTACGGTCGATTTGCTTTTGGTGTAAACAACTTCTGTGCTCGGTGGGCCACTTCAGCCTCTGTTCTGGCTCAGACCTTGTCCCACTCTGCTAGATTGGGGATTTTTCTCCCTTCTAGTCTGTCAGCAATTATTATTCTTTGGTGTTGTGTTTAGTTTGAAAGGGGGGATAGAGGTTTTATGCAATATAAGAAGTGTGTAACTCAAAAGGGTGGCTCAAAGGCCTTTCATTCATGAACTTGTTTGGTATAGGATTTACACAAAGTATTTCTTCAATATTCGGGCATTCCAATTGCTTTTCATCTCACTCACATCCATTCTCTTCAGCCTGTATGTCCCGGGCTACAGCTCTTCACTAACCTGATAAGGCCCTTCCCACTTGGCAGTAGGGATGGCAATGGGTCTTGGACCCGGTCCAGATCTAGACCCACAGACCCATTTATAAGGGTCTGGGTCCAACTTTTCTAGATCCAATGGGTTTGGGTCGGGTCTGGGTCTAGAGGTTATCAGGCGGGTCTGGGTCCAAATATATCAGACCCAGATCCGGTCCAGACCCTACCCACAGACCCATTTACATAAAAAAATTCAAAAAAAAAAAAAAGTTGTAAATTACGACTTTATAAGTAGTTGTGACTACATTTTAAGACATGTAATGATGTAAGCTGAAACATTTTTAAGATTCTATAAGCTATATTTTGTGCATTGTTTCGAAACAAACCTTAACCATGCTCACATGAAACTATAAAATAGGCGAAATAAATTTATTAGATAAAAAAATGCTATTAAACTTGAAATTCAAAAGGACCCACTAAGGACCCTAGACCCATCAGACCCAAAGGATCTGGGTCTGGGTCTAAAAATTCCAGACCCAATGGGTCTGGGTCGGGTATGGGTCTGCAAGAAATTAATGGGTCTGGGTCTGGGTCTGGTAAGACTCGACCCAGACCCTACCCATTGCCATTCCTACTTGGCAGATAGCTTCCCGAGTATTTTATCCTTCTATACAACTGCTGGCTTTGAGTACCAGATCCCCCACTTGCAGAGGTCTGGCCCTCACTCTGCGGTTGTAGTATCTGCTGATTCTGGTCTTGTAAGCCTCCATTCTGAATCTAGCTTCGTTTCTGAGCTCATCCAGCATATCCAGGTTGGTTTTGAGAGCTTCATCTTTCATGTCTGGCTTAAATAGGCTGATCCTCAGACTCTCAGGCCTAATCTCTGCCGGCATGACAGCCTCCGAGCCGTACAAAAGGTGAAAAGGAGTCTGCCCATTTGACTCCTTGATAGTGGTTCTGATTGATCACATAGTGTTGGGCAGCTCTTCTAGCCATTTGCTCTTCTGTTCTTCCAGATTCTTCTGCAGCCCTATCAGGTTGGTTTTGAGAGCTTCATCTTTCATGTCTGGCTTAAATAGGCTGATCCTCAGACTCTCAGCCTAATCTCTACCGGCATAACAGCCTCCGAGCCGTACTAAAGGTGAAAAGGAGTCTGCCCATTTGACTCCTTGATAGTGGTTCTGATTGACCACATAGTGTTGGGCAGCTCTTCTAGCCATTTGCTCTTTTGTTCTTCCAGATTCTTCTGCAGCCCTACAATATCTGCTTGTTGGCTGCTTCAACCTGGCTATTGCAGTGAGGGTTGCGGACTGAATATAATACGTACATGATCCCAAACTGTCATAGCCACTCTAAGAGTGGCATGATGTCGAACTACCGTCCGTGATCAAACACAAAGGCTTTCGAGATCCCGTACCTCGTGATGATGCTCTACCAAAGGAACTTTCTGACTGCTACCTCTATGATGGTGGATAAGGCTTCTTCTTCTATCCACTGAGTGAAGTAATCCACCCCCACGATGAGCCACCTCTTTTGGTACTATGCCATTGTGAAGGTCCCAAGATATCTAGTCCCCATTGAGGAAAAAGGATGGGATATAAGATCGGCATGAGATCATTGGCGGGTAGCTTGATGTTGGGGGCGAACCTCTGGCAACTGTCACACTTTTTCACCAGGGCCTCTGAATCTGCCTTCATTATAGGCCAATAGTATCCTGCTCTGAGACCTTTATGGGCCAGGGCTTTGGGTCCAATGTGATGTGTCCATATCATGGCATCCCATTGGTATAAACCTTCCTTACTTTTGTGTTTTCTCTTGTTAATGATTGTTTGATTGTTGTTGGGTTTGTTGGTTGATATTGTGAATTTGATTGTGGTTGAAGTGTATTGAGTTGAATTTTGGTGGAATTATTGGTGGAATTATTGGTGGTTGTTATTTTTGGGTGTCCAAGTTGGGTGATTTGTAGTGTTGGTTTGTTTGTTGTTCTAAGTGCTTGCTCGTGTCCATATCATGGCCTCCCATCGCCGTAGGAACCATTATCGCAACACCTCTACTAGCCAATTAAGGAATCCCTCCCCTCCCCCACCTTTGAATCCCCCTCAAATTGATACCTTAGGTATCAATTTCACCTCCCCCGACCACTTGCAACGCTTCATACGGCTTAGCCGCCGTCGCATTAGGCCGACCAAATTTTATGATGTTAGAGCGGCCCAAGCATTGTATGTGGAGGGGGATATTGACCAACTTTTTCGACAAGTGGGGTGGTCTTCATGGTTAGATCTACACGCCCTCACCTACAAACGCCTTACCCTTGAATTTTTGTCCACCATTTCCATTCGTAGAACGGAGGGGAAGAACCCTCGGAGCATGACCTTCACACTTTTGGGTAAGACAATCACTATGAATATCGGGCAACTGAACGATGTCTTGGGTGGCCTAGGGGGGCAAGATTGGACCTAAGAGTGAGTGGTCCTCCAAGCATAATAGTCAATTATTTTGGCACCGTCTCACTTCCCTCTCTCCCTTTGATCCAAACCGAGCCAAAACATCTTCCATGGTTAGCCCCGGGTTTCACATTTCCCATCGTGTCCTTAACCACATCATCTTTGCTCGTGGGGACAGTCTAGGCAATGTGAGTGCCCGAGAGCTTTACTTCCTTTGGCATATGAGCGAGGGAGAAACCCGACTTAACCCCGAGGACTGGATGATGGACCATTTTTATAACCTAGCTATGAAACCCACCGGGGACATCACCGTGGGCGGGATGATTACACTTATTGCTACCTCTCTTGGTCTTGATCTTACAGGTTTGTAGGTTGTGCCTGGAGACACCCTTCTTGACCTCCATTCCTATGCAACCATGTCGTGGATCGAGTCTAACGGTCCTAACACTGGTTACATTTGGAAGGTCAACGACAGTCCATATGCCATTCTCCCTGACGTTAACAAGACTCCCATCGTCTATTATATGGAGAATTGGGTGTTTCCACCGGATTTTGACTGGCCACCGCCAGCAAATGCCGGAGGTGAGGAGGCGATGGAGGTTGATGAGCAGGGCGCTGTCCCTGATACTGAGCTCCCTGATACTGAGCATGCCCGGGTTAGGGGAACCTCTGGTACTATAAAGCAGCAACTGGCTGCCTTGCAGGTAGGATTTAGCGACATGAGGTTGGATTTCGAGAACCTCAGCACTGATGTGCAGCAACTTAGAGATTCTACCATTGAGCACGATCGCCACTATTAGAGCATGCATGCGAGTTTCGACACGATGACCTCGACTTTCCAGGGCTTTCGTGATGACTTACAGAGCTGGACTAGCCGTGGTGGTTGGTTCATAGGTAGTTCCAGCTCCCAGCCGCCTCATGAGTGAGCTTTTCTTTCCTCCTCCTTTTGCTATTATCGTATTAGCCTGTTCACAGTGAGGACACTGTGTTGTTTAGCTTGGGGGAGGATGCATATTTTTGCATTTCATGTTAGAGCATGTAGCTGTCAGTGCATACTTTTTACTTTTTTCTCATCATTGAGCATGTAGATCCATGTTAAGATTGTAGTAGATGCATTAGTTGCATTCATGCAAGCATGCAGGTTGCACTTAAGACTGATCTCCGATGACGATGTTAAGACACGTGTGTGCTTTTGAACATAATTTTTGATATGGAAAAAAGGAAATGTTTTGATAGTCTCTAGTATGGTAAGGAATTGACTGTTTGTGGAATGTTTGGTCTCCCCTTTGTGCATTTCGACCGATTTTGGTAGCTATGCCTTGTGAGGATATGCTTTGAGCCTTTTAGACTGACATCTTTTCAGTCCTTTCTACTTGATGTGTGATGCTCTTCCTGGACGACCATTCTCTAGAAATTGCATTGATTCTTTTTTAATACGCTTGACTTGTTTGCGTCTTGAATGTGATTGAGGCTTTCATGGTACTTGAGCTACATTTCCAAAGGCCATCCTCACCTACTTATCTTCTTTGAAGCCCCTGTGAGCCTCAGCTTGTTTTCTTTGTTACCCACATCTCTAGCTTATTACTTCTCTCCTTACCTAGGGGATTGTGAAACTACTTAGATGGGGTAAAACATATTGATGGGTGTTACGAGAATGACTTGGTGTAGGTGTTCGACTTTATGTTTAGTTAAAACTCATATGTTGTTTGAGTTCACCTCCTTTCCATACATTGAAGTTCTAATTTTCTCCCTTCTTCTTAAATCACCACAATCCACAAAAACAAAAAAAAAAGAATGAAAAAAGAATGAAAAAAAGGGGGAAAAAGGATTTGTGGTGTGTTCAAAAATCGCAATAAGGGAGATTGAGATGCTAAAATTAGAGGAGTGCTTGTGATAGGTTGTGTAGAGCATTTAAATTTTAGTAGGGTTGGTTTTGTGCTTTTAGAAAGGTGCTGAGTTGGAAGTTTCACTTTCCCCTGTTTAACACCACGATCCCAAATGCTACCACACCCTCACCTTAAGCCTATATTACAACCTTGACTAAGTCCTCTTGATTCTTGATGCAAACTTTGGTCCTTATGCGATCGAGAGTGAGATGATATTCAAGCTTATGGTAGGATATGTGGTTTGTTCAGATATTGCAATAAGGGAGATTGAGATGCTAAAATTAGAGGAGTGCTTGTGATAGGTTGTGTAGAGCATTTAAATTTTAGTAGGGTTGGTTTTGTGCTTTTAGAAAGGTGCCGAGTTGGAAGTTTCACTTTCCCCTGTTTAACACCACGATCCCAAATGCTACCACACCCTCACCTTAATCCTATATTACAACCTTGACTAAGTCCTCTTGATTTTTGATGCAAACTTTGGTCCTTATGCGACGGAGAGTGAGATGATATGCAAGCTTATGGTAGGATATATTCGATGGAATCGAGCTTTGAGCGTTCATTTAACCTATTTAAACACACGAGAGCAGTGCGCATGACTAAAGTGAGAGCTACCATGTATATGATTGAGCCAAGCTTGGGGGAGAACTAGTGGTAAGATTTGGTTGCTTTTCCTTGAGCTTAAAAGCTTTGAGACTTGATTGCATTTGGCATTTAGTAGACATATTTCTTTGAAAGATTTTGAATGGTTTTTAAAAATGGCATGCGTGTTTTCCTGAGTAGTCATAACTCTATCCTATGAGCTTCAGTTTGTATTGCTTGGGGACAAGCAATCTTTTATGTTTGGGGGAGTTTGATCAGTCCGTTTTAGTGCATATTTATAGCTCATTTTAAGTATCATTGCATGTAGCTTTAGAGCATTTAGAGTTAGGATTGCATGGTTTTTCCTTCCTTTGGATTTCAATTATACTTCACGAGTGTTTGGTTGTTTTTGATGTATTTCAAGAGAATTGGCACGTGTTGGAGTATTTTTGTGATCTAGGGACTTGGGGCATGTTCGAGGGTGCGTGGCTCGTACTTTGGAGATGCTCGAGTGAGTCAACCTTGGAGGAATTGAAGGAAGAAGGCCACCACGGCCGTGGCACATACACCACAGTCGTAGGCACCTGTAGCATGAAAAACAGATTATTGAAGACTTGAGACTGATTAGACGATATGCTTTTGCCACGACCGTGGCTCCTGATTTTCATAGAATTAGTACGTTTGAAGTATAGCTACTGCCTGGACAACTTTAAGGCGCCACGACCGTGGCGACCTGACTTCGGGTTTTGACCTCGTTTTCCCGTCTAAAATAGTGAACCTTATATTTATTTTTTAGCGTTTTTAGTTGGGATTATCTCATACTCTTAGACTCTAATTACTTTTTCTTAGGCCTAAACTCTCTCTAAACTCTTAGTTCTCTCAATTGTCCAACTTTGAAGATCGAATCCTTAATTGAATTCAAGTAATTTTCTTTCAATCTCTTTTCTTTATTTCTACTCCTTTGTTTATCATGTTTAATTTATTTAATCTGTATGGCTTAGAACCCATGATTAGTGAGTAGTTCATTATCTAGGGTTTGGGCGAAAGTATGAATTAAGGGCTTAATGTAGATTGTTAATGCTTTTCATGATTTAATTGAATGTTTATGCATTGAATGTGGTGTTTTGACACCCTAGGATAGATCTTGATCACGTTTATGCTAGGGCACTTAGGGTTTTTATTGTTCTTAATCGAACTTTTATCCCTTTTGTCATTCCCATGTTTCGACTTGATTTCTAGACCAAGGGATTGGGTAGGAATTAAGGGGATCCTTTAATTAGGGGTTTTCCGATCTTATTGATTTTATTAATCAATTGACCAAAGACCATTCGAAAGAGGATTTGGTTGGTTGAGTAATCGATTACTCTTGAGGACCATTTGAGAGAGGACTCAAGTAAATTAGAGGGAAACTTAACCTTGTATTGTCACCGTTGTGAATCGCTATAGTGTTGATTATCGTTGTCTAGACCAAGTTCATACGAGTAGCCCGAACTCCAGTATTTCCCTTATTATATTAATTCTCTTATTTGATTTTTAGTTAGTTTTCGATAGCTAGTTGATTAGTTGGTACCTAATTCAATCTTAAACCCCAAAAACCCTTCACTTAGGTAGTTTTGGACTTAATAGACCTTAGTCAATCCCAATTTCCTTGTGGTTTGACCCTTGACTTGCCATTACTACGTTCATAGTAGTTGCTTGTTAGGTTTATAAAATTTGTTTGCTAAGCGGTTCTTAGTGCCTTAACGACACACTATAAACCTCTTATCAAAATGGCGTCGTTGCCGGGGCAATTGTGCTATTGATTGAAGTTTACTTGAGTTTAGTATTGCTTAAGTGATTTTTCTTTTGTTTTTGACTGTGTTGTTATTTGCTAACCCTCTGCTTAGCTTTGTTGTGTTACATGAGAAGGAGAGCTCACGGTTCACCCATCTTACCTTTAGATCCGAAAATCAATCGCACCTTGCGAAAGCTTCGGGGAGGTTTGGAACGGTTGACCTTGAGTTCTGCACCAGCTTCGCCTATCTCAAGTTCGACAAGTGAAAGTGAATCAGACATGGGTGAGGAAAATGCACTGCTTTTCAGGGATTTCGGAAATCCGTGGTCCTATGTTTTACAGGGTGGAATTCGACTCCCCACAACCACTACAAATTTCATCATTCACCCTCAGTTCACACGGATGGTGAAAGCAGAGCAATTTTGTGGAGGGTCGGATGAAGATCCACTTGATCATCTTGATCGGTTTTTGGAGATTTGTGCTATGATAACAACGAATGATGTCGCTCCAGACTACATCAAGATGCATCTCTTCCGGTCTTCTCTTTCCGGAAAGGCAAAGTCTTGGCTCAAGAGCTTGCATGCTAACTCCCTCACTACATGGGAGCAAGTTACATTGGCTTTTCTGAAGAAGTATTTTCTAGAGTCGAAAACCACATATATTAGGAGGCATATCTCCTCTTTTGAGCAAGAATGTCATGAGACACTTGCGGAGGCTTGGGAACGGTTTAAGGAATTGATTTGTTCGTGCCCTCACCATGAGTTCAATCAAAATCTACTCATGAGGTTCTTCTATGATGGTCTTGATCCTATGTCACGTGCTAACCTTGATGCTGGAGCGGGAGGTCAACTTTCTAAGATCACGCAAGACCAATTAGAGGCCACCATAGAAGAAGTGATCAATAACTACTCATGCGGTGGAAGAAGGAGAGGTGATAAACCTAAGAAGGGTGGAAAGTTTGATTTGGACCCAATGGATCAAATTCAAGCGAAGATGGATCAACTAGACAAGAAGCTCTCAAAGATCACCCTTGCGTCATTTAGTCCCTCACAAGTGAATGCTTTCTCTTATGACATTTGAGGTGGTACAAACCATGATACCTCTTATTGTGGAGGATCTCAGTCAGAGCATGTGGCGGCAATGAATAGTGGAGGAGAGGGTTATCAAGGTAACCAAGGTTATAGGAGCAATCAACAAGGAGGGTGGAGACAACCTCAACAAGGTTATAACCAAGGCCACAACCAACCTCAACAAGGTTGGAATCCACCTCAACAAGGCTTTAATCAACCTTAACAAGGGTTTACTCAAAGCTACAATCAAGGTGGATCCTCCTCCCAAATCTCTAA
Source organism: Patellifolia procumbens (assembly GCA_947645195.1). Taxonomy (NCBI): domain Eukaryota; kingdom Viridiplantae; phylum Streptophyta; class Magnoliopsida; order Caryophyllales; family Amaranthaceae; genus Patellifolia; species Patellifolia procumbens. Next base: position 594,826 of record CANSGD010000466.1, read on the forward strand.
CACTTACCAAGCCCCTCATAAAAGATCCAACTTTCAAAAAGCCCCTCCAAACCCACCATTTCCTAAGCCAAATCCCGAACCTACTCCATCCTTCGACCCTACCTCCCGAATTCTCCAACAACTCCAAACCATCTCCCAAACCCTTGCTCTACAAAGCCAAGCTCTTCAAAGCCATGACCAAAGGTTTCAAGAGTTACAAGCTCACAACAAAATGCTTGAAACCCAATTAGCTTAAGTGGCTGAGAAGAACCCTTCTAACGCCACAAATCAACTTCCAAGCCAATATATTCACAACCCTAACCTTCATCAAGCCAAAGACATCCATTTGAGGTCGAGAACGAGCTATGAGGGCCCCAAGATGCCCAATGAGTGTGAGGGAAGTGATGTTGAGGAGGTGGAGAATGATGCTCAAGGGGAAGAAATTGAGAGAGAGGTTGAGGTTGAAAGAAGAGAAGAGGACAAGGAGACGAAGGAGACTCATGAGCAGATGGTGACAAAGCTCCATTGGCAACACCTCCTCCACCTAAGACTTATGTGCCACCAGTCCCATATCCTCAAAGGTTAGTGGAGAGGAAGTTGAGCGAAAAATTCACTAAGTTCCTCAACGTCATGAAGAGCCTTCAAATCAACATCCCATTCCTTGAGGCCATGTCTCAAATGCCGGCCTATGTCAAGTTCTTGAAGGAGATCCTCTCCAACAAGCGGAAGTTAGAAGATGAGCTCATTACATTGCCATACCAAGTGACTGCGCTTGTACGACGTGCTATGCCCAAGAGGCAAAGAGATCCTGGAAGTTGTACATTGCCTGTGAAGATAGGGGACTTTGAGCCTAAGGGTGCGTTGGCCGATTTGGGGGCAAGTGTGAGTTTGATGCCTCTATCCATAGCCAAGCACCTTCATTTTCCTCTTCTTACTTCAAGGAAGACGATCCAATTGGCCGACCAAACTGTTAGGGTCCCGCATGGGGAGTTGGAAGATGTTCCAATCCAAGTTGGGATTATGTTTGTGCCTTGTGATTTTTTAGTAATGGACATGGAGGAAGATCCCGAAACTCCTCTCATTCTTGGAAGGGAGGCTCTTAAGACTTTGGGCGCCGTGATAAACTGTAGAAATGACCCCAATACTATTAAGGTCGCCAATGAAAAAGTTGTCTTTGAGTTCACCAAGACATTGAGGAAGCCTACGATTGAAAGGTTTTTCCGCGTTAGTCATGTGGAGACTGAGATGGAGGGATTTGAGAGGAAAGTACACACTGAGGATGAGCTCTATGCTTCTATCACTGAGGAGCCGAGTTTAGATATGGAAGAGGGGAAGGAGTTCTCTATGCTTCTCGACGGTGCTACCGTTGAGGAAACACTTGGGTCGGGATTTGAGGTCCTAGCCACTTCCGTTGCTAAGGAGGAGAGTACTAAGCCTCCTCCCAAAATAGAGTTCAAACCCCTTCCCCCCTCCCTTAAATATGTTTTCCTTGATGATGAATATTCTTATCCCGTTATTGTCAATTCGGCTCTTGATGACATCTCCGTATCTAAGTTGATTGAGATATTGAGAAAATATAGGGATGTCATTGGGTACTCGATTGATGACCTTAAGGGGATAAGTCCTCTCTTGTTATGCATTGTATCCATCTCACCGATAGTAATGCCTCCTCTATTGAGCCTCAAAGAAGACTTAATCCCAACCTCAAAGAGGTGGTGAAAAAGGAGATTATGAAATTGCGTGACGCGGGAATCATCTATGCTATTTCAGATAGCAAATGGGTGAGCCCGATTCACGTGGTTCCAAAGAAAGGAGGCATGACTATTGTTGACAATGAGAAAGGGGAAACTATTTCTATTAGAACTGTCACTGGGTGGAGAGTTTGCATAGATTACAGAAAATTGAATAAGTCAACTGAAAAGATCATTTCCCCCTCCCTTTTATCGACCAAATGTTGGAAAGGCTTGCTCGTCATTCACACTTTTGTTTTCTTGATGGTTATTTCGGATTCTTTCAAATTCTGATTCATCTGGATGATCAAGAGAAAACCACCTTTACTTGTCCATATGGGACATTTGCTTATCGAAAGATGGCTTTTGGTTTGTGTAATGCCCCATCTACTTTTCAAAGGTGTATGACGGCGATCTTTTCTGACGTGTTGGAGGATTCTGTTGTGTTTTCATGGATGACTTTAGTATGTGTGGTTCCTCTTTTGACACATGTCTTGCTAATCTCGAACGTGTGTTAAAACGGTGTCAAGAGACGAACCTAGTATTGAATTGGGAAAAGTGTCATTTCATGGTTGAAGAGGGTATTGTGCTTGGTCCTAAAGTGTCTAGTAAGGGCATTGAGGTAGATCCGGCAAAGGTTTTGGTAATTGAGAAACTCCCGCCACCAAATTCGGTGACGAAAGTTCGTGCTTGCCTTGGACATGCGGGTTTTCACCGATGTTTCATCAAGGATTTTTCTAAAATTGCCAAACCATTGACGAATGTACTTCAAAAGGAAGTTGAATTTCGGTTTGATGAGACTTGTAACGAGGCTTTTCAAACCTTAAAAAGAGACCTTACTTCTGCTCATATTGTTCAAGCTCCTAATTGGAGCTTGCCTTTTGAACTAATGTGTGATGCTAGTGACTTTGCAGTGGGAGTTGTCCTTGGGAAACGACAGGAAGGAAAGCTCCACGTGATAGCCTATGCAAGTAGAACTTTGGATGAAGCACAACGGAACTATGCCACTACGGAAAAGGATATGTTGGCCGTAGTGTTCGCATTTGATAAGTTTCGTTCATACTTGACTTGCAACAAGGCTATTGTCTACACGGACCATTCTGCGGTCCGATACTTGATGAGCAAAAAAGATGCAAAGCCAAGGCTCATTAGGTGGGTTCTACTTCATCAAGAATTTGATTTTGAGATGAAGGAGAAGAAGGGGACAGAAAATTTGGTAGCTGACCATCTTTCTCGCCTCTCCCTTGATGAGAGAGATGATGATATAAAGGATGCCCCCATCAATGATGATTTGAAGGAAGAACACCTCTTTGCTATCATAAATAATTAGGTCCCATGGTTCGCGGACTATGCGACCTACTTGTCTTGTGGGATTGAACTCATAGTCTTACTTCTCAGCAAAGGAAGAGGTTCTTCAAGAAAGTGTGTAGATACTATTTGGACGACCCTCTATTGTTCAAGAGGTGTGCTGACTCTGTTTTTAGGAGGTGTATGCCCAATCATGAGATTCATTCTGTGTTGAATCATTGCCATACTTTGGCATGTGGAGGACATGGTGGAGCGGGGAAAACAGTTGCTAAGGCGCTCCAAACACTAGTAAAATAACTATTATTTGCTGCCCCCTTATTGCTGCTATTCTAGTGTTTTGCAGATATAACAAACCTAATAGCTGCAATTTTAGTATAGAATTGCAGCAATTAAAATATTTTATATTCTAATTCCTGTAATTTTATATTGAAATTGTAGCCAATAGAATATATTCTAATAGCTACAACTGTATATTAAAATTGCAGCCAATAATAAATATTAACAAAAAGATAAATTAAAATAAAACGTAAAATATATTATTGGTTCTCTATCCATGTACACGGATTGCCACCTTGGCAATCTATATACAATAAAACCTAAAAAAACCGACCATACTTTATTTTTCTTAACTCTTCTCACTTGAACACTGGTATTAAATCTCTTTATTGTACTTATTCATTTGCCATTTTGTTCAATAAAATCTCTTCGATTCCCAATCGATTCAGTTCATTTGCGCTCTCCTGTACTTGATTTGGGGTTTCTTCATAAATTGAACACTGGTATTGAGTTCTATGAGAGTCAAACAAAAAAATCTGAAGTCAATTATGAAGAAAAGTAAGAAACTGCAATTTATGGAGAAAACCTTCAAAACTAGTTTCTGAATTTATTTTTGATTTTGAAAAAAACCTTCGAAAATATATAGTATGAGAGTCTACAGAAATTGTACTTTCATAGTGTTCTTTTTTCTTGTTGTCTTCGTATTGAATTGTGGATTGTTCACATTCACATATGAACATATATTGCATACCGAAAAGAGTGGTGTTGGCTTCTCAGATTTTTTGAAGGTTTGCACATGGTGGTTAGTCATTTGAATTCTCTTTTTCCGACTTTCCATCCACCATCGGCCTTCAAATCTGGATAAAGTTGTTGGAGGAAGATCGATATATGAAGCTAAATGATGCGACGAGTTTGAAGTTGTGATGCGTGGGGCTCGTCGGACTCATTGTCTTACTTTGTTGTTCTCTGTTCATCTCGGCGGTGGGACTGGTTGGCCTTGTTACTCTTTGGTTGCAGTAGCTTTTTGAGAAGTTGAATTTCTTTAGTTAGTTTTTTTTGTTTTTAGTTTCATAAATTTAGTTTTTTAAGTTTTAAGTTTTGTTTCTTTTTTGCTTAAAGTTCTTTCTACCTAGGTTATCTCTAAAAAGCTGAATTCTTTTGTATTTATTCACATAGTTCATCAATTTGTTTGATTTAGGAAGTTTATTTTTTTTTAATTTACATGTAATTTTGATCTCATTTGATTATATATTCGTAATAAAGGAACATTTTATTTATAACTCCCAAGGTTTTTTGAGGTGAAATTTAAAATATGATAGTATCTTTTTTTTAAAAAAAGTGTTTCTAATTGTTGCTTGTGTTTTATAAAAAACAACAGCAAAAAGAAGAGAATTTCCTAGGTGGTGCCATCTTCTTATTGCTGCTATTGAATAAAAAAATAGCAGCAAAAAGGTTCCTTATGGCTGCTATTCTTTAGTGAGCAGCAATAAGAAATGTTCTATTTGCTACCCCTCTTATTGCTGCAGAATGAAAATGAGCAGCAAATGACATAAAATATAGAGCAGCAAATAAATGTTTTTTTACTAGTGAAAGTGGTTAATTTTGACCTCACATGCAAAAGGATGCTAGGGAATTTATTTTGAGTTGTGACATGTGTCAACGAAGCGGTGGAATCACCAAGAGGAACGAGATGCCGCAACAAAATATTCTTGAGGTTGAGCCCTTTGATGTGTGGGGAGTTGACTTCATGGGACCCTTTGTGCCATCTATGGGGAATTCGTACATTCTTGTAGCGGTGGACTACGTGACCAAGCGGGTCGAAGCGATCGCTTACCCCACCAAATCACAAGGTTGTCATGAAGCTCTTGAAGAAGATCATTTT